>JBBDGP010004023.1:0-600000 GCA_037952835.1 Lithobates septentrionalis
GATCCCCTTATCTCTCAGACAGGCTTTATCTTTAGTCTTCTTGATCAGGTTTGTATGATTTAGAACAGTTTCTCTACAGTCTCTAATGACATGAAGCACCCATAATGCTACAGTAGTCATAATTCATGTGATCATTAACCCGAGCAGCATATGACCAGCATTTTTTTGGTTTGTGGAATACGAAAAGAACATTTTTTATTTAAAATAATAACTTTGAATTTCTGATGCGACACAATTATTAAAATGCTAGGTCCAATTTAACCAAGCACGTCAAGATACAGTTTGGTGCTACATTCTCTGCAGTGTATTAATAGTACAGACTGCACATCGTAAATGCAGCAGACAAAAGAAGAAGAAGAAAAAAAAAAAAAAAAAGTACACATACACTTGAACAGGAGATCACGCTTACTTTAGTGAACGCTCCCTTGACCAACCCACAAAGATCAAACACTAAACTGACCTCATTTGCTGTTATTTGCACTTGCTGTGTTCTGGGATATCTGAAAACATGTCTGGGCAAAATCCTCAAGGCTGGGTACGAATAATCCTATTTCACTAGAGGGCAGATTTAGGCACAAAAAAATAAATAAATAAATAAAAAGTCGGCTTGGCAGTTACCAGCCAGCTTTCGGCTGTGCGCACAGCCCCACGGCTGGCTTCTTTCGAACAAGCATGCTGAAAAACCAGCCAATGGCTGCAAGTGCTGATCATTGTATTTTGGCGGAGGAAGGGGGTATCAATAGTGCAACGGGGAGATCGCCTCACCAACATCTGATGTGTTAGTATGGCAATCTGTTTTTTCCCCCTTCAGCCCACTGGACTGAACAAGGAACTTCCCATGTGTACGTAGCACAAAAAAAAAAAAAAAAAATCAGTGAATCTGGCATGCAGCAAACATTCTCAGCAGGTGAATCTCCTTAGTTGATGTGTTTAAAACGACTGAGTAATTCTCCACAGCTTTATAAAAAACAGACATCAAGGTGTCATCACTCAACTAAGCACACATGTGTAAAACTAAAACAAATATAATACACACACACACACACACACACACACACACACACACACCTCGTGGGAGGAAAAGAAATTGTACAAAATTTCAATTTTTTTTAAAGCACATTTTGATTCAATAAAACTCCTGATGGGTGGATTGCTTAACAGGCAAGGAGGATGCTGGTGGATGGGGATTACCTGAAAATTGTCCCATGTACGATCATCTTTATATTTGTACTGACACAACAAAGATGAAGAAGTGCGATAGCCCAGCGATATCTGAAGTCTGAATAAGCAGCAATGGGGTGCTCAAACACGCACTGAAAACTGAAAGTTCAAGTCAGGTGAACGAGAACCGGACAGTTTATTTCCAAAGGATCAGATTCCTCTGTGTAGAGGCAGTCCAGAGGCAATCTCTGACCAAAACCGATATAACAAGCCAAGTCACTACTTCTATCCATCACTATCCACTGAACGTCCGACGGTACATTATAGCTGTTTAGCCCCTGAAGCCATTGGTTGCAGAGGTTATTGTGGTGATCTTTTTCTGGTGCTTAGACTGGACAGCATTTGTTGAAGACACCTTTATCTTTAGTCTGCTACTGGGGATAATTACCCTAGATGTGCACGGCTTGCAAACAACCATACTTTAATACTGTAACATCTACAGTGTCGCCATCTGGTGGACCGGACGCCCTTTGTGTTGTGTCTCAGGTGCGGGACACATTCAGTCCCTTAGTGACGGCAGAGGCTTTTCAGCTTTGAACCTCAGTGGCTAACCGATCTATCCCTTTAAAGCTTTTAAATTGGATGCTGAAGGATGTTCACCAAGGAATAATACGACGGATTAAGTACCTCACCACCAGCCCCTGAAGAAGGAGGTCATAATACTGATAAAACCTCGAAATGCGTTGGGCTCTACTGTACAGCTCCTCTTTTGCTGGAACAGTTTTTTGTGGGGATAAGTGTATTTTGTTTATCTGTCTTATATCATTGTTGTACCTTCATCATTGGTAATCCAGCATCCGTTTTTTCTTTGGTCTTTGATTGATTGTTATGTCTTTTTAAACTTTTGGATAGATAAAATACAATTATTATTTATACTGTTGATGTGGTACACAGATGATACGCCCCCTTTCCTGTGTGCCAAACACTGCGCTTGTGGGGTGAGCCCCTCCCTCTGAGCAGCTGCTTAAAATTAAAACCTCAAGTGATATAAAATAAATGATACACTATGTACTCGCCCTCACCAATAGTGTGATCAAATAGCAGCGCTGAAAACCTAAAACATACCCCGATTCAAGAAATTATATATATATACAGTGATTGCTCAATGTGATAAAAAAAAAAAAAATTATTAATATTATGTGTCCATAATAAAATGCCAAACAGTGTTTCTAATAAACACCCATCATACAGTCCATTTGTGTATAACACCAAAAGAATTCAATAAAAAAGTCCAAACATAGATGGTGCCTTAGTGAAATAATAGTGACAATATCAGAATGATAATCTTCAATGATAATATCTTCCACCACACCGCTGTGAATGTGATTCCACTCCCCTTCAGTGAGCAAACTCACCAGCTTTTTTTGCCTTACACTCTCGTGTTTGGAGGTTATCACTTTACCCCCACTGTGTGGGAAAAGCCTACAAGCCAAACACGAGAGTGTAAGGCAAAAAAAGCTGGTGAGTTTGCTCGCTGAAGGGGAGTGGAATCACATTCACAGCGGTGTGGTGGAAGATATTATCATTGAAGATTATCATTCTGATATTGTCACTATTATTTCACTAAGGCACCATCTATGTTTGGACTTTATTGAATTCTTTTGGTGTTATACACAAATGGACTGTATGATGGGTGTTTATTAGAAACACTGTTTGGCATTTTATTATGGACACATAATATTAATAATTTTTTTTTTTTTTTTTTTTATCACATTGAGCAATCACTGTATATATATATAATTTCTTGAATCAGGGTATGTTTTAGGTTTTCAGCGCTGCTATTTGATCACACTATTGGTGAGGGCGAGTACATAGTGTATCATTTATTTTATATTATTTATACTGTGTTGATATATCGTTCTGAGACTCCTGCCCTTAAAAGTCCCACCAAGAGGAAATTCCCCATTGTATATAGGGATGTGGGCAAGGTGTCTCTTTCCACCAAGTACCAGTCACTAACCTATGTTCATCCTTGTGGTGGACAGTGGAAACACAGAGCACTGTGGGGAAAGCCAACTACTTCTGCCCTGCTGAGCAAAAGAATCTGGTGAATGAAATTAAACAGGGTCACCCCAAGCTGAAATATGAATTTCGATACACATGTGGGCACTGGTTGGGTTACAGTTATCTTTTAGGCCTCATTCACGTTGCCACCGATGCCTGTACACCATGAATAGGGCCGTGTAGTTATGCAGCAAAAGATGCCAGGTAATGCATGCATGTACGTGATTTGGGGAACACAGAAGCTCCACAGATAAAAAAAAGTTGTTCATCCCAATTTGACAGCCCCAAACGAAGATTGTTTGGGGCCACTCACCCACACGGCTAGCAAAGGGGGACAAGCCTCTGGTCCATTCACAATCTACAGGTCTTAGAACCCATCTGAATGAGGATTAACCATCTCAATACAGGGCACATACACCCCCTTCCTGCCCAGGTTATTTTTCAGCTTTCACACTTTGAATGACAAATTACTCAGTCATGCTACACTGTAACCATGTGAATTTTTTTTTTTAATTTTCTTCACACAAATAGAGCTTTTTTTTGGTGGTATTTATTCACAGTTGGGGTTTTTATTTTTTGCTAAACAAATAAAAAAAAAAAAAAGAACATTTTGAAATAAATAAATGTTTCATAGCCTGTTATAAAATTTTGCAAACAGGCATTTTTTCTCCTTCATTGATATGTTCCTACACTAGGACTAGACAGCGGTCGTACTGGGAGGCCGTCATATGAAGTCCACCCAGAACGAGAGCTGCATCGCCCAGCTGTCATTGGACAGTGGGCGGACGGCAAGTGGTTAAAGGTTTTTTACTCATGCATTCGATCCAGCAATGTGTACAAGAGCAGCAGCCTGGTCTCTTTCTCCTCATTGGCCCAGACAGTAGCAAGAGCCATTGGCTCCTGCTACTGTCAATCACAACCAGTTGGGGCGGGGATGAGCCATGCTCAGTGTGTGAATGAACACAGCAGCAGCTAGTGAGAGGGCCTGCTAGGTTGTCCCCATAGCAAGCTGCTTGCTATAGGGGCACTCAGCAGGAGGGAAGAGCCAGGAACGCTAGCGGGGGACCAGAGAAGAGGAGGGTTGAGGCTGCTCTGTGCAAAACCACCATTTTTTTTTCTTAAATCGGCCTTTAAGATCACTTTAAGGCCCCTTACACATGGACCGGGCTCTGTTGGAGTACGCCTGCTTAGTGGAGAATCATTCTGCTGAGCAGGCGGATGGCTGGTCCATGTTGACTCCGCCTGTCTGTTTACACCCCACTGCCATCCAATCCACCAGAATGATGGGAAACAGATCCCCATCCATCTCTTTTTAATGGACAAGATCGGAACGGATGTCAACGAACACACGTCCTTCGACATGCACCCCTCCATAGAGGAGACTAGAGGGTCCGATTGGTCTGCCTGTATAAAAAGGACCCCAAGGTCAAAGGAAAAGCACACTACACAACATGAATCACATTGCTTGGTCACAGCTGCATCTATGAGGTCTGTAAAATATTTTGGCTGGCGCGATCATTTAAAAAGATCATTGTAAAGTTGAAGCTCCAGGGTGTTTGGTTACAGAGAAAGTCAGGCAGCGAACTAGAGTGCCATTATAGAGTTCAGCAGAGATTATCAATCAGAAGAATGGCCGTCATCACAAACACCCGTCCTCCCTCCTCCCTTTCTTTTCTACCTGTCACTTCATCCTCAACATTACACACAATGCAAAGTGTATGTACAGGACCAAGCCTCAACATCCGGGATCATTTGTAAAACAAATACATGCAAACAGCAAACCAATGAAACAATTGCGTAGTGCTTTAAAGGAAAACAAAAACAGGCCGATATTCCTCTTCAGATGTATTTTAAGTACGATTGAAAAATCAGCCAATTCAATGACCAGCCGAATTTTGATCCACGTGTGGGCACTGGTTGAACAGAAGTCAATCTACTGATTGACTTCTGTTCAACCGTCCTGGCGGATTTTCTCTTCTCGATTAGCGCTGCAGACTATAGCCTGCAGGGATGATTAGTGTTATTCTAACGGCTGGGAAGTCTCCCTGCTGCCAGAATACAAAGACACTCCGAATGACAGCGATAGGAATCTGCCGATTCCTGCCACCTGTGAGCAGAGAGCTGAGGACGCCAAGCCCTGTACACTTCAAGGACAGGTCTTCTGTGGCCGCAGAAATCTGCAGCCGTCTGCCAAGCTATTGATTACCTGCGGTAATGTCGCCTGTGCGAATGCTGCCTAAAGGCCCGTACACACAATTAGAAAATCGTAAAAAAAAAAAAAAAAAAAAAAAAAAAAAAGAAGAACACCACTTTCAAATCGATCGTTCATTAGGACATAGCTTTCGAGAGCCAATCATAATTCCTACGATATTGTCTGATGGGACAAGCACAAAAATTTGCTGTACGATACCAGACCATACGATTTTCATTACATCAGTACAGTTTTCATCCAAAAATACAATACATTACTTTTAATTTTTGTACTTTAGTGACCGCTTCATTATCAAGTTGAAGACTAGAATACAAACAAAAAAAAGTAAACAAAGTAAACAAACAAAAATAAATAAACAAAACCACCCAGACGATCATTCATCCGATAATCTCATCCTATGTACCAGGCATAAGGCCTGGTTCACACTGATGTGACAAGCACTCAGATTTTGGAGCACTTGTTGCATCAAAAGTCGGACCCCATTCAGTGCAATGGAACCGTTCTAATTGGTGCGGCTTGAGTCGCTCCGATTTATGCCGCGTACACACGGGCGGACATTTTTTCGACCGGACTGGTCCGACAGACTTTCCAGCGGACTTTAACGAACGGACTTGCCTACACACGATCACAACAAAGTCCAACGGATCCGTACGCGATGACGACGTAAGTCGATAGCCAGTAGCCAATAGCTGCCCTAGCGTTGGTTTTTGTCCGTCGGACTAGCATACAGACGAGCGGATTTCTGGGTCCGGCGGAGTTACGACTTAAAGATTTGAAGCATGTTCTAAATCTAAAGTCCGTCAGATTTGCGACTGGAAAAGTCCGCTGAAGCCAACACACGATCGGATTGTCCGCCAGATTTGGTCCGTCAGACCAGTCCAGTCGAAAAGTCCGACCGTGTGTACGCCCCATTAGAAAACGGTTCCTGCACGACTTTTGGTCAGACTTGCATTGACTTCTCTTAAAGAAGTCGATTGCAAGTCGTGCCGAAGTTGCACTGGAGGTCCAGCTTCAAAGTCACGTGACTTTGGAAAAAAAAAACAAAACAAAAAAAAAAAAAAAACACACCACACACCAAAACTGAAGGAGGACTGTGGACCAAGTAAACATTATATTCCAGGAGAAAGGAGACAAGAAAAAATGGTCAGAAGTTCCAGTTTTCCTAAAATTTTCAGTCCCCAGGTCATGTCCATTTCTAGCGTAGTCCATTCTATGCCCCGGTCATCCCCGAGTCATGTCCATGTCCAGTGTAGTCTATTCTACGGCCCGGGTCACGTCCATGTCCAGTGTAGTGTAGTGTAGTCTATTCTACGCCCCGGGTCACGTCCATGTCCAGTGTAGTCTATTCTACGCCCCGGGTCACGTCCATGTCCAGTGTAGTCTATTCTACGCCCCGGGTCACGTCCATGTCCAGTGTAGTCTATTCTACGCCCCGGGTCACGTCCATGTCCAGTGTAGTGTAGTCTATTCTACGCCCCGGGTCACGTCCATGTCCAGTGTAGTGTAGTCTATTCTACGCCCCGGGTCACGTCCATGTCCAGTGTAGTGTAGTCTATTCTACGCCCCGGGTCACGTCCATGTCCAGTGTAGTCTATTCTATGCCCCGGTCATCCCCAGGTCATGTACAGACAGACTGAGTTCTTTGGGCTTACAAACACATTTCCAGCAGGGGGTCAATGAACCAGTCTGCACTGAAGAGAATAGCATAATCTCATTATTCTAATAGGGTTTAGTAGAAAAGCCCCTGCACTACAGAACATTGTGCTAATGCAATAAAAACAAGCACACAGCTCCACCATGGGGGGGGGGGGGGGGGTCAGGTCAGATAGGAGGGAACAGCGTTACAGCTGGGAAGGTATATGCAGAGTGGATCAGGACTAAGGTCAGGATAGGCGAGTGCATAGATCAGAATATGGCTCAGAACATGGGCCAGGATCAGAATATGGTTAGTACATATATCAGTACATGGGTTAGGATTAGTAAACACATGGATCATGATCAAGTACATGGGTCAGGATCAGTAGGTACATGAATCAATTAGTATATTTAACAGTAGGTACATGGGTCAGGAGCAGTACATTGTTTAGGATTGGCAAGTACCTGGGTCGGGACCAGGAAATGAGTGAGGATGAGGATCAGCAAGTACACAGACCAGTAAATACATGGATGAGCAAGTACATGGGTCAGTATGAGGACATTGAGGACCAGTAAGTGCACGGACCAGTATGTGGACCAGTAAGTGCACGGACCAGTATGTGGACCAGTAAGTGCACGGACCAGTAAGTGCACGGACCAGTATGTGGACCAGTAAGTGCACGGACCAGTAAGTGCACGGACCAGTATGTGGACCAGTAAGTGCACGGACCAGTATGTGGACCAGTAAGTGCACCAGTAAGTGCACGGACCAGTATGTGGACCAGTAAGTGCACGGACCAGTATGTGGACCAGTAAGTGCGCGGACCAGTAAGTGCGCGGACCAGTATGTGGACCAGTAAGATGAGTAGGTAGAGGGGTGAGTATGTGGACATTGAGGGTCGGTATATGGACCAGTAAGTACACAAATCAGTAGGTAGAGGGGTGAGTATGTGGAGGAGTAGGTAGACAGGTCAGTATAAGAACATGATGATGGGGGGGGGGTTCTCACCAGACCAGCTGGGGATGATAGAAGAAGACCTCCAGGCAGCACGTTGTTGTCACTTCCTCTGGCTGGGGTGGATAGTGAAGGGGGATGGTTGGGGGGAGCCGTTGGTTGGTTGCTGGAAGTTTTCAATGTCCCTTGATAGGACGATCAGAGTCCTCCACATCCCAGGACGGCCGGTAATGACAAGTCCCCTCCTATCTCACCCAGATGTCACCTCCAAACGCCGTGTCCCCGCCGCATCCCTCTCCTATCACTGATCACATTCAAACTCACCCCGAGCCCCCTTCTCTTCTGAACAGCTGAAGGTGACGTCATCCGCTCCGGACCACACCATGTCTGCCACACACAGGGGGGGAGTTGGGGCCAGCAGCCATTGAAAACACACGGTGCTGAAGACAATGAGGATTGCACGGGGAGTTCTGAGAAATATATCTCTTTGTGTTCAGGGACAAAGGCAGGCTTTGGTGTGGGTGGGGTAATATGAGCAAGAAATAATGAGTAAAGCGACCCCCCCAAAGAAGAATTGAGAATGGACTTTTCTGGAGAGAGATGATTGTAGTCATTGGGAGAAGTGGGGAGATTTGTCTCACGACAGTGTGATGACTGATCAGAGATATCATCATCATCATCAGAGGAAACATTCAGAAAGTCTATCCAAAGCCAAAACGTTACTTTTTCCTTCTGGACAGAGTAAGGGAGGGTTATAACCCCTGCCAGTAGTTTTGTCATCTGTCGCCATACCTCCTAACTGTCCCTGATTTCGAAGGACTGTCCCTAATTTCGAAGGATTGTCCCTGATTTCGAACAAAGTCCCTCCGTCCATCTTACCACCTCATTTTGGTCTGATCTATATAGTTGTATATAAAATGCACATTTTTTTTTTAAGTGTTTCCTAATGCTAAACCTTTCATGCAAATTCTACATTACTGCATTTGTAAATGTCAAAAGCCAATATAAAGAAATAGTAGTGGTAAAAAAAAAACATTTAAAGTGGATGTAAACCCAATTTTTATATATATATATATATATATATATATATATATATATATATATATCATACTGTAGAGTATAAGATTTCCTATCATTTGAGCCCAGTCCTGCCACGCAGAGTTAATCCATCTCTGAGTAATCCTCTTTTATTGTTCGGTGAGACAATTCTTGACAAACTGAGAAAAACTTTGTCAAATCCTCCCCCTTGCTGTGAGTGACAGGTGATTTACATCTCATGCATTAGCCTAAGACATGCATTATTTTTTAATTCCCTCCCACTCCTTTCTTCAGCAGCTCTGCAAGGATTGGCTGTTCCACACCTCAGCATGATTTGGCATGCTAAAGTCATGTGGTTACTTTCCTGTCTTTTCACTGGATGTTAGAGATCATAGCAGAAGTTCAGTGTAAGAAATACACAGGAGAACATGCATATTGACAAGAGGAGTGTAGAGGTGGGCGGGGAGTCTACTGACATCACGACTCCACCCTCCGAGCTCCAGACAACAGACCCACCCACAGAATCTGCAGTTTTTCGGGTCTAATAACAGACAGAGGGGAGTCATTTGACAGGTAAGGATACATGCAGGAGGCATGTATATCCTTATAGATAACCCCTATGGCAGTAGTTTAGAAAGGATGACATTGGGTTTACATCCACTTTAACTAATCTTTTTTTTTTTTGTACAATTTTCCTTTAAGGGGACGTGGCCTAGATACTTTTGCTAATAGATGCCCCTTGTTCCGATCTCAAAAAGTTGGGAGGTATGGTCTCCCATTGTGGAGATTTCCCTTTACTTCCTGTCCCTTAGCCAAAACAGGAAGCGCAAGGAAAAAAGTAAGCAAATTCTTCACCTTTACCAGAAATTGTGTCCCCATTGAAAGATTTCCCCTCTATTCCTGTTCCGGTGACAGCCCAAAATTTGGGATTTTCTTTCAACCTTAGTGGTGATAATGGTAAACAGGCTGCGTGTGCTGCGCACCCTGTGATTGCGGTGTCCTCCGGACAATGCTAATCACAGATTGAGGTAAAGAGTCAATCAGCAGCTTTTTACCGCAGGATCAGCTGTGTTCAATTACAACTGATCACAATGTAAACAGAAGCCTGGTATCAGCACTCCTTTCCTCACACTAACAGCATGAGGAGAGGAGAGCCGTTAACCGGCTTATGTAAAAGGGACATGTAGACTGAATCAGGGCACTGATTATCAGTGCAGTCCCAACAGTGCCCACCAGTACTTCCAATCTGTGCCCACCAATGCCTCCCTATCAGTGCCCATCAGTATCACCTATCAGTGCTGCCTACCAGTGCCTATCAGTGTCCATCAGTGTCACCTATTAGTGCCGCCTATCAGTGCCCATCAGTGTCACCTATCGGTGCCGCCTACCAGTGCCTATCAGTGTCACCTATCAATGGTGCCTACCAGTGCCTATCAGTGTCACCTATCAGTGCCCATCAGTGTTGCCTATCAGTGCAGCCTCTTCAGTGCCTCCTCATCGGTGCCCATCAGTGAAGGAGAAAAATTACCTGTTTGCAAAATTTTATAACAAACTATTAAAGTTTTTTTTTTTTTTTCAAAATTTTCAGTCTTTTTTTCATTTAAAAATAAAAAAAAAAACCCAGTGGTGATTAAATTCCACAAAAAGAAAGCTCTATTTGTGTGGGAAAAAAAATGCTAAAAATTTTGTTTGGGTTGCATGACTGCGCAATTGTCATTCAAAGTGCGACAGCACTGAAAGCTGGAAATTGGCCTGGGCAGGAAGGGATAAGAAAAGGAATGGAGATAGAGGCATGCTCCCTAGCCGAGGGTAGAACATAGGCCTGCCGTTAGTCGTACCCCACCAAGTGCGAAAAGTCCTTATACTTTCCCCCGAAGGGTAAGCTTCTGTAAAACTGCTTCCTGTCCTCACGGTCCTTACAGGCTCGTCCTGCATGGGAAATACTGTTAACGTGCAGTGTTTCAAGGCAAAGCATTGGTTTGTATGGGCTGCCTAAATCACGCCTGCACAATTTTTGGCAGCACTGGGCACCATACTGCACAGAAGGAATGTTGTGATGAACTTAGAAGGAGTTATGGAGTGTCATTCAGAATGATTCTCACTGTGTGAGCTAAACCGTGCTCCCCTCCTATGTGCCCTCACTCACCAGATCATAATAGGTTAATTGCCTGTGTTGAAATGGGATCTGTAGTTCCCCAAGCAATGGCTGTATAGCTTTTTCCTGATACTCCAGCAGGTGGGTAGTAGCTCAATGTACTCTTCTTGTATGTGAGCATGTAAAATCACCGCTCTAGAAGCTCGGCACCGCGATCTGCGCTCTAAAGAGCGGACGTGACGTAACCAGAAGTGTCGACCCACTTAATGCATTTCGCTCAACCCAAGAAGCGTCATCAGAAGCTGGGGGATTCCTGTTTCCAGATGGTTATTTATGTCATTTGCTCCTCCTGCTACACCCATCACTTCATCACATACATAACCATCTGGAAACCGGAATCCCCCAGCTTCTGGTGATGCTTCTTGGGTGGAGCGAAATGCATTAAGTGGTTGGACACTTCTGGTTACGTCACATCCGCTCTTTAGAACGCAGATCGCGGGGCCGAGCTTCCAAAAATGTTACATGCTCACATAAAAGAGGAGTACATTGAGCTACTACCCACCTGCTGGAGTATCAGGAAAAAGCTATACAGCCATTGCTTGGGGAACTACAGATCCCATTTCAACACATGCAATTAACCTATTATGAGCTGGTGAGTGAGGGCGCATAGCAAGGCAGCACGGTTTGGCACTTTATCGATCACATTGACATTTGAAGATTGTCATCAACTATATTTACAAGGACTTATTGTTCATCAAGGATTGTTTCAGACCAAGCACCGATTGCACTTTATATACAGTTGTGCTCAAAAGTTTGCATACCCTGGCAGAAATTGTGAAATTTTGGCATTAATATTGAAAATATGACTGATCATGCCAAAAAAACTGTCTTTTTTTAAGGATAGCAATCACATGACGCCATTTATTATCACATAGTTTTTTGGATCCTTTTTAAATCATAATGATAACAGAAATCACCCAAATGGCCCTGATAAAAAGTTTACATACCCTGGAATGTTTGGCCCTGGTACAGACACAGAAGGTGGCACACACAGGTAAAATGGCAATTAAAGGGTAATTTCCCACATCTGTGGCTTTTTACACACAATTAGTGTCTGTGTATAAATAGTCAATGAGTTTGTTAGCTCTCACATGGATGCACTAAGCAGGCTAGACACTTAGCCATGAGGAGGTAGAAAAGAACAGTCAAAAAGACTTGCGTAACAAGGAAATAAACTTTACAAAGATGGAAAAGGTTTTAAAAAAGATATCCAAAGCCTTGAATATGCCAGTCAGTACTGTTTGTAGCCACCAATCACACAGAGATTTCATTTGATACCTGTCTTCTGTCTAATCTGTTGTAACAGCATTCACTTGTGTCGTCTGAAATTCTTTGGCAGTACAGGAGATGCTTACCTACGGCAATGAACAGCCTTTGAGATGAGTATACTCCTCCAGATGAGCTATATTTTCTTGCAGTAAAGCAAAATGCTGTGGAATATGTCATTACAGGCCATTTTTACACTGGCTTAAATAAGAACTCTGGCAAAGTCTTTTTATCCAGTGCAGTGGGGCTGTGCCCGCACTGTATGGGTTATTTGCTTGGTTTGTTCTAAGGGAATGGACAGCAGAGATATACTTATCTGACCGGCTTTAACAAAAGACCGGTCCCTGTGGCTCCTGCCTCCCTGCTCTCCAGTGGTCTTGAAAGTGGATGGTTTCTGATGTCAGCACGCTCCATAGACAGGAACATTCCACCACTGAACCATGGGGGAGAGTGGTTTTCTGGAGGATCGGTGGATTAGGTGAGTATAAACTTTGTGCTTACCCCTAGAAAAAATGTTGACATTGCATGGGGAAAAAAATTTGCCTGGAGTTGGGCTTTAAGGTATGTTACTTAGGCCCCTTTCACAAGGGCGGACCAATCGGACTATTATTGCCCTCTTTGGAGCGGCGGGTGTCAGTGGAAATGTGTCTGTTGACACCCGTCAACATCCGATCCTATCCGCCAAAAACAGACGGATGGGGGATCCATTTCCCATCCGTCTGGTGGATTGGATGGCCGTCGAGGGTAAATGGACAGGCGGTTACATCTGCCCGCCCATAGAGGACAGCGGACTGTGTCTGTATCGACTCTGCATAAGCAGAGTGGACACGAACAAGCCTTCTCCCTGCAGGGATCAGTGGACAGAATGGGGCCTTACCAGTATAAACCTATTGATCCCTATGGCAAGTATTTTTTCTATAATTCAGCTTTAGTTCATATGAGATCTGTTCTCCAAAAGTACTTTGCCATAAAACTTCACACTAATTAAAGGCTATTTATGGTCAAACTTTAAAATCATATTTTTCATTTCAGACTCATTCACATGGGGGCGCGATCTGGGGGCCTCCTTGTTAAAGGGGGCTTCTAGATTCCGATATGCCCCCCGCACGCAGGCCCCCACAACCACAGCCCAGGGTTGTGAGGAAGAGACCCTTGTCAACATGGGAACAAGGTGCTTTGGGGGGGGGCCCAAAGCAACTCCCATGTTGAGGGCATGTGGCCTGGTATGGTTGAGGAGGGGGCCCTCTTCTGGCCTGCCAGGTGGCATGCTCGGATAAGGGTCTGGTATGAATTTTGGGGGAACCACTTTTTTTTATTTTGACGTGGGGTTCCCCTTAAAATCCATACTAGACCCGAAGGGCCCTGGTATGAATAGGGGGGGGGGACCCAACGTTGTTTTTTTTTTCATTTTATTTTTTACTGCTGGCATTCTTTTTTTTTTACATTTAACTGTCAGTGGGGACTCCCGCTAGCAGCTGATGAGTCATCAGTTGTTAAGGATGCGACCGCCGGCTTCCCTGCCTGCTCCTTAACAATCAGCTACTCTTCACACAGAATTTTAATCGGTCGATCAATTTTTGACCGCTGCAAATTCAAATCGTTTTGAAAATTTGGAATTCGTTCGAAAAAAATTAAACCAAACAAAAATAAACAAATGTTTCCGTTCTGCACATGTCTAACTACTTTGAAGAGCACAAATAAAATGATCACATTGGTCAAAGTCATAACAAAGTTTCACTCATCCAAAGTCACATCAAGTCACAGGGTAAAGTCACAATGGAAATTGCACGATTTTTAAGTCACACAAGTGTGGATGGACTCTTAAGGAATTTTCCTAAAGTACGGTATGTATTCTTTTTTTTTTATAATTATTTTTATTGCATTATTCGAGAGAAACAATACATACATAACTCATAAACTATGGTGCCTATACAAGGTATCATATCTATCACATGGTGGGATACTGTGATTTGTATTTAACACATATTGAGCTAACCCATGGATTACTTCTTGTATCTTTTTAGATGTCCCTTGATACGTCAAATCTCCCCTCCCAATTGTAACAAAAAGGATAGAACCCCTCAACACTTTTATTATTCTCAACCACAATCATGTCATTTTAGAGCCTCAACAAGCTGTTTCCGCTTCATCTAACCATGTCCGCCAGACTCTATCGTACTTCATGGGGCACCCTCTGTTGAAGTATGTGTCTTTATATAAAGGAAGGTTATTATTAACCAAACTTTTCCATTGTGTCAAAGAAGGGGGTGTGGGCTTCTTCCATTGAATGGCAATGTTTTTCCGGGCATAGAATAGTAACAACCCAACCAATGTGCGTTTTGCTACCGTTGGAACAAGTGCTTCGATTAGCCCCAAAAGACAGACTTCCATGGCATGTGGTAATGCAATTGATGCTACTCTATTGACCACACCAATCACCTCACTCCAATATTGCTGAATTGCAGGGCAATGCCAGAAAATATGAGAGAAATCTCCTGGGGAGATTCCACATCTCCAACACTCCGATGGACATGTAGGGTTCATTTTATGAAGTCTGTGTGGAGTAAAGTATGCTCTATGCACTTAACATCTTAAATTGGATTAACCGATCCCGCATAGAGACTAAAGAGCTGAAAGGAAAATCCCAGACATCATCCCAATCATCATTGTCCAGTGAGGGTATGTCAAGCTGCCAGCGAGACCAGAGTTTATCTAGAGGTGGGAGAGCCACATAGACCAAATGCGCATATAGCTGTGAGGTAGGTTTCTCTACACACTTAGTTCTGAGTGTCTTCTCCAGCCCCGATTGAACCATGATGCAGGAGGTGCCCGGGAACTGTGCAGCAAAAGCATGCGACAGTTGGAGATAACGAAATTGGTAATGATGAGGTACGTTATATATAGATGAAAGGTGTGAAAGGGGAGATAATGACATTTGTGACACTATGTGGGAAAGAATTTTTATACCGTATTTGGTCCATGCGAAGGGGTCGGGAAGTTTGTAAATGTGTGGCAGATTAGGGTTCCGCCAGATCGGGGTATTAGGAGAGAACTCGGTTGATTTGTACTTCTCTATATCTAGTCCTGCCCGCCAAGCCCGGAGGGTGGTATACATAGAGGGTGTCAAGGGATATGGGGCCCGAGGGCCTCTGAAAATCAGAAATTGCAGGGCTTCCAACGAGCCCACTATCGTGGCCTCTAGGATTGTGGATGAATTAGTTTTGTCAGGGTGCAGCCACCAGGCCGCAGTCACCAGTTGGGTAGCTAGAAAATATTTGTAGCAATCAGGAAATGCCATACCGCCCTGCGTTGATGGCCGCATCAATGTCGACAGCCTATATCTGGGTGGTGAGGATCCCCAGGTAAAGGATGAGAACAATTGATTCAGTTTTTTAAAAAAGGATTTTGGTATCCACTGAGGGGAGTGACGGAACAGATATGTGAATTTGGGGATAATTTTCATTTTGAGGAGATTTACTCGTCCCCAAACTGATAGAGGTAAGTTACTCCATGATTTAAGTTTTGTCTTAGTGTCCAAGAGTGTAGGGGTAAGGTTAAGTGGGATAAAATCTGATGCTTGTGTGGATATATGAACCCCTAGGTACTTAAACGTTTCCACCCATTTTAGTGAACAGTCTGGTGGGGAAGTGGTTTTTGCCGCCTGGTCTATCGGAAACAGTATGGATTTGGACCAGTTAACCTTTAGTCCGGTAACCCCTGCGAAAGTGTCCAACACATTCAGAACTCCCTGCAAGGACGGACCAGCATCATTGAGGAACAATAACATGTCGTCTGCGTACAGGGCCAATCTCTCCTCCAGCAAGCCAATACGAAGACCTCTAATATGTGGGGATGTACGCAGCGCCTCCGCCACCGGTTCAATAGCTAAGGCAAACAAGGCTGGAGAGAGAGGACAGCCCTGTCGGGTTCCTCTAGTGAGCTTAAAGGGAGCTGATAGTCCACCCCCCAGTCTCACCGATGAAGTGGGGCACTTGTACAATACCTGGAGCCATTGAATAAATAGCAAGGGGAATCCCATTCTACGCAATGTTTCCCAAAGAAAAGGCCACTCTACGGTGTCAAAAGCCTTTTATATGTCAAGTGAGGCTATAGTTCTCGAACCCGTGTTGTGGTGTTGGGCATGTATGTTGGTATATAGTCTTCTGAGGTTAACATCAGTGGATCTACGGGGCATAAAGCCAGTTTGATCTGAATCGATGACTGAAGGTAGTAGGGGATATAGTCGTAGAGCAAGTATTTTGGTCAAAATTTTAAAGTCGTTATTTAGCAATGCAATTGGTCGATATGAGGCGCAAGAGGTTGGATCTTTAGAGGGTTTGTATATTAAAGTCAGATATGCGTGATACATTGAGTCGGGCAGCTTACCATGTTTTAAACAGCTATTATATAACTGGGCCAAAAGGGGTGCCAGAAGGTCTCCATGCGACTTATAAAAGTCAATCGGGAGGCCATCTGGCCCCGGTGCCTTACCAGTGGGGAAGGATTGAATAGCGTTCAGAACTTCTAGGGCTGTAAATGGCTTAACCAGAGTCTCACGCTCCTGGTCCGAAAGCCAGCCCAGCGCCAGGGGATCTAACAGGTCCCACAGCCGCTCAGGCTGAAAATCAGAGGGCAACGTGGATGTATACAGCCCTTCGTAGAAAGCAGTAAATGTTTGCAGAATCTCCGATGGGGTAGTCACCGTGTCCCCATCAGAAGTCCGCAGGTTGGAGACAAGCGTGAGTGGTTGATCATTCTGCGCCAATAGGGCCAGCAGGCGACCATTTTTGTCACCCTGTTCAAAAGTTCTTTGTCTGCCCCTATGAGCTGCAAGTCGTGTGACCTCTGTCAGGTAGAGATTCAGTTCTCTCCGGGCTGCCATAAGTGAGTCAAAATGAAATGGTGAGGGATCTGAGCTGTATGTAGAAGTATGATTTGTCACCGATTGTTGTAATAGTTGGGTTTCCTTTAATTGTTTCTTTTTAATATGGGCAATAGATGAGATATATTGCCCCCTCGTATATGCTTTAAATGTATCCCAAGTGACTGCAGGGGAGGAGGATCCAGTGTTCTGCTCCCAGAAATCAGCTAACGAGGGGGGTACAATCTCAGCCACTTCCGGATGGGAGACCCAGTGAGCCCCCAACCTCCACAGTGCAGCACTCCGGTATGCAGGAGAGCGAAGCGTCACCACCAATGGGCTGTGATCAGACAGACCACTTGGTAAGTAAGATGCCTCCAGCACATCTGCCAACAATGGGGGATTAGAAAAGGCCAGGTCTATACGGGATGCAGTTTTGTGGGATGCTGAAAAACACGAGTAGATTCTGGTGGTAGGGTGCTTCCACCTCCAAATCTCTTCGAGGGCTACTGTCTGAGCCCAAACAGAGAGATCTGTGCAATGATGCTTTGGCGGAGCAGGTCTATCCAATTCCGGGGACATGATAGCATTAAAGTCCCCCATAATTAGAATTTTCCCAGGGCAAAAGGGTGCAATCTTTTCCATAACCGCATATAACATTGTAGGTGAGAAAGGTGGGGGGATATACATATTAATTACAATATATCTGTGGGACCATAGTGTAAATACAACAATAACAAATTTACCCTGTGGGTCCGTGCACACCTCTTCAATCACACAGGAGAAGTTCTTGTGTATAAGAATCGACACTCCCCTTGCATATGTAGAGTATGTGGCATGGATAGCCCTCTGTATCCACGGTTTTTTCAATGTCAGGATTTTGCTGCCCATAAGATGGGTTTCTTGAAGAAGAATGAGTTGGGGGGAGTGGGATTTTAGGTACTGGAAAAGGAGAGCTCGCTTGAATTTTGATCCAAGACCTCTGACATTCCAGGAAAGGACCGTAAAGGAGTCGGCAGGGGGATTAGCCATCTATATTAAAGGGGGAGAGCCAACCCGGATGAGTGGGAGAGCGGATCGGGGAGCGAACCATGAGCAGCAAAATCCCTGACACAGCACACCATGTGTTAGTAACATTTAGATTTATCCAAAACCTTGCACCAATAAAAGAAAAAAAGAAAAAAAACTGTAGAACAGTTTCAAACAAACCCAGGCACGATGTGCCTTTCCTACTATGCCCCATCTCTCTTCCAAAACGAGGGAGAAGGCTGGGGATAGTTTTATCCCTAAACAAAAAGAGCTTAGAACCGTAGTGGCAACCTCAACTCAGTGCACTACGCTAACATGCCAGTCCAGAGTCAGAGGGTAAACCTCCGTTAGTTCCCGTATCTGGTGAGTCTCAGAGAACAGGTAGCTAGGAGTGGATGATAACCATCCACCAGACACTGTCAACAGGGGTGCGAGTGGTGATCTCTGGATCGACGAGGGGGGGGGATCTCGAGGACCAGAGCGCTTTCAGACGGATCACCGTTTGGTGGTCAAAAAAAAAAAAAAACAGATCAAAAAACAACAACAACAAAAAGAGAAAAAAAACAAAAAGTCTGTATGATAGCTGCTGGAGCTCCTCAGGCAGGAGACGCTAGCGTTAGTTCCATCATCAAAGTATGCCAAGCATAGAGTAAGGATAATGTCGAGGTACAGAAATACAAAAGGATGTAGGAGTCGATTATAAATTGTGCTGGGAATCAGCTGGGGACCGAGATGAGGATCCCTATAGGAAGCTGGGGTATGTAACTGGGTCCAGCAAACAGTAGAGCCTTAAAAGTTCCAGTTGTTGATATGACACTAGCGGGCATCTAACCATGCCGCAGCGGCTTCGGGGGTATCAAAGAAGCGGGTGGTGTCACCGTCAGAGATCCTCAATCTGCTGGGATAAAGAAGGCCAAAACGTATTCCCTTCTCTCTGAGTCGACGTCTGACATCTGTGAAGGATTTGCGGCGTTGCTGCACCTCTTGGGAGAAATCTGGAAAGAAGGACAGTCTAGTATTCTCATACTTGATTTCCGGCATGGTGCGGGCCGCCGCCAAGATACGGTCACGATCCCGGTAGTTTAGCAAGCGTAGCAGGAAGGGACGTGGAGGGGCCCCGGGTCTCGGAGGGAGTGGTGGGACTCTGTGGGCTCTTTCAACCACAAAAGTGGGTGGCATATTACCCAGATTAAACAAGGTGGATAGTAGCTGTTCAGTGAACTCTGCCGGTCTGGGGCCCTCAACTCTCTCAGGTAAGCCAATTATGCGAATGTTGTTACGCCTAAGGCGATTTTCAGTGTCTATGGCTCTTTCCTGTAGCGCCTTCACCTGAAGCTGCAAGGCCCTCACCTCTCTGGAGTCTGACCGGATCGCATCCTCAACCGTGGAGACCCTGTCCTCCACCTCGGATATACGTGATCGGAATTTGTCCATGTCCTGGCGGATGAGGCTTACATCTACTGTTAGGAAGTCTATCTTGGTAGTCAGGGTTTCTTTACATGCTGTGATGGCTGCCAGGATCTCTGCTCCCGTTGGGGACTCCGTAGCCCCCGACTCCGTCACTGTTTGTGCGTTTGCCGCCATTGTAGCTGTCGGCTGGCGCCCAGACGATGCGGCCACTGAAGGAGCGGTGTGAGAGGCCTTTTTTTTAGAATGTGCACAGCGGGTCCTTGGAGGGCCCATCCGCAGCGTGTTCTGCTCTGAAGGGGGGCTTTATTCTCTGTGAGGGACAGCAGGAAGGCACCGGAAAACACAGGGAGCGGGACAGAGGGTGCACAGGGTTAGGGCTTACTGTATAAACACAGCCCCTGCCGGGATGGCGACTTTAAGAAGGCAGCACAACTCCTATGGGGCACAGTACCTGTGGATGGAGGAAGGGCCGCAGGCCTCAGGATAACAGCGGGCCTCGGGCGGCCAAAATACTCCTTAAGGAACCGTTCACTGGTCCCCACACAGTCCAGCAGCCTCCCGGGGACCGCCGCCAGAGGCGCGGAAGTGATTACTGCCTCCCGCTCCGCCGATCGCGGCACCCGAGCCCGGGGATGCCAAAAGCTCCACAGGCCGCAAGATGGCGGCGGGTCGCGGCGCCGGGAGCCGCCTAACTAGATCCACCTGCGGCGTCCCGGCCCCCCACACTGGACAGTCGCCTCCCAGGAACAACCGCCTCGAATTCGGAGGGATCGGCCGCCCTCCGCTCCGCCGATTGCTGTGCTGCAGCCCGGAGATGTCGGAGGCTTCACAGGCCTCAAGATGGCGGCGGCCGTCGCTGCGTGGAGCTGGCTGCAACCGAGTATAGCCCAATTGGCGCGACCAAGCTCCTAAATCTCTCCCAAGACCAGTGTGGGTGATGTCCAGGGGTAAGTGGGGAGAGTTTTGTGGCTCTTGAATTCGTACTTAGTACAGGATGGCAGTGGATTTGGACAGGATTTTCGGAGCTCCTCAGCAACACGTCTGATGCACTCTACATCCGGACACGCCCCTCACGGTATGTATTCTTAACTCAAAAAAAAAAACTAACATCTATTGCTCAACCTCCTCCAAATACCTCTTTTTTTTGCTGTTGTGATCTAAATTTCCTGTTAGAGCGTGGCTACGTTTGTTCTCCATGGTCCCACTGTACGTAGTAACATAGCCACCCTCCTTTGCTCTCTCCTGAGATAGACTATGGGATGTGTAGTGTGTCTAGAGCGATGCACATAACCACTACTAACTTGCACTGCTTGTTTCAAACGAGGGGGAAAGCTCCGGGAGCTCACAGAGGATGTTACAAGCAGGTGGAAAACACAATAAGAAACAATTTCATTAAATACAGTGCCTTGAAAAAGTATTCATACCCCTGTTACAACCAAAAACGTAAATGTCTTTTATTGGGATTTTATTTGATAGACCAACACAAAGTGGAACATAATTGTGAAGTGGAAGGAAAATGATAAATGGTTTTCAAAATGTTTTACAAATAAATATGTGAAAAGTGTGGCGTGCATTTATATTCAGCCCCCCTGAGTCAATACTTTGTAGAACCCCCTTCACTGCAATTACAGCTGCAAGTCTTTTTGGGTATGTCTCTACCAGCTTTGCACATCTAGAGAGTGACATTTTTGCCCATTCTTCTTTGCAAAATAGCTCAAGCTCTGTCAGATTGGATGGGGAGTGTCTGTGAACAGCAATTTTCAAGTCTTGCCACAGATTCTCAATTGGATTTAAGTCTGGACTTTGAATGGGCCATTCTCAAACATGAATATGCTTTGATCTAAACCATTCCATTGTAGCTCTGGCTGTATGTTTAGGGTTGTTGTCCTGCTGGAAGGTGAACCTCTGCCCCAGTCTCAAGACTTTTTAGGCCAATATTTAGTCTGCTACATATTTTTGGTAAAAGAAATCCCAATAAGCGTATATTGATTTTTTTGCTCAAAAGTAATCCCGTCTACAATTTATGGGATATTTTTATGACATTTTTATTTTTACTAGTAATGGCAGCAATCAGCGATTTTTAGTGGGACTGCAACATTGCGACGGGCAAATTGGACATTAAGTGACACTTTTTGGGGACCAGTGACACCAATACTGTGATCAGTGCTAAAAAAAATGCACTCTCACAATAAAAATGACACTGGAAGGGAAGGGGTTAACACCAGGGGTGATCAAAGAGTTAAGTGCATGCCTGGGAGATGCTTTCGACCTGTGGGGGGAGTGGATACACTGGAGGAAAAGAGAGATCATGATTCAGCTTAGCTGGAACACAAGATCTCTATTTTGCTCCCTGACAGAGGAGCGGTTCACCTTGTTTACATACCGCTGCTCTGTCTCTCCACAGAATGTGAACGCGCCCCCTACACCGCGTGCACAAAATTACGTACAGGTGTGTGACTTTGCTCAGCCGGGCTGCCTGCCGCAGTATATATGCGGTGGGCGATCCGGAAGCCATTAAAAAGAAGTTACATTCCTGGAATGCTCGGATTGCTAACTGTCACATTTACATGTGTCCTCAACCAAACTGTCAAATCATCAAATAGCTGGTGTGATAACTGATCACACGTGCAGCAACATGGCAGTCACAGTTCAAACAGAAGCAGCTTCCTTGGCTGTAAAGAATGGGAGGGTTTAATTCCGCTTTAAAGCTGTCAGCACATCAACCTCTACAAACTCGGCAGTGCCTAAAAATGGAGAGCAACTGATCATGTGCAGAGCAGGATGAGACAGTGTATTACTGGATTTTATACAGTACAGACACTTATTTTTAATGTTTCACATAGCCATACCTACAAAAGGGGTCAGCCTGAAGTCATCTAGCAGGACTAAATTTTCTCACTAAAGTTCCACTTTAATAGGTCTAGTTTATTTGTTCCATACATAAGGAAGAAATTTGGCTCAGTTAAAGAACATGTGGATTTGATGGGTTTATTCATGCTCCTGTGCAGACAAATCTGTGACTTCACATGGTGCTTCCCATACATAATTGTGGTGCCCATACACAGGTTAATTTAGAAGAAAAGCAAAAGCACTGAAAATGGATTTGTAACCCCAGGTGATACACAACCTATACAGAAACCTAGCACTTAGAGCATTCCACCAATCAAATATTAATGCAAGCTATACCCTTGGCAATTCTGTTGGCTATTTTGAAAGCTTTCTATCAAGGTTTTGACTGAAATTATGATTGGTGTAATCATGGGCATAGCATAAGGGGTTGCAGGGGTCACAATCGCAACCCCCTCCCCTAGCTCTAGGGGGCCCCTGCAGCCTCTCTGTCATATTATCATATCCTCCACAAAATCCAGCTTCGATCTGCCCTAGGGCCCCACAGCCACACTCCAGTACTGGGCTTCTATTTTGCCTTCCACAGTCCACACGCCTCTGTTTCCATTGGCTGGGCAGAAGCTGTGAACCATTTCCTGAATACAGAGGGGAGCACGAGGTGAGAACAGCCCAGGATGGGGAAGTGTCTGTGCTGTGTGCTGGCAACATGGAATGGTAACTGAGCTCAGTGAGGCAAGACGGAGGAGAGTGCCGTCCTGTAGCCACGATGGGAATGATGCCACTGGTGAGGTATGACACTGCTAAGTGTCTTCTAGTCACCAGCTGGGATTCTTTGTACCCCCTACGCAGGGATGTCTACTTACCCCACTTCCCTGACAACTGGGGAAAAGACACGCACCTCCGGGAGGTGACCTTTCTCCAACATCTGCCAGTACTGACAGAGAAACCTGTAGGCTGCAGATTTTGTGTCACATGGTTTTGCCCTCCCAGATCTAAGTCTCCCCCCCAAAGCCCCCTGACCACCCCCTCCACACTGCATACTATGCCCGGCTGCTGAGCACCTTTCCCATTACAGCACTCTATACTGTTCCTCCTCCGCAGGGCTGAAATCACATTCCTTTACAGCACAGCCAGTTAGCCATGATCTGCACAGGGTGTATCTTCCTACTGCAACTACACTGCCGTTCCGACCAGAGAATTTCACAGGTCAGAAGGGCAACATAAAAACCAGATACACCCTGTGAAGACTGAGAGAATGTGTGTAAAGGAATGTGATTCCAGCCCTGTGTAGTGTGTGTGTGTGGGGGGGGGGGGGAGCTGTATACAGTGCTGGGATGGGAAAGGAGCTCTGCCAAGTGACCTTTCAGGGGTCCCTGTCCTCTGATTCTCCAGTGGTGATCCCTGTCCTCTGAATCTCCAGCGGTAATCCCTGTCCTCTGATGTAAAGAGGAACTCTGGGAACTCGAGACTCTTAAGCCACTTTGAGTATCTTGGCGTGCGGTGGATGTATCTGCATGCACGTTGGAAGTAGTTGGGGGGACCCAGGTCAACTTTTGCATTGGGGCCCACAAGCTTCAAGCTACGCCTCTGGGTGTAATTAAACTGTCCACAGCAATTACCTAGCGTACTGGTCACTTCTTGGTTTCATTCAACCAAATGACCATATCTGGAATGGAAATTAATCAAAATACCATTAGATCAGCCATTCTCAACTAGGGTTCCATGGAACCCTAAGATTCATCCAGAGGCTACTAGGGGTTCCTTGAGCTCTGTCTAACTGGTCTCCCGTTTGATGGTGTCTGCATAGTTTCAGGGCAAATGTCACCAGCATAACTCTGATGATAAAGCAGGATTCCGTCCTAAAAAAAAAAAATTTAAAGTCAGCAGCTACTAACACTGTAGCTGCTGACTTTAAATAAGTACTTACCTGTCCTAGGTGCCCGCGATGTCGGCCGCCCGAGGCCGATCCGTCCCTCGGGTCCCGGCACCGCCATCCTAGGAAAGGGAAACAGGCAGTGGAGCCTTGCGGCTTTACTGCCAGTTTCCTACTGCGCATGCGCGAGCGGCGCTCCGTTCTGTGAATGGCCCCGTGGTGTTCTGGGAACACACACAGTTCCCAGAAGACAACGGGGATGCTCACCGAGGAGAAGAACTCACCGCGGAATAGGAAGAGGCAGATTAGGAAGACTGCCTAGCAACAAGGGTTTAGGTAAGTTTAATTTTTATTTTTTTTTCAAATTTTTTTTTTTTTTTTTTTTTAGGATTTTTTTTAGGGTGGCCCTCCACTTAATTTTAGCCATCTGTAATGGTGGCATTCACACCACAGCCAGTGAAGGGGGCATTGTTCCCACTACCAATGTAAGGTAAATTTTTTTCCCACTGACCCACAATGAATTGCTTTTAGCAGTAATGTGTGGCATATCGATGTGGTTGAAAGCTGACAGAAGTTTTCCAAAATTGTCTTGGTCAGCAGAGGAGCAGGAAAGTCTAGAGTCCCATCTTCTTGCTCTTTATGTATTGCCTAAAGGTATTGATACAAGCTCTGAGGTGTGGTATGAGTCATTAAGCACTTTAGTCATTTCATTTTGGCACTGCCCATAGATGGGTAGTACTAGCATAGGAGTACTTTATTAGCATGTATGGCATACACCGCATTTCTGAAGATGTAGTTTGCTCTAAATAACTTCTACAGGTCTGTAAATTGCATTTAACAAGATAATTTCTTTATTTGGCCAAACATATGTGGCACTATGGAACCGTGTTAAACTGACATTTTCTTAATTTTCCCAAAAATAAAAAATAATGACTATTTGTTTATATATATACAGTATCTCACAAAAGTGAGTACACCCCTCACATTTTTGTAAATATTTTATTATATCTTTTCATGCGACAACACTGAAGAAATGACACTTTGCTACAATGTAAAGTAGTGAGTGTACAGCTTGTATAACAATGTAAATTTGCTGTCCCCTCAAAATAATTCAACACACAGCCAATAATGTCTAAACCGCTGGCAACAAAAGTGAGTACACCCCTAAGTGAAAATGTCCAAATTGGGCCCAATTAGCCATTTTCCCTCTCTGGTGGCATGTGACTTGTTAAGTGTTATAGGGCGTACACATGGTCGGACTTTGTCCGGACATTCCGACAACAAAATCCATGGATTTTTTCCGACGGATGTTGGCTCAAACTTGTCTTGCATACACACGGTCACACAAAGTTGTCGGAAAATCCGATCATTCTGAACGCGGTGACGTAAAACACGTACGTCGGGACTATAAACGGGGCAGTGGCCAATAGCTTTCATCTCTTTATTTATTCTGAGCATGCGTGGCACTTTGTCCGTCGGATTTGTGTACACACGATCGGAATTTCGGACAACGGATTTTGTTGTCAGAAAATTTTATCTACTGCTCTCCAACTTTGTGTGTCGGAAAATCCGATGGAAAATGTCCGATGGAGCCCACACACGGTCGGAATTTCCGACAACACGCTCCGATCGGACATTTTCCATCGGAAAATCCGACCGTGTGTATGGGGCATTACAAGGTCTCAGGTGTGAATGGTGAGCAGGTGTGTTAAATTTGGTGTTATCGCTCTCACTCTTTCATACTGATCACTGGATGTTCAACATGGCACCTTATGACAAAGAACTCTCTGAGGATCTGAAAAAAAGAATTGTTGCTTTACATAAAGATGGCCTAGGCTATAAGACGATTGCCAAGACCCTGAAACTGAGCTGCAGCACGGCCAACAAGACCATACAGCAGTTTAACAGGACAGGTTTCACTCAGAACCGACTTCGCCATGGTCGACCAAAGAAGTTGAGTGCACCTGCTCAGCGTCATATCCAGAGGTTGCCTTTATAAATAGACATATGAGTGCTGCCAGCATTGCTGCAGAGGTTGAAGGGGTGGGAGGTCAGCCTGTCAGTGCTCAGACCATATGCCGCACACTGCATTAAAAT
The DNA here is from genome assembly GCA_037952835.1 of Lithobates septentrionalis. Taxonomy (NCBI): domain Eukaryota; kingdom Metazoa; phylum Chordata; class Amphibia; order Anura; family Ranidae; genus Lithobates; species Lithobates septentrionalis. Next base: position 26,604 of record JBBDGP010004023.1, read on the forward strand.
GGCCTGCATGGCTGTTGTCCCAGAAGGAAGCCTCTTCTAAAGATGATGCACAAGAAAGCCTGCAAACAGTTTGCTGAAGACAAGCAGACTAAGGACATGGATTACTGGAACCATGTCCTGTGGTCTGATGAGACCAAGATAAACTTATTTGTTTCAGATGGTGTCAAGTGTGTGTGGCGGCAACCAGGTGAGGAGTACAAAGACAAGTGTGTCCTGTCTACAGTCAAGCATGGTGGTGGGAGTGTCAGGGTCTTGGGCTGCATGAGTGCTGGCGGCACTGGGGAGCTACAGTTCATTGAGGGAACCATGAATGCCAACATGTACTGTACTGTATACTGAAGCTGCAGTATTCCAACATGATAACGACCCCAAACACACCTCCAAAACGACTACTGCCTTGCTAAAGAAGCTGAGGGTAAAGGTGATGGACTGGCCAAGCATGTCTCTAGACCTAAACCATATTGAGCATCTGTGGGGCATCCTCAAATGGAAGGTGGAGGAGCGCAAGGTCTCTAACATCCACCAGCTCTGTGATGTCGTCATGGATGTCGAGTGGAAGAGGACTCCAGTGGCAACCTGTGAAGCTCTGTTGAACTCCATGCCCAAGAGGGTTAAGGCAGTGCTGGAAAATAATGGTGGCCACACAACATATTGACACTTTGGGCCCAATTTGGACATTTTCACTTAGGGGGGTACTCACTTTGTTGCCATCGGTTTAGACATTAATGGCTGTGTGTTGAGTTATTTTGAGGGGACAGCAAATTTACACTGTTATACAAGCTGTACACTCACTACTTTACATTGTAGCAAAGTGTAATTTCTTCAGTGTTGTCACATGAAAAGATATAATAAAATATTTACAAAAATGTGAGGGGTGTACTCACTTTTGTGAGATACCGTGTATATATATACATATATATATATATACATGCACACACACACAATATACACTATATTCCCAAATTATTGCGATGCCTGCCTTTACACACACATGAACTTTATTAGCATCCCCGTCTTATTCCATAGGGTTCAATATTGAGTTGGACCACCCTTTGCAGCTATAACAGCTTCAACTCTTCTGGGAAGGCTGTCAGGCACTGATGTGGATGAGAAGGCTTGGCTTGCAGTATCCACTCTAAATCATCCCAATGGTGTTCTATCTGGTTGAGGTCAGGACTCTGTGCAGGCCAGTTAAGTTCCTCCATCCCAAACTCACTCATTCATGTCTTTATGGACCTTGCTTTGTGCACTGGTCCAAATCTTTTGGTGGAGGGGGGATTCTGGTGTGGGGTTGGGCTTGACCTCTTAGTTTCAGTGAAGGGAACTCTTAAGGTGTCAGCATACCAAGACATTTTGGACAATTTCATGCTCCCAACTGGGAACAGTTTGGGGATGGCCCCTTCCTGTTTCAATATGACTGCGCACCACTGCACAAAGCAAGGTCCATAAAGACATGGATAAACGATAAAAGAGGGGTGGAGGAACTTGACTGGCCTCAACCCAATAGAACACCTTTGGGATAAATTAGAGCGGAGACTGTGAGCCAGGCCTTCTCGTCCACATCACTGCTGGACCTCACATAGTTACATAGTAGGTGAGGTTGAAAAAAGACACAAGTCCATCAAGTCCAACCTATGTGTGTGATTATGTGTCAGTATTACATTACATATCCCTGTATATTGCGGTCATTCAGGTGATTATCTAATAGTTTCTTAAAGCTATCAATGCTCCCCGCTAAGACCACCGCCTGTGGAAGGGAATTCCACATCCTTGCTGCTCTTACAGTAAAGAACCCTCTACGTAGTTTAAGGTTAAACCTCTTTTCTTCTAATTGTAATGAGTGGCCACGAGTCTTATTAAACTCTCTTCTGCGAAAAAGTTTTATCCCTATTGTGGGGTCACCAGTACAGTATTTGTAAATTGAAATCATATCCCCTCTCAAGCGTCTCTTCTCCAGAGAGAATAAGTTCAGTGCTCGCAACCTTTCCTCATAACTAAGATCCTCCAGACCCTTTATTAGCTTTGTTGCCCTTCTTTGTACTCGCTCCATTTCCAGTACGTCCCTCCTGAGGACTGGTGCCCAGAACTGGACAGCATACTCCAGGTGCGGCCGGACCAGAGTCTTGTAGAGCGGGAGAATTATCATTTTATCTCTGCAGTTGATTGCCCTTTTAATGCATGCCAATATTCTGTTTGATTTATTAGCAGCAGCTTGGCATTGCATGCCATTGCTGAGCCTATCATCCACTAGGACCCCCAGGTCCTTTTCCATCCTAGATTCCCCCAGAGGTTCTCCCCCCAGTGTATAGATTGCATTCATATTTTTGCCACCCAAATGCATTATTTTAAATTTTTCTACATTGAACCTCATTTGCCATGTAGTCGCCCACCCCATTAAATTGTTCAGGTCTTTTTGCAAGATTTCCACATCCTGCGGAGAAGTTATTGCCCTGCTTAGCTTAGTATCGTCTGCAAATACAGAGATTGAACTGTTTATCCCATCCTCCAGGTCGTTTATGTACAAATTAAATAGGATTGGTCCCAGCACAGAACCCTGGGGAACCCCACTACCCACCCCTGACCATTCTGAGTACTCCCCATTTATCACCACCCTCTGAACACGCCCTTGTAGCCAGTTTTCAATCCATGTACTCACCCTATGGTCCATGCCAACGCACCTTATTTTGTACAGTAAACGTTTATGGGGAACTGTGTCAAATGCTTTCGCAAAATCCAGATACACCACGTCTACGGGCCTTCCTTTATCTAGATTGCAACTCACCTCCTCATAGAAGGTTAATAGATTGGTTTGGCAAGAACGATTCTTCATGAATCCATGCTGATTACTGCTAATGATATCATTCTTATTACTAAAATCTTGTATATAGTCCCTTATCATCCCCTCCAAGAGTTTACATACTATTGATGTTAGGCTAACTGGTCTGTAATTCCCAGGGATGTTTTTTGGGCCCTTTTTAAATATTGGTGCTACATTGGCTTTTCTCCAATCAGCTGGTACCATTCCAGTCAATAGACTGTCTGTAAAAATTAGGAACAACGGTCTGGCAATCACCTGACTGAGTTCCCTAAGTACCCTCGGATGCAAGCCATCTGGTCCCGGTGATTTATTAATGTTAAGTTTCTCAAGTCTAATTTTAATTCCGTCCTCTGTTAACCATGTAGGTGCTTCCTGTGTTGTGTCCTGAGGATAAACACTGCAGTTTTGGTTACTGAAGCCCCCCGATTCACTCGTGAAGACTGAGGAGAAGAATAAATTCAATACCTTTGCCATCTCCCCATCCTTTGTAACCAGATGTCCTTCCTCATTCTTTTTGGGGCCAATATGGTCTGTCCTCCCTTTTTTACTGTTTACATACTTAAAGAATTTCTTGGGATTTTTTTTGCTCTCCTCCGCTATGTGTCTTTCATGTTCTATCTTAGCCATCCTAATTGCACCCTTACATTTCTTATTGCATTCTTTATAAATTCTGAATGCTGAGGATGATCCCTCAACCTTGTATTTTTTGAAGGCCTTCTCCTTTGCTTTTATATGCATTTTTACATTGGAGTTAAGCCATCCAGGATGTTTGTTCGCTCTTTTAAATTTATTACCCAATGGGATACATTGGCTAATGCCCTTATTTAATATGCTCTTAAAGCAAACCCATCTCTCCTCCGTATTCTTTGTTCCTAATATTTTATCCCAATTTATGCCTTTTAGCAAGGTTTGTAGTTTAGGGAAGTTGGCTCTTTTGAAATTCAGTGTCTTTGTGTTCCCTTCATGTTTCCTATTTGTGTGATTTATACTGAAACTAATTGACCTGTGATCGCTGTTACCTAAATTGCCCCGTATTTCCACATCTGTTATCAGGTCTGTATTGTTGGTAATCAGTAGATCTAGTAATGTTTTATTTCTAGTTGGTGCGTCTACCATCTGACCCATAAAATTGTCCTGCAAGACACTAAGGAACTGGCGAGCCTTAAATGAATGCGCGGTTCCCTCCGCCCAGTCTATGTCTGGATAATTAAAATCCCCCATTATGATAACACTTCCCATCCTTGCTGCTAATCCAATTTGTGATAGGAGATCCGTTTCCACTTCCTCCCTCAGGTTAGGGGGCCTATAGCATACTCCCAGTATTATTTTCCCCTTAGCTTCATCCCTTTGGAGCTCTACCCATAAAAATTCCACCTCCTCCCTAGCCCCCTCAGTGATGTCATCTCTCACATTCACTTGTACATTATTCTTGATATATAGGCATACCCCTCCCCCTTTTTTACCCTCTCTATCCTTGCGGTATAGGGTATACCCTTGAATGTTTGCCAGCCAATCATGAGAGCTGTTGAACCAGGTCTCTGAAATTCCCACAAAATCCAAATCCTCCTTGTACAACAGTATCTCTAGATCACCCATCTTGTCCGCCATGCTCCTGGCATTGGTGAACATGCCACATAGTTTAGACCGGTTGCATATTGTCCTCGTATTGGGTGTTTCAAGATTGCAACTAGGACTTGCTACTATACTCACCTTGTGTTTTTGTGCTTTGGTTAACCTACCACTAATGCCCCCAATACTACCCTCTGGAATATCTTCCGCGCTGGCTATCACTGTCTCTGGACCCTCCCCCCCATCGCCTAGTTTAAAAACCCCTCTAACTTTTTGGCCATCTTCATTCCCAGCAGATCTGCACCCTCCTCATTTAGGTGCAGTCCGTCCCTTCTATAGTACCGGTTACCGACTGAGAAGTCGGTCCAGTCCTCCAGGAACCCAAACCCCTCCTTACTACACCAGCTCTTCAGCCACTTGTTTACTTCCCTAATCTCCCTCTGCCTTTCTGCTCGATGTACCGGTAGTATTCCTGAGAACACTACCTTGGAGGTCCTTTTCCTCAATTTAGCTCCTAAGTCCCTAAAATCGTTCTTTAGGACACTCCATCTGCCTCTGACTTTGTCATTGGTGCCAACGTGCACCATGACAGCCGGGTCTTCCCCAGCCCCTCCCAGTAATCTCACAAATGCGCTTCTGGAAGAATGGTCAAACATTCCCATAGATACACTCCTAAACCTTGTGGACAGCCTTCCCGGAAGAGTTGAAGCTGTTATAGCTGCAAAGGGTGGGCCAACTCAATATTGAACCCTACGGACTAAGACTGGGATGCCATTAAACTTCATGTGCGTGTAAAGGCAGGTGTCCAATACTTTTGGCAATATAGTGTATATATATATATATATATATATATATATATATATATATATATATATATATATATATACACACACATATACCCATACATTAATTTAGTATGTTTTTTAGAGAACGATGGTCCCAGCTGCAAATTTTTGCCCTTTATCTCTCTATCCCACAATGGTGCGTCACCAAAAAAATAGGACAGCACTTTGTTTTCCTTCTTTTGTGTTCCCAATGAAAGATTATTCTGATGAATGATTCATATTAGTAAACAGTCTGGGGTAGATTAATCTTCTCTAAGCACAGACACAAACACCAAATGTTCATTGTGCATTTATAATATGTCATAACAATTAATATTGCTGCTGACTCATAAAAGGATAAAGCAGAAATACAAAAGATGCAAACTGCAAAGAAGAACATATTGCTCTATATGATTAAGAAAGGTTAGCATTTTCTTTAAATAATGACTAAACCCAAAAACAAAAATGTAATATATTGCAGCTTATCATTCCGTAGATGTGGAGGCTGCATTCGTTTTAATTTTTCAGGCTAAGAATATTTTCAGCAAATACAGAAACTACCTGTTGATATTACCAAAAATGCAGATTGGATTTAATACTGAAATCTTGTTTCGGCAGAACATTGCCTGCTTTGCATGGATTTTCCACTTATTTTAAAGGTGGTTACAGCATCCTTATTAAAGAGCACAGGGGTAGTCATAACTCACTCAATGCATTGTGCTGTTTGTATACATATCAGTCATAGTGGGAGGTCGCTGGTAACATCACATGGCATGGTCAAAAAGATAATGGCAACTGTAATTGTCACTTAAGTGTATGTTAAACCTACCAATCAACTTTTATAATCTGTTGCCTTTTTGTCTGTTAACCACTTCCGGACCGCCACACGCCGATATACGTCCTGATTTTGAAGGAGGATATCATTGTTATGGCAGCAGCTAGCTGCCATAACCCCGGTATCCTCTTGTTCGGCCGGCGGTTCGCTTCAAGATAAAAGTGGTCTCTGCGGCGGATTCACCACGAGATCACTTTTATCGGCGGCAGGAGAGGGGCCCCCCCCCTCCCGCCGTGCTCCGGTGCCCTCCGCTGCTTACCGGGGCTGTCGGCAGTGGCGGAGGCGATCGGATCCTTTCACATGCTGGGCATGGAGATGAGTGAGAGGAAGATGGTCCCCACCTGTCTCCATGACATTGCAGGGCGGAAGTGACGTCAAAACGTCACTTCCGCCCATAGCTTTTAAACGGCCTTTTTTTTAAATTCCCTTCGAAAATGACCATTTCTTTTTGATTTTTTTTATTGCATTTTAGTGTAAATATGAGATGTGAGGTCTTTTTGACCCCAGATCTCATATTTAAGAGGTCCTTTTATGCTTTTATTCTATTACAAGTGATGTTTACATTCCTTGTAATAGGAGTAAAAGTGACACAATTTAAAAAAAAAAAAAAACAGTGTAAAAGTAAAAAAATAAAAGGTAAAATAAATAAGAAAAAAAATTTAAACGCGCCCCGTCCCACCGAGCTCATGTGCAGAAGCGAAAGCATACGTGAGCAGGGCCCACATATGAAAACGGTGTTCAAACCACACATGCGAGGTATCGTCGTGATCGGTAGAGCGAGAGCAATAATTCTAGCCCTAGACCTCCTCTGTAACTCAAAACATGCAACCTGTAGAATTTTTTAAATGTCGCCTATGTAGATTTTTAAGGGTAAAAGCTGTATGCACTCTTTCATATGTGCTTTTTTGTGCATGTGGCTCAGCTTTAGGATATACAATATTTCTTTAGTGACTTTTTAGCATTACAAATGAGCTCTTTCCAAAAAAAAAAAAAGAAAAAACATAATAAATCATAGGAGTGTTATATGAATATTACATCTTAGTTCTGATAGACATTTCAAGTCTGCCTCTATTAGAACAATGTTTAATTGTGTTCAAATGCCCATACATTATATCTTATATACGGAATCCATACTCACTTGTTACATTGTTCTTCCAGCCCAGCACACAAAGCACTGGACTACAAAACAAATGTGTGTTATGTAGCAGCAGAGGATCTTCTGTTCTAGCAGACAATCAGAAAAGGTTATTTAGGGTTAAGCCAAATGAAAAATGCAAGCATTGTGTCTTGTGATTGTTATATCTAAACAAGTGATTAGAAGTCCCTGCTAGCCAACAAATGCTAAAGATACAAAATATACAGTATATTACGTATGTACATGACCTGTCAAATATCCCAGTTGTCAGCTTTCTTTCTGCAAACTTCACTAGAAAAAAAATATTGCATCTGATGGATTGCTAATTTACAGTAAACTGTAGGGTACAATTCTCCAAAACTGTATATATATATATATATATATATATATATATATATATATATATATATATATATATATACTATATTGTCAAAAGTATTGGGACACCTACCTTTCCTCGCACAGGAACTTTAACCTCCCTGGCGGTATGATTATTTCAGATTTTTGCGTCTCAAAGCGGTACAATTATTTCGCATGGAAATTTGGTGTTTTATATTGTAGGTCTGTAATCCTTATAATAACACACTTAGATCTGTCCACCAAGAGTCTAGTAGATATCCCGGGTATGATGAAGTTTGAAACACAAAATCATAAATTATAATATAATAAATAAATATAAATAATTTAAAAAAAAAATAATATAATCATACTAAAATAAATTTCCCCACAATTCACTATTGCTCAATTTTGCAAGTGTTCTAATTTACTATCGCTGTTTTCTAGCTGGTCTAAAGCCACTTTTGACGTAAAGGGACACTTTTTGGTTGCTATGGACAATCTTCAGTTTCCAGGCAGAAAGAACAGTATATATAACATAAAACTGCATGCAGGACATGGGCCAAAGCACTGGGGACAAAAGGGAAGTGAAATAATTTCATACTGTAAGATTACAGTACTGTATGTGTTATCATTTTTAATTTTTTCTTTAATTTACCACCAGGCTCCGCCCCCATGCATCGCGACACTCGCAGGGAACGGAGCCTGGCCACAGAGAGGCTTCGGGCAGAGGACGGAGCCCGCAGACAGCGCGGGGGGACATTGCAGGATCCTGGGGACAAGGTAAGTAACCTGCACCAGGATCCTGAGATGTAATCACGAGTGTGGCTCGGGGTTACCGCTAATGGTGCTGAAATTTAACCCGGAATACAGTCAGGGAGGCTACTGGCATCCCAATCTTAGTCCATAGGGTTCAATATTGAGCTGGCCCACCCTTTGCAGCTATAACAGCTTCAACTCTTCTGGGAAGGCTGTCCACAAGGTTTAGGAGTGTGTCTATGGGAATGTTTGACCATTCTTTCAGAAGAGCATTTGTGAGGTCAGGCACTGATGAGGACGAGAAGGCCTGGTTGAGGTCAGGACTCTTTTCAGGCCAGTCAAGTGCCTCCACCCCAAACTCGGTCATCCATGTCTTTATGGACCTTGCTTTGTGCACTGGTGCAAATCATTTGGTGGAGGGGGGATTATGGTGTGGGGTTGTTTTTCAGGGGTTGGGCTTGACCCTTTAGTTCCAGTGAAGGGAAATCTTAAGGCGCCAGCATACCAAGACATTTTGTACAACTTCATGCTTCCAACTTTATGGGAACAGTTTGGGGATGGCCCTTTCCTGTTCCAACATGACTGAGCACCAGTGCACAAAGCAAGGGTCATAAAGACATGGATGAGCGAGTTTGGGGTGGAGGAACATGACTAGCCTGCACAGAGTCCTGACCTCAACCCGATAGAACACTTTTGGCATAAATGAGAGTGGAGACTGCGAGCCAGGCCTTCTCGTCCAACATCAGTGCCTAACCTCACAAATGCGCTTCTGAAAAAATGGTCAAACATTCCCATAGACACACTCCTAAACCTTGTGGACAGCCTTCCCAGAAGAGTTGAAGCTGTTATAGCTGCAAAAGGGTGGACCTACTCAATATTGAACCCTACGAACTAAGGCTGGGATGCCATTAAAGTTCATGTGCATGTAAAGGCAGGCGTCCCAGTACTTTTGGTAATATAGTGTATGTGTGTGTGTGTATATATATATATATATATATATATATATATATATATATATATATATACACACAGTGACTTGCAAAAGTATTCATACCCCGTGGAATTTTCCACATTTTGTCATGTTACAACCAAAAACATAATTTTTTTAGGGCTGCGGAAATTAACAATTAATTCCTCGATTAATCGTTCATTTTTTTGATCGATCAAAATTTTTTTGATCGGTAGGCTGCCTGCCCTGGGGCCACTTTGGGCCAAGCTGTGGCTGCAGCGCTCCGCTCCCTCCTCCACAATATGTCATACACAGTCTGCGGGCATCTCCCGCTGTGTGTCTCCAAGCTGAGTGTGAAAACTTTGGCCGCGCTGTGAGAAAAGTCCCGCCCTCCTCCTAGATCAGCTTGTGTGATAGACGCAGTGTTCTGTCTATCACCCGAGCTGATCTAGGAGAAGGGCGGGACTTTTCTCACAGCGCGGCCAAAGTTTTCACACTCAGCTCCGAGACACACAGCAGGGGATGCCCGCAGACTATGTAATCCAGGCATAGGCACTGACCACAGTGAGGCTGCGATTATAGGCACGGTGAGACTGCAATATGGGTATGGTGAGGCTGCCATTATAGGCATGGCAAGGCTGCGATTATGGATATGGTGAGACAGCATTATGGGCACGGTGAGACAGCATTATGGGCACGGCGAGGCTGCGATTATGGGCATGGTGAGACAGCATTATGGGCACGGTGAGGCTGCGATTATGGGCGCGGTGAGGCTGCGATTATGGGCACAGTGAGACTGCATTATGGGAAAGGTGAGGCTGCGATTATAGACATGGTGAGGCTGCGATGATGGGGACGGTAAGTCTGAGATTATGGGCACGGTGAGACTGCATTATGGGCACGGTAAGGCTGCGATTATGGGCACGGTGAGGCTGCGATTATGGGCACGGAAAGGCTGAGATTATGGGCACAGTGAGGCTGAGTTTATGACGTGTGATGTCCTAGCCATGCCCCGCTATGTCTGGCTTCGGCCGCTGCCATAACAATGGTGCTAAATCATCTAAAAGTAGTTGGATCTGTATGTGCGTTATAATTAATCGAAATTAGTCGATTAATCGATTTTTTTAAAAAAATCGATGAATCGAACCCGAAAATTTTAATAAGTAACAGCCCTAAAATTTATTTTAGTGGGATTTTATGTGATAGACCAACACAAAGTCAAACATAATTGTGAAGTGGAAGGAAAATGACAAATGTTTTTCAAATTTTTTTACAAATGTATATCTGAAAAGTGTGGCGTGCATTTGTATTCAGCCCCCCTGAGTCAATACTTTGTAGAACCACCTTCACTGCAATTACAGCTGCAAGTCTTTTTTGGGGATGTCTTTACCAGCTTTGCACAACTAGAGAGTGACATTTTTGCCCATTCTTCTTTGAAAATTAGCTCAAGCTCTGTCAGATTGGATGGAGAGCGTCTGTGAACAGCAATTTTCAAGTCTTGCCACAGATTTTCAATTGGATTTAGGTCTTTGCTTTGACTGGGCCATTCTAACACATGAATATGCTTTGTTCCAAACCATTCCATTGTAGTTCTGGCTGTATGTTTAGGGTTGTTGTCCTGCTGGAAAGTGAACTTCTGCCCCAGTCTCAAGTCTTTTGCAGACTCTAACAGGTTTTCTTCTAATGCAGCGTACACACAGTCGGACTTCTCGACCGGACTGGTCCGACGGACCGAGTCCGGCAGACAATCCGATCGTGTGTGGGCTTCACCGGACCTTCAGCGGACTTTTCCAGTCGAATATCTAACGAGCTTTAGATTTTAAACCTGCTTCAAATCTTTACATCGTAACTCCGATGGACCCAGAAATCCGCTCGTCTGTATGCTAGTCCGACGGACAAAAAACGACAATAGGGTAGCTATTGCCTTCCTTATTTTAGTCCGGTGTATGTCATCACGTACAAATCTGTCGGACTTTGGTGTGATCGTGTGTAGGCAAGTCCGTTCGTTAAAAAGTCCGTCGGAAGTCCGTCAAAGGTCCGTTGAAAGTCCGTCGGAAAGTTCGTCGGACCAGTCCGGTCAAAAAGTCCGCCCGTGTGTACGCGGCTTAAGATTGCCTTGTATTTGGCTCCATCCATCTTCTCATCAACTCTGACCAGCTTCCCTGTCCCTGCTGAAGGAAAGCATCCCACAACATGATGCTGCCACCACCATGTTTCCCACCTGATCTGTGGATCTCTGCAGCTTCTCCAGAGTTACCATGGGCCTCTGGGCTGCTTCTCTGATTAATGCTCTCCTTGCCCTGCCTGTCAGTTTAGGTGGACGGCCATGTCTTTGTAGGTTTGCAGTTGTGCCATACTCTTTCCATTTTCGGGTGATGGTTTAAACAGTGCTCCGTGAGGTGTTCAACGCTTGGGATATTTTTTTATAATCTAACTCTGCTTTAACCACTTAATACCCCACCCATAGTCAAATGACGTCTGCAGGAGGGATCTCCTATCCTGGGCGGGCGTCATATGACGTCCCGGGCTTCCCCGCTGTCTAGAGCACCCGCGATTGCAAGTAACAGAGCCGGAAGGTGGATCTGTGTGTGCAAACACACAGATCCACGTCCTGTCAGGTGAGAGGAGACCGCTCGTGTGTTCCCAGTACAGAGGGACACTGATCAGTCTCCTCCCCTTGTGAGTCCCCTTCCCCTACAGTTAGAATCACTCCCCAGGCAACACATTTATCCCCTTATTTGCCCCCTAGTGTTAACCTCTTCCCTGCCAGTAACATTTATCCAGTAATCAGTGCATTTTTATAGCTCTGATCGCTGTATAAATGTGAATGGTCCCAAAATAGTGTCAAAAGTATCCGATGTGTCCGCCGCAATGTCACAATCACGATAAAAATCGCAGCTCGCCGCCATTACTAGTATAAAAAAAAGTAAAAATGAAATAAATCTATGCCCTATTGTGTAGACGCTATAACTTTTGCGCAAACCAATCAAAATACGCTTATTGCAATTTTTTTTACCAAAAATATGTAGAAGAATGCATATCGGCCTAAACTGAGGAAAAAATTTGTTTGTTTTTTTTAAAAAATTGGGATATTTACTATAGCAAAAAGTAAAAAATATTGTGTTTTTTTCAAACTTGTTACTCTTCTTTTATTTATAGCGTAAAAAATAAAAAACGCAGAGGTGATCAAATACCACCAAAAGAAAGCTCTATTTGTGGGTAAAAAAATGATAATGATTCATTTGAGTACAGTGTTGCATGACCGCGCAATGATCATTCAAAATGCGACAGCGCGGAAAACTGAAAATTGGCCTGGGCAGGAAGGGGATGAAAATGCCCTGTATTGAAGTGGCTAAACATCTACACAACTTTATCCCTGACCTGTCTGGTGTGTTCCTTGGCCTTCATGATGCTGTTTGTTCACTAAGGTTCTCTAACAAACCTCCGAGGGCTTCACAGAACAGCTGTATTTATACTGAGATTAAATTAAACACAAGTGGACTCTATATACTAATTAGGTGACTTCTGAAGGCAATTGGTTCCACTAGAATTCCACTAGATTTTGGTTAGGGGTATCAGAGTAAAGGGGACTGAATACAAATGCACGCCACACTTTTCAGATATATATTTGTAAAAAAATTTGAAAACGATTTATAATTTTCCTTCCACTTCACAATTATGTGCCTCTTTGTGTTGGTCTATCACATAAAATTCCAATAAAATACATTTAAGTTTCTTAGTTTTTGGTTGAAACTAGGGCTAGGGAAAAAATCGATTTGAATCTTGAATCGAGTTGAGAGGTCAAATCGATTCACATTTTCAGCAAATTTTTTTTTTTTAGTTTTTTTTTTTTTTCACCAGGACCGGCACTGACACTGCACTGGTCCTGAGGAGCTGCGGGCAGGAGTTTTTAGGCGAGGCGGCGGCTTTGGCCTGGTCCGCGAGGCCGGAAGCCACGGACTAGGCCGATGCCGCAGCCTCGCCTAAAAAGTCCTGCCTGCAGCTCCCCAGGACCGACGCTGACACCGTGCCGGTCCTGAGAAGCTGCGGGCAGGAGTTTTTAGCTGAGGCCGCGGCTTCGGCCTAGTCCGCGAGGCCGGACGCCGTGGACTAGGCTGAAGCTGCGGCCTTGCCTAAAAACTCCTGTCCGCAGCTCCTCAGGACCGGCGCGGTGTCCATTAAAAAAAAAAAAAAAACCTCGATTCGAATTGTGAATCGAGTTTTTTTTTTAAAATCGCAGATTTTTTGGGGGGAGAAAATCGCCCAGCTCTAGTTGAAACATGACAAAATTTGGAACATTTCAAGGGACATTTCAACATTTCAAGTATTCAAGTATGAATACTTTTTCAAGGCACTGTGTACATATATATATATATATACTGTATGTATATATACATATATATATTTATATATATATAAATATATATATATATATATATATATATATATATATATATATATATATATATATAGTATATAAGGTATTATATATATGATATATTCGGTATGAGGTTGTTATGAACAAGCTGGATATATATACAACAAGCACTCGTTTGTATTTAATGAATGACATGGGTTTTAATAAAGAGGACCGATCCGGACAGCAGAAATCTGTACACAGCCCTAACAAGCTTTGTATACGGATTGAAATCAAACCTTTTCAGTCCCCTCTTCTGCTTGTGAAGGGGCGTTAAAAACTTTGCATGTTTTATGCAAATACAAACCGCTCACAGTGAAAGACAACCACATATTGTTTAGGCTTGGTTGAGGTTGTAACATCATTCATGGTTGAATGGATTGCTCTGAGCTTCACATTCAGAGCTTAGTTTGTGCCCAGCATTCGAGGGAAGTTGTCAAATTTTCTTGCAGCAAGCAACATTTTGAAACCCTCTGCCTAAGCCAAGGAAAACACAAAAACATCGGTGCAATGTTTTAGTAAAAAGCCCCCATGAAGGCTCACATCAGTTTTTAAAAACCTAATTGTGACCCACCTTCCATATACAGTTCTTATATTACAAAGGCAGCCAAGGTTGTTAGCAAGATGCTATGTACTGTATGTATACATGCTGTCTGTAGCAGGTTTTTAGTAAATGGGGTGCTAACGCACACTGTAACTTCTTTCTAGACTATTTCTAAGAGTATCTGCTTTTTTATATGACATAAGTAGGTCTGGACTGGACAAGTAGGTCTGTATCTCTTTACATGTATCTGGAAGCTGCCAACAGCAGAGTTCAAATGAGGGAAACGTAGCGGTGCTGTAAATGGAATTCATCCGGGCACAATGAGCTTCTGAAAAGACGCAGGACAGAGAATGATGAGAAAGGGGCCCCCATTCAACAATATGTGAAATAGACCATGCCATACACCTTAACTCGCCTAATGACATTCTTTTTATTCTAAATAATTACATGTCCCCGGCTTGAAAGTGTAAAAGCTATTACAGTCCCTAACTGGATAAGGCTTTTTTTTGTTAGCTCCAAAGAGTATATATCTATAATCAGTGCTGTAGTCACACACGCAGGGGGTCAGTTTAACCATTTTGCTGCCTTAGACGTTTTTTGCATGCATACCGGTATTTAAAAAATCATATTAGGCCTGAAGATTACTTAAATATTATATATTTTCTGAGAGCAGACATCCTGTAGAATAAAATAGTGGTAGTTGTTTATGTAACATTAACACACTAAGATTAATTTTAGCACACACAAATGCCATACAGTATATTACAACATATAACTGAAAAAAATAGTATTGCGCTGTCAGGAAAACGTTGAATTTAATACATATTTGTAATACAAACAAAATTTAAAAAAATGAAAGTCCTATAAACGAAATAAAGTCTACCAAAAAAAGTGGGCAAAATCTTCCTGACGCTGCTGTGTACCAACCACCGAGTGATTATAATGCTGCTAACCAAGTCCTTAGACCCCACAGCACAAGAGGTCTGAGCCCCCGTTCACACCGGTGCGATTTGTCATGTGATTTAGAACTGTCAAGTCGCTCCCCTTTGTCGGCAATTGAATCGTTCAAACTGCTGCGACTCATGTTGCAGTGACTTTGAAACAGGTTCCTACACTTTTTGCCGATTTCATTGTGATTTGCATAGATTTCTGTTAAACGAAGTTGCAAGCCGCAATGAAATCGGAGGTGCAAATTGCACTGATCTGCGGCTTTGTAATTGCACTGAAGTAGCGCGATTTCAAAGCCACACCAGTGTGAACCAGGGCTAAATCAGCATTTAAAAGATGACAGATCCCACATGAATGAATGGATGGCTTCAGCTCTCTTCCTCTAATGCCGCGTACACACGAGCGGACTTTACGGCAGACTTTGCCCGGCGGACGGGATTTGGTCGGACAATTCGATCGTGTGTGGGCTCCAGCGGACTTTGTTTTCTCAAAAGTTGGACGGACTTATGCCGCGTACACACGAGCGTACTTTACGGCAGACTTTGCCCGGCGGACGGGATTTGGTCGGACAATTCGATCGTGTGTGGGCTCCAGCGGACTTTGTTTTCTCAAAAGTTGGACGGACTTATGCCGCGTACACACGAGCGGACTTTACGGCAGTCTTTGCCCGGCGGATGGGATTTGGTTAGACAATTCGATCGTGTGTGGGCTCCAGCGGACTTTGTTTTCTCAAAAGTTGGACGGACTTAGATTTGAAACATGTTTTAAATGAATCCGTCGAAATCGAGTCCGGTCGAAAAGTCCGCCGTCTGTATGCTAGTTCGACGGACATAAAGCCACGCTAGGGCAGCTATTGGCTACTGGCTATGAACTTCCTTGTTTTAGTCCGGTCGTACGTCATCACGTACAAATTCGACGGACTTTGGTGGATTGTGTGTAGGCAAGTCCGTTCATTCAGAAAGTCCGTCGTAAAGTACGTCGAAAAGTCTGCCGGGCAAAGTCTGCCGTAAAGTCCGCTCGTGTGTACGCGGCATTAGATTTGAAGCCTCAAGCCTCACTCTCTCATGAATGGCATGCCCCAAAAATTATAACTGGATTGCTTCTCATATACCGGTCCCAGCAGCAAAAAACACATACCAAGGAAAGAACAATATCCCATAGTGAAGTACCATTTAAAAAACATTTATTAATAAACCAAGTGGGTACTCACAAAACAGATAGTATGACAAGCATATCGCACAGCACCACCGACTCTCCGGGGAAGTGGGATAATGTCACTGCTAAACTTCACCCTACGCATGTTTCGTTCGGACAGGACGTCTTCCAAAGGACAACAGAGTTATGTTTTTCAGTTTCCTTTGATATCTATGTGTGAATATCAGTGAGTGCTGCAGTCGGGTTTTTTACTTTCTCACCTTAATTTTATTGAATTGATTAATTTGCCAAGCGCGGGTTAAGCACAATATTGGATAACAGGATATTACAATATATACAGTATTTAAAATTGCATGCACTCAAATCAGTTAAATTTGAATGATGGGCCTTAAATATTGGTCTCACTCCAATCATGTGCAGAGATATGTAACATGTGTATTGCAATCTGTGTTTTCGTACATGGGAACCCCCCAAGGTGTATGTTTACGTTTGCATGTGCGTGTATGTGGGAATAGGCTCAAATTTTTTAGGGAGGGGTTTAAGTGCTTGGGTGTAACTTTGTTTTTTATACACTTATTTTTTTTTCACTAAACTTTATTTTTTATCATATATCAAAATTTCTTTTAAGGGAACATCAAGGGTCTTTCCAACCAACAGCAGCCGAAAAAAATTACAACAAAAACTAAAAGTTTAATACACATCTCCTCTGGGTTCTTACTAGGTAGGTCTACCCCCCTTCTATTTGGCAGCACCCAACATGTTGGTCCCAGGTCTGCAGGTGGGGGTGCGGACAACCTAGGAATTGTGGGTGGGAGGCAGTTGGGAGCATACGGTGGGGAGGTTGTTGGGCTGTGTGTGGGGGTTTATTGGGATGGGAAATGTACCGGGGGTACGTGGAAGCGATCAGGCGACAGACGACTTATCAGATTTAGATTTGCCATGCTTTGGGGCAGCATAAAGGTTAAAGCATGTCTAACCCCAAAACAAAAATGTAATATATACAGTATGTTTGATTGCCAACTAATGCCCAATGTAATATAGGATTTTTGCATTATTTCTGACAAAACACCTCTTCATATCCCTTTAATGTCTCCCTGCCTAGATTAAGGAGATGATTATGACTGTATTTTTTATGAAGGGGTGATTAATAGACAGACTGAGTGATTGTAGGACAGTGAGTTATTCCAGGCCAGCTATGCCCTCAGGTCTGAGGCCTCCTTAGATTCTTTCCCTCCTCAGTATAGAAGGGAGACAGGAGACATTGCTATGTTAAGCCAGTGCCTGAGCCACTCTGTAATAGCGCTATTCAAGAAACACGTGGACTGGGAGGCCCTCAGCTCTATTTCTAATATGCTTAGCCATGGAAGAATTCACTAAATGAGGACTGGACAAGTGAGGGACCGCTGGTGATTATCATGACATAGAACATTTACACAGAACTGTAAAGCCTATTTTCTGTAGTAGCTCTAAAATTAAAGTGGAACTAAATGAAAACATTCACGTTAAAATCTTAAGGAGGACATTTGAACATATAATAAATATGCAGAGGCATGCCTGGGAAAAAAACCCATAGAACAGCTATGTAACTCGTTTTATTGCATGGTAAAAGATTAAATCTGGCTCCTTAGGGCATGTCCCATATTTACGCTTCTTCACAATGCCAAACTGAAGGGGCAAGGATGTTTAAAGCAAATCAAATCAAGCAATGATTTTTTTCTCTCGGGAGTCAATTTTTCTTTGCCTTCCTCTTGCATGAGCCTCTGCCTGGTTCTGACAAAGCCTCCTCGGTTTGGCAAGTTTTTATTTTCATAAATTGTTATCATGGCATTCTCTGATATCCTAATGCCGCGTACACAGGAGCGGACTTCTCGTCGGACTGAACTCCGAAGGACTTTTCAACGGAGTTCCGGCGAAACTGACATGCCTACACACGATCCCACCAAAGTCCGATCGTTTCGAACGTGATGACGTATGACTGGACTAGAAAAGGAAGTTCAATAGCTAGTAACCAATAGCTGCCCTTGCGTTGTTTTCGGTCCGTCAGACTAGCATACAGACAAACGTTTTTTTCGATAGGAAACGAGTCCGTCGGAAAGATTTGAAACATGTTCTATTTCTAAGGTCCGTCAGATTTTTCGACAGAAAAGGTTCGATGAAGCCCACACACGATCGGAATGTCCGACGGATTCGTTCCGTCTGACCTTTTCTGCCGGAAAGTCCGCTTGTGTGTATGCGGTATAAGACACTGCTTTTCAGGATTGCTGGGCAAACGCCCAGTGAGCATGAGGCCTTAATTTCTGGGTTTACACTATGGGTTTACAATAAATCTATTATTGTTTGATGCTCGGGAAATCTTAACCAATTGCAGACCGCCTCATGCACATATATACGATAACAGGGTGGCCACTCTGCGACGGATCATGTACATGTAAGTGACCCAGCATGGCTTCCCAGCTTCTCCTTCCAGGTAATCCGGTCTTCTTTAGAGCCGCCCCCTGTCCTGATTGGCCGGGAGAAGAAGCTGGAAACCGATAGTGAATATTGATTCACTAGTGGGAGGGTTCGGGGCGCAGTGCTGTGTGCCCTGAGCACAACCTTTTTCAAGCCAATTAGAGCCTCAGACAGACCTCATAGAAAGGCATTAGCTCGGCACCCCGCATGCAAACTAGGGGGGTGGTGCCCCTGCACCCCTTATGGACCGGCCACCACTGCAATTAGAATATCTATAATAATTCCTATACCAATATGCATCTATAACTAACAATCCCAGTGCTGCTATGTTTACCTTTAGGCTCTCAGATATCAGGTTTTATCTAGGATAACACAACGTGAGATCATAAGAAAAAATAAAAAAGAACTTGCCAATCTTTGTAGGAATGGGATAAATTGATTTTCTGCAATGTTTTTTCCTCTTACACAATTTGCCTTCAGGATCCTGCATTGGCTCATCCTGTTTTTTTATAAACAGATCCTTTGATCCCAAAATATCAGGCCAAAGCTAACAGTACTTCAAATGAAAATGGACTTTGAAAAACTATAAAGATTTTGATCCTAGCTATTTTACTTTTATTTCAATGTTAACAAATTTACAATGTGAGTTTTCATATATTCTTTTCATTACTTATATGGAATCTTTATTTTTCAAATAACATTTAACACAGGGTGAGCCACTGTCATATAAGAGATTATGTGAGTATGCTGGGATCTCAAAGGCAGTCCAGCATTGCTTTTCCACTTGCTGTCTACCTCTGATTACTTATTCATTTGTGTGTTGTGCATAGACCTGAATAGCAGAATATCAACTTACATAGACTAGCATATTAATATATCTCTGCAGAAACCCTGGAGTCAGATTCCTTCATTGAGACTGGATGTCATATTACCACTGTACTCTCTGATCTTAAAAAAAGAACCGCAAAAGAAAACTGGGGTCAGCAGCCTCTACTGCACCACCTGATGGCTGTAAATGGTAAATATTAAAATATAAATAACATTTTTAAAGATTAAAATGTTCCAGATTTTTTGCAAACGTTTGATGTAACGTATGAAATTATTACAAAGTCTCTTATAATTTATTGTTAGAACAATTTTTGTAAGTTTCTGTGATGTGAAATGCGTCAACCTTATTCCCTGTGTGTTTGTACTGTCGAAGTTTTAATTTGTTAAAATAAACAAGTTGGAGTTTTATCTATGGGTGTGCAGTCACCCACCTTCATTTCTTCCAGTGATTGCTGTATGAACCCGACCTGCACCCTTTGTTTATTTACAAGGCAGCGGTACATTTATCTTTGTATCAAGTTAAAAAGTAATTTATGTTTCCAGTTCTGACTGCATTCAACCATTGTTTTCCAAGATCGCTGAAAAGCCTACTTTTTCACCCCTGCAAACCGTTAAAGGGAACCTTTACTAAAAGAAACATAAAAGCTTTCATCCTTGACTGCCTGGTTTGCAATTGCAAGATAACTGCCTGTCATGCTGACCATACTTCAACCCAACCCAGCATAAGAAGTTCTAAACTCTGTGGGGGTGAAGATCAGCTGATCATGTGACCACCATGATTGACGATCACAGTGGTCACATGATTGCCAGCCCCACAGTCTACTGATCATTAGCGGGGACCAAGAGCTGTCTTTCACAGCTTAGTCTCTGTGGTGTGAACGTGCTCTCAGCACAGAAACATTGGCTGCCCAGAGATGCATATGTGCCCCATGTTTGCATTAAAGAGAAGTATGGGGTTTGGGTTTTTTGCAGATTTATACTTACCTAGGTGGATGCATCATCGATCCGATGCTGCATCTATCCCCCGCCAGCTCTAACACTGAGAAACGAGCAATCAAACACCGCAGATTGATCGGTTCTCACAGCTCCCCGAGCAGACAGCTGTTGACTGTCAAACACCACTCTCTGATTTGCCCCCTCCTCGCTCACTGGAGCGCTGGGCTGTGGAGGGGGTGGGAGCGGACGGTCAGGCTCTTATCGGCTCACTGAGAGGCTGAG
Source organism: Lithobates septentrionalis (assembly GCA_037952835.1). NCBI lineage: Eukaryota > Metazoa > Chordata > Amphibia > Anura > Ranidae > Lithobates > Lithobates septentrionalis. The sequence goes on from JBBDGP010004023.1 coordinate 47,390, forward strand.
CCAGGTGCCAGTCCAGGCATGTGGGCGGATTCCGACTCCAATGTCGCGATCTTGCCCAAGTCTGGACCGGCTCTGTGACGTCAGTAGACAGTGGATTTCCGCCTGCTGTCTGCTGAGAACGCGTCACAGAAGGGCAGAACGAACTGCACTCCTGTGATCCACAGAAGAAGTACAGCTAAAGCTTGTTTGGCTGTACTTCTCCTTTAAAGCCAATCCTTTTGGCGCCGCACATATGTGTTAGGTGGTCTTAAAGGGGGTTAAATAAATGCTTAAGAAAAAGTATGCAGTGCTTCTGGCATTCCTGATCTGCTTACTTACTTTAAAACTCAGCTCCAGGAATCTTCATTTTCATTGGGAGTGGGAGTAGAATCAACTCCATATTGTTAGTGTCAGTAGTCAGTAGTCAGTGTCAGTAGCAAAAAAACACCAATTTGCTGGTGTCAGTGGGGAAAAAAATATACCCCAAATTGATCCCAAGAAGAACAAAATATACCCCAAATAGTTGGTGTAAGTAAAGTCCCTAATCAGTGTGAATGGGAACAAAATATACCTCAAATTGTTAGTGTCAGTGGGAGCAAGAGTACGCTCTTGTGTTCAGCGGTTATCTACCTGAACATAAGCTCCCACCCTGCTGCTCTGCTCTTATAATAGCCAGAACCAGAGATGCATTAAGACAAATCAGGGCCCAGGGATACGTGATAGTTTTGTGTCCTTGCTTCCATATTTTTTCTGAATACTTAACATTTTGGGCCACAAGCATCGAAATGGCAAAAATAATTATGGGGATGATGAATAACAAACTAAGCTAATTCTTCTGGCAGACACAAAAAAATTACAGACTATCTGTTGACCACCTTGAAAGAAAGCTCCACATTTGAACATTTCTTCTGAATTCCCTACCACATTTTTTTAAAGTCACTTAAAGTGGCTGTAAACCTCAGACATGGAATATAAACAAAGCACATCCTTCTATACCGTGTACTTGCCTCTATCCAAAGCACTAAGTGTGATTTCTCTCTGCTGCCTTGTTCCTTTGTTATCAGCATGAGTTGCTTGTTACAGGTTTTACTGACACTAAGAGATACAATGGTGACTGGGGGGGAGAGCACCAGCACACAGCTTTTAATTTATGTCCTTACCTCTGCAAGTTCTCTGTGTACTGTGGTGTAAAGGGAGGTGTGTCCCTTTCCTCCTCCAATCAGGACTCAGAGCTCCCCTCACTGAGATGTGACTCAGACTGTGAGAGGGGAGAGGAGAGGGTAGTGATTGGCTCCTGGAGATGTCTGTCAGGAGCTGGGAGAAGAAAGCTGGGGCATGGCTGTGGCCTGTGATCCGTAAAGGCACTGTTGTCTCTTAAAGGAGTGGCTACTTAAAGGAGGCACCTGGGAAAAGAAGAAGGGGGCAGCGGCTGTGGGGCCAGCCAGTAAAATGTAATGCAAACATTCAAGAAAGCAAGCTATACATAATGTGTAGGTCTGTACTTCCTTGAATGAAAAAATAGCTTTATAATATTTAAAGCAGAACTTTGCTATCTCAATCAACATTGAATATTTTTAATCTTTATCCCAGATCGCAAGTGTAGCACTGTCCCCGTAGGGCTAGCTGTGTGTTGACTTCTTAAGCCTCCCTCTGATTATCTGCAGACAGTTGCTGGGGGGTTTTCACTTATCCCCCCTTACTCCAGTTTGCTCTTTACTCAATAAACAGTCCAGGGTATTTGTTTTTTTTTTTTTTTTATATCTACTGTGAAACTTGGTTGGGAGAAGGGATTAGTGGGATACTCCAACTGAACTATTCACAGTAGATAAGTACAACTATCACTTGGCCTCACCAGAAGATTTGTGGAAGCAGACACACTGCTTTTACCATACTGCCACTTGTATGGAAGAATTAAGTCTTGTTTTCTCTAGCAGCAGACTTGATGCAACTACTTTATCTTCAGGATACTCTCTAGCATCCCCTTGACTGACACCCGTCCACTGACTCTTCTAGCTGAAGGGGGTGACCCTCACAGGACAGGCACCATGACACAGATCTGTACTCACAGTAGGCAGAATCAGATCCTTCCTGGTATCTTCCTTCCAGTCAGCTTTGCAGGACCTCTGGGTTCAACTTCTTTCTAACTTTCAGGCCCTCGGGTCGACTACCCAAGGCCGCATGGCAACTTCTACAGAATAGGGGCAGCCGTCCCCTCCCTCTGGGACCCCGCTCTCCAGTCGAAGACCCCCAGCACATGTGCCCTTGGCATTTACACAGTCACAGAGCATGCAACGAGGCACTTTCCTTTGCCACTAGCCAGGGCTGTAACAATGCCTGTGCCCTCACTTGTCAGGTTTCCTCCCACTGTCCAATATGCCTCCCTATTGGACCAGTGTGAAACATTCAGACAAGCTGAGCTGCACCTGAGCACCATGAGCAGACCTCACTAATAGATCCTGCTCCCTGGTAGGCAGAGAGCACTCTAAATTTACCTGGCAATCTTCCTGGTAAGCAGAAAGACCCAAAAACTATACTCTCTTCTGGCACCTACATAGGAGGGTGCTTCACAAGGATAACTTGCCACAAATTTATGGCAGTGTTGAATTGTCAGTCTGTTAACTTGCTGCACATTTTCACTGGCAAGTTTTACACTTGCAGAGCACTTGAAGCACAAGTTCTAGTTGACACTTTTCCAATTTGTAGCAAATTTGCAAGTGGCAAGTCTCTAGCAAGAGCAAAGTCGAAGTGGTGAGTCTACAGCAAGAGCTCTGCAAGTCTACAGCATGAAAATTGAGCCGCAGTGACCCCTGTGGTGGGATGATTTTTGCACAACATAACATAACCAGAACTTGCAACAGACTTGCAGAATGTTTGCAAAGAAAGTTGATCTGGAGTCATGCAATTTGGACATGCTGCAACTGTGCAATAAACATGTGAAGCCTGGCAAGTCTAGCAAAAGCTTAGGAAGTCATTTTCAAACTTGCAGCACAATTCAGAAGGGGAGGAGGGGAGGAGGGGTTTTCTCAGCGAAGCACACCCTCCTTCCTGTATGCCTAAGCTAAGGGCAGATGGATTACAGGAAATAAATGCTACATGAATCATCTGTCCTTACTCAAGATAGTTGCATCTAGAAATGCTAGAGAGTGATTTCCAAAGTGTTTTCTCAGCAAAATAAAGCATGGTGGCATGAATTGATAGGTGAGTTTGCTTTGGATATTAAAAATGAATACATAGTGGTTTTGGTGCTCAGATACAGTGTAGTTCCGCTTTAAAAGTTGTCTGACTTTTTTTTTCTAATAGTGTGTCATATGCACTGCGCCTGTATTGCTAGAAATTCTTTGGTATTGGTGGGGGCATTAGAGTGCAAGCTCCACTGCTGCAGAGAACTATGTGAATGGCTTACATACAATAAATGAGAACCTGACTACCAGTCTGCCAAGTGTCCTGGGTTCTGCGGAATGACCTGTGGGACAGTCCTGACAACTCTGCTCTAGTGTAGGAGAACAACCCCATTCAAGTCCATGGGGACTGCTGAGGGGGAGCCAGTGCTGGAAAAGATTTCAGACTGGAGGAAGGTAAAAATCAAGGGGGAAAAGGAAGCATTTGAGTGCAAGGTGTTTGGGTTACATTAGTTTAGATGGGTTGGGAAGGTGGGCTGTTATTTTTTTTAACTGTGAACACAGTTCTATGTACACCAACAATACAGGCTCAGTCTGGGGGATGTCTTTTTAGAATTTATTGCTGAAGAAATTGAACAGGAGAGGGGTTTAAAGTGTTGTGAAGGCTGAAGGTTTCTTACTTTCATGCATTCTATACATAAAGGTAAAAAACCTTTAGTATGCAGCTTTCCCTGCAGCCCCTCCTAATACTTACCCTAGCTCAATCTCGATCCAACGATGTGTACGAGAGCGGCTGCTATCCCGGGTCTCTGCCTCCTCATTGGCCATTGGCTCCTGCTGCTGTCAATCACAGCCAATGAGGAGGAAGCGGGGGCAGGGCCTAGCCCCATTCTGTGTGTCTTGTGGAAGCACAGAGCGGCTTGCTATGGGGGCACACAGTGGGGGTGGGGGAGCCCAGAGCACCAGCGGGGACCCAAAAAGAGGAGGATCGGTGCTGTTCTGTGCAAATCCATTGCACAGAGAATGTAAGTAAGCATATTATGCTTTTTATTTTAAAGAGAAAAACAATTAGCCTTTAGTAACCCTTTAAGGCTTACAAGATACTCCAAAACAATCATGACAATCCATAGGAGGGCAATCTTCTCACTAAATTCTCATAATTCCAGTCACACACAAAAATCCCAAATCGTGTGCTACTCACGGTGTCCCAGGAACCATAAACCACTCAGCTTCCACTGGAAGATCCTCAGTGAGGGAGAGCCAGGACTTCTGGCAGTGCCTCCAGCACAAATCCTTTACCAGTCTTCCTCAGTTCCTCAGCCCTGCTCCTGCTGAGACCCAGACTGTGGCAAAAATCCTCTATTGCAGGCTTCTCCAGGCCCTCAGTCTAACTCCTGCTGAGGCCCAGACTGCAATACTTGACTCAGTAAAGCCCAACAGCCCCAAAAGAACTGGAACCCTCCCTGAAGAGTAAAGAACACTATAGAAAGGCCTCCCAAACATTTATCATCTTCCCAGCCACCTTCTGGACACCTTCTTCCAGGGATTGGCTGGAGCCAATAATCTTGCTGGTCATTTGACTCTCCCTGCTATCCCCCCCCCCCCCCTATATTCTGGAAGCGCCTTCCTGAAGTAGGTGGGATAGATCAAATACCCATCTTGGAAATTCCTGCTCAGACAAAAGCCATAAACTGCTCTACCACTAATTACAGTAAAGCCAAAAACGACATTTATCCTAGCAGCCTAGCTAGAAAAACACGATACATATTCCAATAGGGACACTAGTTCTGGTGACCCCCGTGACAACCAGGAACTTCCATTTTGGCTATGAGAGAGGAAGTGAAAAAAAAACCTCCTCAATGGGACATAGATGGCAAAAAAGACCTCACGAGATATAACCTTTCCTTACTCTATCTAAAATGAAAACAATTTTGCCTTAATATTTGCTTTAAATGTTCATGATGCAGGGTTGTCATCCTGATCCCAGATAGCAAGTATAACTTGCCACAAATTTGTGGCACCGTTAAATTGTAAGTCTGTTGCGTTGCAAGCCTCTAGCAAGAGCAAAGTTTCAGTAGTGAGTCTACAGCAAGAGCACTGCAAGTCTACAGCATGAAAATTCAGCCACAGTGACCCCTGTGGTGGGATGACTATTGCACAACATAACTGAACCAGAACTTGCAGCAGACTTGCAAAATGTTTGCAAAGAAAGTTGACCTGGAGTCATGCAATGCTGACTCGCTGCAATTGTGCAACAAACTTGTGGAGCCTGGCAAGTCTAGCAATAGCTTAGCAAGTCATTTTCAAACTTGAAGCACAATTGCTTGCTATTTGGGATCCTGGCTTTCCTATCTATCGAGTGACTGGCCTGGTAAAAGCTTGCAGCCAGTCTGATAAGAGTGAACTCATGTCCTCCACACTTGTTCCATGTTGGTGACTATCTGACTAGTAAAGCCAGAATTATGATTACAGCTTTGTAGCCTTCCCCTTTAAAAACAAGTCAGCAATGCCATATTTGTATCCTGGCAGGTTCCTTTTAAGTAAGCAGACTGAATTCATTAGGACAAAGTAAATTAGAGGCATCCCTAAAACAATTATAGCCTGTTTGTAGTTCACAGCTGAATACTGATGGGTTTTAACATATTTTCAGCAATGCCAGTAAACAGCTTATACATCTCATGTACTAAGTCAACTCATGTGACATTCCTGATCTGAATTCTAAAGGCATGCATTAAAAGCTATTTAGATTTCAGAAAATGTGTGAAGCATATCACTTTTACATATTTTAGGTATATATATAATATAGTGAATCTGATGGTATGAAACGTTGTCCCTTTCTCAGAAGAGTCATTTAGAGATATTTGTTCCCTCTTGCTCTTATGCCCTTGCTCTTATGCCCTGTACACACGGTTGGATTTTCCGACGGAAAATGTTTGATGGGAGCTTGTTGTCGGAAATTCCGACCGTGTGTAGGCTCCATCGGACATTTTCCATCGGAATTTCCGACACACAAAATTTGAGATCTGGATCTCTAATTTTCTGACAGCAAAATCCGTTGTCGGAAATTCCGATTGTGTGTACACAATTCCGACTCACAAAGTTCCACGCATGCTCAGAATCAAGCAGAAGAGCCGCACTGGCTATTGAACTTCATTTTTCTCGGCTCGCCGTACGTGTTGTACGTCACTGCGTTCTTGACGTTCGGAATTTCCAACAAGATTTGTGTGACCGTGTATATGCAAGACAAGTTTGAGCCAACATCCGTCGGAAAAAATCCATGGATTTTGTTGTCGGAATGTCCGATCGTGTGTACAGGGCATTACACTTGAGCCCTGCTGAACAGGGACTTCAAGAGGTTGACACCAGGTCAGCATCCTAAAGTCCCTGCATTTCAAGTTTATCTAAACTCAAGCTTACCGGTCTTTAGGTGTGGTGGCTGCATTCGTTTTCTTTTTCATATTTTTTCTGTGCAAGTGCAGATGGATGGCCTTGAATGCAGACAAGGAATGCAGCATACCTTCATGAGGCCATGATCTATTGAGGATACCTATTTAATCTGGTGTACTCCTGTTATACCATCCATCAGGAGATCTATCTTACCAACAGGCCTCCATATGAAGGATTTTGTCTATAGGCCTCAGTGGGTCTGAACTTCCCATGTTCAGGGGAGCTTCTTTGATGCTCCCTTGTTATATTTGTAAAACACCTGTTTCTATTCAATCTACAATATAACATGCCAGACATTTGATGGAGATGGAGGAGGCAGGAACTCTCTGGGGCAGTGTTTTTTGCTTTTAGTTCACATGGAATGTGTGCATATACACGACTGAAGTGACTAGAATTGATATCTTCCCTACCGTTGTGGAAATTTTATTATATGGACTCATGTGGACATTTTATTATAGGATGTGTGTTTTATAGATTGTCATCTGTCTCCCTGTGTCTAATTTAACCAAGGAGAGCTCTAGCAGAGCGCACTTGGGTTGAATCGGGACCAGCGGTAAAACTGTCAGTATGAAAACCTTCTCATGGGCTTGGAGACGTGTTCTGTGTGTGTGTGGGCGTTTTCCCGGTTTGTAAGTATCAAGCGCAATGCGCTGGGCTTCTTGCCTTCAAATGTCTATGTACATTAGAGAAGCGAAGTCCGCATAAAGAGAGAAACATATTATATCTCTGTTGTGGCTACGCTATCCCTTTTTGGATACATATCTGCTTTAATAAGAGGACCTTGATATCTGCCTTGCTGGTATACTCATACCGTATATTGACAACAGCAGTAGCAGATTGACAACAGCAGTAGCAGATCTTCTTAAGCCTGTAAGAACAAGTAGAATGATCTTACTTCATACTGGTTACTCTGAGCAGTATTGAGTGGGCTCGATGCTGACCAAGATAGTGGATGTGCATGCATGTGGCTGGGTGGAGGGCAGTGTACATGCCTCAAGTGGATGAGACATGTGCACCTCTCTCCCACTCCTGTGGATGCCCTCCCCTTTAGTGTTGTCATTTCCTGTGATGTCATTTTGCATGGAGGAAGCGATTGGCTGTTGGGGCCATGACTTCCTGTTTGTCATTTCCTTTTGTTGCCGATAAATAAAAAAAAAGTGCCTGGGCTCCTGAGGGCAGACAGTCGAGCTGTGGAGCTGAGGATGTAAGATGGTCATGTCTGTGTTACTTGGGAAGATACGGGAAACAGGGAGATAGTAAGATGCATTATACCAAGAGGCTGAAAGGGCACTTATTAGCGCAGGAGACATGAATTATGCATAGCGTATAGCGAAATCTCCACGTCACCTACCCCTGAGGAAGGAGATAAAACAGACTCTAAAACGCCTCGGGTATTGTCAGTCATGTTACAGTTGGTGTATTTTTAGTTGCTTTTTGTTATGTGCTTTCCATGTTACTATTTTTAACCACTTGACATCCGTGCTATGGCCGAATGACGGCCACAGCGTGGACCTGAATTCCCGGGAGGCCATCATATGACGGCCTCCCCTGTGCAAGCGCCCTGCATGCGCCCTGCATGGCGCGCGCCGTGCGTGCTGTGATCACAGAGTCACTGAGACTCTGTTGATCACCGATCCGAGTAAGGGGCCGGTCCCGGCCCCTTACCATGTGATCAGCTGTCAGCCAATGACAGCTGATCACATGATGTAAACAAAAGATCGGTAATCTTTTTTTTTTTCTAATCACGCTGATAGTGTGAGTAGAAAAAAAAAAGCCGATCACTGGCTCAGATGCGAGGGACAAAGGTCCCGAAGTGGAAGAGGCACACCTGCCTCATCTGTGCTTCCTAACAGTGCCACCTAACAGTGCCCACAGTGCCACCTAACAGTGCCTACAAGTGCCACCTAACAGTGCCCACAGTGGCACCTAACAGTGCCCACAAGTGCCACCTATCAATGCCCACAAGTGCCAGCTATCAATGCCCACCAGTAGTGCCAATCAGTGCCACATAGCAGTGCTGCCTATCAGTGTAACTGATCAGTGCCCATTATTGCCACCCATCAGTGCCCATCACTGCCACCCATCAGTGCCCATCACTGCTGCCTATCAGTGCCCATCACTGCTGCCTCATCAGCGTACATCAATGAAGGAGAAAATTTACCTGTTTTAAATTTTTTATAACAAAATATAAAACATTTTTTTTTTTTAATTCAGTCTTTTTGACATTTTTTTAACAAAAAATAAAAACCGCAGAGGTGATCAAATACCACCAAAAGAAAGCTCTATTTGTGGGGAAAAAATGATAAAAATTTCATTTCGGTACAGTGTTGTATGACCGCGCAATTGTCATTCAAAGTGCGTCAGCGCTGAAAGCTGAAAATTGGTCTGGATAGAAGGGGGGTTTAAGTGCCCAGTAAGCAAGTGGTTAATCATGTGCTATGAATAAAATAATTTTCTACTTTAATACTGTTATATGAGTTTAAGTGCCTTCAAAGTCCAAACCCAAGTGGAATTTTTGTCTTGAATGCAGACAGTGTGCACATGTATGGCTGCGACTTTGGGAGAAGCAGCTGTATGTGTGCAGTCACTGCATCCCAATTGGCATCAAAAGAACTACCTGCATAGCCAAGGGATGCATGGAACACCTGCACATCCCTGTGGGGGCAAACATAGCCCTCACACCGGTGTACACTGTAGTATGCCTGTATGAATGAGGCCTAATAGTGCAAATAGAATAAAAATAGGATGTAATAATATGAATAACCGTGTTGGCACTTTCCTCAGACCAGGCTCTTTTTTTTTTTTAAGAGAGTGAATAAAAGGCTCTGTAATCAGTTCGTGGCTAAGAGAGGCAAAAGGTACAGGATATCATTACTGCCACTCTTCTCTGAGAACAGCTACTGTTCCTCACAATTAGTCTTTGGTCTCTTAGTGAAAGGTGTCTTATTTCGCGATTACTTCTTGTATTATAGACAACCTCCTGAAATGTCTCATTTTCTTAAATTGTTCATCTGACACACATTGAGGTCTGAGAGATATAAACAAGATACAGAGGGCGAGAAAAGCAGAGCAGGAAGTGAGAACATTTAGCATAGCTCTTCCCATGGGAATCAATATCCTGTTCGCAATGTTTTTATGTTTTTGGTGTTTGGTAACTAGAGGCATTACTAGTAGGATATCCGTACACAGATGAGCACATCAAACACAAACTCTGCTTCTTTCATGATGCTGCTTTCTGGAGAGGGGAAACACAGGAACCACAGCACAAAATAGCCAGGTTTTATCAGTTCAGGAGGCCCTTCGTCATGTGCCTAGATCATATTGCAGTGATCATGGACTGCCTGAAACATCCGATTTTCGCTTAATTAGTACAGTAATCATCCCATTAAAAATCGAATGAGCGAGTCTGCGCGTGATCAGAGGCAAAGTGCCACTATAGACTAGACATAGACTGTATCTACGTATATGGGAAATTTTATTCTGCCGTACAAGAATTTTAGTACCATGTAATGCCACTTTTGTTTTCGATATGGGACTAGCAAGCAAAAAAAAAAACGAACGTTCGTTCTTCCAATTTTCTTATAGTGTAGTGGTCTCCAAACTGCCCCCCAGGGGCCAGATGCAGCCCTTTGCTCGCCTTTATCCAGCCCTTGGGGCACTTTTTCTCCCACTGATACAAGACACTATTGCTCCCACTGACACCAACCATGAAGCATAATACCTGCTACTGACAACAATGGGGAACTATTTCTCCCATTGACACCAACGATGGCGCACTATTCCTTCCATTTATATCAATGATGGGGCACTATTCTTCCTACTGACACCAATGATGGAGCACTATTTCTTCCTCTGATACCAATGTTGCATCACTATTCCTTCCACCAATATCAATGATCGCACACTTCCTCCCACTGATGCAAATTATTGGATACCATTTCTCCTACTGACACCAACAATGGGAAACTATTTCTCCCCCTGACACCAATGATGGGACACTATTCCTCCCACTAAAACCAAGGATATGGCATTATTCCTCCTACTGACACCAAATGGTACACTATTTCTTCCCTTAATACCAAAGATGCATTATTTATTCCCACTGACGCTAGGGCAATTTTTACTCCTGATGGCCACAGTCTGGACCCCTAAAGTCTGAAGGACTGAAGGACTGTAAAATGGCCCTTTGTTTAGAAAGTTTGGAGACTCTTGTTATAGTGTGTACAAGGCTTTAGAGGCTAAAGGCTAAGTTCACTTTTATTTATTTTTATATAATCTTTATTTTATTTTACATTTTAAGCCATACAAAACAGTGGACAGAAAAAGGGGTAACGGGAAAAGGAAGGCAAAATTCACCTCAAGAACAAATACTGATATCGGTAGAGCAATAAGTCATTAAACCGTAACTGTTACTATTACGAGCCCGTCCTTGTTCTAGATTTTCGATCTAAGTGGACATTACGCTCAAACTTTGGGGGAAGGAGAGAGGTCTCGCACAATAAATCAAAGCAGAAACCTTACAGTATCTTAGGCTCACATAAAGTAAGTAGAAACATATAAGACATGAAACAATATACAAAAAATATACACAAGTACCGCTAAGGCCTCTATAAATCGGCAAGCATACCTGGTTAATTGGCTGATGGGATATATTTAAACTAGGAACACCAATGCTAGTTCTGTATCTGTTTCTGAACATGATTCAGGGTCTGGTTTACCTGGAAAAGTTGCCCAAATGCAGGATCCGCCAAAGTTAGCAAAGCAATATTGTCAGGTCACCTAGAGGTTGGGTGACAGATGCACACCGTTGGGATCAGGAGTGCACCACAAGGCAGTGGATCCTACGGTTGACTGCTGCGGATGGGAGTCTGGGTGGTAAGGAAGGCAGGGCCGCTGGGACACCAACACTGATCCCACCGGGGTTAGAGCGTAGGATTCCCTGGGGCGCAGAGTCTAAGAGCCATCAGGTGTTCACCAGAGCCTCTAGGTCGCGACCCCCAGGGTCCCCCAGCTCACACCCACAGTAGGCAACAGGAGGATAGGGATAGTAAAGGAATAAGCCAAGGTCAGGGCCACAAGCAGACAAGGACAACAGAGTACACGCCAAAGGTTCAGGGTCACAGGCAAACAGGGATAGTCGGGGACACGCCAGAGGTCAGGGTCACGAGCAGACAGGAATAGTAGAGAACACGCCAAGGTCGGTAACAGAAACAAACGTAGAGCACACGGCAGGCAGGAACAGGAAGCCAAACACACAAAGGTTGATCAGCAGGGCTGGTCTGCAGTGCAGAGGTTAATATAGAGTTCTCTGATAGGGCCTGGGGTGGAGCCGTGCTAGAGGAGAGTTAATAAAAGCAGTCAGGTGAGAGTCAGCTGGTCTTTAGAGATGAACACATTGAAACAGGTAAGCTGATGGACAACACTATTGCATAACCATGACAAATATCTAGACTAGAGGAGACTGGGGCCTGTCCAGAGGTATGACTCCGCCATGAGGCCCAGATTGAGTCGAAGCACTCATGAGTTCCCTTGTATGTGGTCACCCATTCCTCTGCTTCCATGATCTCCGTCGCCTTCCAAAGCCAGTCCAGCTCACTCGGAACTCGCGGGCTCTTCCAATGAATTGGTATAAGGCGCTTCACAGCATTGAGGAGGTGAGGGAAAGCACTGCGTTTATAGTGAGAGAGGGGGATGGGGGGATGTGAAGCAAAAAGTGCTTCGGTGGGAAAAAGGTACATCGATACCTAGACTATGTGATATGCATCTGCGGACAGCAGAACAAAAGGGTGATAACAACAGACAGTCCGCTAAGTTCACTTTTAGTAACACGTTACATGTTACACCTGTATTTAAGGTGTAACATGTACTAAACATTACCTGCCCACGACCCCCCCAATACCCCCTCCTTGCACCTGCTTTCAAAACTTATAACAGTAAACAGTCAGTAAACAGTAAACTCAGAGATAGTTGTGTGTGAAAATCCCAGTAGATCAGCAGTTTTTAAAATACTCAGACCAGCCCGTCTGGCATCAACAACCATGCCACGTTCAAAGTCACTTAAATCCCCTTCCTTCCCCATTCTGATGCAACTGTTGCCCACCCTCCGGGGTCTGTATTTACCTCCTTCAAGGACTTGTACTTTAAAGCAAAACTGTCAGTGTGCCAGTGTCTTTGTTTTACTTCAGATCAGACTCCTCATTTGGACCTTTTTTTGTTTTGTTAAAAGTGCTTCTGCACACCCCAATATCTTCTGAAACTTTATGCTTACTATGTATAAATGTTGAATTGCAGCCAAAGTTCGGAACTATGACATACCACCCCCACCCACATCTGTCAACAAGACCAGTAGAGGAGTCCATGTTCTGAACGGTTAGATGCAGGGTGCAATTCACAGCTATTGCCTTACACATGGCAGCTTTCCCAGGTTCAAGGGTCCCAGGGGCTTGCAGAAGTATCTTTGTTATACGTTAGTATGGTCATTAGTAGATTGGAAAAAAAAAGTTCACAAGCGTGTATCCTTGGATTTTGAACCCTCACTGCATATCTACAAATATTCTTGCTGCTAACTTGGGCAACGATGTTGTGGACACCCAGGTAATCTCCATATATACTGCATTTCATTTATACTACACTACTGAATTAGATCAGGTCTGCATCAGCAAGCAAGGTCAGTGTTAAGTTAGGCCCCTTTCACACGGGTGCCTCCGTTGGACGGACTCCGCTTGCTCAGCGGGGAATCGCTCCGCTGATCCCCGCTGAGCAGGCGGATGGCAGGTCTGTGTCCGCTCACTGTGCAGAGCAGAGACAGACAAAGTCCCACCCTCCTCTATGGGGAGATTGGGTGAAAATGGACCGCCTGTCCATTTGCATCCGATCCTTTCTGATCCGATCTGCCAGATGGGTGGAAAATAGAATCATCATCTGTCTGGATTTGGTGGACAGGATCATATCAGATAGCGGTGGATGTCAGAGGACATGTCATCGCTGACATCCACAGCTCCATAGGAGCGAAAACAGGGTCCAATCAGGCCTGCCTGTAAAACTGACAGGCAGGTCTGATCGGACAGCCCATATGAAAGGGGCCTAAGGCCATCAAGTCCTAAACTCAGGAACAAACACTTTATAAACTGCAGCACACTAGTCCTTAGGTGTGGTGTTTGCATTAGGCGCCTATAAAGCATTGCACCTGTTATTAGCAGATCAAGGGTGCAATCTCAGGCTCCTGCAAACTGTCAGTGTAGCTGTCCACCCATACCTCATACAGCAGGCAGTTACTGAATGACAGGAAGCATCAATGAACTACCTAGACTGTTCATAAGTGACCCAGTAGTTCATTGGGAGCTACAAGCCAAAAGCCACAATGACTGACATTAGTTGAAGTTCCTCAATTCACAGAAACTAGTGAATGAATGATGTGGCTGGGTGATTAGAGCCCCCACGGCCACATTTTTTAAAATTTCTGACAGCTGGTGTGGGGAGAAGATACCCCACTGGCTGTCACAACAGGGACTCTGGGTGGTGTGGGGACTGCTGCATCAGTAACATATTACATGTTACACCCTGAATACTGGTGTAGCATCTAACATGTTATGAAAGGTGAATTTATCCTTTAACTCTTGGTGTCGGGAAAAGCTGCCAGAAGTGACTGATGCTGATAACAGAGGAACCAGGCAGCAGACATAAATGATACTCAGTGCTTTAGTTCATATTTCATATTTGAAGTTTACAACCACTTTAAGGCTTTTTTTTGCCCTTATTTTTACCTTGTGACCCTGCCAGTAACACACTTCCTCATCCCGAGGCAACAATGCCAACTCCCTGTACTGTATCTGGGACGGAATATTGAATTCCAGGCTACTCTCTCCTGATAGGGGGAGGTGTTCTGTGGTCCTCAGAAGAGAACTGGGCAAGGCGAATAATACTGCTTGAGATTTCAGTGCAGCTCAGGCAGAGTGTACAGGATAGATTTCTGTCAAGATCAACTGATATGCTTTCAGTGATATATTTAGCAGAGCAAAAGGAAGCAAGAGTAGTGTATTGTTTGAGTTAACATAGCTGCTCCTCTGCGGATCGCTTTTCAGAGGACATTTGACAGACAGTGAGGAGGCAATATGTTGCTTTCTCTCCACCAGTTTGAACCCTCAAAATGCTACACCACTGCGCTGCAACCCCTTGCCCCATCCACCTGACTGGGTCATGTTTGGCATCGGTTCTGCCAGCTAAAAGCAACATGCCATTTCATTTTTGACGTGGCTGCGAAGCAGGGCATGTGTACAGCCATGAGTGGCTGCATGTCCTTGTACGGGTAGGCAGTTGGGAGTGGTAAAACTGTGGCTCAGCTGCCTAATTCCCCCTCTGGCCACTACTGTACACAAGCCCAGTGATTTGCATAGCTTTTTATAATTTTGAATTGTGAGAAGTGGCTATAAAGCACAACAATGTGTTGCACTCTGTAGCAGGAACCACAGCTTCCACATTTAACGTGCAACTGCACTTTTTTGGAGAAAAAAAATCTGCTATATGTACATTGAAAGGATTTTAACAAAATTTGTTGCAGCTTGCTGTCTTTTTCTGTTCCGAAGAAGTAGCTGTTTGTTTCAACTATGCCTTTACAGATTCATTCTGGAAGTGTAGGGTCTATGCCCGTTATAACTACCTGAGCAAATCTCACTGTTCTAATGAAGAAAGCTGCAGTGTCTGCATCCCTTTAGTAGACAAGCCTTGGGGAGTCCTCACCAAAACTTGGAAGGTATTCACCTGTCTTATTCCATCATATATTGCACAAATTATTCCTCATTTTAGGACAATGAGGAGCAAAGCCATACAAATCCTTGCTTTTTGCCCCTCTAGCCAGATGCACATCCGCTGATGTAAATACAAATAATGCCTAATATTATAGAGCCACTTATTCCAAACCGCATACAAGCTTGCGGTGCAGTGCACAAAAACTAACCACAGGGTACATTACTGGTCTTCTCCTGAATAGGCCAGACCTTTTTGACCCCCCCCCCCCCCGGGACACAAGACTCTCAACTAGGTATACTGTCTAGTTGGGCTCCATGGTTTCCATACACTACACTGATGTAGTGGTCTTGAAATGAGGAAAGATTTTGGGATATGTGATGGAAAGATACCTTCTGTGCTTTGCTGTGCTATGCACTGTATAATGTGATGGCTTTTTGATTGCTATAACCTCTCTTTCACCATAAATATAAAAACGCATATGGTCCTGGCTGGAGGAAATGAAAAAATGAATGGGACTTTAAAGGTGTTGAACCTCCTCTTAGTATATTTATCAATACACATTCATTGAATTAAAAGAATTCTTTATTGTACACATTGTTACAAGCTATAACGCTGGGGGTTGACATATACCCCTTGTAAATAGTAGAAAGTTAGTATTAGCATATTATCAGAAGCAAAGGCATCCCGAAGATAGAGGCCCCTCGTTATGTATGTAAGCAGTATAATTTTTTTGAGGTAACAGAAGATAACTTCATGTATATGTAACCATATCACTCATGCCGACGCGTTTCACCTTTGCCAGCTTCTTCAAGCATTTTGAGGGGTGCAGTAACAATGGGTTCAATTTTTTAAATAGATTATGACTCAGGAGGATCCAGCAAAGAGTCTAACTTCATGTGGCCAAGCACCAAACGGATCAGGAAACTGGAGTCTGGATGGGCCGGGATACCTCACTGGGGGGGCCACCAAACAGCGCCCCAAAAGGGGGGGAGCAGAGAAAGGCTGCACCACCCCCACTATAAGATGTGTTTAAGATGCAAGGACACCATTTCTGAGGACTGAGATTTAAGTGAGCAGGAGTTTTGCATTGAGGACATTTTGCAGATCTACATAGCTTTGATGCAGTTGCTCACCCTTTCCCTTACATTGGAATTATACACACATGCTACCTAGGCTGGTATCTTAAACGCATCTTATAGTGAGGTTGTTGCCGCCTTTTTCTTCTTCCCCCATCTTGGGGCGCCATTTGGTGGCCCTCCAGTGAGGTATCCTGGCCTATCCAGCCTCCAGTGTCCTGATCCATTTGGTGCTTGGCCAAGTGAGACTCTTTGCTGGATCCTCCTGAGTCATAATCCATTGTAAAAATTTAACTCATTGTTACTGCACCCCTCCAAGCCCTTGAAGAAGCAGACAAAGGCAAAACACGTTGGCATGAGTTGCTCCCTCCTTGTGTGATATGGTTACATATACATGAAGTTATCTTCAGTTACCTCAAAAAATGATACTGTTTACATACATAACAAGGGGCCTTTATCTTCGGGGTGCTTTGGGTTCTGATAATATGCTAATACTATGTTTCTACTATTTACAAGGGGTATATGTCAACCCCCAGCTTTTAACAATTTGTACAATAAAGATTTATTTTAATTCAATGAATGTGTATTGATAAATATACTAAGAGGAGGTTCAACACCTTTAAAGTCCCATTCGTTTTTTCCATTTTTTCCATTGTCCCTTTCACCATAACCTATTACTGTCACCAAAAATTGAATTCCTGTTGAAAGGGAATGTCTAAAATGTTACTTGTAACTCAGTGCCAACTTCTGACAGTGAAAACCTTGCTTTAGGCTGGGTTCATACCTATGCGCATGACAGGAGAGTGTGACCGGCTCTCAATTGAGGCTGTTCACACAACTCCAGGGCGGCCGCGGTCCGCATTTGAAAAGGGTCCTGTGCGTCTTTGGCTCCATTTTTAGGTGTGGATTCAGTCAAAAATTCGGACCGTATTCGCACCTGAATTGTTGTACAGGGACCCCCTGCTGGGACACGCGGCGGCATCAGTGTGAACCCAGCCTAAGGTTGTGTTCACACCTATGCGTTTTTTGGTGCTTTTTGCAGAAACGCACTACAGTTCATTTAACAATGTGTCCTATAGGACATGTTCACATCTATGCTTTTTTCAGCCACTGCGTTTTTGGAAAGGGTCAGGGACTTTTTTAAATGCGAAACTGTGCTTTATTTGCTTTTTTGGTTCAATAAACTTCAATAGAGAAGCTGCAGAAAAACATGTAGTGTGTTGTTGCTACGGTTATACCTCAATTTTGCATTGATTTGTGTTTTGCATTTTTTTAATCCGCCCAACAACAAATTGGCCAAAAAAAGCATAAAAAATGCAAACCTCAAATCGCTTCAAAATCATGGTAAAATCATGTGTGCAAAAAATGCAAAACGCACCACAAAAAGAATCAAAACCCAGCCTTTAATCAACTTTTAAACATCCCTAAAAATAACATGTATTGCAGCATGACATGAAGATATTATTCTTCTGTTAGTTTTAGCAAATTATGAGAACCATTCCCCATGTAATGCATATTGGACACCTGACTACATCAGTTTAAAGTTCCACTGCATCAGTTTTTAGATTTGGAGTGGGAAAAGGTCAGAGCAACTGTCAGGTTTCCATAACTTCCTGTCTTTTTATGAGTTTTGCACAGAACTGATGGATGTCAGACAAACAACAAGTGAGGGTAAATCCCACAAAAATTAGAAAAACAGTAATTTTTTTGGTGAGGAAGGCATAGGCTTTTTTTTTACTCTTGAGGAGGAATACCCCTCACTTCCTGTCCAGGTGACAGGGGTCAGAACAGGAAATGAGGGGAAATCTGTTCAATGGGGACACAGAGCATTTAAAATCTGACAGAGGTTGTAACCCTTCCCCATTGTGGCTGGAGTTGGCATTGTTGGCCCCAACGTTATGCAGTAAGCTGTAAAACTGTGAAGCCTAAAGAAGGTTTGACTGTTCATACTTCCATACTGCACTATTGGCCTATGTTCACATTTTATGCACAAAACCCTGCCAAAAACTAACTCAAAATGCATATACATGCATTTTACATGCTTTTTGCATGCGCTTTTCATGCATTCCTATTGAAGTCTATCAGGCCATAAACGCACTATGCACACCAAAATAAGCACCTTCACCTTTTCAAAAATCACACTGCACCCTGTTGCACTGATATATATGGGCACCATAGAGAATAATCTGACTTACATCGTCATGCATGGCAGCGCAATGGCAAACGCAGAAGAAATTGCACTAGTGTGACCGGAGCCTTAGAAAGATGCGGCTGCAGTTTCATTGTTTCTGCTGCTGTCCCTGTTTGTGTTTACAGAGGGTCGGGCACAACTCTAATTGGAGACTGTGATTACAGAGCTTTGTGTAGCCTATTAAGCCCACCGACCACACAGCGGAAAAGGATGTGGACTGCTTGAACTGCTGGGAGGAACAGAGGATTGTGGGAGAGATAGTTCCATACAGCTTATGAATGCTTTGTAGACTAAGCAGAGGAACTTCAGACCCCAGAGTCATTGGAGTTCTGAGGAAAGGAAAAGGAGGAGGTTTGTTCCCTGGGTGGGGGAGATGCAAGGAGGACATTAAAGCGGAGCTCCACCTAAAATGGGAAGCTCCGCTTGTATACACCCTGCCCCCCTCCACTGCCACATTTGGCACTTTTTGGGAGGAAGGGAGGAGAGGGTGGGTACCTGGTTTTGACAGGTACTCACTCCCACTTCTAGCTCCAACCACCGTGGCAAACTGAGCCGGAAGTTTGGCCCCCCCTCCTTCCCCCGCACTTTTCTGGAACACATCACAGGTCCCAGAAGACTACGGGGCTATTCACAGGGCACACTGCGCATGCGCAATAGGAAACAGGCTGTGAAGCCGCAAGGCTTCACTTCCTGTTTCCCTTACTAGAGATGAGGTGAGGACATCGCCAGATCCCTGGACAGGTAAGTGTCCTTATATTAAAAGTCAGCAGCTACAGTATTTGTAGCTGCTGACTTTTATTTTTTTCTGAAGGAGCCTGGAGCTCCTCTTTAAGTTAGAAAGTATAGGTATCTGGATGCCGGCGAGACACTTATCACTGCATCTGAGAGGGAGAGAGCCTCCACAGAGGACACTGGTACCTAGGAAAGTCACTGACACTGACTGAACCCACTGCCCAGTTGGAGAGAGAGCTGTCCCTAGTATAGGGGTTAAGGACCACTGTTTGTTCTACTTGTTGTCACCAACTGTTCATCTTGAATACCATTATTTTACAAATTTGTTGAGCAAATTCCTACTGTTCTCTTTTTCTTTAGGCCTTGTTTACACTTGCGATTGGGTGACGGTAAAACCCTGCAGTTGAACCTCGTTTTTATCCTCAACTGCTCCCTTTTGCTGCTGAGGCAGTGCCCATGGTGTACACATGCTGCAGCAGCAATTATACCCCCTGTCACACTCCTAAACCTTGTGGCAATGCTGTATCCTGCCCTAGGCTGACAAGGCCCAGGCCTAGGGCAGCACTTTGCAGGGGGGCAGCACGGAAAGAGTCCCTGCCGGCTTGCGCTGTTTATTTTTTACCATCCTTGTCCTATTGCAGAGATTTCCCTTCATTTCCTGCCCTATAGCCAAACAGGAAGTGAGAGGAAATTTATGCAAATTAAGGGAATCCATTGCCCCCCCCCCCAGGCCCTCAGAACTAGTGTCCGCACTGAGAAATTTTAGGGCGGGTCTTAAACAGCAAGGGGTGTGGCCTTGACAGGAAGGAGTGGGTCATATTTAGGTGGTGCGCGAGTTTAGTCAGGCCTAGGGCAGCACAAAACCTACATACACTACTGCCTTGTGGACAGCCTTCCCAGAAGAGTTGAAGCTGTTCTAGTTGCAAAGGGTGGGCCAACTCAATATTGAACCCTACAGACTAATGCCCTGTACACACGGTCGGATTTTCCGATGGAAAATGTCCGATCGGAGCGTGTTGTCGGAATTTCCTACCGTGTGTGGGCTACATCGGACATTTTCCATCGGATTTTCCGACACACAAAGTTGGAGAGCAGGAGATAAAATTTTCCGACAACAAAATCCATTGTCGGAAATTCCGATCGTGTGTACACAAATCCGACGGACAAAGTGCCACGCATGCTCAGAATAAATAAAGAGATGAAAGCTATTGGCCACTGCCCCGTTTATAGTCCCGACGTACGTGTTTTACATCACCGCGTTTAGAACGATCAGATTTTCTGACAACTTTGTGCGACCGTGTGTAGACAAAACAAGTTTGAGCCAACATCCATCGGAAAAAATCCTAGGATTTTGTTGTCGGAATGTCCGAAAAAAGTCCGACCGTGTGTACGCCCTATAAGACTGGGATGCCACTAAAATCCAGGTGCGTGTAAAGGCAGGTGTCCCAATACTTTTGGTAATATAGTGTATTTGCAATAAATATTCCCCCTTCAGTCCAGGTGTGTCAGAGTTTGTGTTGCTCCTTGCAGAGACATGGGTACAGTAAACAGGGGACCCGGGAAACAGCAGCTTCTTTGGGTGAAAGCACTGCATTCATTTATTGGTAAAGTAGGCCTTCCATTACTACTTACAACATGTAACTGAGCCTATGCCTGCAGACCAGTCAAATATTGGTGGCTGTGCTTGTAAAACTACACTCACTGATTTGTGGTGCTGCAGAAGAATGAGTGTCTGTATCAATGCTGCCCTATCTGACATGCCTTTCTAGTTTTGTCACAGTCTGACTACTCCTTATCATGTGCTTGGCTGCCTCGGGTCCAAAGGGGTACACAAAGCACCCACTGTTCTACAGTCCTTGACCTAGTGGAGAGAGAGGGGGTAAAGATACAAATGTTTCAGATTTATTATCCCTATCACGCCCCCTCTCTATTCTTTTACTACACATAGCCTGCTGTTTCATGCAGAGGATTATGGGGGATTTCCCGGACGGCAACTGTACAGCATTGTCATAAGCACAGTTGGAGCAAAAAAATTTGAAGTGCTGTGAACTACAAGATAAACCCATTCCGCATGTCAGTGCATAGTGTTTTATTATTTTATTAATTTCATCCCATCAGACTATTATTCACAGATGTAACTAGTAAACAACTAAAAATGTAAAATCTGATTGTCATAAGTGACCAATTGTTTCTTACAAAATAGACATTGTATTTAATAAATAAGCCAGTTTTTACTGAGTGCGCTAAACAGACATTTTGTAGGGCTTTTGAAAAAAATGCATAACTGTACCAATTAGGACCATGCCAAATCTATGGTAATAGAAATGCTTGCTAGATGCCTGACTATCCCTGACTTCAATACTTATTTTCTATGTCACCAGTCCAGAAAAAGTATACATTTAAAGTATAAAGGCAAGACTTTTTTTCTAGTTTTGGATAGGGGTTTTATTGCTTGCTGTGCCCTCTTTAGGGAAATTCCCTCTCTCTATTTATCATGGTGACCATCATCACCAAAAGTGAAAATGAAGAAAATGCCATATTTTTGGTTGTCACCAGAACAGGAAGAGAATGGAAATCTTCCAATAGGTACACTAGTTCTGGTGACCCAGGTGACAGCCCATGATTTCCTCACTTTGGAGGGATTTCCTCTCACTTCCTATTTTGGCTATGGGACAGTAAAGGAAATATTGCTGAATAAGACACAGCAAAAACAACTTTGAGAAGGGTTATAACCCTTCCTTACTCATTCCAAAATGAAAAGAAAACAACAACTTTTGTCTTAAGTTCTACTTTAAGTGAAATAGCTTTTTATTTGTATATTTGTTCCTGGACTAAAAAATATTGAAGACATTGGTTTTGCATGACACCCAGATAACTACTATTTTCAGAATAAGTCAGCATCGTTCATTTTTCTAAAGGTTCCCTTTAAAAGATCTTTAAGTCCCCAATTCACACTTAAGCATTGTGTAGCTTGAAGCTGGAAGTTCCAAAACACTGGAGGAGAAAAAATCAATTATTCTCTATGGAGATGGTTCCCATCTCCACACCACGCCGCCTGAAGCCAAACGCCTGAAACTCAAAAAAGTTCTGGAGCTTTTTTTGTAGCTCAAATTGGACAGATTTTCACGTTATTTGCGTGTTTTTATTCCTATTGAAATGAATGGAAACACAGCATTTGCGCGTTTTTGTGTATGCATGCACGCATTTTGTTGCACGTTTTTCTGCTCAAATGAAAACATGTATAAAAATAAAAATAAAAATCATCATAAATAAATAATAAATAAATGCATAAAATAAATTAATAATATGTAATAATGCATAAATAAATAATAATTAACCCCTTGGCAAATAGAAGGAGAAGAAATGGAAACAGTGACAGATTTTATCTTCCTAGGCTCCAAGATCACGACAGATGGTGACTGTAGCCATGAAATTAAGAGACACTTGCTTCTTGGGAGGAAAGCAATGGCAAACCTAGACATTATAAAAAGCAGAAACATCACCCTACCGACAAAGTGCTGTATAGTCAAAGCTATGGTATTCCCAGTAGTAACCCATGGCTGTGAAAGTTGGGCCATAAGGAAGCCTGAACGCCGAAGAATTGATGCTTTTGAACTATGGTGTTGGAGAAGACTCTTGAAAGTCCCATGGACAGCAAGAAGATCAAACCAGTCAATCCTGAAGGAAATACACCCTGAATATTCACTAGAAGGACAGATCCTGAAGCTGAAACTCAAATACTTTGGCCACCTAATGCGAAGAGAGGACCCTGATGTTGGGAAACATGGAAGGAAAAAAGAAGAAGAAGATGACAGAAAATAAGATGGATGGATAGCATCATCGAAACAATGAACAGAAAGTTAAGCAAGCTCTGGGAGGCAGTGGAGGACAGAAAAGCCTGGCGCACTATGGTCCAGGAGGTCACGAAGAGTCAGACACGACTTAACGACTGAACAACATCAACAACCTTAACAAAATATATTAAATACATTTTTATTGTTAATAATAATCATAATAAACACCTAAACCCGAACAAAAAAAAATATTATTACTATTATTATTATTAATAATAATGAAACACCCTAAAAAAATAAAGAAATTATTATTACTAACAATAAAAAATATTATTATTAATAATATTAATAACAAAAACAATAATAATCATAATAATGTATTTATTTATTTTGTGTTAGGGTTAGAGTGTTTAGTTATTTATTATTATTATTTTTTTTAAGGGTTAGGGGTTAAGGTTAGGAATTATTTATTTATTTATTATTACATACTATTCATTTATTTATTTATGATTATTTTGATTTATTTGTGTATTTTTACATTTATTTAATAATTTATTATTATTGTTATTATTATTAGTAGTAGTTGTTGTAGTATTAACACCCTAACTCTTTTCTGAAAGCGCACTAAAGATGCAGCATGCAGGACTTTTGGTGCACTTTCAGAAAACACGCCAAGAAGCAGGACAAAATAGAGGTCTATGGGAAGCCGTGGGTAACCCGCACAAAAACTGCGGGTACACTGCGCTGCAGAAAACCATAGTGTGGCAGTGTGAAAGCGACCTTAGTTTTTATATACTATACCATGCTTGATATACAGTTGCCCTGCAAATCTCTTCGGCTAGCTCCAAAATTTATAACGCATGTTCTAAACGTCTATAAATATCTAACGTGGAACATGATGCTAGCCATTGTTAATACAGAATATCAATAGCAAATGATTTAGTGCCCCCTACTGGCTGCATAACAGCAGCAAAGCAGTCAATTACCTGTCTGTTACGGTCTATTTCCTTACAAAAGTAGTTGTGGGTATAGTTAGAAAATTTGGCTTTGCTTAAAACAAACAATAGTGTGAAATGAGACCATTTGTGTAAAATAATCACCAAAAACAGACAAATGTCTATGTATGTTTCAAGACTACAGCTGGTAAGCATTAAATACCCTTAAAAGCACGACATGATAGGCGAAACCAGGTTTCAGCCAGGTCCTAATGAGACAGTAGGTTTAGATGTGCAGAGTTGGTGCAGTAGGTGCAGAGTTGTTCTGAAATGATTTATGTTATGTGAAAATTATACTCTGGATATTGGCACTGGAAATAGACCTGAACTAATCTGCAACCAAACAGCAGCATTTGTAAACCCTGCACGGGCTGAATTAAGTGAGAAGTACATAAGAGAGAAGAACATAATACTAAATATTTGCAGAAAGAAAAGTAGTCTAATGCTGAAAATCTGTAGACAGCAGGGACGTGCGGTGAGGTCAGTGGCTGGTGAGGCACTGGCTAGTTTTAGAGGTTACATATGCTGCAAACGTTAGAGCGAGAGCAAGAATTCTAGCACTAGACCTTCTCTGTAATTCTAAAAATGTAACCTGTAAAAAATTTTAAAGCGTCGCTTATGGAGATTTTTAAGTGCCGAAGTTTGTCGCCATTCCACGAGTGTGCGCAATTTTAAAATCTGACATGTTAGGTATCTATTTACTTGCCGTAACATCATCTTTCACATTATACAAAAAAATTTCCCCCCAAAAAAAACATGTTTGAAAAATGACTGCGCAAATACCGTGTAACATAAAAAGTTGCAATGACCACCATTTTATTTCCTAGGGGGCCTGCTAAAAAATAAATAAATAAATATATATATATATATATATATATATATATATATATATATATATATATATATATATATATATATATATATATATATATATAATGCCTGGGGGATCTGAGTAATTTTCTAGCAAAAAAATGATTTTTACATGTAGGAGAGATGTGTCAGAATTGACCTGGGTGGCAAGTGGTTAATTACCAAGTGATAGGCAGGCTGGCACATCCAATATTAAAAAGTAAGTAAAATACAAAAAATTATTATATATTGTTTTTAAGGTAATTTACTATATTTTCAAAAACTCTACTCAAGCAGGTGGCTTAACAAACAAATTACTGAAGTTTGAAGTTATAACTTCAAACCAGTAATTTCACAGTAAATAGATAAATAATAAATTATTATGTTATAACATATAGCATAATAATATAGGATTTAGCTTGATTAAAACAGTACCTTTTCAGCAGCTCATTCTCCTTCTTAACTGTGTGAGAAAAACATGGGATTATGGGTAAATCTTATACCCATAAACCCATGCTTTTTCCTTGTAGTTAGGAGGGCTGGAAGGGAGCATGTGTCTTTTAGACACATCCCCCCTTCTATGACACTGCAGTGAGAGGCGTGCCTCAATTGCAGCATTTTTATTGGACAGCTTGTTCCAATGGTGCTTTACCTTTGGTCCAAGGCTCCAAGCTGTCCATTAAGCTCAGTGCTTCTGACAAGAAGTGAGAGTCTCTGTCACCCCAAGTCGTCAAGCTACGACCCTCGAAGCTCGACCGGTTTGTTTGTTTTTTTCCCCCTGCCTCCTCTGACTGCACGTCCCTGGTAGACAGGCTGGCACATCCAATATTAAAAAGGTCAATCTGAAGCTAGTGTGTGACACCAATTCCATTCCCTGGGTATCACTGCTGTAAGGACTAATTAAACTGAGAGCAAGCTTACCTTTGAATAAAATAAATATGACTGTGCTTAACCTAATACGCTGTACAAAATGGAAAGGGCAGCAAACAGAAAATGAGTTCTTTTATTGGTGATTCCTACTATACTTTATGGACCATGAAGTAGCTGGTTTCAGTACACAGAGATTTGTACCCAAAATACAGGCCAATTATCTTAAATACATGTGGCTTAACCAGGTACAAGGGAAGCTTTACTAATTGTGATCAATCCTAACACAGCAGCAATCATTTCATATGTGAGGGACTTTAACCACTTCAAGACTAAGCCTATTTCTGATGCTTGTTGCTTACAAGTTAAAATCTGTATTTTTTGTTAGAAAATTACTTACAACCCCCAAACATTCTACATAATTTTTTTTAGCAAAGACCCTAATGAATAACATGGCGGTCATTGCAATATTTTATATCACATGGTATTTGCGCGGTGGTCTTTCAAACGCAATTTATTTGGAAAAAATACACTTCACTGAATTAAAAAGAAAAACGAAAAAACAGTAAAGTTAGCCCATTTTTTGTTGCATAATGTGAAAGATGATGTTACGCCGAGTAAATAGATACCTAACATGTTATGCTTTCAAATTGCACGCACTCGTGGAATTTTCTTATTTATTTATTTTTTATTTCTTATCATTTTTACACTGTTACTTTAAAAAAAAACTTCTTATAACTTTTATTGCTGTCACAAGAAATGTAAACATCCCTTGTGACCGTAATAGGCAGTGACAGGTACTCACTATGGAGGGATCCGGGGTCTAAAAGACACCAAACCTGAGATACATGATTCAAAATAAATGGCAGCCCCACGCATCTCGCAAGATCTGGCTGTGGGTGGTTTCGGGTGCAGGAACCGATGCAATTCCTGCAAATGGAACGCACAGTGCAGGCTAGTGTGAATCTATCCTCAATTAGAAAAAAAATGCCTTTAGAAACACTTTAAACTTTTGAGCAAAAGCAAATGCAGCATAGTAATAGTTTAGTTGGTAAAATGTTGATCAACTGGGCTACAAAAAATATGAACTGTAGAAAAAAAAAAAGAAAAATGTAAACAAATCTTTTAAATAAGTTATAGAAAGCACATACTAATACTTATATGGCAACACAATTCCCAGGAAAACAGAATAATATACTGTAGCTATATATGAATTTATAGAATTGAATAAGGTATAAATAGGAACATTTTCAACCTCCTAATGCTCTGGGCTATGGTAAATATAGAAATTCTAAGAAAAACTTTAAAGAGGGAACACCTAGTTACTGTACATACTGTACATATATGGTAAGGTTGAATAAATACACAGGTCCATCCAACAGTTCCACATCTTTGCTGCTCCAACAGAAAAGAACTCGTTATGCAGTTTAACCACTTAAGGACCGGGCCTATTTTTCAAACTTGTTGTTTACAAGTTATTCTTGCTAGAAAATTACTTAGAACCCCCAAACACTTATAATATGAAATGGCGATTGTTGCAATACTTTATGTCAAACCGCATTTGCGCAGCAGTCTTACAAACACAATTTTTTTGGAAAAATACACTTTTTTTTAATAAAAAAAGAAAGAAAACAGTAAAGTTAGCCCAAAACTTTAACACCTAAAAATCTCCATAGGCGATGTTTAAAAATTTCTACAAGTTACCAGGTTTGAGTTACAGAGGAGGTCTTTTGCTAGAATTATTGCTTCCGCTCTAACGATCGCGGCAATACTTCAAATGTTTGGTTTGAACACTGTTTACATATGTGAGCACGACTTGCGTACGCACTTGCTTCTGCGCGCAAGCACGACGGGACGGGGGCGCTTTAAATTTTTTTTTTTCTTATTTATTTCACTTTTTATTTTTACACTGTCCCTTTAGTAAAATTTTTTGGATCACTTTTATTCCTATTACAAGGAATGTAAACATCCCTTGTAATAGAAAAAAAAGCATGACAGGACCTCTTTAATGTGAGATCTGGGGTCAAAAAGACCTCAGATCTCCCATTTACACCTAAATGCAAAAAAAAAGGTCCCTTTAAAGCCGTTGGATGGAAGTGACGTTTGATGTCCCTGCCGTCATCCACCGTCACTGAGTGGAGTGGGGGCCATCATTCCCTCACTCGACACCACAGTGCCTCAGAGGGGAAAGGATCGGATCATCTCCGCCGCTACCGATGGCTCTGGTAAGCGGCGGAGACGACCAGAACGCGGCAGTAGGGGGGGCACCTATCCCGTCGCCGATAAAAAGTGATCTTGCAGCGAATCCATCACGGAGACCAATTTTACCTTAAAACGGACCGCCCGTTGTTAAAGAATATACCGGGGTTACGGCAGCTATCTGCTGCCGTAACCCCCCATATTTAACATCAAAGTACCGATGTATAAGGGGGGCGGGGTGGTACGGATATGGTTAAGGCCTCTTTCACACGGGCGGTTGTTCTGCCTCTGTTTTGTTATTTTGAAATTCCAAGACTCCAGGAAAAGGAATCACTAGCAGTTGTATTGTGTTTAGCAGCATTTACGTGCGTTTACATGCAGCTGTGTTTAGCTGCGGTGGAACATTCTTGCCATTTCTGATGTGCTTCCTGGTTTTCTTTCCTCATTGACGCTGCTATCTGCAGGAGAGTACACTGCGATTAGCTGCGGTTATGTGCAGATAGCTGCAATAAATCGGTCCTGGACGCAGTCAAATTAATTTTTTCTAACTGAACAAAACCCCATGTAATGAAACCATCGCTAAATACAGTATGTGAATGGGGCCATAGGAAAGCATTGTGTGAGTTTAGCTGCGGTAGATAACTTCATCTATCCGCCTGTATGAAAGGGGTCTAAAGGCCCATACACACGATCGGACTTTTTGACAACAAACATGCAATTTAGCTGTTTTGGAGCAACATCCGATCGTGTGTACGCTCCATCGGACAAACTTTTTCTGTTTTCATCTGACTTTTGTTGGCTGTGCGAACGGACAAACTTTCCGGCAACAAAAGTCCAATCGAGCAAAGTCCGATCGTGTGTACACAAAAACCATGTTTAGTCCAAAGTACAAACACACATGCTCGGAAAAAAAGGACCAGCACGAAGCGGTGGGTCTTGTAAAACTAGCGTTCGTAATGGAGATAGCACATTCGTGACGTGTCAAATTATGAAATTTCTAAATGCAGCGCACCATTCTCTTCTTCTTTTTTAATGGCTTAATAATAAATCTGCTTTGCTGGTGATACTGACAGAATACAGACAAACATATTTTACATAGGATTTGTGTTCTAGTGATATCAATAAAAAAATGTCTTTTTTTTGGCCATTTTTATTGTGCATTCACAACAAAAATAAAATTACTAAATTATTAGACATATTCTCTGTCATCACAATTAAAAAGTCAAAATTAGTAACCAAAAGAGCAAATGATACACAGAAAAATAAAAACATATAGCCTATTAAGTCATACTCAAATCAAAAAATACAACATGCTAAATTAGTAGCCCCTAAACTCCCCAGACCATTGGCCTTGTTATGGATCCTGGGGCTGATTTTGCCACTGACCACCATGCTGCTGAGGTGGGTGGGCTTGCTGGGGTGGGTAGGTTTGCTGAGGTGGGTAGGTTTGCTGAGGTGGGTAAATTTGCTGGGGTGGGTAGGCTTGTTGTGGAGGGGGTGGAGGTGTGTGGTCCAAATGACACACATGAAATTTAGTGGTTAGCTCTCTTTTTCTCGCCTTGATGAAGAGCTGGATGATTAGACCCTCACATAGCTCCCTTTGATCTGCGTCAAGCTCACGGAGCTTATTAGCAGTAAAACAGCCAAACCCTTCAGCACTATCGGGTGCTTTGGTGATCACAGATGTAGCCTTAGTTAAGAACTCAGCTGTGGCCTCATCCAGGTGTTGGCTCTTCCTGGCCCTTTTTTTGGGAAGACGCAGGGGAGAGATTCTGCACATAGCTCCCTTTGATCTGCGTCAAGCTCACGGAGCTTATTAGCAGTAAAACAGCCAAACCCTTCAGCACTATCGGGTGCTGTGGTGATCACAGATGTAGCCTTAGTTAAGAACTCAGCTGTGGCCTCATCCAGGTGTTGGCTCTTCCTGGCCCTTTTTTTGGGAGGACGCAGGGGAGAGATTCTGCACTCAGTTGTCGTCTGGCTGCTGGGCCCAGCCTCTTCTTGGCTCAAAGGTTCCTGTGTGTGTAAAACCAACATCATTTTAATTTTTGGACATCAATCACACTTTTCAGGTCATGACTTTTTAATTTGGAATGTGTCCAAATAGTAAAGACTATCATTCTGACTCCAGCATTTCTCATTCTTGTCCTAATCCTTTTTGGCCACTACTGTCTATTGATATGGAACTCACTTTTTTAAGACAACAAATTACTATGCATTACTACCATCTAACTAAATCATTTATATTTTTAGGCAAGCTTTTAAACAATTCTATACCTGGGTCAAGCTGAGCTCCTCCTCCTCTTCATCCTGTGTAGGATCAGGCTCAGTATCGGTGGCCTCAGCTGATGCAGAGGGTAGTGTAGAGAGAGATCTGTGTGGTACAGTTTTATCCGACAAAAAATGGAGGCTGTTGAAATACAACAGCTTGGAAATAAAGACATCTTCAGCTGCTGCTCCTGATTTTTTAGATTCGTCAATCTTCTTTTGTTCCCTGTTAAACATGCTTCTGAGGCCCCCAATTTTGGTCTTTATCAAACTGTAGGTTGCTCTGGGGTACACAGTCTTCGCAAATTCCACCAGTTTATCAATTGCTGCCATCCTCTTGGTTTTATTGCAATAATCTTTATGTTTGACTTGCCACAGACACGTGAGCTCTCTGTATTGTTCGATAAACTGGCTAAGGAATTTGTGTGAAATCAAAGCTGACTTCATTATTTTGGTGACAAGTATCAGATGTCTGCAAAACAGAACACAAGACAAACCATAATGGGTGGCGTATAGCTCATAACCTGGTCACAATATAGGCCTTTATTTAAGCAGTAGGGACAGGGCCGATCCTAGGGTCACCGGCGCCTGGGTGCAGAAATATTTCTGGCGCCCCCACATGGGCGTGGTCATCTTACCAACTCCTCCCCTTTACAAATGTTTCTATGGCAACGACTCAAACACAGAGATGCTCCCCTAAGAAGTCTTTGTTACCCTGGGATCCTCCTGTGATCTTTTAATAAAGAAAATACAGGAAGAGCGTACACTAATGAGACCTGGAGGGGAGTCTCTCTGATGCACACAGAGAGGGCTTCTGTTAGAGAGTCTGTTAGAAAGAGCCCCCAGACATAATACAGAAGATGGTCAGAGACTGCAGACATGGTACAGGAGATGATCAGAGACTGCAGACATAATACAGGAGATGATCAGAGACTGCAGACATAATACAGGAGATGATCAGAGACTGCAGACATAATACAGGAGATGATCAGAGACTGCAGACATAATACAGAAGATGGTCAGAGACTGCGGACATAATACAGGAGATGATCAGAGACTGCAGACATAATACAGGAGATGATCAGAGACTGCAGACATAATACAGGAGATGATCAGAGACTGCAGACATAATACAGGAGATGATCAGAGACTGCAGGCATAGTACAGGAGATGATCAGAGACTGCAGACATAGTACAGGAGATGATCAGAGACTGCAGACATAGTACAAGAGATGATCAGAGACTGCAGACATAGTACAAGAGATGATCAGAGACTGCAGACATACTACAGGAGATGATCAGAGACTGCAGACATACTACAGGAGATGATCAGAGACTGCAGACAGGATATAATAGATGATCAAAGACTGCAGACATAGTACAGGAGAAGGTCAGAGACTGCAGATATACTACAGGAGATGATCAGAGACTGCAGACATAATACAGGAGATGATCAGAGACTGCAGACATAATACAGGAGATGATCAGAGACTGCAGACATACTACAGGAGATGATCAGAAACTGCAGACATAATACAGGAGATGATCAGAGACTGCAGACATAGTACAGGAGATGATCAGAGACTGCAGACATAATACAGGAGTTGATCAAAGACTGCAGACATACTACAGATGATCAGAGACTGCAGACAGGATATAAGAGATGATCAAAGACTGCAGACATAGTACAGGAGATGGTCAGAGACTGCAGACATAGTACAGGAGATGATCAGAGACTGCAGACATAGTACAGGAGATGATCAGAGACTGCAGACATAGTACAGGAGATGATCAGAGACTGCAGACATAGTACAAGAGATGATCAGAGACTGCAGACAGACATACTACAGGAGATGATCAGAGACTGCAGACATAGTACAGGAGATGATCAGAGACTGCAGACATAGTACAGGAGATGATCAGAGACTGCAGACAGGATATAAGAGATGATCAGAGACTGCAGACACAGTACAGGAGATGATCAGAGACTGCAGACATAGTACAAGAGATGATCAGAGACTGCAGACAGACATACTACAGGAGATGATCAGAGACTGCAGACATAGTACAGGAGATGATCAGAGACTGCAGTCATACTACAGGAGATGATCAGAGACTGCAGACATAATACAGGAGATGATCAGAGACTGCAGACATAATACAGGAGATGATCAGAGACTGCAGACATAATACAGGAGATGATCAGAGACTGCAGGCATAGTACAGGAGATGATCAGAGACTGCAGACATAGTACAGGAGATGATCAGAGACTGCAGACATAGTACAGGAGATGATCAGAGACTGCAGACATAATACAGGAGATGATCAGAGACTGCAGACATAATACAGGAGATGATCAGAGACTGCAGACAGGATATAAGAGATGATCAAAGACTGCAGACATAGTACAGGAGATGATCAGAGACTGCAGACATACTACAGGAGATGATCAGAGACTGCAGACATAATACAGGAGATGATCAGAGACTGCAGGCATAGTACAGGAGATGATCAGAGACTGCAGACATAGTACAGGAGATGATCAGAGACTGCAGACATAGTACAGGAGATGATCAGAGACTGCAGACATAATACAGGAGATGATCAGAAACTGCAGACATAATACAGGAGATGATCAGAGACTGCAGACATAGTACAGGAGATGATCAGAGACTGCAGACATAATACAGGAGTTGATCAAAGACTGCAGACATACAGGAGATGATCAGAGACTGCAGACATAGTACAGGAGATGATCAGAGACTGCAGACATAATACAGGAGATGATCAGAAACTGCAGACATAATACAGGAGATGATCAGAGACTGCAGACATAGTACAGGAGATGATCAGAGACTGCAGACATAATACAGGAGTTGATCAAAGACTGCAGACATACTACAGATGATCAGAGACTGCAGACAGGATATAAGAGATGATCAAAGACTGCAGACATAGTACAGGAGATGGTCAGAGACTGCAGACATAGTAC
This sequence comes from Lithobates septentrionalis, assembly GCA_037952835.1. Classification (NCBI taxonomy): domain Eukaryota; kingdom Metazoa; phylum Chordata; class Amphibia; order Anura; family Ranidae; genus Lithobates; species Lithobates septentrionalis. The sequence goes on from JBBDGP010004023.1 coordinate 80,644, forward strand.
AGGAGATGATCAGAGACTGCAGACATAATACAAGAGATGATCAGAGACTGCAGACATAGTACAGGAGATGATCAGAGACTGCAGACATAGTACAGGAGATGATCAGAGACTGCAGACATAGTACAGGAGATGATCAGAGACTGCAGACATAGTACAGGAGATGATCAGAGACTGCAGACATAGTACAAGAGATGATCAGAGACTGCAGACAGACATACTACAGGAGATGATCAGAGACTGCAGACATAGTACAGGAGATGATCAGAGACTGCAGACATAGTACAGGAGATGATCAGAGACTGCAGACAGGATATAAGAGATGATCAGAGACTGCAGACACAGTACAGGAGATGATCAGAGACTGCAGACATAGTACAAGAGATGATCAGAGACTGCAGACAGACATACTACAGGAGATGATCAGAGACTGCAGACATAGTACAGGAGATGATCAGAGACTGCAGTCATACTACAGGAGATGATCAGAGACTGCAGACATAATACAGGAGATGATCAGAGACTGCAGACATAATACAGGAGATGATCAGAGACTGCAGACATAATACAGGAGATGATCAGAGACTACAGGCATAGTACAGGAGATGATCAGAGACTGCAGACATAGTACAGGAGATGATCAGAGACTGCAGACATAGTACAGGAGATGATCAGAGACTGCAGACATAATACAGGAGATGATCAGAGACTGCAGACATAATACAGGAGATGATCAGAGACTGCAGACAGGATATAAGAGATGATCAAAGACTGCAGACATAGTACAGGAGATGATCAGAGACTGCAGACATACTACAGGAGATGATCAGAGACTGCAGACATAATACAGGAGATGATCAGAGACTGCAGGCATAGTACAGGAGATGATCAGAGACTGCAGACATAGTACAGGAGATGATCAGAGACTGCAGACATAGTACAGGAGATGATCAGAGACTGCAGACATAATACAGGAGATGATCAGAAACTGCAGACATAATACAGGAGATGATCAGAGACTGCAGACATAGTACAGGAGATGATCAGAGACTGCAGACATAATACAGGAGTTGATCAAAGACTGCAGACATACTACAGATGATCAGAGACTGCAGACAGGATATAAGAGATGATCAAAGACTGCAGACATAGTACAGGAGATGGTCAGAGACTGCAGACATAATACAGGAGATGATCAGAGACTGCAGACATACTACAGGAGATGATCAGAGACTGCAGACATAATACAAGAGATGATCAGAGACTGCAGACATAGTACAGGAGATGATCAGAGACTGCAGACATAGTACAGGAGATGATCAGAGACTGCAGACATAGTACAGGAGATGATCAGAGACTGCAGACATAGTACAGGAGATGATCAGAGACTGCAGACATAGTACAAGAGATGATCAGAGACTGCAGACAGACATACTACAGGAGATGATCAGAGACTGCAGACATACTACAGGAGATGATCAGAGACTGCAGACATAGTACAGGAGATGATCAGAGACTGCAGTCATACTACAGGAGATGATCAGAGACTGCAGACATAATACAGGAGATGATCAGAGACTGCAGACATAATACAGGAGATGATCAGAGACTGCAGACATAATACAGGAGATGATCAGAGACTGCAGGCATAGTACAGGAGATGATCAGAGACTGCGGACATAGTACAGGAGATGATCAGAGACTGCAGACATAGTACAGGAGATGATCAGAGACTGCAGACATAATACAGGAGATGATCAGAGACTGCAGACATAATACAGGAGATGATCAGAGACTGCAGACAGGATATAAGAGATGATCAAAGACTGCAGACATAGTACAGGAGATGATCAGAGACTGCAGACATACTACAGGAGATGATCAGAGACTGCAGACATAATACAGGAGATGATCGGAGACTGCAGGCATAGTACAGGAGATGATCAGAGACTGCAGACATAGTACAGGAGATGATCAGAGACTGCAGACATAATACAGGAGATGATCAGAGACTGCAGACATACTACAGGAGATGATCAGAGACTGCAGACATAGTACAGGAGATGATTAGAGACTGCAGACATAATAAAGGAGATGATCAGAGACTGCAGTTCCTATGGACGTTAGTAGATAATGGCCGATCGGCCCTCTCACCTGACCCAGCGATACAGCGGTGGTTCCTCTGATCAGGAGTCAGCTCACTCTGAATTGCCCGTGGCGACTTCGCTGTGTAGAGCCCAGATCTATATTCCGGCAATGACTCCATTCCTTTCTCTGCCAGGGATGGCGCTAGGCTGTGTGGCTTTCCCTCTGGTGGCGCAGGTCAGCGGGGTTCTCTCAGCACTGTCCGCTCCCTCTGGAGTCCTGGGTGTATTTCCCTGAAAGCTTTCCCGGGCTCCTGTATCTCTCTCTCTCTCCCATTTAGCTGAGCATGCTGTGTGAGCTGCAGTTTCTGTGTTACAGTGGGGCTGCCAGTCCTCGGGACTACATGTCCCACAATCCTCTTCTCTGCTCCTTTTTCTATTCTGTTTCTTCCCTGGGTATATGAAGGCAGGGGAAGATACATAGTGGGCAGCTGTGCTGGCAAGCGCTGCTCACTAGTACAGCAGCGTGCGCAAGAGGGAGAGGGAGGGGGGAGAGGGAGGGGGGAAAGAAGAGCCCGCAGCTGCATTGGCATCACTATGGTTGGGGTCACCCCCCCTTCCACCAACTATAATCGCCCCTCAGTACAGACCCCCTCCACTAAGTATAGACCCCCTCCACTAAGTATAGACCCCCTCCATCAGTGCAGAACCTGCACTAAGTATAAACCCCTCCCTAAGTACAGACCTTACACAGTGCAGACCCCCCCAGGAAAACCCCCCTCCATTAGTACAGACCCCCCCAGGACAGACCCCCCCCCCTCCATTAGTACAGACCCCCCCAGGACAGACCCCCCCTCCATTAATACAGACCCCCAGGACAGACCCCCCTCCATTAGTACAGACTCCCCAGGACAGAGCCCCCCTCCATTACTACAGACCCCCCAGGACAGAGTCCCCCTCCATTACTACAGACCCCCCAGGACAGAGCCCCCCTCCATTACTACAGACCCCCCAAGGACAGAGCCCCCCTCCATTACTACAGACCCCCCAGGACAGAGCCCCCCTCCATTACTACAGACCCCCCAGGACAGACCCCCCCTCCATTACTACAGACCCCCCAGGACAGACCCCCCTCCATTACTACAGACCCCCCCAGGACAGACCCCCCTCCATTACTACAGACCCCCCCAGGACAGAGCCCCCTCCATTACTAGAGAACCTGCAGGACAGAGCCCCCCTCCATTACTACAGACCCCCCAGGACAGACCCCCCTCCATTACTACAGACCCCCCAGGACAGAGCCCCCCTCCATTACTACAGACCCCCCAGGACAGAGCCCCCCTCCATTACTACAGACCCCCCTCCATTACTACAGACCCCCCAGGACAGAGCCCCCCTCCATTACTACAGACCCCCCAGGACAGACCCCCCTCCATTACTACAGACCCCGCAGGACAGAGCCCCCCTCCATTACTACAGACCCCCCAGGACAGAGCCCCCCTCCATTACTACAGACCCCCCAGGACAGAGCCCCCCCCCTCCATTACTACAGACCTCCCAGGGCAGGACCCCCCTCCATTAGTACAGACCCCCCAGGACAGAGCCCCCCTCCATTACTACAGACTCCCCAGGACAGAGCCCCCCTCCATTACTACAGACCCCCCAGGACAGAGTCCCCCTCCATTACTACAGACCCCCCAGGACAGACCCCCCCCCATTACTACAGACCCCCTCCATTACTACAGACCCCCCAGGACAGAGCCCCCCTCCATTACTACAGACCCCCCAGGACAGAGCCCCCCTCCATTACTACAGACCCCCCAGGGCAGGACCCCCCTCCATTAGTACAGACCCCCCAGGGCAGGACCCCCCTCCATTAGTACAGACCCCCAGGACAGAGCCCCCCTCCATTACTACAGACCTTCCAGGACAGAGCTCCCTCCATTACTACAGACCCCCCAGGACAGACCCCCTCCATTACTACAGACCCCGCAGGACAGAGCCCCCCTCCATTACTACAGACCCCCCAGGACAGAGCCCCCCTCCATTACTACAGACCCCCCCAGGACAGAGCCCCCCCCCTCCATTACTACAGACCTCCCAGGGCAGGACCCCCCTCCATTAGTACAGACCCCCCAGGACAGAGCCCCCCTCCATTACTACAGACTCCCCAGGACAGAGCCCCCCTCCATTACTACAGACCCCCCAGGACAGAGTCCCCCTCCATTACTACAGACCCCCCAGGACAGACCCCCCCCATTACTACAGACCCCCTCCATTACTACAGACCCCCCAGGACAGAGCCCCCCTCCATTACTACAGACCCCCCAGGACAGACCCCCCTCCATTACTACAGACCTCGCAGGACAGAGCCCCCCTCCATTACTACAGACCCCCCAGGACAGAGCCCCCCTCCATTACTACAGACCCCCCAGGACAGAGCCCCCCCCCTCCATTACTACAGACCTCCCAGGGCAGGACCCCCCTCCATTAGTACAGACCCCCCAGGACAGAGCCCCCCTCCATTACTACAGACTCCCCAGGACAGAGCCCCCCTCCATTACTACAGACCCCCCAGGACAGAGTCCCCCTCCATTACTACAGACCCCCCAGGACAGACCCCCCTCCATTACTACAGACCCCCTCCATTACTACAGACCCCCCAGGACAGAGCCCCCCTCCATTACTACAGACCCCCCAGGATAGAGCCCCCCTCCATTACTACAGACCCCCCAGGACAGACCCCCCCTCCATTACTACAGACCCCCCAGGACAGACCCCCCACCATTACTACAGACCCCCCCAGGACAGACCCCCCTCCATTACTACAGACCCCCCCAGGACAGAGCCCCCTCCATTACTACAGAACCCGCAGGACAGAGCCCCCCTCCATTACTACAGACCCCCCCAGGACAGAGCCCCCTCCATTACTACAGAACCCGCAGGACAGAGCCCCCCTCCATTACTACAGACCCCCCAGGACAGACCCCCCTCCATTACTACAGACCCCCCAGGACAGAGCCCCCCTCCATTACTACAGACCCCCCAGGGCAGGACCCCCCCTCCATTGGTACAGACCCCCCCAGGACAGAGCACCCCCTCCATTACTACAGACCCCCCAGGACAGAGTCCCCCTCCATTACTACAGACCCCCCAGGACAGAGCCCCCCTCCATTACTACAAACCCCCCTCCATTACTACAGACCCCCCAGGACAGAGCCCCCCTCCATTACTACAGACCCCCCAGGACAGACCCCCTCCATTACTACAGACCCCGCAGGACAGAGCCCCCCTCCATTACTACAGACCCCCCAGGACAGAGCCCCCCTCCATTACTACAGACCCCCCCAGGACAGAGCCCCCCCCCCTCCATTACTACAGACCTCCCAGGGCAGGACCCCCCTCCATTAGTACAGACCCCCCAGGACAGAGCCCCCCTCCATTACTACAGACTCCCCAGGACAGAGCCCCCCTCCATTACTACAGACCCCCCAGGACAGAGTCCCCCTCCATTACTACAGACCCCCCAGGACAGACCCCCCCCATTACTACAGACCCCCTCCATTACTACAGACCCCCCAGGACAGAGCCCCCCTCCATTACTACAGACCCCCCAGGACAGACCCCCCTCCATTACTACAGACCCCGCAGGACAGAGCCCCCCTCCATTACTACAGACCCCCCAGGACAGAGCCCCCCTCCATTACTACAGACCCCCCAGGACAGAGTCCCCCTCCATTACTACAGACCCCCCAGGACAGAGTCCCCCTCCATTACTACAGACCCCCCCAGGACAGAGCCCCCTCCATTACTACAGAACCCGCAGGACAGAGCCCCCCTCCATTACTACAGACCCCCCCAGGACAGAGCCCCCTCCATTACTACAGAACCCGCAGGACAGAGCCCCCCTCCATTACTACAGACCCCCCAGGACAGACCCCCCTCCATTACTACAGACCCCCCAGGACAGAGCCCCCCTCCATTACTACAGACCCCCCAGGGCAGGACCCCCCCTCCATTGGTACAGACCCCCCCAGGACAGAGCACCCCCTCCATTACTACAGACCCCCCAGGACAGAGTCCCCCTCCATTACTACAGACCCCCCAGGACAGAGCCCCCCTCCATTACTACAGACCCCCCTCCATTACTACAGACCCCCCAGGACAGAGCCCCCCTCCATTACTACAGACCCCCCAGGACAGACCCCCTCCATTACTACAGACCCCGCAGGACAGAGCCCCCCTCCATTACTACAGACCCCCCAGGACAGAGCCCCCCTCCATTACTACAGACCCCCCCAGGACAGAGCCCCCCCCCCCTCCATTACCACAGACCTCCCAGGGCAGGACCCCCCTCCATTAGTACAGACCCCCCAGGACAGAGCCCCCCTCCATTACTACAGACTCCCCAGGACAGAGCCCCCCTCCATTACTACAGACCCCCCAGGACAGAGTCCCCCTCCATTACTACAGACCCCCCAGGACAGACCCCCCCCATTACTACAGACCCCCTCCATTACTACAGACCCCCCAGGACAGAGCCCCCCTCCATTACTACAGACCCCCCAGGACAGAGCCCCCCTCCATTACTACAGACCCCCCAGGGCAGGACCCCCCTCCATTAGTACAGACCCCCCAGGGCAGGACCCCCCTCCATTAGTACAGACCCCCAGGACAGAGCCCCCCTCCATTACTACAGACCTTCCAGGACAGAGCTCCCTCCATTACTACAGACCCCCCAGGACAGACCCCCTCCATTACTACAGACCCCGCAGGACAGAGCCCCCCTCCATTACTACAGACCCCCCAGGACAGAGCCCCCCTCCATTACTACAGACCCCCCCAGGACAGAGCCCCCCCCCCTCCATTACTACAGACCTCCCAGGGCAGGACCCCCCTCCATTAGTACAGACCCCCCAGGACAGAGCCCCCCTCCATTACTACAGACTCCCCAGGACAGAGCCCCCCTCCATTACTACAGACCCCCCAGGACAGAGTCCCCCTCCATTACTACAGACCCCCCAGGACAGACCCCCCCCATTACTACAGACCCCCTCCATTACTACAGACCCCCCAGGACAGAGCCCCCCTCCATTACTACAGACCCCCCAGGACAGACCCCCCTCCATTACTACAGACCCCGCAGGACAGAGCCCCCCTCCATTACTACAGACCCCCCAGGACAGAGCCCCCCTCCATTACTACAGACCCCCCAGGACAGAGCCCCCCCCCTCCATTACTACAGACCTCCCAGGGCAGGACCCCCCTCCATTAGTACAGACCCCCCAGGACAGAGCCCCCCTCCATTACTACAGACTCCCCAGGACAGAGCCCCCCTCCATTACTACAGACCCCCCAGGACAGAGTCCCCCTCCATTACTACAGACCCCCCAGGACAGACCCCCCTCCATTACTACAGACCCCCTCCATTACTACAGACCCCCCAGGACAGAGCCCCCCTCCATTACTACAGACCCCCCAGGATAGAGCCCCCCTCCATTACTACAGACCCCCAGGACAGACCCCCCCTCCATTACTACAAACCCCCAGGACAGACCCCCCACCATTACTACAGACCCCCCCAGGACAGACCCCCCTCCATTACTACAGACCCCCCCAGGACAGAGCCCCCTCCATTACTACAGAACCCGCAGGACAGAGCCCCCCTCCATTACTACAGACCCCCCCAGGACAGAGCCCCCTCCATTACTACAGAACCCGCAGGACAGAGCCCCCCTCCATTACTACAGACCCCCCAGGACAGACCCCCCTCCATTACTACAGACCCCCCAGGACAGAGCCCCCCTCCATTACTACAGACCCCCCAGGGCAGGACCCCCCCTCCATTGGTACAGACCCCCCCAGGACAGAGCACCCCCTCCATTACTACAGACCCCCCAGGACAGAGTCCCCCTCCATTACTACAGACCCCCCAGGACAGAGCCCCCCTCCATTACTACAGACCCCCCTCCATTACTACAGACCCCCCAGGACAGAGCCCCCCTCCATTACTACAGACCCCCCAGGACAGACCCCCTCCATTACTACAGACCCCGCAGGACAGAGCCCCCCTCCATTACTACAGACCCCCCAGGACAGAGCCCCCCTCCATTACTACAGACCCCCCCAGGACAGAGCCCCCCCCTCCATTACTACAGACCTCCCAGGGCAGGACCCCCCTCCATTAGTACAGACCCCCCAGGACAGAGCCCCCCTCCATTACTACAGACTCCCCAGGACAGAGCCCCCCTCCATTACTACAGACCCCCCAGGACAGAGTCCCCCTCCATTACTACAGACCCCCCAGGACAGACCCCCCCCCATTACTACAGACCCCCTCCATTACTACAGACCCCCCAGGACAGAGCCCCCCTCCATTACTACAGACCCCCCAGGACAGACCCCCCTCCATTACTACAGACCCCGCAGGACAGAGCCCCCCTCCATTACTACAGACCCCCCAGGACAGAGCCCCCCTCCATTACTACAGACCCCCCAGGACAGAGTCCCCCTCCATTACTACAGACCCCCCAGGACAGAGTCCCCCTCCATTACTACAGACCCCCCAGGACAGACCCCCCCCCATTACTACAGACCCCCTCCATTACTACAGACCCCCCAGGACAGAGCCCCCCTCCATTACTACAGACCCCCCAGGACAGAGCCCCCCTCCATTACTACAGACCCCCCAGGACAGAGTCCCCCTCCATTACTACAGACCCCCCAGGACAGACCCCCCCCCCATTACTACAGACCCCCTCCATTACTACAGACCCCCCAGGACAGAGCCCCCCTCCATTACTACAGACCCCCCAGGACAGAGCCCCCCTCCATTACTACAGACCCCCCAGGGCAGGACCCCCCTCCATTAGTACAGACCCCCCAGGGTAGGACCCCCCTCCATTAGTACAGACCCCCAGGACAGAGCCCCCCTCCATTACTACAGACCTTCCAGGACAGAGCTCCCTCCATTACTACAGACCCCCCAGGACAGAGCCCCCCTCCATTACTACAGACCCCCTCCATTACTACATAGCACCCAGGGCATGAGCCCCCTCCATTAGTACAGACCCCCCAGGACAGAGCCCCCCACCATTACTACAGACCCCCCAGGGCAGGACCCCCCTCCATTACTACAGACCCCCCCTCCATTACTACAGACCACCCAGGACAGAGCCCCCCTCCATTACTACAGACCCCCCAGGACAGAGTCCCCCTCCATTACTACAGACCCCCCAGGACAGAGCCCCCCTCTATTAGTAATGACCCCCCAGGGCAGGACCCCTCCTCCATTACTACAGACCCCCCCCCCCCTCCATTAGGGTACAGTACATGATAAAAACACCCGGGCGGCAGCTGGAGAGGAGAGTGTGCAGCCGCGCCGCCCGGGTGGAGAACAGAAGAGTACACAGCAGGAGTGAGAGACACAGAGAGGAGGAGAATGTGTCAGCACGGACCGCTCCGCTCCCCCTCCCCCCGCGACATCACTCACTGCACGGCTGGTCTCTCTCCACACAGAGACCAGCCGCTCTGCCTCCCTTCTCATCTTCGGCTGGCTGAAGGAGGGAGGGGCTTGAGCACTGAATACAGCGGCGCCTTTCTTCTTAGAACACCAGCGGAAAGGCGCCGCAGGACACAAACAAGAGGAGGAAGAGGGAAGGGAGCACTCTGGCGCTACAGCGCCCCCACCTCTCTGGCGCTGGGGTGCACTGCACCCCGTGCACCCCGCCTCGGACCGGCCCTGAGTAGGGATGGGCTGTATGTTCGGGTTGAACATGAGTTTGACTTGAACATTGGCTGTTTGCCCGTTCGCCGAATAGCAAACCGTTTATGTTGTTTTCGGCAAATTCGAAAGCTGCGGAACACACTATAAAAGTCTATGGGAGAATTCAAAAGTGATAATTTTAATGGATAATATGCAAGTTAATTGCCATTAGGGATGAGCCGAACACCCCCCTGTTCGGTTCGCACCAGAACATGCGAACAGGCAAAAAATTTGTTCGAACACGCGAACACCGTTAAAGTCTATGGGACTCGAACATGAATAATCAAAAGTGCTAATTTGTGCTAAAAGGCTTATATGCAAGTTAATGTCACAAAAAGTGTTTGGGGGCCGGGTCCTGCCCCAGGGGACATGTATCAATGCAAAAAAAAAGTATTAAAAATGGCAGTTTTTTCGGGAGCAGTGATTTAAATAATGCTTAAAGTGAAACAAGAAAAGTGTAATATTCCTTAAAATTTCATACCTGGGGGGTGTCTATAATATGCCTGTAAAGGGGCGCATGTTTCCTGTGTTTAGAACAGTCTGACAGCAAAATGACATTTCAAAGGAAAAAAAGTGATTTAAAAGTACTCGCGGCTATTAATGAATTGTCGGTCCGAAAATACACATAAAAGTTCATTTATAAAAACGGCATGGGATTTCCCCACAGGGGAACCCCGAACCAAAATTTTAAAAAAATGGCGTGGAGGTCCCCCTAAATTCCATACCAGGCCCTTCAGGTCTGGTATGAATATTAAGGGGAACCCCGCACAATTTTTTTTTTAAATGGCATAGGGGTCCCCCTCAAAATCCATACCAGACCCTTCAGGTCTGGTATGGATCTTAAGGGGAACCCCGCACCAAAATTAAAAAAATAATGGCGTGGGGTCCCCCCAAAAATCCATACCAGACCCTTATCCGAGCACGCAACCTGGCAGGCCGCAGGAAAAGAGGGGGGGGTGAGAGAGCGCCCCCCTCCTGAACCGTACCAGGACACATTCCCTCAACATTGGGAGGGTGCTTTGAGGTAGCCCCCCAAAGCACCTTGTCCCCATGTTGATGAGGACAAGGGCCTCATCCCCACAACCCTTGGCCGGTGGTTGTGGTGATCTGCAGGCGGGGGGCTTATCGGAATCTGGAAGCCGCCTTTAACAAGGGCAACCCCAGATCCCGCCCCCCCTGTGTAAAATGGTAATGGGGTACAAAATTACCCCTACCATTTCACAAAAAAAGTGTCAAAAATGTTAAAAATGACAAGAGACAGTTTTTGACAATTCCTTTATTTCAAGTCTTCTTTCCATCTTCTTCGGGTCTCCTTCCTTCCTTCTTCCTTCGGTTTCTTCCTCCATCTTCTTCTTCCTCTGGTTCTTCCTCCGATCCTCTGCTTCTTGCTCCTGTGTTCTCGTTCGGCATCTTCCTCCGTGGCGTCTTCTTCCCCGCTTCGTTCTTGGGCTGCTCCGCATCTATGGGAGGCTCCCGCTGTGTGATGTTTTTCTTCTTCTGACACTTCTTATATAAGGGAGGGCGGGGCCACCCGGTGACCCCACCCCCCTCTGATGCACGGGGACTTGACGGGGACTTCCCCTATGGCTTTCCCCGTGCGTCAGAGGGGGCGGGGTTACCGGGTGGCCCTGCCCTCCCTTATATAAGAAGTGTCAGAAGAAGAGAAGCGTCACACAGCGGGAGCCTGTATGGATTTTTGGGGTGACCCCACGCCATTTTTTTTTCATTTTGGCACAGTATGGATTTTTGGGGGACTCCCGCGCTTTTTTTATTTTATTTTGGCACGGGGTTCCCCTTAATATCCATACCAGACCTGAAGGGCCTGGTATGGAATTTAGGTGGACCCCCACGCTATTTTTTTTTAATTTTGGTTCGGGGTTCCCCTGTGGGGAAATCCCATGCCGTTTTTATCAATGAACTTTTATGTGTATTGTCAGACCGACAATTCATTAATGGCCGCGAGTACTTTTAAATGACTTTTTTCCTTTGAAATGTCATTTTGCTGTCAGACTGTTCTAAACACGGGAAACATGCACCCCTTTACAGGGATACTATAGACACCCCCCCAGGTACGAAATTTTAAGGAATATTACACTTTTATTGTTTCACTTTAACCATTATTAAAATCACTGCTCCTGAAAAAACGGCTGTTTTTTAAAACTTCTTTTTGCATTGATACATGTCCCCTGGGGCAGGACCCAGGTCCCCAAACACTTTTTATGACAATACCATGCATATAAGCCTTTAAAATTAGCACTTTTGATTTCTCCCATAGACTTTTAAAGGGTGTTCCGCCGGTTTCAAATTTGCCGTGAACACCCCAAATTGTTCGCTATTCAGCGAACTTGCGAACAGCCGATGTTCGACTCGAACTCGAAGCTCATCCCTAATTGCCATAAAAAGTTTGGGAACCTGGGTCCATGGACTTTAATAATGTTTAAAAGTGAAACAATAAAAGTGAAATATTCCTTTACATTTCGTAACTGGGTGGGGGTGTGGGGGGGTGTGGATGTCTATAGTATGCCTGTAAAGTTGTGCATGTTTCCCGTATGTAAAAACAGTTCGAGAGCAAAATTACATTTCCAAAGCAAAAAACAGTCATTTAAAAGTACTAGCGGTAGCGACAGAATTTAGAAACATACCTTCTTTTCGCGGCTACTCTCGGATTCCGTTCGTCTCACGCCTAATCAGAACGTAACGTTACATCACACGCTCATTCAATTGATATACACTACCTATGCATGAAAACTCCGCTCTCCGAATGCCATGACGCATTCGTTCGTACCGCGTGTTAACTTGACATAGACGGTGCATGCGTGAAACTCCGCTCGCGTCGTCCGCCCCTGACGTTCTTTTTCTATAATATTCCCTGCCCCTTCTCTCTTCGGTGCACAGTGAGGAGCAACATGGCGGAGACACAGATGTGTGATGTGTCATCTTCTAGTAGGGAGGAAAGGCCAGAGGCACAAACATCACGATCCAGGAGGAGGAGATGTAAGGCCACCAACATGTCCTTTGCTGAGATGGTGGACATTTTAAATAGGGAGGATTATGATGGGAAACATGGTCCATACGCCCATCCTAATTTACTAAAGGACCAAATCCTGTCTCGTGTCATGAGGACTCTGGACCGCAAGTTTGGGGTACGGCGAAAGAAGGACCAACTGAGGAAACGCTGGTCCGACATAAAAAACAGGGAGCCAGATCAGTATCTCAAAATAAAGAAGGTGCTTCGAAAAAGTAAGTACTTGTCATGTGTCCTATTTATGATTATTCACTTTCATGCTGCTCCATGTGTTTTTCTTTACTGTTGTACTTAATCGTAGGTAGGAAATAACGTTCGTAGGTAGGAAATAACGTTCGCAGGGACAAACAGTGATCGTTTGCCAATAAATACGATGTCTTTAGCTGATATAGGCTTATGACTGGTTTGGTCATGATAATTTGTCTGATTGAATTAAGTTTAAGACATTGTTGTCTAGATGTCTTTGAAATTTGAATTAATTGCTAAATAGATTCAGTGGAATGTACGAGAGGACACTCAGCAGCTGTTTACACATCTGGACTCAGGAGCACTAGTGTGGGACACCAGAGAAACTTGGCCAAAAAAGGTAAGTATTGCATTTTGGGTAAAAGGGAATTTTAATCATGTCTTCAACTTTGTTCTCTTCCTAAACAGACAATTGTACACCATTTGAAAGCAATGTTTCATATTCCTATTTCTGGCCACAAATATCTGTGTGCTAAGTATACCTTTTGTTTCTTTCTCATAGGGGATAAAAGACGCAGACAACAGGGTCGCCGGGACCCCCAACCTCGCCAGGACGCCCAACCTCAATGTGAACTGAGCACCAGCATCACTGAGGATGTGGAGGAAAGAGAGGTGGAGGAAGTGGGAGATTGTACCCCACCAGGTGAGTGTCTGACACCCCAGCTTCAGGTAATCTATGTATCCCTGCATATTTCTAAATACATGTTTTTTAACCCATTTTTAGGTGATGTGCTGGTTGTGGAACAAGAAGCAGAACGTTTCACGACTGACAGCGCCCAAAGGCTCATTGGACAGCTCATGGCCTGGAATGGCGAAATTGATGCCATGCAGAATCGCCTGTACATAATGCAGCAGGAAATGAAGAACATGATAGATGTTTTGGGTAGAATATAAACCTTTTTACGTCAAACAACATTTATCATGTTCTTCATTTCCTGCTGCATGATGATGTCTACATTCCAATTTTTATATGTTGAACGTTGTAAGTTCCCTAGTTGTCTGTTATGTTTTTAAACATGGCTATTTTTCAAAAAAAAAAAAAAAAAAAAAATTATATATATATATTTTCTTAAAAAAAAACCATATGTGTGATATTTGCATAGTTTTTTGAAGTTGAATTTTGTAAGTTCCAGAGTTAGTTATGCAAGTTCTGTTTTAGAACATGCCTGTTTCTGAAAAAAGAAAAAAAAATCAAAACGCACATGAATGTGCACAGACATTGTGCAAAAAACAATGTGTGGTTTCTTATTTCAATGCTCAATACCAGTATATTTGTTAAGTTGGTGTAGTTACATTGACAGTGTACTCTAAAATGTGTGTAGCCGAGACACAGCACGATATAATAGTTAGCTCAAAGCGAGATTGTCACCTCATGTTGCACATCAGGTTGGTTTGCACTAGTGGCAAAAATGACAAAGATCAAGGCTATTTGCAAAGCTAGTAAACACAGACAACAGTAGTTCAAATGAAATATTATTTTATTAATAAGTCAAATAATTAATCAGCAAGTAAATTTTGCTGCCAAGGCACTGCCCCTCTACCGACAAAGTAGTCCATATATTGATCACGGACAAGACGGGCATTCTGGGAGCCCAAACCAGCACGCGTACTTTTCAGAGCTGGCATCACAGCCTCTTCAGCTGGTCGGGAAAAAGGCTCATCACTTTGCCCTGAAGCAATGTAGCTGGAAGCATTCCTCCTTAAAAAATTATGGAGGATGCAGCAACATAAAACTACATACCGTAATTAATTTTATATTCTGCCAAGTTAATGGCAGTTAAAAAGAGCCTAAACCTACTGGAAAGGATGCTAAATGCATTTTCCACGACCCTTCGGGCACGAGAGAGGCGATAGTTGAAAATTCTGTGTTCTGGGGTGAGGTTCCCCGTTGGAAACGGTTTTAGAATATGTTCACACAAAGAAAATGCCTCATCTGCCACAAAGACAAAATTTAGTCCCTCAATATTGTCCTGAGCATTTGGCAAATGTAAGGTCCCTTTTTGTGGACGATCATAAAATTCTGTACGCATCATCACACCTCCATCAGAGTGGCGTCCATTCATCCCAACATCAACGTAAAGAAACTCATAGTTGGCTGACACCACAGCAAGCAGAACTATGCTGCAAAACCCTTTATAATTAAAATAATATGAGCCCGAGTTTGGTGGTGGGACTATCCTCACATGTTTGCCATCAATGGCACCTCCACAGTTCGGGAAATTACATAAATTGTCAAACTGGGCCGCCACATCCTTCCATTGCTGGGTGTTTGAAGGAAACTGTGGAGTCAAACAAAAAAAAAAAAATTAAGACTTGAGCACATAAAATTGCAACCATATTTGACACAAACATTGTGGAGCAACATAATATTATAACATTTAAATGTGTATTTACAAAAAAAATGTTAGGAGGGAGGGTTGAATGGGTAGCTGTTTTTGACAAGTAAACCTCTACACTTCCATGAGAGCTAAATGCATTAAAAATTAAGTTTAATTTTTCCTGACCATCCATCTTTACAAGATTGGCAGGCCAGTGGACAGGTAAGAAGTGGCATAATCCACAAATAAGAATGCACATTGTCCAAATCTATACACTAATCTATAATCTAAAATAAGGTATACTGTGTATGTGTTTATCAAAGTCAGCAGATAGATTGTCGCCAAATAACGCAAGGTGGCTATGAGCCTTTGCTCTGCTGGAATAGCAGCCCTCATGCAGGTGTCCTGCTTCATGATATAGGGGGACAGCAAGGACAATAGTTGCTGAAAGCAGGAGTCCGTCATCCGGAGATAATTCCGATAATCATTTAGATTATTCTCCTGCAGCTCACGCAGCAAGGGCATATGGCTAAATTGGTCATGATTAAGTAGCCAAGTTTTGGCCCAAATACTCCTCATCCTACTACTCCGACTATTCCTGGACCGGGCTAGAGTCACAGCAAGAACTCCAAGCCCATAAACAGCACGCTCTCTCCTAGGATTGTGCAACATGGCTGGTTTCCCTACAAATGGTCGGAAACGCAAAGTAACGCACAGAACTGAAAACCGCGAATCAGCACTGACCAAACGTCTACTAATTAGAAATTAGCAGAAGGAGCCCAAAGGGTGACGCCGGAGAATTGAACGTCTTCTTTTGAAGTGTCGTCAGTACGTTGTAACGTCACTACGTTTGTGTTTGTTGCCTAAAAGTCTGATTGTCTGTATGCAATACAAGTTCGAGAACAACGCCCTTTGTACAAAAATCCACGGGAAAGTTTGTACAAGGTCCGATCGTGTGTATGGGGCTTTTGACTAAGCAACTTCACATCACACTTCATTGTGTGGCCGCATGTCTCCTTTAGTGACCTTAGATTAAATAGTTTCCCCAATGATACAGTCATAATTTAAAGATTTGTGTAGTGTGATTATATCCCCTCTTACGTGTCTCTTTTCCAGGGAGAATACGTTGAGACAACAAGCTTTGGCTACACTTCTCCTGTGGATCACAAGAGTGCAGTTCGTTCTGCACCGATGCTGCATCCACCTAGATAAGTGTGATCCTTAAAATGTTTTTTCCCAAACTTCTCTTTTAATGTTTGTAGTTGTTCCTCATAACTGAGGTCCTCCAGCAGGGCCGGACTGGAAATTAAAACCAGCCCTGGAAATAATTTCATACCAGCCCCATGACATTATTATACCAGCCCAACAGCATAACGGAATTATTTTCTTGTTCATTATATATAGATAAGACAGATATGAAAGCACATAGAGCTTTATATACATTATATATAAGAGCAAATTTTGGTTAAAAGTGGTAAAAGTGCGTTACAGGAGGGGTGTGCGAACATGGTACAGGAGGACATGTCAGAGACTGCGGATATGGTACAGGAGGTGGTTATAGGCTGTGCGGACATGGTACAGAAGGACATGTCAGCGGCTGCGGACATGGTACAGGAGGACATGTCAGAGCCTGCGGACATGGTACAGGAGGACATGCCAGAGGCTGCAGACATGGTAAAAGTGGACATGTCAGAGGCTGCGGACATGGTGAAGGAGGACATGTCAGAGGCTGCGGACATGGTGAAGGAGGACATGTCAGAGGCTGCGGACATGCTACAGGAGGACATGTCAGAGGCTGCGGACATGATACAGGAGGACATGTCACAGGCTGCGGGCATGATAGAGGGGGACATGTCAGAGGCTGTGGACATGGTACAGGAGGACATGCCAGAGGCTGCGGACATGGTACAGGAGGACATGCCAGTGGCTGCAGACATGGTAAAAGTGGACATGACAGAGGCTGTGGACATGGTAAAAGTGGACATGTCAGAGGCTGTGGACATGGTGAAGGAGGACATGTCAGAGGCTGCGGACCTGCTACAGGAGGACATATCACAAGCTGTGGGCATGATAGAGGAGGACATGTCAGAGGCTGTAGACATGGTACAGGAGGACATGTCAGAAACTGTGGACATGGTAAAGGAAAACATGTCAGAGGCTGTGGACATGGTAAAAGAGGACATGTCAGAGGCTGCGGACATGATACAGAAGGACATGTCAGAGGCTGCGGACATGGCACAGGAGGACATGTCAGAGGCTGCAGACATGGTACAGGAAATGCAGAGGCTGCAGCTATGGTACAGGAGATGCAGAGGCTGCGGACATGGTACAGTAGATGCAGAGGCTGCGGAGGGGTCTTACTGGCTGTGATGAGGCGCCTGCCACCACCAAGATCTCACAGGGACGAGTTCAAAACACAAAAGAGAGCAGTGCCATCTAAGTGCAGCATTGTTGAAACATTTTAATACAGGACAGACAATTTTAAACTCACAAGATCGTAGAGATCACAGCGCTGTGATCTCTACAATCTTGTGAGTTTAAAATTGTCTGTCCTATATTAAAATATTTCAACAATGCTGCATTTCCGTGTTTGAACCCACAGGGATGAGTGCCACTACTGCCTTACATTTAAAAAATGGAGCCGCCCGGCACCATTAGAGCACTGCGCATGCGCCCGCCTGCCTAAAAATGGCCGAGCGGTGGCGGCGCATGCGCAGTTGACATTTCGGCCCGGCCCTGCAGCCATATTTTTTACGGCACCGCTGCCCTCAAATCGGCCCCAGGGCAGGCAGCCTACCGGGAAATTTCTGGGTATCCCGGTAGGCCAGTCCGGCTCTGTCCTCCAGTCCCCCTATAAGCTTTGTTGCCCTTCTCTGCACTCTCTCCAGAGTTTTGTAAAGTGGTAGAATTATAGTCTTATTCCTTGAGTAAATACTCTTTTTAATGCATGCTAATAGTCTGCTAGTTTTGCTTGCAGCTTGGCATTGCATGCTGAGTCTCTCATCTACTAGGACCACCAGATCATTTTCCATCCTCAATTCCCCCAGAGGTTGCTTCATATTTTTAGCTCCCAAGTGCATTAATTTACATTTTATAATATTAAAGTATAACTAAAGGGCAAACTTTTTTTTATTAGTTTTGGATAGAGCGGAGATGAACTAGAACACCTGTCAGTTTTTTTTGCTATCTGTGCCCCCGTTCAGGAGATTCACCCTCTCTATTTGTCGTGTTTACCATTATCATTGAAAGTGAAAGTAAAATAAAAACTCAAATTTTGGGTTGTCCCCACAAAAGTAATAAAGGGGAACTCTTCCATTGGGGGCACTATTTCTAGTGATCTGGATTTGACCCTTAATTTGCAGGGATTTCCTCTCAATTCCTGTTTGGCTATGGGACAAGAAGTGAAGGGATATCTCCCCAATGGGACTCCGTTACTTAAAGCGGAGTTCCACCCAAAAGTGGAACTTCCGCTCATCGGATTCCTCCCCCCTCTGGTGTCACAGTTGGCACCTTTCAGGGGGGAGGGGGGTGCAGATACCTGTCTAAGACAGGTATCTGCACCCACTTCCGGGAATAGACTCCCGCGGGAGTCACGTCCCCTCCCGCACTCCTCCGCTGTCTCCTGGGAAAGACACAGGTCCCAGGAGATAACGGGGACCATTGAGAAAGCGCAGCGCAACTCGCGCATGCGCAGTAGGGAATCGGGAAGTGAAGCCGCAACACTTCACTTCCTGATTCCCTCACTGAGAATGGCGGCGGCAGCACCCGAGGATCAAGGGACGGTTCCGTCTCGGGTGCCGACATCGCTGGACCCCGGGACAGGTGAGTGACCTTATTTTAAAAGTCAGCAGCTGCAGTATTTGCAGCTGCTGACATCTAAAAAAAAAATTTTCGCGGGACTCCCGCTTTAAACCAAAATGAAAAAAAATTGCCTATTTACTTTAAACGTCATGTGCCATATAGTTGCCCACACCTTTATTTTAACCAATTCTTTTTGTAAAGTTGGTTTATCCTGTCATTGCCCTGCTTAGCTTCGTATCATCAGCAAACACTGAGATTGAACTAATTATTGAAACCTCTATATTGTTTATGAACAAGTTAAAGTAACTTTTTTTTAGTTTTGGATGGAGTGGAGAGGGATTAGAACGCTTTTCAGTTTTTATTGCTGTCTGTGTCCCTGGAGAATCTCCCTCTCTGTTTATCCTGTTTACCATTATCATTAAAGTGAAAATAAAAGAAAATCCCAAATTTGGGGTTGTCCCCAGAAAAGTAATATAGGAGAAATCTTACAATGGGGGCACTCGTTCTGGTGACCTG
Source organism: Lithobates septentrionalis (assembly GCA_037952835.1). Taxonomy (NCBI): domain Eukaryota; kingdom Metazoa; phylum Chordata; class Amphibia; order Anura; family Ranidae; genus Lithobates; species Lithobates septentrionalis. The sequence goes on from JBBDGP010004023.1 coordinate 100,396, forward strand.
GGGGTCCCCAGCAAATTCCCTTAACCACTTGCCGACCGGCTCATGCCGATATACGTCGGCAGAATGGCACAGCTGGGCGAACCACCATATGGTGGCTCCTTTTAAGACCCATAGCAGGTGCGCATGCCCGCCACCCCCACTGCACGTGGCCGGCGGGCGCTATCGCCGCCAGCCACCCACGATCGCGGGCATGAGAGCCAGAATGGGGATTTGTGTGTGTAAACACACGAATCCCCATTCTGACAGGGGAGGAGAGACAGATTGTTTGTTCCTACTAAGTAGGAACAACGTTCTGGCTCCTCCTCTATTCAGTCCTATCCCCTCACAGTTAGAAACACACCTAGGGGAACACATTTAACCCCTTGATTGCCCCTAGTGTTAACCCCTTCCCTGCCAGTGACATTTACACAGTATTCAGTGCATTTTTATAGCACTGATCGCCGTATAAATGTCAGTAGTCCCAAAAAAGTGTCAAAAGTGTCAGATTTGTCCGCCACAATAAAAATCTCTGATTGCCACCATTACTACCAAAAATATATAGAAGAATACATAGTGGCCTAAACTTATGAAGAAATTTGTTTTTTTTAAAAAATTGGGGGATATTTATTATAGCAAAAAGTTAAAATATATATATATATTTTTTCAAAATTGTCGGCCTTTTTTTGTTTATAGTGCAAAAAATAAAAAGCACAGAGGTGATCAAATACCACCAAAAGAAAGCTCTATTTGTGGGAAAAAAAGGACGTCAATTTTATTTGGGTATAACGTCGCACGTCTGCACAATTGTCAGTTAAATCGACGCAGTGCCGTATTGCCAATGATTCACAAATATATCGGATACCACGTTGTATGGCTGAGATATCAGTGACTTGTCATGGCCAGTGCATCCCAGAGATTTGGTAAAACCCCATCTGCATGTATACTTTAGGAAGGCTCATTATTGCAGTTAGGGGTTCAGTATATCAAGAAATGAGATATAAGTGATTGCAAGACAGTCCATCTATCTTTCCCCGGGGGTTACCCGCAGGAAATTAGCACAGCATGGTGAAACCTTTTCCTTGGCTATGCCCAATCACCTTAATTTGGAATTTTCCTAATTGATAGTAATCATACTGCTGTCCTTCTTTCTTCTGCGGGTAAACGCTTACTAGTTGATGTCCGGACATTTTGCTGTGTGTGTGTGTGTGAAAGTGGAGTGTTTAATCCTTGATCCATCCTCACAAGGATAGTACGGCCGTGTTGTATGTTGACATGTTTGTCTGTGCTTGTATGTAATTTTTATCACCCGGGCAACTCATCAGATGTATGAGACCCGTAAATCACTTTGCATGGAATTGTATTGTACCTGCTTACACATGATGGTTTATCGCAGTTAAGAATAAATTTTGTAAATTTTTAACCAACTGATTCATAATTTCTGCTGCATAGGTAGCTACTTTTTAAGTTGTGGTAGTGTTACCTAGACTTGCGGTGTATATATTGCAAAAAATGGCCCGGTCAAGAAGGGGGTAAATCCTTCCAGGGGTGAAATGGTTAATTTGCAGGAAATTCCTCTCACTTCCTGTTTTGGCTATGGGACAGGAAGTGAAGGGGAAGTTTTGCCTATAGTTCTACTTTAAACAGAATTGGTTTCAAGACAGAGCCCTGCGGTACCCCGCTTACAACTCTATACCATTCAGAAATTATGCCATTTATCACTACCCTTTGGACATGTTTCTGCAAACAGTTTTGCATACAATAATATTAATGCCAAAACACCTTAATTTATAAGTTACGGTGTTTGTGGGGTACTGTATCAAATGCCTTGAATTCTAAATACTCTATATCCACAAGCCTTCCTCAATTCAAATTAGAGCTCACCTTCTCATAGAATGTTAAAATATTGTTTGGGCAAGAACTGTCTTTCATAAATCCATGTTGGTTACTACTAATAATACCATTTTCTTGAGCAAATTCTTGGATATGGTCCCTTATCATTTCATCCAATACCTTACATGCTATTGTTGTTAGGCTGACTAGTCTGTAGTTTCCAGGGATATATCTCTGCCCTTTCACCAATCAGCTGGCACCATTCCAGTCACAAAGCTGTCCTTAAAAAGTAGGAATAATGGTCTAGCTGTAACAGCATAGTCATTACAATGCCCCCATCTTCTATTCGCAGCAACATTACATTTCCATTGAAATACAGAAAGGAGCACCAGACCAAAACTGGAAAACAAAGTCCAAGATAACTTTAATTGTTGGTAAAAAAAGTCATACAAAAATAGCCAATGCATTTTGGGGGCAACATAGGGTTCTTCGTCGGGGCTCAACATAGGATAAAACTTGGATGAATTTAGAGGAAACAGTGACTTCACAGATCTATATTAGAACCAGTATTGAACTCTCCTTATGGAATAACAACTTGACAAGATTTGCTGATTAAAATCTTGGACTCTTTTATCTGGTTTAGTTCTTTTTTGTATTTCTATGGTTTGTGTTTTTTTTTTACAGTGGTAGTAAACTCTGTTGCAACACTGATACCTACAGGTAAGCCTATAGTAAGGCGTACCTGTAGGTACTGTGAATATCTCCTAAACTTGCACTGTTTAGGAGATATTCAGAGTGTTTGCAGCCGGTGACGTCACCGGCGCATGCGCACTGAAGGTCCGGCATACATTACTGGACCTTCAGAGCCCGTGCTGTGAACGGTGGCTCCCAACGTCATCACGCCCCCGGCCACTCATGTAGTCAGAGGCCACAAACCCAGAAGGCAGACAGGGGGAAGATGGAAGCCCTCTCAGCTGTGACAGCGTGGAGCTGGAGGGCATCAATTCAAGTTAAGTCTCTCATAATTTGCTAGTATGTGTGATGCATACTAGCACGTTATGACATTACCTTGCAGGGAATTTTGTTTTTTTCTCCAACTGCGGTTTACTACCGCTTTAAAGAATAAAGTTTTACTGAAGGATGTGGCACATTGACAGTAGTAAAAGCAAAGCAATACACTTGAGCATAACACTGTGATGGTGGTGGTACATTAATTTAATGAGACCATCTTTAACAGAGTTTAACAATCAGCACGAATGTGGCTCAGAGGAAAGGATAAAACAAACACTATGAACTCCCAACAGTTGCGAGCTCAAGCGTCCACTTGGGCAACTTCGCTAATTAGAACAATTTAATGGGATGGAAATAATTGATACAAAAAAGGCACCAACGAAAACTGGTATAATAAAGATACCATCAGTGCAAATCCAGAAAATGTTGGGGAATATAAGAAGAGAGTGGAAGAAGATAGGGGAATAGGGGTAGAAGGGGAGAAAGAAAACTCGACAGGGGGTTAACCCAACGTGCTTCCAAGAAGCAACTACAGGTATTTAATGTCTTAGAAATAGCAATAGCTCTGGAGAATCACAGAATTCTATCCTTGGAAACCAAAAGTCCCTAAACTTAGTCACATTTTTGTTAGCCATGGCTAAAAATTCCTCCATTTCTATGGTTTGAGTCACTGTCAGGTACCCATTGTGGGAAGCCTTGCTGTGTGGGAGCAACTTCGCCAAAGCTATTAGAGAAGAAGTCTCCAACACTAAAATCCCTGCACCTACAGACAGCTACTATCTAACACTAACCTATCTAGCCCTGTAAAGAAGAAATCAGTATACATACCCGATCCAACCCGATCTGACGCTGAGCTGTCAGCTGTGGCTTCGCTGTGTAGGCGGGTGCAGAGGACACAGCCGACAACGAAAGCCCCATAGTAAGTCCATGAGTGATGTCACTCCCCATTCATTTCACAGTCGTTGCTGACGGTGTCCTCTGCAGAGCTTCCGCCGCTGGAGACCTGATCGAATTGGCTTCAAAAAAGGTATGTATACAGATTTTTTTTTTACAGGGCTAGATAGGTTAGTGTTAGATCTTGGATGCCTGTAGATGCAGGGATTTTAGTGTTAGGGTAGACTTACACTTTAAGCTTGTTTGAAGTTTTCCATCTGACCACACATGCAAGTTGAAAAGTTCCCAGCACCTCTTTAGTATGTTTGTGGGATAAATGTGTAGCGCTAGTGGTGTAGATTAATCGCAGAAGCCTGACCAAAGTGTCAGTCTGGAGGCTATACGATCTGCAGTGATATGTCACCCGTGAAAAAAGAGTGCATATAACGAAATAAAACTAGAAAAGTGAATGTATAAATACAAGTGAAGAAACCAAATGCGATTCAGTAATCGCAAAAAATCGCATTACCTTTATACCTTTACCTTTATATATATGTTTGTTTATTTGCTGAAACAAAAAAATGTGAGGTGAATAGTCCAGTGCTGACAGATAATCAGTGTCCACACTGTGTGCAATTCATGTGATGCATGAAAAACAAACTACTGTACTAAATATAAACCATGTGAGCATAATCCAAAATAATGTTCATAATGCAGACACAATTAATGCATATAATCAGGAGTGTACTGCTGAAAGTTATTGATCAACAATACCGGTACACCACACACAGGTAAAAGCAACTATGTGAGTCCGTGCGATTATAGCTCCATAGCAGACATGCAAAGTAATGGAAGAAAGTGATGTTTTCTATTTCAAACAAATGTCTGATGATCTCCAGAATATTCACACATGATCAGCAGTAGTGGCAACACCTGGCATAGTGCCTCCACCATCTGGGGATAAGGGGGGATGGGGTACTCTTACCCTAAATGGTGGACCCACACGCCAGCGGCGGTTAATCGATCAGGCATAGACAAGGATGCAGTAAGCATGGATTAGGCTCCAAGGGCAAGGTGCTCGGTCTTTTCCTTTGTTGGCCAGTGTGAAATCCAAGACACAACTCACCACGGGGATGCAATAAGCATGGATTAGGCTCCAAGGGTGAGGTCCTCAGTCTTCTCCTTTGTTGACCAATAGGAAGTTCAAGACACAGCTCACTGGCCACGATCCTCCAGAAAATGATGTTAATTTAAGGTATAAGAAAAAGAAAACTTCCACATAGTGTAAATCCAAAATTATGGAATTTATTGTAATAAAAAGTCCAACATCCAGACAGGTACTGTATAAGTACTGTATAAAATAGTTCAATTGAACAGATAAAAGTGCGCAGTAAAAAATGGCTTGGCAAGCGTAATAACCCTACGCGTTTCGTCTGCAAAGACTTCAACTGGGGTGTACGCCTGCCGGCCACCACTGAGCTTGTATATACAAACTATAATTGTTAAATTGTAAGCCTGTATGACCATCATGGAATCTGACTTCCAGTAGTAGGTAGCGTGCGTTCCAAGCGTCATGACATAGCGTGGCCGGTGAGCTGTGTCTTGAACTTTCTATTGGTCAACAAAGGAGAAGACTGAGCACCTCGTCCTTGGAGCCTAATCCATGCTTATTGCATCCCCGTGGTGAGTTGTGTCTTGGATTTCCCACTGGCCAACAAAGGAAAAGACCGAGCACCTTGCCCTTGGAGCCTAATCCATGCTTACTGCATTCCTTGTCTATGCCTGATCGATTCACCACCGCTGGCGTGTGGGTCCACCATTTAGGGTAAGAGTACCCCATCCCCCTATCCCCAGAAGGTGGAGGAACTATCCCGGGTGTTGCTACTACTGCTGATCGTGTGTAAATATTCTAGAGATCATGAGACATTTGTTCGAAATAGAAAACATCACTTTCTTACATTACTTTGCATGTCTGCTATGGCGCTATAATCGCATGGACTCACATAGTTGCTTTTACCTGTGTGTGGTGTACCGGAATTGTTTGATCAATAACTTTAAGCAGTACACTCCTGATTATATGCATTAATTGTGTCTGCATTATGAACGTTATTTTGGATTATGCTCACATGGTTTATATTTAGTACAGTAGTTTGTTTTTTATGCATTACATGAATTGCACACAGTGTGGATACCGATTACCTGTCAGCACTGGACTATTCACCTCACATTTTTTTTATTTCAGCCATATATATAAAGTTAATGCGATTTTTTTTTGCGATTACTGAATCGCATTTGGTTCCTTCACTTGTATTTATACATTCACTTTTCTAGTTTTATTTCATTATATGCACTCTTTTTCACGAGTGACATATCACTGCAGATCGTATAACCTCCAGACTGACAGTTTGGTCAGGCTTCTGCGATTAATATACACCACTAGTGCTACACATGTATCCCACATATTAGTTCACAATTAGTCTTATGTCCCGTACACACGGTCGGACTTTGTTCGGACATTCCGACAACAAAATCCTAGGATTTTTTCCGACGGATGTTGGCTCAAACTTGTCTTGCATACACACGGTCACACAAAGTTGTCGGAAAATCCGATCGTTCTGAACGCGGTGACGTAAAACACGTACGTCGGGACTATAAACGGGGCAGTGGCCAATATCTTTCATCTCTTTATTTATTCTGAGCATGCGTGGCACTTTTTCCGTCGGATTTGTGTACACACGATCGGAATTTCCGACAACGGATTTTGTTGTCGGAAAATTTTATCTCCTGCTCTCCAACTTTGTGTGTCGGAAAATCCGATGGAAAATGTCCGATGGAGCCCACGCACGGTCGGAATTTCCGACAACACGCTCCGATCGGACATTTTCCATCGGAAAATCCGACCGTGTGTACGGGGCATTACTGTTGTGTTGGCTGCTCACATTTGAGGTTGGCGCAGTGTTTTTACCCTTTTCTCTTTAGTATGTTGTTCTGGATACAATACATTTACAGACCATGTAGTGGACGTTCCTTAACCACTTGCTTACTGGGCACTTAAACCCCCCTCCTGCCCAGACCAATTTTCAGCTTTCAGTGCTCTCACATTTTGAATGACAATTACTCAGTCATGCAACACTGTACCCAAACAATTTTTTTGTCCTTTTTTTCATACAAATAGAGCTTTCATTTGGTGGTATTTGATCACCTCTGAGTTTTTTAATTTTTGCGCTATAAATGAAAAAAGACCGAAAATTTTGAAAAAAAATGCTTTTTTCTTCGTTTCTGTGATAAAATTTTGCAAATTAGCAATTTTTATTCATAAATGTTGGCCACAATTTATACTGCTACATATCTTTGGTAAAAATAACCCAAATTAGTGGATATTATGTGGTCTGTGTGAAATTTATAGAGTCTACAAGCTATGGTACAAATCATAAAAAAATGATCACATCTGATCACACCTGATGTACTGAGGCCCATCTCCTTTCTTGAGACCATAACAAGCCAGGAAAGTACAAATGCCCCCCAAATGACCCCTTTTTGGAAAGTAGACATTCCAGGGTATTTAGTAAGAGGCATGGTGAGTTATTTGAAGTTGTCATTTTTTCCCACAATTCTTTGCAAATTAAGGTTTTTTTTTATTTTTTATATTTTTTTCAGAAAATTGTCATTGTATTTGCTTATTTCTCTCACATGGAATGTGCATACCACAAATGACACCACAAAATACATTCGGCTACTCCTCCTGAGTATTACAATACCACATGTGTGGGACTTTTTCACTAACTGGCCACATACAGAGGCCCAACATGCAGGGAGCATCATCAGGTGTTCAAGGAGCATAAATTACCCATCTAACTTGTTGACTACCTATTACACTTTTGAAGGCCCTAGAGCACCAGGACAATGGAAACGCCCACAAAATGACCCCATTTTGGAAAGCTAACACCCCAACGTATAATCTATGAGGCATAATGAGTCTTTTGAACGGTTCATTTTTGTCTAGAAGTTTTTGGAAAATGTGGAAAAAAATGAAAACGCATTTTTTTTTACACAAAGTTGTCCGTTTATAAGATATTTCCAACACATAGCATTTACATAGCAAAAATAACACCCCGAAATACATTCTGCTACTCCTCCTGAGTAAAACGATACCACATGTGTGAGACTTTTACACAGCCTGACCACATACAGAGGCCTAACATTGAAGTAGCACCTTCAGGTGTTCTAGGAGCATAAATTACACATCTCGATTCTCACCCACCTATTACACTTTTGAAGGTCCTGGAGCACCAGGACAATGTAAACGCCCACAAAATGACCCCATTTTGGAAAGCTAACACCCCAACGTATAATCTATGAGGCATAATGAGTCTTTTGAACGGTTCATTTTTTTCCAGAAGTTTTTGGAAAATGTGGAAAAAAATGAAAACGCATTTTTTTTTACACAAAGTTGTCCGTTTATAAGATATTTCCAACACATAGCATTTACATAGCAAAAATAACACCCCGAAATACATTCTGCTACTCCTCCTGAGTAAAACGATACCACATGTGTGAGACTTTTACACAGCCTGACCACATACAGAGGCCTAACATTGAAGTAGCACCTTCAGGTGTTCTAGGAGCATAAATTACACATCTCATTTCTCACCCACCTATTACACTTCTGAAGGCCCTGGAGCACCAGGACAATGGAAACGCCCACCAAACGACCCCATTTTGGAAAGCTAACACCCCAACATATAATCTATGAGGCATAATGAGTCTTTTGAATGGTTCATTTTTTTCCAGAAGTTTTTGGAATATGTGGAAAAAAAATGAAAACGCATTTTTTTTACACAAAGTTGTCCGTTTATAGGATATTTCCAACACATAGCATTTACATAGCAAAAATGACACCCCAAAATACATTGTGGCACTCCTTCTGAGTATGGCAATACCACATGTGTGAGACCTTTACACAGCCTGGCCACATACAGAGATCCAACATGCAAGGAACACCATCAGGTGTTCCAGGGACACATAGCATGCATATACCAAGAATTACACCCCAAAATACATTATGCTGAGCAAAGAGAAACAAAAGATTACCTGTGGTTTCAGTAGTATAGTTGTCCCCAGGAGGATAGCACTGGTCCAGGCAGCAGGCAGGGACTTGGTCAGCAACAGCGAACACAATTTTTCAGGCAGCAGGCAGAAATACTGTCCATAGTCAGTACAGGCAGCAGGCAGGGATACTGTCCATAGGTCAGTGCAGTGCAGGGTCAGTGCAGGCAGAGATTGTCAGCAGTGCCAAAATATTGGTCTTGGTAGTAGGCAGGAACAAGGTCCATGTGCTGTGGTCAGTGCGACAAACAGAGGCATGACAGCAGTAACTCCTACAGGCAGCAGGCAGAAGTAGGGCCTCGTTCAGGACAGAATGGGGACAGGGGTAGAGGCTTCTCCCACCCAAATCTCTTTGAAGCCTCCGAGTCTCCAGACCCTAATCTAGGAATGAGAAAACAAAGAAAATTGTTTTCTTCATCCAGAAAAACTATTCTGGAGCCCCTCACATATGTGAGACCCCTGTGTTGAATCCCACTAGTCCAGTTGCAGGGTACAAGATCAGTCCAAGAGGCAGGCAAGAGGCATGGTCAAACAGTCCAAGGTCAGTTCCAGATCAGGCAAAGGTATGTACAGAATCGTTAGGCAGAAGCATGGTCGAATAACAGTCCAGGGTCAGTTCCATATCAGGCAGAGGTATGTACAGAATCGTTAGGCAGAAGCATGGTCGAAAAAACAGTCCAGGGTCAGTTCCAGATGAGGCAGCGGTATGTACAAAATCGGCAGGCAGAAGCGTGGTCAAATAACAAGCCAGGGTCAGTTACAGAGCAGGCAGTGGCATAAGGGGTGTGAAGGCAGGAACTGAGGATTACGGTTACCATACTTCACTAATAATTTAGTGAAGTATGGTAACGGCGGAAGCATTCACCTATACAGAGGCCTGGTTCGGAAGGACATTCTGCACAATAATAAGATGTGTCTCTTCTGACTCCTGCTCTGGTACACACCTTACATCTTTTTTGGCGTCTTTGGCCTGTTGGTCTGGGAGGGAGTTTATCTGGAAAGTGGCGCTCGGAGAGTCGACTAACAACATCTGATCGGATGTTTACTGGTGGGCCGTTCGGGAATATAAGGGCAATGTAAATTTCCTCCAGGTAGCCAAGGAAGCGTTGGGGGTTTTGGGTGGATTTGCGGTAAATGATATAGGAGTTGTATATGGCCAATTGAAAAAAATAAATCGCTACTTTTTTGTACCAGTGGTATGTCCTTCTTGAGGCAAGATATGGTTCCAACATTTGATCGTTAAAGTCGACTCCCCCCATAAACAAATTGTATTGATGGATGCATGTGGGTTTCTGGATGGGGCCATTCCTTCTGGGGATTTCCACATAGGTGTTGTTGTGGATGGAAGACAACATATACACATCCCTTCTGTCCCTCCACTTCACTGCCAGAATCTCTTTGTTACGCAGACATGCCGTTTCTCCTTTTCTCAACTTCTTATTAACAAGACTTTGAGGAAAGCCCTTCCGATTTTTTTTCACGGTGCCACATGCTGGCGTCTTCTTCCGATGAAGGTTGTGGAACAGGGGCAGAGAAGTGTAGAAGTTATCTACATACAGGTGGTATCCTTTGTCGAGTAGGGGGTATATGAGGTCCCAAACAACTTTCCCGCTGGTTCCCAAGTAGTCCGGGCAATTAGGAGGCTGCAGCTGGGTGTCCTTCCCTTTGTACACCATGAAGGAATATGTGTACCCTGTGGCTCGGTCACATAGTTTGTACACCTTCACCCCATAGCGGGCCCTTTTGCTGGGGATATATTGCTTAATTTTAAGCCTGCCGCTAAATTTCACAAGGGACTCATCTACACATATTTGTTGGTCCGGGGTGAACAGCTGGGGGAATACTTCGGAAAAATAATTTAATATTGGGCGAATTTTGTAAAGCCTGTCAAAATTTGGATCAGTTCGGGGAGGGCACTGGGTATTGTCGCTGAAATGTAGGAACCTCATTATCATCAGATACCTGGTTCTGGGCATTACCGCGGAGAAGAGCGGCATGTGGTGGAGGGGGTGGGTTGACCAATAGGAACGGAATTCGTTTTTTTGAGTGAGCCCCATATTCAATGTGAGGCCCAAAAAAACCTTGAACTCCTCCACTGTCAGGTCTCTCCACTCATAGGGACGGGCATAATATGATGTGGGATTTTGCCAAATAAATTGCTGTGCATACAGGTTGCACTGGGCCACAATTGACGCCAACATGTCCTCAGTAAAAATTAAATTAAAAAAATTAATTGGGGTGAAATTCCCTGTATCCACCTGGACTCCTGGCTGGGCCGTGAAAGGGGGAACGCTAGCTTCTCCTGAATTGAGAGGAAGCCACAAGGGGTTCTGAAGTGCAAAGGGAAGGCTGGCATGGGACCTAACCCTTTGGGGCTGGGGTGACACCCCACTGGTACTTGGCCTTTCTTGCCGAGGCACTGCGGTGCTAGTGGATGGCACTGCAGTGCTAGTGGATGCCACTGCGATGCTGGCGGATGCCACTGCGGTGCTGGCGGATGCCACTGCGGTGCTGGCGGATGCCACTGCCTCCTCACTAGAACGCCTTCGTTTGGCGGGCCGAGTTTCTTCCTCCGAGTCTGTAAGTGTTTCGCTACTGAGGACTGGCTCGTAATTTACGTCAGAATCCGAATTGGAGAGGGAATCTGAAAAAGAGAGCTCCGCGTTGCTCTCATCGGCCGTAGAAAGAATTTGGTATGCCTCCTCGGCGGAAAAGCTTTTTTTGGACATGGCTGCTGGTGGTTTATGAGATTGCACAGCTGTGTGCTAAGCCTGCACTGATGAGGTGGCACTAATTGATGGCACAGATGTGCACTGATGAGGCAGCACAAGTGGGCACTGATCGCACAGATAGGCACTGATGAGGCGGCACAGATGGGCACTGATGGGCACTGATGAGGCGGCACAAATGGGCACTGAGGCAGCAGATGAGCACTGAGGAAGCAGCACAGATGTGCACAGATTTACACTAATGAGGCGGCACAGGTGGGCACAGATATGCACTGATGTGGCACAGGTGAGGTGGCACAGATGGGCACTGATGAAGCGGCACAGATGGGCACTGATGAAGCGGCACAGATGGGCACTGATAAGGCAGCACAGATGTGCACTGAAGCGACAGATGGGCACTGATTGGTACAGATGGGCACTGAGGAGGTGGCACAGATGGGCACTGAGGAGATGGCACAGATGGGCACTGAGGAGATGGCACAGATGGGCACTGATGAGGTGGCACAGATGGGCACTGATGAGGTGGCACAGATGCGCACTGATTGCACAGATGCGCACTGATTGCACAGATGCGCACTGCACAGACGGGCACTGATGGGCACAGACGGGCACTGATGGGCACAGACGGGCACTGATGGGCACAGACGGGCACAGATGGGCACAGATGGGCACTGATGATGCACTGATGGCACAAGTGGGCACTGATGTGCACAGGTGGGCACAGATGGCACTATATTGGTGTCACTGTGGGCACTGTTGGGCACTTTTTGGGCACCCTTTGCTGTTTTATTACTCACAGAATCTCTCTCTCCTCACACGCTGTCTCTGTGTGAGGAGAGAGAGAGCCGGCAATGAGAGATGATCTCAATTGTTTACCTTTTAGATCATCTCTCATTGGAGGCGGCGATCGCGCTGTAAACGGCCGCTGTGATTGGCCGTTTACAGCGATCTGTGATTGGCTGTGTCCAAGGGACACGGCCAACACAGATTTTCCCCGAGGCGCGCTCACGAGAGCGCGCTGGGAATGAGGAAAGGGGACGACGTCAATGGACGTAGTCCCGGTTTTTCAGATCCGCGCTGTTGCCGTCATTTGGCAATGGCCCGGATCTGAGCAGGTTAAAGGGGTTGTAAACTCTCGTGTTTTTTCACCTTAATGCATCCTATGCATTAAGGTGAAAAAAACTTCTGTCACTGACCAGCCCGCTAGACCCCCCGTTTTACTCACCTGTGCCCCTTTGTTCCCACGCCGAAGACGCACACACCCTCTCTGGCCGGGGTCTCAGCTCTTGATTGGATAGACTGATAGCAGCCAGCCATTGGCTTCTGCTGCTGTCATTCAAATCCAATGATGCGGGCATCGGGGGCAGAGCCGAGTCCAGCATTCTGTGTCTATAGACGCAAATGCTGGACTCGGGAGTGCGCCCGCACGGTAAGCTCCAAGGAGAGAGCTTCTCCTAGGGGGTTTCCTGATGCAGGGAAGAGACGCGAACGCAGTTGAGGGACCCCAGAAGATGATGATTGGAGCCACTCTGTCCAAAATGAACTGCACAGTGGAGGTAAGTATGATATGTTATTTAAAAAAAAAAAAAAAAACGAGGGTTTACAACCCCTTTATGCCTAGTACACATGGGCTGAATGTTGGGCGACATGGGCCAGTTCAATAAAAACTGGCTGACATTTGGCCTGTGTGTATGGCAGCCCTTTGGCCGGCTTCTGTCGAACAAACATGCTGAAAAACCAGCAGCTGACAGACTCCCGGTCAGCGCTCTTGGCCAATGGCAGAGAGCACTGACCGGAGTGTTTTGGCGTGGGGCTGTCCTCCTGTCAGAACACAATAGCTCAGCAGGGAAGATCCCTGTACTAACGTTGTTAGTACAACGGCTCAGACCTGATCTGTCAGCACTAGGCTTAAGTGCTTGGGGTATGGCCAGGATATATTCATGTATAGATTACCTATATTACCATTCTGTAGACAGAAAATAATGGAATTCATTTAAAAGCGGCCTTTACTTGCCATCTGGGCCAATTCTGCCACTTCGCTCCTACATGTAAAAATCTACTTTTTCTGCTAGAAAATGACTTAGAACCCCCAAACATTATATATTTTTTTTCAGGAGAGGCCCTAAAGAATAAAATGATGGGTGTTGAAATTTTTAATGTCACACGGTATATGTGTAGCAGTTTTTCAAACGCAATTTTTGGGAGAAAAAAAAAACACTTCATGGATTAAAAAAACAACAACAATGAAACACTAAAGTTAGCCCAATTTTTTTGTATAATGTGAAAGATAATGTAACGCTGAGTAAATAGATACCCAACATGTCATGCTTTAATATTGCATCTGCCCGTGTGGAATGGCGTAAAAAAATGGCGTTCGCATTTGCGCGTAAGCACAGTGGCATGGGGGTGCTTTAAATTATTTTTTATTTTTTGATTATTTGAACTTTTTACACTTTTATTTATTTATTTTTATTCATTTTATTGCTATCACAAGAGGTGAACAAAATCCCTTGTGACAGCATGGGCTGTAACAGCCGGGCCTCTAGCCTTCCATGCAGCCAATCAGACATACATCCTTGGCGGCCAGGTAAACAAAGAGGCGAAACCGGAAATGACAAACTACTTGTCGCTCCTGATTTCCAGGGTTACAGAGAGAGAGGAATGATGTCAGTTCCTCCCTCTCTGTTCAGGGCAGCCATGGCCGCTGGCCACATCGCTCCCAGGCATCACGATTGTACGTTAGAGCCCAGGAGAGGCAGCAGCGGGAGGGGGTAGGACCACAGTACACCACCCACAGAATGATGCCTGTAGGTGCAGGCATCATTCCGGTATAACCACTGAAATCGGAGGACGTCCAAGGATGTCCTCCAGGCGGGAAGTGGTTAAAAACCATTCAGGGCCAGCAACATTACATGGCATTTTCTAGGTGGCTAGAGTTTTTTTTCCGTTTTCCATTTAATAACTGTTTATTAGGAAATAGGCAAAAATTATACAGCAAAAAAAAAAAAAAGACTATTTTCCATTTGTGACAATAAAGATGATACCAAATATAAGAGTAGATTAGGAGTAACAGTTGTGTAAGAAAAGAAATGACCTGTGGATTACAGGAGCTATTAATATGACCAAGCTGAAATTAATCTTTCGATGGCCTGGTTAGCTAGAGTGGTAAGTGTCATTAAAGCGATATTAAATGTTCAGTTTGTTTTTTAAAGTGATTGTAAAGTCTGTTTTTTTTTTTTAAATAACAGACATATTATACTTACCTGCTCTATATGGTGGTTTTGCACAGGATAGCCTGCATCCTCCTCTTCTCGGGCCCCTCTTCGCTGCTCCTGGCCCCTCCCTCCTGTTCAGTGCCCCCACAGCAAGCAGCTTGCTATGGGGGCACCCGAGCCGAGTCACTGCCCTGTGTGTTCATTCAGACAGTTGCCATTCGGCCCCGCCCCCTCTTTCTCTTTTAAATTACTAACTGATTTTTATTGACAGCAGCGGAAGCCAATGGTGCCGCTGCTGTGTCTCAGCCAATCAGGAGGGAGAGCCCTGGATGGCCGAGGAACTCGTTTCTCTTGCAGCATTCTACCGGGTCAACCTTACATGCAGGGACTACAGTTGTGTCTCTCTACACTGTGTGCATCAACAGAAACACACAGCCTCATAGCCTATGATGGCAAGGCACGCTCCAGCTCCTTTCTCCCCTTTTCCAAGCTAACAGACTGACCGGAGACTGCATTGTCACCGTTAATGCATTCCTGCTGAAGAAGCATTACAATTTGTAAACTGCAAGTGCTGAAGTAGGAGTTTTAACAAATAGATTACTGGGGAATGTTTACTTTACCGTGCTCAATGTATTTTTTAAATTAATGTAAGGCTACTGGTAACTGGCTCCCCTATTCTTGCACAGCCAGGCAACATGCATTTTCCATTTGGATCTAGACACAAGAAGTCAGTCCATTGGCTTTGTTTTTGTTGTTTTATAAGGGGTAACAACCTGGATGGGGTAGAGGAATTTATGGGATGCCCAACTTGACAAAACAATAGTTGGGGAACAACTTCCTTCTTATGTACAGAGATAAGATCCTGGACCGTTCACCTCCCTAGACATAATCATAGTCTTTACGGATCAGTAGCAAAAGTCCCTTATGGACTAGAAGCTCTTAGCCCCTTTGGAAAATAGCGCAAATGTTGAAAAGCTACATGTGGGTGTATCTCCTCTCTTCTGTAGAGCTGCTCCCAACTCCATTGCTTGCAGGTACTACCAACCCTCCTGGCTGCTGCTCTGAAGTTCTTCCATGGCAACAGGATAAAAGGGTTAAATCACAGTGCTATCCTTTGAAAGCTTGCTACATGTGGCAGTCTCTCCCCTTGTGAATCCCTGAGTGTGCTGATGTACTCACTCTGTCCTCCTTGCTCCCACTGCTCTCAGGCAAAAATCCTGTTCAAACTGTGATGCGAATTGGATCTTCCTAAGCCAGCCCAAGCCCAGCCTGGAGGTAAAGGCCCCCCCCCCCCAGACCTAGGGGACCCCTCCTAGGCCGCTGTCAGCCTCCTCAGCACTCCATCTTCCACCCGACTCTCCTGCTAGCCTGGCTCACCCATATTTAAAGGCTGACCCAGCCACCCTGCCAGGCCCTCTGCCTTGGGATTGGCCAGAGTCCCTCAAGTATGCAGATCAGGACCTCCTGGCCTCAGCCAATTAACTTCCAGAAGTAGGGATGAGCTTCGTGTTCGAGTCAAACCCATGTTCAAATCGAACATCGGCTGTTCGGTCGTTTGCCGAATTGCGAACGATATGGGCCGTTCGCGCCAAATTCGTGTGGCGCGTCACGGCCCATAATTCACTGCGGCATCGCAGTGCATTGCTTGCTGATGATTGGCCAAGCATGCACTATGACCCGCATGCTTGGCCAATCACAGCGCCGCCTGAACAGAGAGCCGTAATTGGCCAAAGCCAAGGAGGCTTTGGCCAATTATGGCTCAGGGGATTTAGTACACGCCCCACACTATATAAGGCCGCCTGCACGGCGTCCCTGTGCAGTGTTTTCCGGTGTGCTGAGAGATAGAGAGAGAGAGAGAGACAGTGTCATTTCATTTGAGTTAGCTAGATTAGGCAGGACAGTCAGTCAGTTAGCTGCACTTAAAGTGTATTGTGTATATATATGCATCCCAGGTGTTGCATATATATATATATATACACTGTATTCAGTTTAGCTAGATCCGTTCCTGTTATCTTCTAGACTATTTACATTTAGTGCAGTGCGTCCTGCTCACAGTGTTCAGCTAGATCCGTTCCTGTTATCTTCCTACTGACAGGCAGGCTTGCTTGTTACAGTATTTACAGCTACCTGAAGAAAATTACTGGTGTTCTTTTGATCCTATTAGTACCACAGTCAGGCAGCTAGACTATTTACATTTAGTGCAGTGCGTCCTACTCACAGTGTTCAGCTAGATCCGTTCCTGTTATCTTCTTACTGACAGGCAGGCTTGTCTTGTTACAGTATTTTGAAGAAAATTACAGGTGTTCTTTTGATCCTATTAGTACCACAGTCAGGCAACTAGACTATTTACATTTAGTGCAGTGCGTCCTGCTCACAGTGTTCAGCTAGATCCGTTCCTGTTATCTTCCTACTGACAGGCAGGCTTGTCTTGTTACAGTATTTACAGCTACCTGAAGAAAATTACTGGTGTTCTTTTGATCCTATTAGTACCACAGTCAGGCAGCTAGACTATTTACATTTAGTGCAGTGCGTCCTGCTCACAGTGTTCAGCTAGATCCGTTCCTGTTATCTTCTTACTGACAGGCAGGCTTGTCTTGTTACAGTATTTACAGCTACCTGAAGAAAATTACTGGTGTTCTTTTGATCCTATTAGTACCACAGTCAGGCAGCTAGGATAATTGTGGGGTATTCCTGCGCTATCGTGAACGGGGTTGGGGAGAGAGGAGGAGAGACACCCAATCTCAATAAACACAAGGAAAAGCAGCATACACCGAATGGGGTACAGCCTGTCCCCAGTTAAAACAAAATGGAGTAAAGTGCGGTGCTGCGCTAATCCCAATGAGATAGGCGCATATTGATTCTGTGCTCGTGAGCGTCTTATAGTGCACCAAAATAGGCTATACAGATGTAAATTAAAAAGATAACCTCATATGACACATGTGTCCTTATGTGCTGATAGTGTGTATGGTCAAAAAATCGTAATAAATACACAATAAATAATAATAACTATAACGTGCAAAGTGATTAGTGCTTAAACATCACAGTAGCAAACATAAATGTATGGGTGCATATAGCTACGGTAAAAATCGCAGCTGGCTAAAACTATCATCAATCGCCAACTAGCTAAAAACAATATAAATCTACACATACATAAGTGCATATATAGCCAAAGTGCATCCAGTGCAAGATAAATGTGGCTAAGTGCTTAAAAGTACATAAACATGCATGCAAAACTGCGTGCAAAATATTATCAGGTGCAGTGCTCCTTGCGGCGAAAACCATCAGTCAAAAGTCCATAAAACATGTATTGACTTCCGTGCTAAACATGGGTGCTAGACATGAGTGACAGTGGTGGTCAGTCTTCATGCAACAGTGTGCACATTAGTGGGCAGTGGCCCCTTACCTGAAGGTAATGGGGTAATCGCGTTTAGCCAATCAGAGGCATGGCAGCCTTTGTAGAGACACTGGGTATACTCTGTAATGGAGGATGGTGGAAATATGGTCCTATCCTGATCGCTTCTATTGTAGGGGCGTCTGGTCCTTCAAAGTAGTGTCCCGGGGTCACCCAGATAGATTAAGAAAGGAAGCCCACAATAGTGTAATATTGCATGGAAGCGTATCACTTTTATTACAACTTAAAATACAGTACTCACATTAAACATTGAAAACCGGGTGGAGATCCAACGAGCGGCGAGCTCGTAATGCAAATAACAGTCAGAGAGTGCCTGTCCCGTCCCTATGCATGACGTCACGGTCACGTGACTTCTTCAGGCAGCTAGACTATTTACATTTAGTGCAGTGCGTCCTGCTCACAGTGTTCAGCTAGATCCGTTCCTGTTATCTTCCTACTGACAGGCAGGCTTGTCTTGTTACAGTATATAAAGCTACCTGAAGAAAATTACTGGTGTTCTTTTGATCCTATTAGTACCACAGTCAGGCAGCTAGACTATTTACATTTAGTGCAGTGCGTCCTGCTCACAGTGTTCAGCTAGATCCGTTCCTGTTATCTTCTTACTGACAGGCAGGCTTGTCTTGTTACAGTATTTACAGCTACCTGAAGAAAATTACTGGTGTTCTTTTGATCCTATTAGTACCACAGTCAGGCAGCTAGACTATTTACATTTAGTGCAGTGCGTCCAGGCAGGCTTGTCTTGTTACAGTAAATACAGCTACCTGAAGAAAATTACTGGTGTTCTTTTGATCCTATTAGTACCACAGTCAGGCAGATAGACTATTTACAGTTAGTGCAGTGCATCCTGCTCACAGTGTTCAGCTAAAGCTACAAGTTAGTGGGGTGCGTCCACCTCACAGTGTTCAGCTAAAGCTACCTGTAGAAGGTTGGTGGTGTTCTCATACTACAGGTAGGCAGTTGATTTTGCTAGCTGCAGTATCAGTACATATATATATATATATATATATATATATATATATATATATCCCAGCTTAGTGCAGCTACAGGCCATTAGTATGTCTGGAAGGCCAAGAAGGAGAGGCAGACAGTCACAGGCCAATAAGAGAGGGCAAGCAGGCTCTGTGTCTAGTGCTGGTCGTGGAGACGGTGCATCCTCATCGGCACGTGGCCATGGGACACGCTTGGCCTTTTTTTCGGCAGCTGGCCGTGTTGAGCCGCAACATGTGGAAGACTTGGTCGAGTGGATGACCAAGCCGTCCTCATCCTCCTCATCCTCTCTCACCCATGCCCAGGGTACTTTGTCTGGCAAAGCAGCGGCCTCTTCTCTCGGCTCAATGTCATCAGTGACTCCTTCCCTAGCCCCACCATGTCCTCCTGAGGAGTCCCTCGAACTGTTTGACCACAGTGTTGGGTACATGCTCCAGGAGGATGCCCAGCGTTTGGAAGGCTCTGATGATGATACTGAGCTCGATGAAGGCAGTAACATGAGCACGGACAGAGGGGGTGCCCAAGAAGGACAGCAATCTGGCAGTCATGCTCCCCCTGCTGCAGCATACTGCCAGGTTTGCTCCAGTGATGAGGAGGGAGGGGATGATGAGGTCACTGACTCAACGTGGGTGCCTGATAGGAGAGAGGAGGAGGAGGAGGAGGAGGCGGCACATCACCAACGAGGCAGGATGCCCTCCAGGGGCCAGCCTAAGGGCAGCACATTGACTGCATCACACCCCAAAGCTCCACATGTGCAGGGCGCTGCAGTCTGCGCGTTATTCAAAAAGTTCTTTGGTGTGGGCCTTTTTTGAGACGAGTGCATCAGATCGCACCGCTGCTATTTGCAACATATGTCTCAAGCGTATCTCACGTGGCCAAAACATCTCCCGCTTGGGTACCACATACTTGACCAGACATATGTTGACCTGCCATGCAGTTCGTTGGCAAGCGTATCTAAAAGACCCACACCAAAGAACAAAGAGGACCTCTCCTTGCTCCTCATCAGCTGAGATTTCCAACCCCACTAGACCTTCAGTCCTCTCTGAGACCTGCACTGAGAGGAATGAAGGTGTAGAATTAGGTGTGTCACAGCCAAGTACTTGTGGGCAATCTGCTTTTGGTACACCGACGTCAGATTGTACCAGGCAAATTTCCCTGCCCCAGCTGCTGCACCGCCGAAAGAAGTTTGCTCTCAGCCATCCACATGCCCAGCGGTTGAATGCTAGCTTGGCAAAATTGCTAGCACTTCAACTGCTGCCTTTTCAGTTGGTAGACTCTGCCCCCTTCCGTGAGTTTGTGGAATGTGCGGTTCCTCAGTGGCAGGTACCCAAACGCCACTTTTTCTCACGGAAGGCGATTCCGGCTCTCTACCGGCATGTGGAAGGCAATGTCCATGCCTCGCTGGACAGGGCGGTCAGCGGTAAGGTGCATATTACCGCTGACTCGTGGTCCAGCAGGCATGGACAGGGACGTTACCTAAGTTTCACGGCGCATTGGGTGACTCTGCTGGCAGCTGGGAAGGATGCAGGACAAGGTGCAGTAGTGTTGGAGGTTGTTCCGCCACCACGCCTCCAAAATGCTAATGATTGTGACACACCTCTCTCCTCCACCCCCTCCTCTTCTTCTTCCTCCATGGCCTCTTCCTCGGAACCAGCGGTGCTCCGTAGTCGTTCAAGGGGCTACGCAAGTACGCAGGCCAAAAGATGCCATGCGGTGCTTGAGCTGGTGTGCTTGGGGGACATGAGCCACACTGGGGCAGAGGTTCTGTCAGCTCTGCAGGGGCAGGTTCAGAGGTAGTTGACGCCACGCCAACTTAAGGCAGGAATGGTGGTTTGCGACAATGGCACCAACCTCCTCTCTGCCCTCCGACAGGGACAAATGACCCATGTGCCCTGTTTGGCTCACGTCCTTAACTTGGTGGTGCAGCGGTTCTTGGGCAGGTACCCGGGCTTACAGGATGTCCTGAGGCAGGCCAGGAAAGTCTGTGTGCATTTCCGCCGGTCATATAATGCCAGTGCTCGGCTGACGGACCTCCAAAAGGAGTTTAACCTGCCCAAGAACCGCCTAATCTGTGACATGCCCACCAGGTGGAACTCAACGTTGGCCATGCTGCAGCGGCTGCACACGCAGCAGAGGGCCATCAATGAGTACCTGTGCGACTATGGCACCAGGACAGGGTCAGGGGAGCTTGTTTTTTTTTCCCCACGCCAGTGGGCCATGATCAGGGATGCATGCACTGTCCTGTCACCATTTGAGGAGGCCACGAGGATGGTGAGCAGTGACAGTGCATGCATCAGTGACACTGTCCCCCTTGTCCACCTGTTGGAGCACACGCTGCGTGGAATAATGGACAGGGCACTTGAGGCAGAACAGAGGCAGGAAGAGGAGGACTTCCTTAGCTCTCAAGGCCCCCTTTATCCAGACAGTGTTCCTGCGTGCCCGCCGATCACACAGGAAGAGGAGGAGGAGGAGGAGGAGGAGGAAGATTGTGTCAGTATGGAGGTGGAGCCTGGCACTCAGCATCAGCAGCAGTCTTTAAGGGATCAGTCCCAAGAAACACATGGACTTGTACGTGGCTGGGAGGAGGTGGCTGCGGACCATGTCGTCCTTAGTGACCCAGAGGACTCCGGACCGAATGCCTCAGCAAACCTACGCTGCATGGCCTCCCTGATCCTGCAAAGCCTGCGTAAGGATCCTCGTATTTGTGGTATCAAGGAGAAGGACCAATACTGGCTGGCAACCCTCCTTGATCCACGTTACAAGGGTAAGGTTGCGGACCTTATCTTGCCATCGCAGAGGGAGCAGAGGATGAAACATCTTCGGGAGGCCTTGCAGAAAGGTCTGTGCAACGCGTTCCCAGAGACTGGGAGGTTACAAACTCCTGTTTCTGGACAACGTGTTGCTGAGGCTTCGATCAGTCAAAGAAGGAGCGGTGGAGAAGGTGGCCGTCTGACCGATGCGTTCAGACAATTTTTTGGTCCGCAGCCCCAAGGTATGATCGGTTCCAGCAACCATCGCCAGCGTCTGTTTTACATGGTGCAGGAATACCTAGGGGCAAGATCAGACTTGGACACCTTTCCCACCGAAAATCCTCTGGGTTACTGGGTCTTGAGGATGGATCACTGGCCAGAGCTTGCACAGTATGCAATTGAGCTACTGGCCTGTCCTGCATCCAGCGTTCTTTCGGAACGCACATTCAGTGCTGCTGGAGGCGTGGTAACCGATCACAGGGTGCGTCTGTCCACCGACTCGGTCGATCGACTGACCTTCATAAAAATGAATCAGTCTTGGATCACCACCAGCTACCAAGCACCTGATGCTGATGTAACCGAATAATTTTTTTTGAAATCTCAGATCCCTTCAAAGACTGCCTATGCTGATGCTGAGTGACTATCCCTGAGTAATTATCCTCTTCCTCCTCAATCATCACGCTGATAGCTTGTAAGAACATTTTTGGTTCTGGGCGCCACCACCAGTGCCTAAGGCACAATTTTTCAGCCCCTGTTTAACAGGGGCGTGTAATTACAATTTTTGATGCAATACTTTGCAGCAGGGCTCGTTCCTGCGTTCCAACTAGAGTGTCTGTGAGGGGTTGCAGTGTTGTGGCACCAGCACCAGTGCCTAAGGCCCAATTTTTCAGCCCTTGTTTAACAGGGGCGTGTAATTACAATTTTTGATGCAATACTTTGCAGCAGGGCTCGTTCCTGCATTCCAACTAGAGTGTCTGTGAGGGGTTGCAGTGTTGTGGCACCAGCACCAGTGCCTAAGGACCAACTTTTCTGCCCCTGTCTAACAGGGGCGTGTAATTACAATTTTTGATGCAATACTTTGCAGCAGGGCTCGTTCCTGCGTTCCAACTAGAGTGTCTGTGAGGGGTTGCAGTGTTGTGGCACCAGCACCAGTGCCTAAGGCCCAATTTTTCAGCCCTTGTTTAACAGGGGCGTGTAATTACAATTTTTGATGCAATACTTTGCAGCAGGGCTCGTTCCTGTGTTCCAACTAGAGTGTCTGTGAGGGGTTGCAGTGTTGTGGCACCAGCACCAGTGCCTAAGGCCTAATTTTTCAGCTCCTGTTCAACAGGGGCATGTAATTACAATTCTTGATCTAATATTTCACAGCAGGGCCCTGTGAGGGCTTACAGTGTTGTGGCCACAGCAACACCTAAGGCCCAAATTTCTGCTGAGTATATAGGGCAGGACCCTACTTTCAAACATCTAACTTACAAACGACTCCTACTTGCAAACGGAAGGAGACAACAGGAAGTGAGATGAAATCTACCCCTAGGAAGGGAAATTCTCTCCTGTAAGAGTTAATATGGGAAAAACATTTCTCCTTTCCACTGATGCTTTCCAATCCTTGTTCCACAAAAAAACCCAAATTTTCAAAAAACATTTTTCATTGGGACAAAAAGTGAGGTGAAATCTTCTGAAGAGGAGGAAAGACAGCAAAACAAATGTCACAGGGGTGATAACCCTTCCCTATGTTTTCCAAAAAGCTTAAAAAAGATTTTTTGGCTGAACCTAAACACGTTAAAAATGTACCCGTTCAAAATTACAAAGAGATTCTACTTAACAACAAACCTACAGTCCCTGTCTTGTTTGCACCGCCTGTATACTGCTGTTCAGAGTATATAGGGCCTGGTGGCCCTACACCTTTCCTTATTTTAATTTGGGTGCGGGGTTCCCCTTAATATCCATACAAGACCCAAAGGGCCTGGTAATGGACTGGGGGGTACCCATGCTGTTTGTCTCACTGATTTTCATCCATATTGCCAGGACCCGACATTACATTAAACCCGCAAGCAGTTTTAAATGAGATTTTTTCCTTTAAAAATGACATTTGGTGCAGGGACTGTTCTAAACACGGGAAACACGCGTCACTTTACAAGCATACTATAGACACCCCCCAGGTACGATATTTAAAGGAATATTTCACTTTTTTTTTTTTTACTTTAAGCATCCACCATGCAAATTAGCCTTTAAAATGAGCACTTTTGATTTCGAACGTTCGAGTCCCATAGACGTCAATGGGGTTCTAACGTTCGTGCGAACTTTCGGTCCGTTCGCAGGTTCTGGTGCGAACCGAACCGGGGGGTGTTCGGCTCATCCCTATCCAGAAGCTTCTCAAAGCCTCTAGACCCAGGGGGAGGTAGCAGAGACCTGCACTGTAGAGCCATCCAGCCTGACCTCTAATAACCCAACCCAGATTCAGACTCACTTTACCACGAGTCAAATAAATTTGCCTACACTATTCTAGTAGCACACTAGAGGGTGCTACATTAGGAATCACTTACATTAAATACATTCAAATTAGCACTGGGAATAACATTTGGCATCTTTGAATCTGGTAAGTTGTGAAAAAAAGAATATTTCAATTAATTTGATAACCTAATTGACAATAAAGCCCAGAGGAGCAGAGCTAAGGATGTCTCCATTATTTGGATGTCTCCAAATGCATGTGGACTAAACCCCTGTTTTTAACACATACTGTTAGACAGGTCAATTTGGTTGTCTGGAAACTGGTGGTAAGTAGGCTTGACATTTTTCCCTGGGCATTCCCCAGGCTTTCTTTGTATCTGTCTCCGTTATTACTTGTCTTTCTCTCTTGTCATATCTATTATACTCAGTGGGAAGTATTTGCATTATGCTTTTTGCATAAGTTGGTAGATACTGTAGGTAGGTGGAATGCTGTGTTTATACTAGTATTCCTTAGATGTCTTTACATAAACCTACCATGGCAACAGGCGAAAGCTGAACATATATATTGCAATGCCTTCAAAAGTGAATATGTTCTACAATTCTAATGCAAAGAATCAGATTTTTACACAGGCTATCTCCTCCTTCCGTCTATCATCAATACTGTTGCCAGACTTTTTCACCTTACCAACCGTTAAGTGTCCACCACCCATCTTTGCCAATCCCTCCACTGGCTTCTGCTTTCCCTACGAATAAAATACTTACAACTACCATACAAAGTTATCCACAGCCTCCTGCCCTCCTTTAGGAGTCAAACATCATATTTCTACTGCTACTATATTTAACAGCTTGTTTCTTGGTAATGGTTGTTAGGGAAGCAACCACCACCTACCTTGTCCTTAGGAACCAGTGACACCTTCAGGCCTCATTCGATCCACAGCCATTTAAACAAAGGAGCTGGGCTAGCTCTAACTTTATTGACCAAATATGGCCACATGGCTATATTTTAGCAATTACGTAACTCGGGAGACTCTTTGTTTTTTAGCAGCCGAGCCCAGGAGATGTAATTCGGCATGAGTTGGCAATGGGAGCGAATCGTGTTGGTGGTCAGTGGGACTTTTTTCTTTTACTGGGTTGGTATCCATCATTCATTGTAATTGATGTGGATCTGCATCACTGGACGACGTGATTAACGATGGATGTACATCGTGGGACTTTTTGGGGGGTTTTATTTTTTTTAATCAAAAAACTTAAAGGTCACAAAGTTTTGTGTCATCGTTTACTGTTTTTTTGTGAATAAGTAGGAGTACTTGGAACAAAGGGTCTGGTATGGAATTTGGAGGGACCCCCACGTCCTTTTTTAGGGGGGTCCCCTTTTGACCTCTATACCAGACAATTATCAAGAATACAAGTCTGGTATATATTTTTTGGGGGGGGGGTTCAGGGCATCCCCCAAACATGTTATTTAACCACTTATTTACCCCCTTCCTGACTAGAGCACTTTTTGCGATTCGGCACTGCGTCGCTTTAACTGACAATTGCGCGGTCATGCAACGTTGCACCCAAACAAAATTGACGTCCTTTTTTCCTCACAAATAGAGCTTTCTTTTGGTGGTATTTTATCACCTCTGCGGTTTTTATTTTTTGCGCTATAAACAAAAAAAGCGACAATTTTGAAAAAAAAGCTATATTTTTTACTTTTTGCTATAATAAATATCCCCCCCCAAAAAATTAAAAAAAACATATTTTTTCCTCAGTTTAGGCCGATATGTATTCTTCTACATATTTTTGGTAAAAGAAATCCCCTCTCTGCAGCTCCGTGACACCATCGCCGGGAGACCGGCAGACATCGAGCCCGCCGATCCCACGGGCACGGTCACGCTGTACGCGGTGGACACACACCCGCTTGCCCCGCCAATTAAAGGGGACGTACAGGTACGCCCATTTGCCCACTGCTGCCATTGTGCAAA
Source organism: Lithobates septentrionalis (assembly GCA_037952835.1). Lineage (NCBI taxonomy): Eukaryota > Metazoa > Chordata > Amphibia > Anura > Ranidae > Lithobates > Lithobates septentrionalis. Next base: position 126,703 of record JBBDGP010004023.1, read on the forward strand.
CGTATATCGGCATGCATCGGTCGGCAAGTGGTTAAAGGAATATGCATTTTTAACATTTCACTTTAAACATTATTAAAATAACTGCTCCACATCAAATTTTATCTGTGTATTTAGCTGTTTGCTAAGCAGGGAATAAAATCCAACACATCCCTTAGTGAAAGCACCACATAGTAAACACAAAAATACTGGTTAGGCACACATTTAACCCTTTGATTGCCCTAGATGGTTAACCTCTTCCCAGGCAGTGTCATTAGTACAGTGACAATGTATATTTTTAGCACTGATCACTGTATTAGTGTCACTGGTTCCCACAAAGTGGCAGTTAGTATCAGATTGTCCGGTGCAATATCGCAGTCCCGCTATAAGTCGCTGATTGCCACCATAACTAGTATTAAAAAAAAATAATAATTTCCAGTGTATATAACATAGTTTGTAGACGCTATAACTTCTGTGCAAAACAATCAATATGCACATATTTGGATTCTTTTTTACTAAACAAATTTGTAGCAAAATACATATTGGCCTAAATTCATGAAGAAATTAGATTTTTCTATTTTTTTTTATTGTATAGGTTTTATAGCAGAATGTAAAAAATATATATATATTTTTTTTCAAAATTGACATTTTCTTTTGTTTATAGCGCACAAAATAAAAAACCCAGTGTTGATCAAATATAAAAAAAAAAACATATAATTAATTTATGTTCAACGTTGCATGACCATACAATTGTCAGTTAAGATAACGCAGTGCTGTATAACAAAAAAATGGCCTTGTCATGAGGGGGGGGGGGGGTAAATCTTCCAAGTGCTTAAATCTGCATCTTTCTTAAAGTGGAACTTTACCAATAACAACTTGATAAAAAATAGTGTTCTTTAGCAAGGAACATACATTCCACATTAGTAATTATGCTATCAAAATTAGTGTGTGTTGTAAATTGCCTCCAGCACTGTTCCGGTTATGTCTTGCTGGAGGCGGCCATTTTGCTGAAGTCCAAAGTCCCAGCAGTAAATCATAAAGCAGAGCTAAAATCATCAATTTACCGGTTACAAAAAACAGTTACATTCCTGGAATGCTGCAAATGCAAACTGTCACATTAGATTGTGTTCCTCAACCAAACTGTCAAACCATGAAATGGCTGCAGTCATAACTGATCACGTGTGCAGCACCATGGCAGTTTCAGTTCAAACAGAAGCAGCTTCCTTGGCTGTAAAGAATTGGAGGGTTTATTTCTGCTTTAAGGCTGTCAGCAGATCAGCCTCTACAAATTCGGCAGTGCCTAAAAATGGAGAGCAACTGAGCATGTGCAGAGCAGGGTGAGACAGTGTATTACTGGATATTAAATAGTATAGGTGCTTATTTTTAATGTTTCACATAGTTATACCTGCAAAAGGGGCCAGCCTGAAGTCATCTAGCAGGACTTAATTTTCTGCCTAAAGTTCCACTTTAAAAATAATAACTGGTGATCCTGTCTTAAAGGTCATTGTGCCAACACTTATAAACTGTCCACCAGTTCTGTTCCTGCATTATCACCCTGTCACATGTTCTCCCAGTGAAGAATACACTTGACCATGCTGATGTACAGGCATGTTTCTAGGATGCATGTTTGTAAACAGAAAGCGGCTGAAAAGAGGATGCAGGAAATCAGCAACAGCAAGATGCAACATAAGAAGAAAAAAAGGTGAAAATGATATGTATACACAAGGCAATTGATTATGATAAACATGTTCCAAATCTAAAGTCCGTCAGATTTTCCACTGAAAAAGTCCGCTGCAGGTCCGATGAAGCCCACACACGGTCGAATTGTCCGCCGGACTCGGTCCGTCGGACCATTTCGGTTGAAAAGTCCGCTCGTGTGTATGCGGCATAAGTTCCCTTTCTTTCCATTTATAAACTGCTGTGCTGGAGGAGATCCTTTGGACCTGTTTAAGCCATCAGCCGCTGTTGGATTTCTGCTTGTTTGACCCTTAAACTGAAAAGCTAGTCGTCCAATAGATGTGGTGAGTGGGGACACAGAAGGGGAGTGTGTCACACCACAGAGCGGAAATATGGAGCATGTTGCACTTTGTAGAAGATTGGAGCACAAGAGCACTTTTTTGGGCCGTTATTTAATTTCATTGATTATATTATTTTCAGATTTGTTCACATATACAATTGGTATTAACCTGTACACTGTTGCAAATGTCGTGTATTAATTTGTAGCTCAAGAGCACTATAATGCCCCGTACACACGGTCGGATTTTCCGATGGACAATGTCCGATCGGAGCGTGTTGTCGGAAATTCCGACCGTGTGTGGGCGCCATCGGACATTTTCCATCGGATTTTCCGACACACAAAGTTGGACAGCAGGAGATAAAATTTTCCGACAACAAAATCCGATCGCGTCAATTCCGACCGTGTGTGGCCTGTTCCGACGCACAAAGTGCCACGCATGCTCAGAAGAAATTCCGACACGGGACAGCTCGTTCTGGTAAACTTAGCGTTCGGAATGGATACAGCACTTTCGTCACGCTGCAATGTAAAAAATGGTTTAATACAGCGCACTCTCTTCTTCTTTATAATGTGACAAGAATTAAGTAGTTTTGCTGCTCATATTCACACACACTTCTCACAAACTTTTATTTGTGTTTTTTTAGTGGGATTCCCTCAATATATTGTTATTAGTTGTCACATCTGACAGTTTTATATTTTTTATGTTTTTTTTTTTTTTTAAAAGCCTTTTTTTTTCTTTAATGTTTGTATTTTTTCCAAGGCTGATCTTTGTTCAATGTTATTTTTATTTTTACTCCAGAATATTTTTGGTGTGTGTTTTGTGTGTCAAGTTACCCCAACACCATTGATATCTTTTATTATTTAATCTCCATGAGATTGTTTGTTGTTGGTGTCCCTTGTTCATTTCACATTGTATATTTGAAATGTACCTGAATCCTCACAAACAAACCATCATTTTTGAAGTAAAACACATAGGAGAGTATAATTCAAAACAAAAATCCTTTATTAAGGTATCAGAACCAAACAAAGAGGAAGGCAACACTGGAGAAACATGAGAAATTAGTGAAGCCTGGGACCCCCACGGCAGACAACAATTCTTAAAGCTCAAAATTGGTGGCCTGAGGAGTCCATATGTGAGGGAGGGCAGTCTGGTCCGGGATTCACAGAGATCGGGATAGCAGCAGATGACATCAGTGTCCCCAGGCTGTGGTACCACAAGAGGCTGCATTTTTTGGCCGACCAGACTGGATCCAGGGCAATCACTCTCTGGTCTTCCTTTCACACTTCCTTCCGGGCTGTCGCTGTGCAGTTGTAGATGTGGCAGGAGGAGGAGTAGGACCTGGAGGAGGAGGAGGACTGGGGGGACCTGGAGGAGGACTGGGGGGACCTGGAGGAGAGGGAGAGGAGGAGGAGGAGGACCTGCAGGAGGAGGAGGAGGACCATCACAAAGGTGTGTGTCAGGTGTAATTTGGGCCCTCATACCTTTCTCCAGGGCCTCACACATGGCTTGTTGGCCCTCCTCCATCCTCTGCATTTTATATGCAATGAATGCACCAATGTTCTCCTGCCTGGTGTGGGGTGCTCCCAGGACCTCAGTAGCCCTACAAAAAAATCTGATAGCCGCCTCCTCCAGGGTACTCCTCCTACTGCCACTTTCTGTTTTCACCGGGGGTGGAGGGACCTGCACATCAGCCAGCCGGCTCGGCCCGGCCACCTCCTGGCTGAGACTTCCCTGTGTATGAAAAAGGGACATGGTTTTAGTTTTTGCATCATCAATCACAATCATAAATTAGTACTCCCAACTAACATCTAGTTAACATCATTGATTGGACAAGCAGAAATATTTAGAGGAATGCTATACCTGGCTCAATCTGGGCTCCTCCACATGTGGCCTGGAAGGCCCAGGTTGGGCATCAGAAGCCTCAGCCGGACGGGAAGGAAGTGTGGAAGGAAGACTTGAGAGGGATGGCCTGGGTTCAGTCTGGCCTGCCAGAAAGTGCAGCCTGTCGTAGTACAACATCCTGGGGACATAGATGTCATCTGCTGCTCCAGATCTCTGTGAATCCAGGACTTTCCTGCGCTCCCTCAGATATGTGCTCCTCAGGCCACCAATGAAAATCTTTAAATAGAGGATGTCTGCTGTGGGGATCACCTGCTTCATAATTTCACACAATTGCTCCAGTGCTGCCTTCCTCTTTGCTTGGTTCTTGTAATGGGGGTGGGTAATCTCCCACAGACAGGGCAGCTCCCTTAGCATATCAATGAAGACTGACATGAAGTCAGTATCTTCTTTCAGTACCATATCCATGTTCACTGCAAGACACAACACAAGACAAAGCCTAATGTCAGACCAAACTCTCCTAATCTTGGTACAATATAGGCCTCAATCTATAGAAGCAGTATAGGCCCAAGTTTTCTCTTACCTTTGTTCTTACGATCGCCGCGTTCAATGCTCCTTCCTCCGCTCACAGGTCAAACGTAATACGCACGTGTGTTACGCTTTATATACACTGCGCATGCGTGTAACTCCGCCCGCCCCTGACGTTCTTTCTAGTGTATTCCCCGCCCCTTTTCGTTCGGCGCAGTGGGGGAAGAGCATGATGGCGGACATACAGCAGGTGCGGGCTAATTGTAGCAACGAGGAGGAGGAGGAGGAGGAAAGGGCGGATCCAGGCACGTCCCGATCCAGAAGGAGACGTTTTAAGGCCAAAAATATGTCGTTTGGGGAGATGTTGGAGATGGTCGACATCATGAGGAAGTCCGACTATGACGGGAAATATGGGCCTTACCCCCACCCCAACATCCGAAAGGCCAAAATCATTGGTAAAGTGGTCAGGAGTCTAGAGCGGAATTTCGGGGTACGAAGGTCTAAAGATCAGCTCAGGAAGCGGTGGTCGGACCTGAAGTTGAGAGAGCCAGAGCAGTACCGAAAGATCCGGAGAGTGCTGCAAAAAAGTAAGTAGTTGTGCTGTGTTCCTATTCTTTATGTCTTTATTACGTTCGTTCTGCTCCATATGCTTTGATTAGTTGTAACGTTTCCAAAGGTCAACTTTAATGTTCATGGGCACATTATTCGTTCGTATCAAACATTTTTCTTTCGGCTTCTAGAACACCATTGTTTAGGCCATATGCATTTTCACACATTTTTGGGGGCCTACTTGGATGCCAAATATTTGTTTGTGTAGATGGGTTTGTTACTAGAATGAAATGCCAACTAGATTGTGTGTAAGGAGAGGACACTGAGCAGCTGTTTTCACATCTGGACACTGGAGCACTAGTGTGGGACAAAAGAACACCATTTTTATTAGGGGGGGCCACACAGGTGCTCCAGTGTATACTATAGGGGGGGCTACATCTGTGAAGTTAAAACTAAACCGGTAAAGTATTGCAGCTTGACAAAGGGCAATAAAAAAAATACATCTTGGAACTCGGCTAAAATAGACAATTGTACCCCACTTCCAAGCAATGTTTCCTAGTTCTATAGTTCTGCCATCAAATATCTGTGTGCTAATTATACCATTTTTGTTTTACATAGGGGAGAAAAGACTCGGAGGACACCCCTCATCCCAGGAGACCAGAGACCCCCCACCTCTGGAAGAAGGGGAAATACCAACACAAGAAGAAGAGCAGGAGGAAGAAGAAGATGTGGTGGAGATTGGCACCACAACAGGTGAGTGTCTGCGACCACAGGCTCAGGTAAAAGAGATGGATGGTGGCAGATTTTTGAGACCTTTTTTTTGGTTCTTTATCTCTTTTTAGGTGATCGTGATGTGAGGGATCCAGAACGCTTTACTTCTGAAAGTGCCCAGATCCTGATCGGGGAGATCATGGGATGTAATCTCGAATTGCACAACATACAGCAACAAATCAATGATGTTATTAAAAAAAATAATAACATCATTGATGTTTTGGGGCGAATTTAAACCCCACAAAATCACTTGTTTTATTGTGGTCCAATCTTTTCAAATATTTTTCAATGTTTTGAAAAGCCAAATTTGGAGGATGCACACAGTGTGCCAACATGTGCTATCTGCCATCACGGGAGATCAATGGACGCGTTTTGGGGGTGCAAACCCTTCCTCAATTCTAAAGTCGCGTTGAGGAAGGGCTTGCTCCCCCAAAACACGTCCCTTGATCCCCCCTGATGGCAGATAGCACATGTTGACATTCGTAAATTTGTGTGCATCTTCCAAATTTGGCTTTTCCAGGGGTGATTTCCCCCCATCTGAACGCTATATCAAACCCAGTTCCTAAATACTGATGTCTGATATAGCCTTCAGGTTTTACCTAATGTGAACTTTGTAAGTTCAAGTTTTTTGGCTTTCTTGTTTGTTTTACACAGGCCTGTTTTATCTGAAATGGATATTTTGAATTTTCATAATGCTACTGCAAACATTGTTATACAACAAACATGTTGGTTTGTTTTAAAAACCTTTCGTAAATGCACATGTGATTGTGCAGCTATAAAAAAGTGGCTTAATCAAGAATGTGTGGATTATTGTCTCAACACTACAACACTTTTGGGGTGATGTAATTGCTCTTTTATGCCAAAATGGGGGTTATTTCCTAAGGGAAAAGACACTTTGCACTACAAGTGCAGGTTCAGTGCAGTTGCAAGTGCACTTGTAGTGAAATGTGTTTTTGCATTTAGGAATTACCAGCCAACACAGTTTTTTCTAAGGTTACCCAATCACGACATTTTCTGCACTCAACACATTTCTGTCAGGGTCAGCTAAAAGTAACACAAGCAGTAAATGTCCCCAAAGAATTTTTTTGGGTTGGTTTTTATTTTAAAAAGTTTTCACAGATTGTCTGGCATATTGATAGCCCCCCTACCCGCAAAGAACTCCAGGTAGCGTAACCGGACATCACGGGCACTCAGGGAGGGCAAGCCAGGACGGCCACTTTCAAGCGCCGTCAGTGTTGATGGATTTGGATTTCCGGCCTCAGGCCCAACTGAGCCAGCATAGTTTGCTGAATGTTTTCTTAAAAAATTATGGAGAACACAGCAGGCAAGTATTATTTGGTTCAGTTTATACTCCGCCATATGGATGGGTGTCATAAATAATCGGAACCGGCTGGCCAGGATTCCAAATGTGTTCTCCACCACTCTTCGGGCTCTGGCCAGCCGGTAATTAAAAACCCTCTGTTCCGGGGTGAGGGTCCTCATCGGGAATGGCCGCATCAGGTGGTCCCCCAGCGCAAATGCTTCATCAGCAACGAACACAAATGGGAGACCTTCAACATTGTCCTCTGGAGGTGGCAAGTCCAAGCTGCCATTCTGGAGACGCCTGTAGAACTCCGTCTGGGCGATCACTCCACCATCGGACATCCAGCCATTCTTCCCCACGTCCACATACAAGAAGTCGTAATTAGCCGACACCACCGCCAACATCACTATACTATTAAACCCCTTGTAATTATAATAGTACGACCCCGAGTTGGGTGGTGGGACGATGTGGACGTGTTTCCCATCAATTGCCCCTCCGCAGTTAGGAAAGTCCCACCGCTGGGCAAAGTGGGAGGCCACAGTCTGCCATTCCTGTGGCGTGGAAGGAAACTGTTGAGGAAAAAACAATAAACATTACTATTTTGGCAAAGAAACCTGGCAAGCAGATTAGACACAAACATTATGGGTCAACCTCCAGATAGCATTTATTAAGGGGAAATTAACAACAACAAAGTATAAGGTACACCTATCATATCCCCCCCCCCCCTCTCATGGGCCATTTCTAACATTATAGGGGGGGGGACTCTTGGACAGGTAACCCTCTTCACTTCATTGAGAGATGAATGCCTAAATACAGGGTATTACTTGGAACAGCCCCTCCTTAGTTACACTATTGGCAGCCCACTGGACAGGTAAGAAGTGTCATAATACAAAGATATAAATACACACTGTACACATTTGAGCACATTTGGACATTCTGCTATTACCTATCAAGATCATAATAGGATACAAGAACTTTAAACAGTACCATTGGAAAGTAAACAGGCAGACCCTACTACATGCTTTGGGGAATTCATCCATAAATCTGACCAGTAAAGAGATGGGTATAGTGTGTATGGGTTTGGCAAAGTCAGCAGATAGATGATTGAGGATAGAGAATTGGGATCAGCTGACTTAGCAGTTGGGGGGAGGGAGGGTTACAAAAAAATTGGGGACACCACAAAAAAAAGCCTCTGGCACTCTGCCTGAATTTAAATCAAAAATAACATTTCCTAACATTTTAGGGGGTGTTTGGGGTAAAGCACTACTATGGAGCTGATAAAATACATTGTTAAGTGACTACATGAGGTGAATATAGGGCAGGAGACACCATGCTGGAGAGGTTATTGAAGGGCAAATATGTATGAAGGACATAAAATAATAATTACATAAAAATCCAGCATGCATGAGAACAAAGGGGACATTCACAGCATAATACAATCATTGTAATTAGGGAATGAGGAAAGAAATACAATATATTAGCAAACATTCAATACAATAAAATGTGATATTAAAGGATAAAAATCTTACCTTCATATACTCCTTCTGCAGGACCTGGATGATGGCAGAACAGGTCTCTGGGATAATGATCCCCAGAGCCTGGGGGGAGATGCCTGTCGAGAACTTGAGGTCCTGCAGGCTTCTCCCTGTGGCCAAATACCGCAAGGTAGCGACCAACCTCTGCTCCGGAGTGATGGCTTGCCTCATGCAGGTATCCTGCCTGCTGATATAGGGGGTCAGCGAAGCCAACAAACGGTGAAACACGGGGTCCGTCATCCAGAGAAAGTTCCTGAAATCATCAGGATTATTCTCACGGATCTCACGGAGCAAAGGCATATGAGAGAACTGGTCACGCTGAAGCAACCAATTCTTGGTCCATGAACTCCTCCCCACCCTGTTCATGGACTGGACTTGTGTCAAGGTCAGGACCCCAACACCAAGCCCTCGCACAGCACGAACTCTACGGGGAGTACGCATACGAAACATGGCTAGAAAACGGTCGGCTGCTCAGAACGAAGTAACAGAACGCACTGAAGAACAGCAAGGCCTGTGAAGAGCGACCTGAAAAACAGTAACGAACGAACAAGAATACAATGACTCCTTAAAGTCACGCGGAACTTGCTTGCACGCACTGAAGAGCAGATACAAACCCACAAGCACAAACTGAACGGCAGAAAACGATCTGAAAGCCACGAGTCTGAAAAAGCGCGAATCGCCTCTCGCCAAACTTTTACTAACACGAGATTAGCAAAAGGAACCCAAAGGGTGCTGCGCTTGGTTCTGAACTGGCCTTTTCTAGTCTCGTCGTACGTGCTTGACGTCACCGCGTTGTTGTCGATCGGAAATTCCGACAACTTTGTGCGACCGTGTGTAGGCAAAACAAGTTTGAGCCAACATCCGTCGGAAAAAATCCTAGGATTTTGTTGTCGGAATGTCCGAACAAAGTCCGACCGTGTGTACGGGGCATAAGAGGATATTTTTGTGACACATTCGTACATTATTTTGATGAGTTAATTTTGGATGAGTTGCGAGCGCTGTAAGCTATATATTTTTAAGCAGGTAAGTTGCCTTATTGCAGAACAGACATACTATAGCACGTCTCTTCTGCAATACAGAGCTGCCAGCTCGCAATTGTTTTTAATGTTGGTTTAGTTTCACTTTAAAGCAGAGTTCCAACTGTTAAAGAAATTTTATTTTTTTGGATGAATATCTTTATTTTAAAATTCTTATTAATAGCATTCATGTTTCTCTTTTCAATTGCCGCTCGATTGCCGATTTAATAGAGCAAGATATGTTTTATTTCTCCTTGGCAATTTCCATCTTGCTTGTGGGCATTTAAAGCCCACAAGCACTATCTTCCAGGCTCTGGTGCAGCTGAGCGACTGAATGCAATCTATACACTGGGGGGAGAACCTCTGGGGGAATCTAGGATGGAAAAGGACCTGGGGATCCTAGTGGATGATAGGCTCAGCAATGGCATGCAATGCCAAGCTGCTGCTAATAAAGCAAACAGAATATTGGCATGCATTAAAAGGGGGATCAACTGCAGAGATAAAACGATAATTCTCCCGCTCTACAAGACTCTGGTCCGCCCGCACCTGGAGTATGCTGTCCAGTTCTGGGCACCAGTCCTCAGGAGGGACGTACTGGAAATGGAGCGAGTACAAAGAAGGGCAACAAAGCTAATAAAGGGTCTGGAGGATCTTAGTTATGAGGAAAGGTTGCAAGCACTGAACTTATTCTCTCTGGAGAAGAGACGCTTGAGAGGGGATATGATTTCAATTTACAAATACTGTACTGGTGACCCCTCAATAGGGATAAAACTTTTTCGCAGAAGAGAGTTTAATAAGACTCGTGGCCACTCATTACAATTAGAAGAAAAGAGGTTTAACCTTAAACTAGGTAGAGGGTGCTTTACTGTAAGAGCGGCAAGGATGTGGAATTCCCTTCCACAGGCGGTGGTCTCAGCGGGGAGCATTGTTAGCTTCAAGAAACTATTAGATAATCACCTGAATGACCGCAATATACAGGGATATGTAATGTAATACTGACACATAATCACACACATAGGTTGGACTTGATGGACTTGTGTCTTTTTTCAACCTCACCTACTATGTAACTATGTAACAACTGGCGTCGTCGTCGGAAGTGCCGGCCACCGTTGTGATGACAATGAAGCCCTTGGCGCTGCCCACTGACTCCTGGAGGAGCACTAGCGAGCACAGGCGCCGAGGGAAATGACGTCAGGCACCAGGGAGAGGAAGAGGCAGATTCCAAGGCACCCCTTAGCAACAGACATCAAAACGTGAGTAAAAAAAAAAAATGTTTTCCAAAAGTTTTTTATTAGGTTTAATGCTGCTGAATAATGAAAAGCTAATTTTATGGGTGGAACTCCGCTTTAAGTAAACTAAAGGTCATTAGTTAGGGTTCACAACTTCTTTAATAGTGGTTTCTGCAATAGCAAACGAAGCAGCTACGAGTCAGTGAACAGTCTACTCACTGGTTACTGGGTTTTAGAGCCTTAGGCTCCTTTCACACGGGCTGTCCGATCAGATCTGCCTTTCAGTTTTGCAGGCGGACCTGATCGGACTCTCCAGTCTCTCCTATGGAGTGGCGGATGTCAGCAGTGACACGTCCGCCGCTATCCGATCCCATCCTGTCTGCCAAATCCAGACGGATGGTGGTCTTATTTTCCATCCATCTGCCAGATCAGATTGAATATGATCAGATGAAAAAGGACAGGCGGTCGGTTTTCACTCGATTTCCCCATAGAGGAGAGCGGGACTGGGTTTGACTCACAGTGAGTGGAGGTGGATCTATCATCCGCCAGCTCAGCGAGGATCAGCGGATCGATCCCCCATTGAGCAAATGGAGCCTGCCAAATGGAGGCGCCCGTGTGAAAAAAGCCTTAGACAGAACTGTGACATCAAAATGTTAATAAATGAACTTGTTTTCCTAACTGCCTGTGTTGAGCCCATATTCCTCTGTCCTTCTTTACCCTACAGCTGTCCATTTTTCAGACATGGTGTAGAGATAAGAAATTGTAGCTTGCCTCTTTAACTTGGTAATGTGAAAGAGAAGTTATGGCGAGCTGGTTGATTTGCTAGAACTCTGAATCTTGGGCTGCTATAGGACCTGAAAACCTAAGAAGAACGGATAGAACGGGGGTAGGAAACCTTTTGAGCACAGTGTGCCAAAAAATATTTTCAAAGAAATTGAAAGTGACGATTTTATAACAAAAAACTATACACTCTCAATCACGAAAATGATTTTTTTATAAAGTAAATGCTGTAAACTACTTGAGTAATAGTGAGAAATTAAAATCCTGCACTCACGCCTCAGATCAGCCCCAATTCATGCACCTTCACACCTTAGATCACTGCCCCCCTGCAAATCTGTTTCACCACTGTACCCCCTGCTCATCTGCCCCACCACTGTAACCCCCTGCACATCTGCCCCACCACTGTACCACCCTGCACATCTGCCCCACCACTATACCCCCTGCTCATCTGTCCTACCACTGTAACCCCCTGCTCATCTGCCCCACCACTGTAACCCCCCTGCTCATCTGCCCCACCACTGTAACCCTCCTGCTCATCTGCCCCACCACTGTAACCCCCTGCACATCTGCCCCACCACTGTACCACCCTGCACATCTGCCCCACCACTATACCCCCTGCTCATCTGTCCCACCACTGTAACCCCCTGCTCTTCTGTCCCACGACTGTAACCCCCTGCTTATCTGCCCCACCAATGTTCCCCCTTTCTCATCTACACCACCACTGTACCTCCCTGCACATCTGCTCCACCGCCATACCCCCATGCTCTTCTGTCTCACCACTGAACCATCTTCTCATCTGTCCTAACACTAAACTTATCTGCCCCACCACTGTAACCCCCTTTCTGATCTGCCCCACCACTGTACCGCCTGCACATCTGTCCCACCTCTGTTCCCCCTGCTCATCTGTACCACCATAGTACCTCCTTTCTCCTCTGCCCTGCCACTGTACCCCCCTGTACATCTGCCCAACCACTGTAACCCCCTGCTCTTCTGCCCAACCACTGTAAACCCCTGCTCATCTGTCCCACCAATGCACCTCCTTTCACATCTGCCCCACCGCTGTACCCCCTGCTCTTCTGTCCCACTGCTGAATCCCCCCTGCTCATCTTTCCCTCCACTTTAACCCCCTTCTCATCTGGCCCAACACTGAACCCTCCCTGCTTATCTATCCCACCGCTGATCCCCCTTCTCTTCTGCTCCAACACCGAACCCCCCTGCTCATCTGTCCCACCACTGTAACCCTCTGCTCATCTGCCCCATCACTGTGCCCCCCTGCTTTTCTATCCCACCACTGAACCCCCTTCTCATCCCTCCCACTACTGTACCTCCTGCACATCTGCCCCACCACTGTACCCCCTTGCTCTTCTGTCTCACCACTGTAACCTGCTGCTCATCTGCCCCATCAATGTACCTCTTTTCTCATCTGCCCCACCACTGTACCTCCCTGCACATCTGCTCCATGACATATCCCCATGCTCTTCTGTCTCACTACCCTTCTCATCTGTCTTAACACTGAACCCATCTGCTCATCTGCCCCACCACTGTAACCCGCTTTCTCATCTGCTCCACAAATGTACCTCCTGCATATTTGTTTTGCCTCTGTACCCCCTGCTTTTCTGCCCCACCTCTGTTCCCCCTGCGCATTTGTCCCACCAATACACCTCCTTTCACATCTGCTCCACTACTCTACACCCCCCTGCTTTTCTGTCCCACCACTGAACCCCCTTCTCATCTGCCAAAATTCTGAACCCCCCTGCTCATCTATCCCACCACTGTAACCCCCTTCTCATCTGCCCCATCACTGTACCCCCTTGCTCTTCTGTCCCACTGCCGAAGCCCTTTCTTCCACCACTGTACCTCCCTAGACATCTGCCCCACGGCTGTACCCTCCTGCTCATTTGTCAAACCTCTGAACCCCTTCTGCTCATTTTCCCCACCGCTGTACCCTTATGCTCATCTGCTCCAGCGCTGTACCCTCTTCTCATCTATGATATGTGTGATATGCAGAGTGGTGAAAGGAAGCAGAGATGGGACACATCTACCTGTCCTGGCACACTCATCCTGCTGATCCACCTCTCTTTGCTTGTATGTGATGTATGTGATGTTGGTGATGTATGTGATGTCACATTCAAGCATCTGGAATGGATGTGCAATGATGAGCTCAGGTCAGGGGCATTTTCTGAAAGCAGTGGGCCTGTGTGCAGGATGATAAGTTGGGCCCCCGCAGCTGAGGAAAAGTGTGGCACTAAACGCCACAGCAAAAGTTGGGTGTGATTTTCATTGCGCTGAATACTGGCTGTGGCCTAAAGGGACACACAGAGTGCAGGGCTTCAGTAGTAAGTGATGCAAAGGTTCAGGAATAATTTCAACAAAGTTCCCAGAACAGTAATTCTACAAACTGTCACCCGATTGTGGTTTTCTCAATTACAGTAAAATCTCTTCTTTCTGAGATCGGTAGTGGCAACCAAGCGACTCATCTTCCTCCAGTTGGTGGGCGGGGCTAGCAGGACTGTGATTGGCTTTTGCAGTGGCCAATGACAGTCCTCCTCCTCCTGGAAACAGGGAGACCGCCCCCTAGCAGAACTGCACCCAATCTCTTCCCCATCTCAAAAGCTGATGATCGCAGCTACAGCAAAGTTAGAGAACCAAACAATGTTTCCCATCTTTTACAATGTCTGGGGGCACAGTGCCTCCCTCTCAGTGCGGCGTGGGAAATTCTGAAATTGGAATGCATTACTGACACTTCCCTGTGCTGCTTTGCTGATGGGGAGGGAGTCGAGTGTGGGCAAAACAGGCTTCAAGTGCCACTTGCGGCACCAGTGCCAGGGGTTGCCTACCCCTGGGATAGAGGAACTGAACACTTTTTTTTGCAGCCTGAAAAAAACTCTAGTATGCAGAGTTGAGCAATGAAAGTTGTTTGATATCTGTGTCTGTGCAGGGAAATTACCGCTGATAGCAGTGTCTGACATCTATAGGTGAAAGTGATATGTTAGCAGATGGTCTCCCTGCGTATACTGGGTGAAACACAGCTGCCTGCGGTATCCTTCTCTCTTTATCAGGCAACGGGATCTAGTTTTTTACCCCCTTATGATAGCAATAAAGTTAAAAAAATAAATTTAAAAAGTTTAAATAAAAAACGTTACTCTCTTCACCTCGTCCAGAGAACGCCTTGTATCATAATGTAAATTGCTGCGCAAACTGTATAAAATCCTGTATAATAATAATAATAATTAATTGTGTGAGTGGTAGCAGTACCAAGAGAGTGACCCCCTGTGGTCATTGGAAGATCATGGTAATCACTGTAGTAGACACTACAGCGATTGCCAACTTCCTCAATGGCTCCTTGAGTATGAGATACCCATACTTACAGCGAGCTAAGTTGGACCAACCTAAATATGCAATACAAATCATACCTGGAGTCCAGGTTTATTCATCAAATCTTATACAACACATTTAGCATTAGCATAATAACACATTTATATACTGTACTTCTCTATATCACACCTGAGAGAGAGATTTGGTCCCAAAACTGGCACAGTCCATCCAAAAGAGGAACATTTGGGGGCCATGACTTGAGAAGCATTAGAATGTGTTACTCCTGGAGGTTTTGAGTTGTCTTAACCACCTCCTGCGCACCGTATAGACAAATGATGGTGGCAGGGTGGCTCTCTCATTCTGGGGGCAATGTTCCACTCTCACCGCACTTGAGCACCTACGGGGGTTCGCAGATTGGCGATTTGCTGTGTCCCTGGGACACAGCGCATCACCAATCTCAGTAAAGAACCAATGATGGTGCTCTTTACCCCTGTGATCAGCTGTGTCCAATCACAGCTGATCACATGTAAACAAGGAAATGTTGGTTATGAGCTTTCCTCTCCTCACACTGACAGCATGTGAGGAGAGGAGAGAAAAGCCAATCAGCAGCATTTCCTCACAGGGGAGATCTGCACAGATATCAAAAAATAAAAAAACTTAGTGGAAGTTCAATATCACCAAAAGAAAGCTCTGTCTCAAAAAATGATAAAAAAGTCATATGGGTACAGTGTTGCATGATCGCGCAATTGGCATTCAAAGTGCAACAGCGCTGAAAATTGGCCTGGGCAGGAAGGAAGGGGGTAAAAGTGCCCAGTATTGAAGCTGTTAAATGAATGTGGAGTACACTGCCCCCCATTTCTACACATGGACTAGGAGATGTAAGCTCTAAGGAGCAGGGCCCTCTGATTCCTCCTGTATTGAATTGTATTGTACTTGTACTGTCCTCCCTAATGTTGTAAAGCGCTGCGTAAACTGTTGGCGCTATATAAATCCTGTATAATAATAATAATAAAAATAATATAACTCCTTCCCATATAATGTGCCCTCTTTAATCTTTAATGTGAAGGCTGACAAATAAAAGAAGCAGTTCTCCCATCCCATTGGTTAGAAGTGAGCAGAGGAACCCCCTCTAGTGACACAGAGCTGTAGAACTGAATCTGGGGAGCAGAGCAGCGACCAATCACAGTGCAGAGGTCGGGATCCGGGATGCCTGACGTCAGGCGACGCTGACGCTTGGCTCACGTCGCTCCCGGAAGTGATGTTGAGTTGTGTGTTGCCTGTTAGGCAGCAGTTAGCAGAACGGAGACAGGGAAGAGAGGACGGCTGTGACCGGTAAGCCGTTGCTGAGAGCGGCCCCCACTCTTCCTTCGGAGGGCCGGGTAAGGACACACGTCGTCTTCTATGTAGAGCAGTGTGTGAGAGCCGGATATTCCTCATCTCACTGGGGTGGTGTACACAGGCTGCCTCCCCGAGGCCCGCCACTTACCTTCCGCTGTGAGGGCACCGAATGAGACATGAGGAGGAGGAGGAGGAGGAGGAGGTGTGAGCAGTATCATAGCTAAAGCCTATGTAACAGTATGAAGAGGGGGCACAGGTCACTACATTACTGCTTGTCTATAGAGGGGGAGAAGTCACACACTGCCAGAGTCCTAATCTTCAAGTGGAACTATTTTGGATTATAACCCATGTCAATACTTTTTGCCATCTGTGTCTCATTGAGATTTCCTTTCACTTCCTGTCCCATAGCCAAACAAGAAGTGGGAGGAAATTTCTCCAAAGGGAAGGATTCTTTGGTTGTCACCAGAACTAGTGTCCCCGTTGGATGATTTTCCCTCTGTTCCTGTTCTAGGGACAAGCCAAAATGTGGCATTCTCTTTTACTTTCCCAGTTGATAAAGGTAAACAAGACAAATCGGATGAATCTCCCTAACGGGGACACACACAGGGGTTCTATATCCTCTGCACTCTATCCAAACTCATTGCAAATTCTGAGGAGAAATAATTGTTCTTGTAGATCCTAAAGGGTTAGTTCACCTTTTACCAAAAAACTGCCAGTGCAGGTAAGTGACATCTGTAGAGAAAAACAAAGTGTGCAGCTTTGACCAACGTTGAATAACACCCCTTGCTATAAGTGTAGGCCACTAATTCTTCAGGGAGGCAACACTTCCAGGTGGGGTGAGAACATCACAGGGTGCCGGAGGCGGTGGTTCCTAGCTTCGTTTACTGGTGTAAACACACACATGCATCCATGGCAGTGGAGGTTTCTGTGCTGCCAGCAAGAGTGACCGAGCTGTCACAGACGACTCCTGATTTCTGTTTTGGCGGGACACAGGCTTAGAATAATGTGACAGTCGATCACCGTGATCTGCAAGTCTGTCCCACCCCCAGGTGTTAAATTAGAGCTAAATCCTCCTACTCTTTACAACTAAGGAAGCTGCCACCTTGGTCTATGTTTCATCCACAGTTGCCATGGTGCTGCACATGTGATCAGTAAGGATGAGCTCCGGCATGTTCGCACAGCCCACGCGCAGAGCTCGCCAGGAAGTCAGCGCTGCGCTAATCACAGGCAGTGAGACATTTCCTGATCTCTGCAGCCGCACATCGGGTAAATGTCTCACTGCCTGTGATTAGCGCAGCGCCGACTTCCTGGCGGGCTGTGCGAACACGCCGAAGCTCATCCTTAGTGAGCCGTTTGGCTCGATAGTTGGGTTGAGAGGATGTGTACCTGAGACAGGGGCGTTGCTAGGTCTGCAAAAGATCTGGGACTAGAGCCCATAGCAGCGGTCACCAAGCTTTTTGCATGCCCGTGGGGAGGGGGGTGGGAGACCAGTGGTAAGCAATTTTTCACGGGCGATGGCTGGTGTTAGCGCTTCAATCATCATGGCATAATGGTTGATATGGTGTCAGGGTGATTTAAGTGCATTATTTCTATTGTTACATTCTAATATATAATGAAGTGGTTCACCTCACCATACTGCAGAATCAGACATTGAAGCAAGGGGGTCTGGCTGCAAAGTGGAGCTCCACAATGACAGGAAGCACGTGACCTCCACTCCACCGTGCTGTGAGGGCAGAAGAGCGCTGATGTGTGGCGGGCAGTGAGAGATGATGTCATCTCTTTGCTGATCGCCGCACCTCTCTCCCAAATTGAAGAGGCCCGGCTGTGAAGAGCGCTGATGTGACGCGGGCGGAGAGAGATGTCATCTCTGCTCGTCTACCTGCTCTCTTCTCGCCTCTCCTCCGCCTCTCTCATGCAGCCAGCCCGTCTGCCGCAGCAGCTGCAACCCGCTGGTTAGGCAGGGACCCTGCGGCAAGAGACTCGGGGCTATGGGCCCCAGATTTGGGGCTATAGCCCCAATAGCCACCCCCTAGCAACGCCCCTGGCCTGAGACATTTACCTTTCACAGCATTTCTTGAATGTAACTGGGTTGATGTTAAATCAATGGGTTTAGTTCCTAACTTAACCCTCCTATCGTTTTTAGCCAAGGGTGCTGCCACCTTATGGCCCGAACACACAATCTGAATATCGTACGAAAACAGTCGTCTGTGGAAGGATCGTACGATATTCGGATCGTGTGTACACTACTTTCGACAGCCGATCACGACCGCTCATCCGATATTATTCAATCGGATAATTTTCCTCGTACGATTCCAGATTGTACGATTTTCGTTTAGTCAGTATAGTTGTCGTCCGAAAATACAAATGCATTACAACAAATGACATCACTTCCGATTTTTTTTTTTTTTTTTTTTTTTGTCTGTCGTACGAGAATTTTCGTGACTTTATTTAGCTATTCAATTTCTACCTGTGAATATTAAGCGAGAACGGTCGTACGATATTCGGAACGTGTGTATGAGGCATTAGCCTCTGTTCTGCAGTTGCCATGGTGATGCACATGTGATCAGTTATGACTCCAGCCATTTGATGGCTTAACAGTTTGATTGACAGCACCAGCAAATGTGACCATTTTTTGAAACTGTTAACCACTTCAGCCCCGGACCTTTTGGCTGGCCGACGACCAGAGCACTTTTTGCGATTCGGCACTGCGTCGCTTTAACTGACAATTGCGCGGTCGTGCAACGTGGCTCCCAACAAAATTGACGTCCTTTTTTGCCCCACAAATAGAGCTTTCTTTTGGTGGTGTTTGATCACCTCTGCGGGTTTTTATTTTTTTGCGCTTTAAACAAAAAAAAGCGTCAATTTTGAAAAAAACTCAATTTATTTTTACTTTTTTGCTGTAATATCCCCAAAAAATATATAAAAGCATTTTTTTCCCCTCAGTTTAGCCCGATACCTATTCTGCATATTTTGGGTAAAAAAAATCGCCATAAGCGGTTGAAAAGTTATAGCGTCTACAAAATAGGGGATAGTTTTATGGCATTTTTATTAATAATTTTTTTTTTTTTTTACTAGTAATGGTGGCGATCAGTGATTATTATTATTATTATTTTTTTTTTATCATGACTGCGACATTATGGCAGACAGATCGGACACTTTTGGCGCTATTTTGGGACCAGTCACATTTTATATAGTGATCAGTGCGATTAAAAATGCATTGATTACTGTGTAAATGTCACTGGCAGCGAAGAGGTTAACCACTAGGGGGCGCTGAAGGGGTTAAATGTGTCCTAGGGATTTGTTGTAACTGTAGGGGGGAGGGGCTACGTGTGTCACTACACTGATCACCGCTCCCGATTACACGGAGCTGTGATCAGTGTCCTGTCACTAGGAAGAATGGGGAAATGCTTGTTTACATCAGCATTTTCCCGTTCTTCATCTCCGTGAGACGATCGCGGGTATCCCCGCGGACATCGAGTCCGCGGAACCCGTGATCACGCTCACGGAGCTCGCGGTGGCCGCGTGCCCACAATGCTACTTCATAAAGGGCAAAGCACAGGTACGTTCATATACCTGTACGTGCCCTTCTGCCGACGTATATCAGCGTGAGCGGTCGGCAAGGGGTTAAAGAGGTGTTCCGGCCCCCCCTTTGAAAAATTAAGTTAGCAGCTACAAATACCAGCTCCCTACTGCTCATGTGCAAAGTGCGCTACACTTTCTAATTGTCGCGGCAGAGGAAGGAGGAGGGGGCTGAACTTCTGAGTGACGGCGCCGCGGAAGTGGTCAAAAACAGGTACCCGTTCCACTTTTGAATGGAACTCCACTTTAAATCGATGGGTTAAAGCAGAACTTTACTCATAACAACTTGATAAAAAAGTAATGTTCGTTAGCTAGGAACATGCATTCCACATTAATAATTATGCTACCAAAATGAGTGTGTGCTGTAAATTGCCTCCAGCATTGCTCCTGTTTTCTTTTTGCTGGAAGCTGCCTTTTTTCTGAAACCCAGAGCCCCAGCGGTAAATCATAGAGCGGAGCTAAACCAATCGATTTAACGGTTTCAAAACGGTCACATTTGTCATAACTGATCACATGTGCAGCACCATGGCAGTTGCAGATGAAACATAAGCAGCTTCCTTGGCTGTAAAGAATAGAAGGGTTTAATTCTACTTTAAGTCTGTCAGCACATCAGCCTCTACAAACTTGACAGTGCCTAAAAATGGAGAGCAACTGAGCATGTGCAGAGCAGGGTGAGACAGCGTATTACTCGATTTTAAACAGTATAGGCACTTATTTGTAATGTTTTACATAGATATACCTGCAAAAGGGGTCAGCCCAAAGTGATCTAGCAGGACCTAATTTTCTGACTAAAGTTCCACTTTAGGACCTAGTTAAAGGGCTGTTGGGAGAAGGGGGGGGGGGGGGGGCAGGGGTTGAAGTCCACGTTGAGGAATCAATTATTGACAGTGAAAAAAAAATATTTTCCCAAACATTTACTTTGCAGCTATTAAAGATTATCAGTAGCTATGGTTTCCTTGTTTTGGGAGTGAGGACGGATTAGAACCCCTGTTGTCTTTTACTGCTATCTGGGACTGCAATAGACATTTTCTTGCCCTAGTGACAGTCTTGCCACACAGAAAGTGAGGAAAAGCTCTCCAATAACAGCATTACAGATGATTTTCTTTAGTTAAAGCGTTAAAATGTATCCTGTTCCCTTAAAGCATGTTATACAGTAGAGTGCTTGTGCTGTGTAATTTTCCCCCCTGCAGCGCCTGAAATACCTGGCTGATCCTAAACAGCCGCACACCAGAATGGATAAATCCGTCTTTTTATTCAAAGTACAGGATCATGAGGTACACAGAACACGACTGTGGGGTGGTACAAAAATACCTGACGCGTTTCGCACTTACAGCTAGAGCTATGAGTAAGCGCTTGGTGTAAGTGCGAAACGCGTCAGTATTTTTGTACCACCCCACAGTCGTGTTCTGTGTACCCCATGATCCTGTATTTTGAATAAAAATACGTATTTATTCATTCCGGTGTGCGGCTTTCCAGGTCTTCTTGTTCTCTTCTACTTGCATCAACATTCAGCCAGCACCTGGGGCTCTTATCTTCTTGGAGGTAATGAGACACAAGCACTCTGGTTTAAGCCCCTCTTTGAGTGGAGGATCCCACATTACCTGGCTGATCCTGCCTGCCTATGTCCTTCCCTTTGTAAACTGACCACAGTGTGTCAGGTTTTTATTGTTTGTTTCTCTATTGCAGATTTTTCCTCACTTTCTGTCTGGTAAAAAGGAAGTCACCAGGACATGAAGTAAAGGGAAATCTCTCTAACGATACCCCAGATACCATTGGAAAACTAGAAAAAAAAAGGCTATAGATACACTTTAACTTTGCAGAGTTACCTATCAAAGATTGTTTTGCTCCCTTATTTATCTAAAAGTGGACATACTTTTTTTTTTTTTTTTTTTGAAAGCTGTTCTTTGTCAGTGATCTCCCATTTTGTTCCAGGTGATGGGGTCTGATCTGGTCATATGGCCTCTTGTTTGGGCCCCAAGGAATCTCCAGGCTGCAGAAAAAGATGTTGGGTGGGCGAATGACATCAGGAGGCAGGGCTGTTCAGTCTTTGTTTATTGTGGCTCATGCATATAGAGATGTCCAGGTGGGGAGTACATGGAGGACTACTAGATTGCTAGGCAACATGAGGACAGCTCCTCATGGGCTATTGCAGTGCATTGAAAGTCCGCAAGAGATGATACTCTTGGGATTTGTTCACACAATATCTGTTGAGCTGCGTGAATTAACACAATGGCACATAGAAAACAATTTGTTTTCTATTTGCCCTGTTTACACCACAATGTTGCATCAAGGTTTGTTTTAGGGCATTGCGTAAAATACAGACTTGCTGCATTTTTATGCAGCACAACCCACTGCACCATGGCGTGTTGTGAGGAAAAGAGACCTAATTTAAGTGTCATTTTGTAACACTTCAATAAAGTTAAAGGTAAACCGTGTCTTGCCTTGTAACAATGCAATGCATCAACTGTACTCATTGAACACCAGCTGGCGTGCATATACCCTGTTTCCCCCGAAAATAAGACCTAGCGTGATTGTCAGTGATGGCTGCAATATAAGCCCTACCCCCCCAAATAAGCCCTACCCGGTTTCCCCGACAATAAGCCCTACCCTGAAAATAAGACCTACAAGGACTTTAACTAGGGCTTATTTGGGGGGTAGGGCTTATATTGGAGCCATCACCGACATTCACGCTAGGTCTTATTTTTGGGGAAACAGGGTAAGTGCAGGCTGATGTGAACGAGTCCTTATGGTTACATAGAGACACAGAAAGGGACACTTATTGTGAAGATTGGTAAGAATTTTAGACGCAAATCAAGCTGGCTGTCAGTTGGCAAAGTCTGTGTGACAGTTTTTAAGTGTAGATGTGACCCCGGCACCTATAAACTTGGGCAGCAAAGTATGACCGTTTTGCACAGGTCTGCAACAGATTTACCACTGAAAATGTGATAAATTTTCACAAACAAAAAATGGTCAGGAGCATGTTTTAGTCTGTCGTACTTTAAAGCAGCTGAGGACAAATTTGTAAATTAAGCTTTTAAATCAACTCTATCAGCGGCTATTTATCATTGGCTTGCAGTGTGAGAATTACCCGCAAAAAAAAATGTGCATTTATTTTTATTTTTTGTCAAAAAGGTGAATTTATCCTTTTAACCAGGAGCTGCAGTCATATTTGTAAACATTTAAAGTCGGCAGCTATAAAAACTGTAGTTGCTGACTGTTAATAAACAGACTTGCCTGTCCCAGGATCCAGTGCCGTGCCTAGTGCCTCGTTTCCACTGAGCGGTTCGGGTCGGTACAGTTTGAATGGTCCGGTCTATTCTGGTGAGCGTTTCCACTGCAAGTGAGACCACAAGGGGCCATACAGGGTTTAGAAAAAATGGCTCCACATAGCACAGCAGAGGGTTTTCTGTCAGCCAATCATTGGAATGTATCGTAGCTCCGCCCTAGCCAAACCATTTTCTATGGCCCCACATCTGAAGCAGGACCCTGAATGGAGCGGTACGGTTCGGTTGTATGGGCCGCTTTCATAATAGAAACACCCAAAATAGCGTACCGAACCGTCCACTCAGTGGAAACGATGCATAGATCCGAGCTGAAGTGGGAATGGGTGCCTGTTTCAATAAGTAACACCCCCCAAAAACAAAAAAAAATGCCATGTCATAAAGAGATATGGGGAGGCCTTAAAGTGGACTTTTCCCACTGGTGTGCTTTTGCTGCTCTATTTCAGGGCAAGAAAAATGCATGAAAAACTGTTAAATCCTATGAAACTGTTCACACTACAGGTATGCTGCATTTTGAA
Source organism: Lithobates septentrionalis (assembly GCA_037952835.1). Taxonomy (NCBI): domain Eukaryota; kingdom Metazoa; phylum Chordata; class Amphibia; order Anura; family Ranidae; genus Lithobates; species Lithobates septentrionalis. The sequence continues at coordinate 150,275 of JBBDGP010004023.1, forward strand.
AAGTCTTGCATGCTGCATCTTTGGTGCAGTTTTTCAAAAGCATACCTAAAAAGGCACCTTCCAGTATAAGTCAGTGGGTACACATCAGTGTGAAAGGACCCTAAAGCTGCAGAGGAAACACTGTGATTGGGGCAAAGGAGTGTCACCCGTCTGACAGGTAATGTGAAAACTGTGTATCTTTGGAAATGTAGCAGTATAGCTGTGTTAATGCCATGCTGCTGCTTTATAAGTGGGGCCCTCGGTAAAACCAGATATGTTTGAAAATTCGTATTTCATTGTTAAGCCTGCTAAATTTTAATGTACAATGAAATGTTTATATTGTGGCTTGTTTGCTTTGAGGCTTGTGTGTTTGGGTATTGTATGCAGCTGTTTTTTGTTTGCCCTGTGTTCTGCAATGTGAACCAATACTGACTGCTTCTGCCTGTGGGGCTCATCAAATATTGATTGTGCCAATTGATTTTCATGTGACTTTAGATTGAGTAGTGGAGTTTCCAAAATTGGATATTAGTAACTCCTCTGCTTATTGCAGATTAAATAGCAATTATAACACATTAGTATAAGAGAGACATTTTTTTATTTTATCATTGTAGTAGATTTTGTAATTTTTTTGACATGTGCTTTATTCTTAGGGGAGTATTAATTGAAAAAAGAAAAAAAAAAGTTGCATAGTGGTTTGCCTAGTGAAAGTACATGTACATCAGTTCTGTGCAAATGGGGCAAAAAACCTTTATTAAAACCACAAAATCTCTGCGCTTAGGACTGAGAAAAAAGAGAGAGAGAAGAGGAAAAGGAGAAAAAGGAAGAAAAAAGGAGAAAGAAAAGGGGGGGAAAAGTGGGGATGAAAGAAACAAGGGAGTGTAGAACCCTCTATAAAGGGAATAGATGAGGGAAAAGGGGGCAGTGAGGAGAGATAACAGGAAAGGGAGGAAGGGCTAAGGAAAAAGGTATGCTGCCTCCCCTAGTTAAGCCCTCAAAAGGGCTATCGATTATAACAGAATGTAAATGGGGGTTATGGCGCTCCCTTATGGGGGGTATATAAGTAAATACTAATAAAGATATTAATGAATAGTAAATGCCATACGCAAAGGGTAAATAAGTGCAATAACTCTGGATGCTCATAAATTGATTAATACCATAAAAAATTGAAAAAAGTGAAACCAAAAAAAAATTGTGAAACCAAAAAATGATGAAGACATCCCATTCACATGTAATGGGCAAGTGTGAAATATTAGTCAGTTGCAGGTGCTGACCAATAGGTGCGAATAATATAAATATAATACTGTGCAACTCTATAATAAGTCCAACGTGTCCCAAAAGTGATAATCAAATGCAAGTCAATAGGAAAAATAAATATATAGGAAAAAATAAATAAAAAATAGGTAAAAAATCCAAAAGAGTGAAAAATACAGAAAGTCTAATCAAAAGTGATATATTCCAAAATATATATGTCATAACAAAGTTCCAACTGCTTTGGTGACTGTAGTGCCCACAAAGGAGAATATCCGTGACTTCTGTGCTCCCCCTTTTGGCTCCCCACTCACCGGCTCCCAATACCCCTGCAGGGGTGACAGACACTATAAGGTTCCAATGCCGTCCTCTTGGTTGGTATCCCGTGGTTGCTAAAATATGGTATCCTCTGTCCCAGGGTTCCCAGGTCAATCATCCATATCACCTTACACCACGTCCAAGAAGGGGAATCGCCAGAGAAATCCTCATAAGAAAAGATGTCACCTCATAGTGTAGTATAATTAGTGTCTGTCACCCCTGCAGGGGTATTGGGAGCCGGTGAGTGGGGAGCCAAAAGGGGGAGCACAGAAGTCACAGATATTCTCCTTTGTGGGCACTACAGTCACCAAAGCAGTTGGAACTTTGTTATGACATATATATTTTGGAATATACCACTTTTGATTAGACTTTCTGTATTTTTCACTCTTTTGGATTTTTTACCTATTTTTTATTTATTTTTTCCTATATATTTTTCCTATTGACTTGCATTTGATTATCACTTTTGGGACACGTTGGACTTATTATAGAGTTGCACAGTATTATATTTATATTATTCGCACCTATTGGTCAGCACCTGCAACTGACTAATATTTCACACTTGCCCATTACATGTGAATGGGATGTCTTCATCATTTTTTGGTTTCACAATTTTTTTTTTTTTGGTTTCACTTTTTTCAATTTTTTATGGTATTAATCAATTTATGAGCATCCAGAGTTATTGCACTTATTTACCCTTTGCGTATGGCATTTACTATTCATTAATATCTTTATTAGTATTTACTTATATACCCCCCATAAGGGAGCGCCATAACCCCCAAAAAACCTTTATTAGCTGATTCTCTGTACTGGATGAATGTGTGCCCCATTTATTTTCTGTGGTTGGATCTCCTTTTTGTTTTGAAGATTGAATCCACTGGTTCCCACTGTTAAATTGAGGATTCAAACTAGTGAGTCGCTGCATATTGCTCTGGCCAGTGTCCATTAGCTGGCTCAGACTTCTGTGATAAATAATAGTAGACCTTTAGAGGGCAACATCTACTCCTCTGATTCCCCTTGCGACTAAGGCCTCATGCACACGAGACGCTGTTAAACGCACGTTCAGAGGCAGTTGGACACTTTTTTCAACTGCCCCTGAACTCCTTCAATGTTATCCTATGTGTCCATGTACACAGTCTCGTTTTTTGGCGTTTTTAGGCAGTTGTGTTTAACTTCGTTTTAGGGCTGAAACAACGAATCGATTAATCGACAACTAATCGATTATGAAATTAATCGATTACCATTTTCATAATCGATTAATAGGCCAGTAACATAATGGGGTTAAAAATAATAAAATTAGCCCTTAATAGTACAAAAAGAGCAAATAATCGCTACTGTAAATATTATTTTCACAGTTCTACAGTAAAAAAAATGAACCCCTTACAGTAGAGATTATTTGCTTTTTTTTTTTGTACTATAAAGGGCTCATTTTAGTTTTTTAACCCCATTATGTTACCAAATGTCTTAGACCTGGTTCACATCTTTGTGTTTTTTGGTGCTTTTTGCAGAAACACACTACAGTTCATTTAACATGATTTTCTATGGGACACGTTCACATCTATGCTTTTTTTCAGCCGCTGCGTATTTGGAAAGGATCAAGGACTTTTTTTTTTTTAACGCAAAACGGTGCTTTTTGGTTCAATATACTTCAATGGAGAAGCTGTAGAAAAGCATGTAATGCCTTTTTGCAGCAATTTGTGTTTTTTAATCTGCCCAACAACAAATTGGCCAAAAAACTGTATTTTTCTTCTAATAGTGTATACAGTATATCTCTGTCTGTTATTCTCAGAGTGGATTCAATATTTTGCTCCCTAACCATATAGTTGGTTGTTTATATTTACCACTGCATAGAGATATTTAAGAATTAATTTCTTTTTTTTAAAAACTTTACATATTAACTAAATTATACACCACACTTTTTTTTAAAGGTTATTAACCGATTAATCGATTAATCGAAACAATAATCGACCAACTAATCGATTATGAAAATAATCGTTAGTTGCAGCCCTACTTCGTTTTTCCAGAAGCAAAAAAATGGTTTCAGACGCTAAATTTTATAATTGTTTAAGTGTTTTTAAAGGAACCCTAGTTTTTGGACCAGAAAACACAAAAATATGATGGTAAACTGCAGCAGAGAATGACATTTTGCGACCCGACTTTGGGGCCCCATATCTCGGGGCCACTTACTGCTAGGAACCCCAAATTTGGTGTGCAAACACAGTGGAACTAGCACTACAACATATCCAACTTTTAGGGCCCCGTATCTCTGGGCCACTTGGTGCTAGGAACCCCGGATCTGTTGTAGTGCTAGTTCCACTGTGTTTGCATACCAAATTTGGGGTTCCTAGCTTCAAGTGACCCTGAGATACGGGGCCCCAAAGTTGGGTCGCAAAATGTCATTCTCTGCTCTGCAGACGCTTCTAGACGCAAACACGGTAAAAACGCAGCATGCAAATGCGGCAAAACGGGCGTTTCTAAACGCCGGTTTCAGCTTTTAAAAACGTGTTCAGCAGAGTTTGCATCGGCGTCTCGTGTGCATGAAGCCTTATGATCCCAGAAGTTATATGTAATTATGTTACTTCAGGTTTCACAGCGGTCATTCCCTGACTACTTTTAGCCAAGGATGCGGCTAATCAAGCACAACCCAAGCTTGATTATCTGCAGTGGAGACATTGTGGGTCTAATAGAGGACCTTTTACCTGCACATGCTATCACAAGGGGCTTATTAGCCCCCTCATGATAGCAATACAGTTAAAGTGGTTCTAAAGGCATAAGGTTTTTTTATTTGCCTTAATGCATTCTCTGCATTAAGGTAAAAATCCTTTTTTGTATTTGAGCAGATTTAAACCTCATCAGGTTAGGGTTTTGATCTACTTTGAAGCAGGGCAATAATTCCAGGTGTCTGGTTTAACAGATTAACTCATATTCATCCATCCTAGGATCAGAAAAAAATGAACATGTTATATTTAGTAACCTTGACATTAGATTCTGTGGAAAATGTTTTACCTAGACTGGAGTTCTGTATTTTAGGCTACTCCTATAATAGATCTAGAAATCTGCAAAGCTCTCAGCAAAAATTGCCAGCGGAATGTGTGTACTGGTTTGGCCAGACACACAGAGTAGTAGAGACACTATTTGTGGTTAAGATTGTCCGGCACTTACTCTGCTTCTCTGCCTAACCCTGGGTTAATTTGGGCCCTCTTCTTCTTCTAATGTTATGTAATTCTTTTAATGTGTTTCTGGCCAGCTGTACACAAGTTGTAAGGGTGCTGGTAAAAATGCGTTACTATAACGCAGCAGACGACATGACAGACACATGTACAATGAGTGGGGGCATAGTGAGACTGTCTTTGAGGTTGTAGGATAAGGCCATTATGCCAAGTCACCTTGTATAAATACATTTCTTAATTTTCGGTTCATGAAAGTCTGGGGTCCCCTGGCGGCGCTCCAGGCCCCTCACTCCCGCTGAATGCACCCAGAAAAAGCAGCTTGCTGTGGGTACACCCGAGCAGGCGCGCTCCCAAGCTGCTGCTCTGCGTGTCCATTTACATACAGCCCTACACCCTCTCTCTCTTCATTGGCTCACTGGCTGTGATTGACAGCAGCGGGAGTCAATGGCGCTGCTGCCCCAGCTGATGAGTCCCCAGAGAGTCAATGCTGTCGTGCACATCACTGCATCGCAATGGGGTTCAGGTAAGTATTAGGGGGGCTGAGGGGACTGCTGTACTGAGTTTACCTTGATGCGTGATAAGCATGAAGGCAAGGTTTTTACAACCTCTTGAATAATTGCAGGACCCACATTTTGTGCTTATATATTTTTATTGATTTGCCACTGTTGGTGATATTAATCCATTACAAATTTAGAAAGCATCTTTTTTTTTTGTATTGGTAAAGCAGCACACACATCAGTCTTGTTTTTTGAAGCCCTTTCACATAGGTGTTTTAGCGCTAGAAATAGCACCTGTAAAGCGCCTGAAAAATGCCTCACATGCTGCTGGAGTGTAAAAGCCTGAGTGCTTTCACACTTGGGCGGTGTGCAAGTAGCATCTTTGGGGCGGTTTGGGATATTGGGTGTATACACCGCTCCCAAAACGCCCCTGCCCATTGCAATGAATGGGTAGCACTTCCGAACCGCCGCAACACAGGCGTTTATAACCCCGGCAGACGCTAGCAGGGGTTAAAAGCGCCTTGCTAGCGCCCAAAAAGCGCCACTTAAACAGCGGCAAAGCGCCGCTAAAATGAGCTTTACCGCTGACGCACGGGCGGCCCCAGTGTGAAAGGGGTCTTAATTTAGTTACACTTGTGTGCTTGCAACTTTAAAGGTATATTTTGGCACAGGTATATTTTGATGCGCAAACTTCTCCTTTATATTGTATATGAGCAGCATATCTCAATATCTGATCACTCGGCAAAGCACTTGTACACAATTTAACTTTGCCCGCAGTTTGTGACGCTAGAAGGATTCTCAGAAAAATATGGAGTCACTGGGCAATTCCAGTCACGAAACCCATGAGCTACGTGTGTGTACAAAAGCACCTAATGCTTGTGAATGAAGTTTATGAAAATTGATTGCTGGCGCTTTAACCTAATCATTTGACACACTGCTCATTTTTTGTCTATTGCCTTTTGATCTTTGAAGCTGAGGTATGGCTTATCTTATTTCTTATGTTATTTTCCATGCAGGACAGAAAAACAAAAATGAATGCAGTAACCTAGCATGTGCCTCGCCCCTTGGAGGGACCAGAAGAAAACATGGACAAGCAAGTAAGAACTACAGAACACTGCGAAACCATGGCCAGGGTCCATCGTCCTTGCAATAACACATCAGAAAGTAATGGAGCAAATCTTCCTAAAGGAAGAAACCATAACCTTTCTGCAGATTTAAATTCAAAATCTGCATCTCAGAAAAATAGTAAAAGAACTCCAGAATGTGCAGCAGGGTTGTACATAAATCAGAGATGTGATGTGTCCAAGCACAACTGCTTGTATGATTTTGACAGATCTTCACAAAACCAAGAAGTAGCTGAAGATATGTGGACTAAGGAGTTCCTTTCTGATGATGCATCTAAAGAGAATCTAATTGGTGAATCTGGCTGCAGTTCTAAACATCAAATAGAGGAAAACAATGTTTGTGATTGTGGACCAGCACAATCCTTGTTCCCAGACTGTGGGCACATCAGTGATGGCATAGAGTCTGCTGGAGGCATATACCCTGATATTAGTGACCATATATGTAGCCAAGACTTGGGTGATTTTTCTTGTTACCAGCAAGAATTATTAGAAAAAGGAGGTGATGATGAAGATCGTGGAAGGTTGGCAGAGGAGGATTTTTTGAAGCCAGTAAGTGGAAGAAGAGTCCGTAAAGGAAAATCCCGTAATAATGCAAGAGATGAGTTGAGAAAGGATGGCCGTCAACATCCATCCTCCAGCAGCAAGCACAAACTAGGTCGCAAGAAGAGCCGTGTTGAAGGGAAACACCAACTGAGAGCCTTAGTTCCTCAGCCATTGTTGCGGGTTTCAAATTACTGTATCCAGGTTCTTATAGATTTTGTGCTGTGGATTGGTGAATATGTAGAGGCACTTGGCACAAAGCTATATATCTGGTTATGGTTACCTGCTCATGACTTGGGCAGTTTGAAAAGTCAGCTTTGGACCTTTGGTGTATGGGCACAGCATTGTACTAAAGACTTATGGAGTTTTGTTTGCTTTTGCTGTTTATGGATTTTACATGTAATGAAAATGTTATGTGCGTTTTTATTCTCGCTGCTTCTTCTTTCCGTGGGCTATGCTCGAATCTGTTGGAACTATATTAAGAAAACAGGGGACAATCTTGGAGCAGACAGCAACTTGCGATCCTGGATTTCCTCCAAGTTTCAGAGAGTCGGGGTCTTAGTGACCCAAAACAGGATATACAAACTATTTTTTAATCGGCTGAAAAAATGGACAGGGAAATTATGGCCTTTGAAGTCAAGGACAGATAAAGACACCAAAAGAGCTTCAATGGGGTCAACAAGTACAGGTCGCTTTCAGGCTAGAGATGAGGTGGAACGTCTGCTAACCATGGCTGACATTCCAGAGGAGGATTTAAACCCTTTTCAGGTTTTAGGAGTGGAAATCGATGCTTCTGATACGGAGCTGAAAAAGGCGTATCGGCAGCTGGCTGTTTTGGTGAGTGTTTTACGATGTTTTGCTTTCCCCCCCTTTTTTTTTTTTTTTTGCAGTGCCAAGGGATTTAGAAATGTGAGGGTAAAAAGACTGTATTGTTTTCATTTTTTTTTATTTATTTATTTTTTTTTATGACGTGATGGGTAAAAGTGACATTATCGGGTGTCTTAAGCTGGTTCAAATCTCGGCCGGTTCAGCAGGGACCAGCTGAAATCCAAACCATGTCTGTGCAGACTGAATGATCGATCAACTTTGCTACAACCAGCCTGTCAGGTTTTATATGTGATTATTTTTTTTTTTTTTTTGCTGGCAGCTGTTATAGCTGCTAGCAGTAGCAGTTATCAATGTGTTCTTCTGGCGGGGACGGCTTTCCGTGCATAACGGGAGAACACAGTGACTCCGCGGGAGGGATTCCCCCATCAACATTGACAGTGTTGATGGGGGAATTTTGCAATTTTCTTTCCTCTAAAGAAAGGCAAATCGATCCGTCTATGGCACGCTTTAGTTTCTTAAAGGGAGGGGCTGTGTTGCTATTATGGAAACTGTGACCAGAGCCATCACAATTCTGTCCATTTCCCTACCTATTGACCAATTGTGGCCAATAGGAATGCAAAGTAAACAGAAGGGGTGGGGTCACAGCATGACTATGTAAGTGTTGGTTACTGTTTGCTTAATAGTTACCTGTATTTTTGCATACTTGGTAATTCTGCACACAAAGTAAGCATTAGTGTAGGCAGTGGAAGTTGCCTGTGTTCTTTTTCAGTAACCAGTTTAATTTTCTGTTAGAAATTCCCACCAGTTAATGTCTTCAGTTGTTTTGTTCCCTAACTATACAGTCAGGTCCATAAATATTGGGACATCGACACAATTCTAATCTTTTGGCTCTATACACCACCACAATGGATTTGAAATGAAACAAACAAGATGTGCTTTAACTGCAGACTTTCAGCTTTTAATTAATGAGGGTATTTACATCCAAATCAGGTGAACAGTGTAGGAATTACAAGTTTGTATATGTGCCTCCCACTTTTTAAGGGACTAAAAGTAATGGGACAGATTAACAATCATCCATCAAACTTTGACTTTTTAATACTTGGTTGCAAATCCTTTGCAGTCAATTACAGCCTGAAGTCTGGAACGCATAGACATCACCAGACGCTGGGTTTCATCCCTGGTGATGCTCTGCCAGGCCTCTACTGCAACTGTCTTCAGTTCCTGCTTGTTCTTGGGGCATTTTTGCTTCAGTTTTTTCTTCGGCAAGTGAAATGCATGCTCAATTGGATTCAGGTCAGGTGATTGACTTGGCCATTGCATAACATTCCACTTCTTTCCCTTAAAGTCTTTGGTTGCTTTCGCAGTATGCTTCGGGTCATTGTCCATCTGCACTGTGAAGCGCCGTCCTGAAGCATTTTGCTGAATATGAGCAGATATTGCCCGAAACACTTCAGAATTTATCCTGCTGCTTTTGTCAGCAGTCACATCAATAAATACAAGAGAGCCAGTTCCATTGGCAGCCATACATGCCCACGCCATGACGCTACCACCACCATGCTTCACTGATGAGGTGGTATGCTTTGGATCATGAGCAGTTCCTTTCCTTCTCCATACTCTTCTCTTCCCATCACTCTGGTACAAGTTGATCTTGGTCTCATCTGTCCATAGGATGTTGTTCCAGAACTGTGAGGGCTTTTTTAGATGTTGTTTGGCAAACTCTAATCTGGCCTTCCTTTTTTTGAGGCTCACCAATGGTTTACATCTTGTGGTGAACCCTCTGTATTCACTCTGGTGAAGTCTTCTCTTGATTGTTGACTTTGACACACATACACCTACCTCCTGGAGAGTGTTCTTGATCTGGCCAACTGTTGTGAAGGGTGTTTTCTTCACCAGGGAAAGAATTCTTCGGTCTTCTGGGTCTTTTGGTGTTGCTGAGCTCACCGGGGTGCGTCCTTTCTTTTTAAGGATGTTCCAAACAGTTGATTTGGCCACACCTAATGTTTTTGCCATCTCTCTGATGGGTTTGTTTTGTTTTTTCAGCCTAATGATGGCTTGCTTCACCGATAGTGACAGCTCTTTGGATCTCATATTGAGAGTTGACAGCAACAGATTCCAAATGCAAATAGCATACTTGAAATTAACTCTGGACCTTTTATCTGCTCATTGTAAATGGGATAATGAGGGAATAACACACACCTGGCCATGGAACAGCTGAGCAGCCAATTGTCCCATTACTTTTGGTCCCTTAAAAAGTGTTAAGCACATATACAAACTGTTGTAATTCCTACACCGTTCACCTGATTTGGATGTAAATACCCTCAAATTAAAGCTGAAAGTCTGCAGTTGAAGCACATCTTGTTCGTTTTATTTCAAATCCATTGTGGTGGTGTATAGAGCCAAAAAGGTTAGAATTGTGTTGATGTCCCAATATTTATGGACCTGACTGTACATATAATTTATATTCAGTTTCTGAAGCTGCAAGGAAGGGTAACATAGAGTAAATTTAGCTTATCACATAAATTGGAGAATTAGGATCTTTTGTGGTCGGTGCCCACCTGATTTCTTCTACATAGATATGGCTTGCTATAGGCAGGGAGTTGCCACGAGCAGTAATTGCCTTCTGTGGAAAGTGTTCTTTCACTTGTCAGGCGAATAATGCTCATCAGGAGTCTTTTTAAATGTTGTTTTTTTTTTTTTTTTTTTTTTTTGGTTCAGTAAAACCTTTTTTATAACTTGATGAAGAGTGTGTTACCATTATTTATTGGAAGGAGCTGCACCTTCTTTATGTTGACAGGTCCATCCAGACAAGAACAATCATCCTCATGCTGAAGAAGCTTTTAAGGTACTAAGGGCAGCGTGGGATACAGTAAGCAACCCAGAGAAGAGGAAGGAGTATGAACTGTAAGTATAAGTATGCTTCAGCATTGATGACTTATCAAGTTTAATTAAATGATTTCTAGAAAACACTTTATATATTTCTGAACATTTAGGCTGAAAATTTCCCAGAAAATAAAAATAAAATGATTTTTGTAAATGAAATGTTTTATTCATTAGGAAATGATCCAGTAATCTAAACCCTTTTGTATTTCCAGCATGCACAGACACTGCTTTGTCCATAATGTACCAATGTTTTCTGAAACCCAGAAGCTGAGAGGATTTGAACAATTAAGGCTGGGTTCACACTATTGCGATCTGGGTGTGGGTTTCCCCGCATCCAATTAGCATGTCAGGAGACTGACCAGCTCTCAATGGAGCCGGTGTTCTATCGATTTGTGCCCGCGCATGTGCAGAACGGAAGGTGACTCCAGCTGTTTTCCCGACCAGCTAGAGTGATGTCACCATAGCGCATATCGTAGGAGGCTTTTTTCGACGGGAGATACCATTTGACAGGCACAATTGAATGCTATGCAAACAATGGAGGGATACTGTATTTGTCAGATTGTGCCTCACTGTTGCAGGGCGGGTTTTGTCCGTGTTGCAACCCTCCCTTAGACACAGACAAAACGGGAACAGCGTGAACAGGGACTCGCCAGACCACCTGCTGTGAGCCGCTAAGTGAACCCAGCCTAAAAGTCTAGTGGTGATTAGAGGTCGACCGATACATCGGCCGATTTTTTTTTTTTTTTTTTTGCCATTTCTTAATTAATCGGCCGATTGTGCTGATAAAAAAAGGCAGATTTAAAACTTCAGCGCAACTTGCAAATGCCTGACGTCTTCCCGTGGAGAGACTCTCCTATCTGGGCAGCCTGCCAAGTCTGAGAAAAGAAGCAAAGAGATGCAATCTTTATACTTATCAATGGACTGAACTAAGTGTGTAGGAGTTTTTAGTTTAACCATTTAAAGACTAAATCTTTTCTGACTCTTGTTGCTTACAAGTAAAAATCCTGTATTTTCTGCTAGAAAATCACTTAGAACCCCCAAACATTATATATTTTTTTTTTAGCAGAGACCCTTGGAAATAAAATAGCAGTTGTTGCAATATTTTATGTCACGGTATTTAATGAATTAAAAAAAAACAAAACTAAGCAGTAAAGTTAGCCCGTTTTTTTTTTCTGTCCTGTTTTTGTGTATTTAATATTTAAGAGAGAGGTGTGTGTTTTTTTTTTTTTTTTTTATCTGAATTATACATACAAGTGAACTGTTTTGTTTAATAAATGTTTAAATGTAAGACATTTTCTGTATCGCTTATTACTTAAAGGGGTTGTAAAGGTTCGTGCTTTTTGACTTTTTAATGCATCCTATGCATTAAGGTGAGGCAATGACGGCCTCCCCAGCCCCCCCCCCCCCGTTTACTTACCTGAGCCCATTCACCTGCTGTGCGCGCCCCCTGGCGTTCTCTTCTCCAATGAGTCTGGCCGTTGATTGGATAGATTGATAGCAGCGCAGCCATTCACATCCAATGACGTGGCCCGCTGGGGGGCGGGACCGAGTCATACACGCTGTCTATGGACGCAGCGTGTATGACAGGGAGTGTGCCCGAAAGCTAACCCCCTCGGATAGAGCTTCCCAGAGGGAGGTTAGCAATTGTGGGGAGGAGCTGAGACAGCCGCCGAGGGACCCCCAGAACAGGAGGATCGGGCCACTCTGTGCAAAATTAACTGTACAGTGGAGGTAAGTATAACATGTTTGTTATTTAAAAATAAATAAATAAAAACGAACCCATACAACCCCTTTTTAAGGCTGCTTTTACACTGGAGCAGGCAGGCGTTGATGGTTTTAGCGGCGCTTTACCGTCATTTTAGCTGTGCTATTCGGCTGCTAGCAGGGCGCTTATAACCCAGCTAGCGGCCGATGAAGGGGTTAAATGCGCCTGTGTAGCGCCACTGCTGAAGCGCTTTGCAGGCGCTTCGGCAGTGTTGCCCATTCATTTCAATGGGCAGGAGTGGTGGAGGAGCGGTATACACTGCTCAAGAGATGCTGCTTGCAGGACTTTTTTTAACATCTTGCCAGCGCATCGCCTCAGTGTGAAAGCACTCGGGTTTTCACACTGAGACTGCAGGGGAGCCGTTTTGCAGGCACTTTACAGGTGCTATTTTTTAGCCCAAAGGCGCCTGAAAAACGTCCCGGTGTGAAAGGGTTCTAACTGTTAGATTTTATGAGATGAAGGGAAAAAAAAAAAAATCGGCCTAATATATCGGCCCAAAAAAAAATTGGCATCATATACCGGCCATCGGCCACCGTGATTTCTAAATATCGGCATTGGCCAGAGAAAAACCCATATCGGTCGACCTCTAGTGGTGATCACCTCATCATAATTTAACTTAGTTGTTCTAAAGGCAGCAGGTCTCATTCTGTGCATTAAGATAAAAAGCCTGCGTCTCCTTCCCCTTATACTTACCTCCAGTCCCGTTTCCCCCCCCCCCCCCCCCCATGGAGGCAGAAGCCTGCAGGGCCAACACAGCGCAGGATCATGTGGCTTGCTAAAGGGAAAGCACACAGCAGGTTTAGCCTCCATGTAGGAGTTGGATGTTCAGACTTTGGGTCATTGAAGATGGGTGCCTTTGGTCAGTCACAGTTGAATGTTCATCATCTTCCTAATCGTAGCCTGTTTAAAGAAACATTGTTGTCCCTAATGATATCACCAACACACCCCATTAGTCATCAACTATATTTTATATTGTACAGCTCAACTGTTTAAAAGGCCATATTCTAATTTTAGAATAAATTAAAAATGGGTGAGTGAGACCCCTTTAATGACTACAGCAGTCTGAGGAAACTCTGATGCAGAGACCACACTGTAATATATTTTGACAGATATATAAATACAATGAACTAACCCTTTTTTATTTGTCATTTCTTTTCTTTTAACCAGGAAACGAATGTCAGAAACTGAGCTAGCCAAGTCCATGAACGAGTTTCTTTCTAAACTGCAAGATGATTTAAAAGAGGCAATGAACAGCATGATGTGCAGCAAATGTCAGGGAAAACACCGGTACTGTATGGATTGTGTAATTGATTTGAGTAGATTTTAAGATTCCGGAAAAGAGGAAACCTGCATTGACAGGAACACATACTCGTATCTTCAAATGCTGGTTTCTAGACTGTCTTGCTGATTCACTGGGTTCAGCACTTTTTTGAGTCAGTAACTAGGGACAAGTATGCAGATAATGTTTTTTTTTTAAATGCACCTGTTTTGGGTATTTGTTTTGGGCCTTTAACTCTGAAAGGGCTAAGCCCAGAGACAAGTCGGGTAACTAGCGTTTCTTAATCGTTCATTAGGGGACACACAGGAGGAGATTTAGAGAAGTAAGACTTTGCAGCTACTTTCAGGACATTGGACACTGGCAACCAATCAGAGCTGTTGGGACAGCCCAGTATAACCTCTTCCACCCCTAGCATGCCACAATTTTTTGCTAGTGTCCCAGGAGAATGGACATCCATTCTCTCTGCTGAGAGAAGTGTGTGTGTATTATAGCCTTGCAGAGTGCACCTGGATCCTGCTGAGAGAAATGAGCGGGATCAACCTGTAATGTGACCTCTGTTCACTGGGGTCCTCAGGGATTGGCTTTCACCAGACAGGTGTAGCATGGCCTTGAATGTGTAAAGCATTCTGTGGTTAGCTACACACAATAAATAGGTGCAATCTCCAGGCAACTGCAGATGAGGCCAGAAGTTTTGAGAATGACACAAATATATATATATATATATATATATATATATATATATATATATATATATATATATATATATATATTATTTTTTTTTTTTTTCAAATTCTGCTGCCTCAGATTTTAGGATGGCAATTTGCATATACTCTGGAATGTTATGAAGAGTGATCAGATGAATTGCAATTATTTGGGAAGTCCCTCTTTGCCATGAAAATGAACTTGATCCCATAAAAAAAAAATCTTCACTGCATTTGTGAAGAAGGCTTCAGGTTGCTCAAAGTCCAGCAAGCACCAGGGTCGTCTCCTACAGTTGATTCAGCTGCAGGATTGGGGCATCACCAGTGCAGAGTTTGCTCAGGAATGGCAGCAGACAGGTGTGAGTGCATCTCCACGCACATTGAGGCGAAGGCTTATGGAGGATGGCCTGGTGTCAAGAAGAACAGAGAAGCCGCTTCTCTCCAGGAAAAACATCAGGGACAGACTGATGTTCTGCAAAAGGTACAGGGATTGGACTGCTGAGGACTGAGGTAAAGTAATTTTCTCTGAATCCCCTTTCCAATTGTTGGGGCATCTAGACCAAACCTTGTCAGGAGAAGAAAAGGTGAGTGCTACCATCAGTCTTGTGTCATGCCAACAGTAAAGCATCCTGAGACCATTCATGTGTGTGGTTGCTTCTCAGCCAAGGGAGTGGGCTCACTCACAATGTTGGCTAAGAATACAGCCATGAATAAAGAATGGTACATAAACATCCTCCGAGAGCAACTTCTCCCAACCATCCAAGAACATTTTGGAAAAGGCAAACCATGCCTTTTCCAGCATGGTGGAGAACCTTGCCATAAGGCAAAAGTTATTCCGAAGTGGCTTGGGGAGCAAAACATCAAAATGTTGGTTCCATGGCCAGGAAACTCCCCAGACCCTAATCCCATTGAGAACTTGTGGTTAATGCTCAAGAGGCAGTTGAACAAAAAAAACTGCCATCAGTCAGGATGTAGCCCAGAAGTTGATTAACGGCACGCCCGGGTGCATTGTAGAGGTCTTGAAAAGAAAGGGTCAACACTGCAAATATTGACTCTTTGCATAAACTTAATGCAATTTTCAATAAAAGCCTTTGACACTTATGAAATGCTTTTAATTATACTTCAATATACCATAGTAACATCTGATAAACCGATCTAAAAACACTGAAGCAGCAGACTTTGTGAAAATTAATATTTGTCATTCTCAAAACTTTTGGCCATAGCTGTAACTGTTTGTAGCTAGCCACAAAGCACTTTACACATCCAGGGCAATGCTTTACCTATCTGGTGAAAGCCTTTTTCCTGAAGACACATGTTGGGGTATGTCTGCCAAATGAGTAAAGATTGTCTGTCTGGTCTGCACTGGATGCCCTTCTGGAGCCTCTCCTGTCCATCTAAACCACCTTCAGTGAGCACATAGTGCTTGCTCCTATTTATTAGAAGCTGGCATCCACTTGTATGTTTACTTTTTTCCTCAGGGATTTGATCGGGTGCTTGTGACAATCTAAAAGTGGGCGGCGCTGTTTGGGCGACACTTCGCTTAATCTGTGGTGTGCCCCTGTATGTGCTGTGACACATCAAGTTTGGGTGCCATGACAAGGCTCCAAAACTGTCACACAGCCCCTTGAAAGGGATGCGACATGTGGGTGGCACCTCCACCCCATGCAAGAGCCATGACACATTTGGATGTGCATGCACGGTTTTCCTTTCGCGTATTCTGCTCTGGCAAGCAAGGTCCTTGATGTCTCCCTACAACTGTCACAAACGGCATTAACCCTTCCTGCTCCACATGGGTTTTTGAGTATCCTAATGGGACTTTTGTCTCGCTTGCAGGATGTCCGATCTTAAGCATAAAGAAGGTTCCTCTGTCTAGAGGCCCTTTTGCCCTTCTAGGCCCTGCTCTTTAACCTGCTATTGCAGCCATGTCTGCATGTCAGACTTTAAAGTGTTACTATACCCACAACAGCAAAATCAGTCTGTATATGCAGTAAAGCATGCTTGTTATACTTGCTGTGGAACCTAAGATGTTAATCCTCTGCATGGGGTAAAAAGGCTGTTTGATACAGTTTTATCTAATCCTCCCCTTCCACTGTCCCCAAACTATCTCCTGAAATAGCAAAGGTTAGGGGAAAAGCTGCACATGTTCAGTTTGATGTGTATTGCTACAGGTGTGTTTTTTTTTGTTTTTTTCCATGGGGGAGTGCATGTGATCAGCACAGGGCAAATCAGCACTGTAGCACAGGGCAAATCAGCACTGTCCAGACAGAAGGTCAGGGTCAAGCAGCCTTTATAGGACAATAGGAGCAGAATGAAAACTCCTCTTGCAAGTTTCAACCAGACACTGATAGAAGTCACAAGGCTGCTAACTGCTAATGAGAAAAAGTATTTAGCAGTTTATAATTACTAAAACTATTGCATGTCCATGTACTGTGGGAGACCAGATATAGTGAATGCAGAGTCCTGGGTTTAGTAACACTTTTTAAATGTCTGGGCTAGGGATATGACTAGTTATCCTAGTTCTGTCCTTTTGGATCCGTCGGTTCTCCAACAGTTGGAGCTTATGCTTTCAACTCTGCTTTTACTACCTGGATGGACTAGCAGATATCATGCACCTAGTTTCCCACAGAGCTCCTCTTGGTTCACATGTGAAAGACCTTTTGGATCAAGTGTTTGATTGTGAAGCACTTACTGCACATGTCCTTTAATAGGAAATGCCTCTTGGCACGATCCTAGACTTTTGATTAAGAAAATCACTAAGGGTAAGCGTACCCTTTACCCCAAGAAAAGGCCTCTGTTGTGTAAGTAAAGTAGCTCATTTTGTTTGCTTACTGTGTGTGGCAAAGTATGAGTGAGCCATGGTGATTATTGGACCTTGGGTGAAAATTGATGCTTGCATTCATACAGTTCTGCTAAGAATGCATGTATTTGTTGTCTGAATTTCATGGATATTCCATTGGTAGTTCAGACCTGCTAAAATGCAGCATGAGAACAAAGCTTTTGTGGTAGCACAGTTAGAATATGTATGTAAGGTAACCTAGTTTTATATAAATTCTATGTTTTAACGGAAAACATCAATGTTTTGCAGGAGATTTGAAATGGACCGGGACCCTGCCAATGCTCGTTACTGTTCCGAGTGTGGGAAAATGCATCCTGCAGAAGAAGGAGATTTCTGGGCGGAGTCAAGCATGCTTGGGCTTAAAATCACATACTTTGCTTTGATGCAGGGCAAAGTGTTTGATATAACAGGTGAGTTGGACCGATAAAGGGACTGGCATAGTTTCTGTGTGAATCCCCCTATTCACAACTTTTCAACAAAATTTAATTTGGTTAACCACTTGGGGACTGGCATATCAAACACTCGTCCTGGCATTGTTTCAGTGCTGTGATAATTGGACAATTACTTGGTCATGCATCACTGTACCCAAATCAATGTTTAAGAGGTTTCATTTGGTGGTCTTTAACCACTGGGGATTTTATTTTTTTACTATATAAAAGGAAAAAGATCAAAGCAAAATCGCCTGTTTCTTTCTGTTTTATAAAATAGTGCAAATAAAAATGCAGGGCCATTTGAAAACGCAGAAATGACCCCTTCTTAGAAAGTAGACATCCCAAGGTGATCCAATATTATTATTTTTTTGCGCCACCCAATCACGTTTAGTGTTTTATGTAGAGTGGTTAGGTGGTGATTTGGCCATGTATATCGGTCTCTGATGAAAAGATCTTTTTGTGAGGTATCCTTTTCCATATCCCAAGACTACCCTTGGGTCACTGAAGCCATTTACATTGAAGTCCAGGAATAGGTGGGCAAGGACAAGCCAAGCTTGACCTTTGGGCCTCGTTTACATGGGCAGCTGAGGGATGGTAAGAACAGGCGATTGAGCTGCAGTTTTATTGCCCCTTGACCGCCGAGCTGCAAGTTAACATGGGCAGCAATTGTAGCGGTGCAGTTAAAATGTTAACATCTTTCATCCATTCAGTTGCATGGGACCGTGCCGCAACAGCGTTTAGTGCAAGTGGTTGAGACGCGATGCTGTGGGCTTTTAGTGGTCAACACAGGTGGGGAAGAGGGGACATGTCCCGGACCTGCCTGTCCAGTTTCCTCTGAAAAGTGATCCACTGCAACACTTTTCAGAGGGTGACTTAATGCAGCTGCACATGTTAACAAAAACTTGGAAGGCTGGGCATTTAGCTATAACTTGTCTGTATTCTTTTGCAGAAGGTTGCATGTATGATTACTGTTGCCATTGTTTTTGTTATAGGTTTATACTGCTCCAATATTTATTATGGAAACTAAAACGGATAAGATAGTGGTGCCCTCCAAAGCAATCAGTCAGCCAGTTAATATTTTTCTAGATTGTGCTAAATTAGCTTGAATATGATTGGATACTCTGATAACTGACATTATTTAACACAGAAGCCTTGCCATGTACTTTAAAGAAATACTGAGGCTGAGTTAAAGCTCAACTCCAGGAATTCACCCACTTTGTAAAATGTGCTGGATTAGTAGGGATTAATGCTAGCCATACACCTGTCGAAAAACCGTTGGAATTATTTTTTAAAAAACGAACACATGGTGGTGAGAGCAAACGATTTTGCCATCATGTAATCAACGGACATAAATGAATTTGTTTTTTGTTCGTTTTGTCACATATGCCTAGTGCAAACTGTTCGGGCGAGAAACACATTAACCTTTGCAATTTATTGATGGAAATCGAATATTCCGCGCTTAGGATCAGTATCAACAAGGAACTGCAGCCCCCCAGGCAAAATGGAAACACCGAAGTGAAATCTACGTACTACAATGTATTCTAATAGGGGAATGGCGCTGTTCAGACAATAGAAAAACCAAAAAAATGGATGAAAAATATTAAAAATACTGAAAATATTAAAAAAGATTGACAATATGTGTAAGGTGTACACCAAAGTCCACAACAGACTAGGTGAGAGATTCCTGCTAAAATCCTGCAAGCTATTCCATTACGTGTAATACGTAGGATGTGGGTGTGCAAATCACTACCATTGGTGAGAATTTTTTTTTTTTAAATCATATGAAATATAAGAAATAGATAAAAGTGACATTAAAAGATATATCAACATTTAAAAATCCCACTGATGTGCCCAGTGACATAAGAGATACATGTAAATAATTATTAGATATAAGATATAGACATCTGTAATTCCTCTGACATAGACTGTGAAAATCAAAAATATGTAAGTGCAAACAGAATATGTGTATATATTAAATGGATTAATCAAAAAAATTGTAAAAAATAGAATGAGCTAATAGTGAATATGTGCAATCAAAGAATGTGAGATAATAAATGTGCTCCAATAAAAATCGTCCAATGTAGATTGTCCAATATATGTGAAGGAGATCCCTGTACACAGATGGTAGGTATATCCAACAAGTGTGTAATCCCCAGCAAGTTTTCAATGCTGATGTGTCCGTGTTTTGCAGGCCCCCACTTGTGCCCTCACTCACCAGAAAGCCCAACCCCTGCAGGGGTAAAGGGCATGAATAGATCCTGTGGCCGGAGTCCTGGACGCCCGGAATCCCCCTCTCAGGTTCCGTGAGCTCCTTCCCTCTTGATCCACAGTGTTCCTTATAGTAGTATCCGCCGGAGTAAATCCATATGTATCAAGAAACAAGGAACCCTCATAGTGTAAGTCCGTAAAACTCAAAGTTTATTTGCCAAAAAGTAGGTTAAAAAATAGGAGCTGACACTGCTCCCCTGACAAGCAGAAGCAGATGGTAACTGAGGTAGCGAGGTGGCGGCGTGCGTTCCACCCACCTAACTACCGAAACCGGAAGTATGCAGAGTCAAACGTAGGAGCGACGTGTGCGTACCGTATGGCCACGCCTTACGCGTTTCGTCATCAAGACGTCATCTGAGGCGCAGCCATCTTG
Organism: Lithobates septentrionalis; assembly: GCA_037952835.1. Lineage (NCBI taxonomy): Eukaryota > Metazoa > Chordata > Amphibia > Anura > Ranidae > Lithobates > Lithobates septentrionalis. Next base: position 170,509 of record JBBDGP010004023.1, read on the forward strand.
GTACACCACACGTCTTAAATAATACAAGGAGGCGCCGCAATGTCCAATCGGAGGAGGTTAACAGTGACGTCCCATCCACCCAGCGGGAAAGTATGTTTAATTGCTAAGGAAAAAAACCAATGTAAATAGACCTAGATGCCCCCTGGTGGAAAACAAAATCGAATGAATGATGTAGTAACTAGGGCTACCGGACCATGGTATATGTGCATGTGTGCCCTCATTATTGCACCCACCGGCATCAATGCAAAGTGAAGTGCTGTGCTAGTATCTGTAAACCTCTCATATCCCTATTTACATGGTGTAGACTTCATCTAGGGTGTAATCTCAAAAGAAGATATGGGGGGGGGGACTAATGTCATCCTTTATTAATTATGTGTAAGATTCCAAATGGAAAATGTGAATATATATATAAAATGAAATAAAAAATTATTATTATTATGTACCAAATGAAAAATCGTCATAAATGTGATGTATTAATGCTCAACAATATGTGGGGGAGATTTCATATGGTATAAAAGTTAGGCCCATGTGTCCAAAACATGCCTGCATGACTAAAATTGGAACACACTTACGCCCCCCACACCAAGCAATATAGGAGGGGGTAAGACCCCCTTCTCTAGTGTAGAAGAACAGGGTCTTCACTTTATGCAAAAGTTTTGTTCATCACTGGAGGCAAACCACATCCCAATATGAAGGAGACCCCCCAATCTATATGTGTATCCAAAAAACCGTGTGTTTTGTTAAAAAGCATACACTAATGTTACGTAAAAAAGACAGTGTTTAAAAATTGGATGAAAACAGTTCAAATCAATATCCACGTTTTAAGACCTCTAGGGACCAGGCTATCTAATCGATATATCCATCTGGTCTCGTTTTGGGATATCAATCTTTTCCTACTGCCCCCCTCCGGTGTTCCTTAATGGTATCAATACCGTAAAAAATCAAACCTGATGGATCTCTAACATTAATATTAGGAAGGGGTTTCCTAAGCATAACCTCTCCAGACACTTTGATGAATACCACCATAGAGATCCATCAGGTTTGATTTTTTTACGGTATTGATACCATTAAGGAACACTGGAGGGGGGACAAACATTAGTGTATGCTTTTTAACAAAACACACTGTTTTTTGGATACACATATAGATTGGGGGTCTCCTTCATATTGGGATGTGGTTTGCCTCCAGTGATGAACAAAACTTTTGCATAAAGTGAAGACCCTGTTCTTCTACACTAGAGAAGGGGGTCTTACCACCTCCTATATTGCTTGGTGTGGGGGGCGTAAGTGTGTTCCAGTTTTAGTCGTGCAGTCATGTTTTGGACACATGGGCCTAACTTTTATACCATATGAAATCTCCCCCACATATTGTTGAGCATTAATGCATCACATTTATGACGATTTTTCATTTGGTACATAATAATAATAATAATAATTTTTTATTTCATTTTATATATATTCACATTTATTTTCCATATGGAATCTTACACATAATTAATAAAGGATGACATTAGTCCCCCCCCATATCTTCTTTTGATATTACACCCTAGATGAAGTCTACACCATGTAAATAGGGATATGAGATGTTTACAGATACTAGCACAGCACTTCACTTTGCATTGATGCCGGTGGGTGCAATAATGAGGGCACACATGCACATATACCATGGTCCGGTAGCCCTAGTTACTACATCATTCATTCGATTTTGTTTTCCACCAGGGGGCATCTAGGTCTATTTACATTGTTTTTTTTCCTTAGCAATTAAACATACTTTCCCGCTGGGTGGATGGGACGTCACCGTTAACCTCCTCCGATTGGACATTGCGGCGCCTCCTTGTATTATTTAAGACGTGTGGTGTACCAAGATGGCTGCGCCTCAGATGACGTCTTGATGACGAAACGCGTAAGGCGTGGCCATACGGTACGCACGCGTCGCTCCTACGTTTGACTCTGCATACTTCCGGTTTCGGTAGCTAGGTGGGTGGAACGCACGCCGCCACCTCGCTACCTCAGTTACCATCTGCTTGTCAGGGGAGCAGTGTCAGCTCCTATTTTTTTAACCTACTTTTTGGCAAATAAACTTTGAGTTTTACGGACTTACACTATGAGGGTTCCTTGTTTCTCCATACATATGAATTTACTCCGGCGGATACTACTATAAGGAACACTGTGGATCAAGAGAGAAGGAGCTCATGGAACCTGAGAGGGGGATTCCGGGCGTCCAGGACCCCGGCCACAGGATCTATCCATGCCCTTTACCCCTGCAGGGGTTGGGCTTTCTGGTGAGTGAGGGCACAAGTGGGGGCCTGCAAAACACGGACACATCAGCATTGAAAACTTGCTAGGGATTACACACTTGTTGGATATACCTACCATCTGTGTACAGGGATCTCCTTCACATATATTGGACAATCCACATTGGACGATTTTTATTGGAGCACATTTATTATCTCACGTTCTTTGATTGCACATATTCACTATTAGCTCATTCTATTTTTTACAATTTTTTTGATTAATCCATTTAATATATACACATATTCTGTTTGCACTTACATATTTTTGATTTTCACAGTCTATGTCAGAGGAATTACAGATGTCTATATCTTATATCTAATAATTATTTACATGTATCTCTTATGTCACTGGGCACGTCAGTGGGATTTTTAAATGTTGATATATCTTTTAATGTCACTTTTATCTATTTCTTATATTTCATATGATTTTAAAAAAAAATTCTCACCAATGGTAGTGATTTGCACACCCACATCCTACGTATTACACGTAATGGAATAGCTTGCAGGATTTTAGCAGGAATCTCTCACCTAGTCTGTTGTGGACTTTGGTGTACACCTTACACATATTGTCAATCTTTTTTTACTATTTTCAGTATTTTTAATATTTTTCATCCATTTTTTTGGTTTTTCTATTGTCTGTGAACAGCGCCATTCCCCTATTAGAACTGTACTATAAACGAATGAACTGTCCAAATGACAGATTTTTGAAAGATTTTTCATCTAGTGTATAGCCACCTCGAGTCCAACAAAGTGCATGTCGCCTTGTGGCTTTATCAGTTTTACTGAGCGCTGGGAGTATAGCTATTACACTTCTGGTGCTCCGGACCCTCTTCTCGTGCTCCAGCAGCTGCTGTGCCCACCTCTCCGCTCCTCCTGCCCAATCACAGAGAGCTTTGTTTTAAGTGGAGTCATTGACAAAATACAAAGGCTTCTCTGAATATACAGTGGAGAGGAGGAGCAGGCAGAGATGCTGTTTTAGAGAAGACCGCATCTCCTCTGTCAGAGCCATGGGAGTATAGTGATAGCTAGACGTGCGTATCTTCACTGGTCTCGCGATTAGATTGATTTATCCTGTCAACGTTTCAATTTGATTCCACGATGCATCATGATTGCTGCCCATGGTTTTCTTCAAAAAATTCAAGCCGTCAGAAGAACTCAAATTTTTTTTTATTTTATTTGCTTTTAAATAAAAAAAAAAAACAAAAAAAAAAACCACTTCCTGCGTGTAGCAAAGTCTGAACACAGCAGATAACAACAGTATATATTTAAAACCGTAAATACTAAATGGCACACCCCCCTGCACTGCCAGGAGACCCCCAGTCTCCTAGGACAGCCCTGCCAGAGTACTCCAAAGGTAAAAAATATCACTGCCAGTCCCTTCTCATAGATCCTTCCTACACTGTGTCAGTGTCATTCTAAACCGAAGCCTGTAAATACCTTATTAGCTCCATTCGTTCTTTTCGGCCGGTCACGTGTCCGCTCTCCAATCTAAAGCTACACTCGGAGGAGGAGCGGGTGGAGGAGAACAGCCGGAAAGAATGGAGCTAATAGAGTATTCACAGGCTTCGGTTTAGAATGACAGACACAATGTAGGAAGGATCCATGAGAAGTGGCTGGCAATTATTTTTTTATTTTTTAACTTTAGAGTATGCTGGCAGGGCTGTCCCAGGAGAGGTGGGGCGGCCGGATAACGTAATTTTGTTGAATCGCGATTCAGCCGTTCTCTGCATCGATGCAGAATCGTTTATGGCTGAATCACGATTCATTGATTTAACCATTTTTTTTAACACCCCTAGTGATAGCTATACTCTTGGAGCTTCATAAAACTGTCCAATGTAAATTAAACAGATAAATCCTGTAGGCAATATGTGGCACCCCCCAAAGCCTGGCCGATAAACTCCTATTAGCTAGCATGCATAGTTACACAGTTCATAAGGTTGAAAAGACAGAGGTCCATCCAGTTCAACCTGTGTGTTTGTGCGTGTGTGTGTAATTTTTATTCTCCAGCAATTCCTATAGCTGTGTATATTCTGCTACTCGAAGACTGAAAGTTGTTGTTTTTGTATTTTAAAGTTGCCAACACCTCATGGGAGATAGTTTCACTTTTATTTTTGGACTTTGGATGCAGTAATATGGCACAGTTGGTTTCTCTGTATTAATTAAGCCCTGTCTCTTTCTTTATAGAATGGGCAGGGTGTCAGCGTGTGGTAATCTCTCCAGACACTCATCGGGTCCCATATCACATTTCGTTTGGCTCAAAGAATTCAGTAAACACAGGACGACAAAGGTTTGTATCATTTTATTGTATGGAGAACAGGGGTTGGCCAAATATGAAGTAAAATGCAATAATATTATTGTGCCTAATGTATAATAATGTATTAACTTGTCTATCCCTATAGTTAGCTAGTCTATTAAAACTCAGATCACATGTTACTGTTGATATCACAATAATACAAGGTTAGCTATGAAACCAAGCACACGGCTTAATAAAACCGAATCTTTTTTTATTTCCCAAGAGCATAGGAAAGCGCTAACATAAAAAAAAATACTAAAGAAAGATTTTACAAACTTACAAATGATATAACCAGAACATAATACATCAATATCAAAAATACTTGTTACAAGGCTCTCCGCAAGCCTTTGTATCATCGGGCTAGTCTCAGATGGTAAAGAGAAATAGCCATGTGGCTCAGGCAGCCACTCGGCTTGAACCAACAGTGAAAAGGGACAAATTTCCTCATGTGTGCCCTTTTTACACATTCATCCAGACCCATTCGTAACCCCCCCCCCCCCCATCCTCCTGGCCAATGAGATATTGCCAAGAGGCATATTCTGCTCGTCCTGCTGTATTGGCCTCTGGGGGCAGCATTGTGATCACCAATCATCCTGGCAGCCATGGCTCTCTTTGAAGATTACTTGCAATGTATTGGCAGCAATAGACATTCTGGAGCCAAGCGAATGGATGCCGATTCTGATATGCTACCAAGCTTTGATGTGCAACTTGCTACATTCCAGACCTGGTATCAACCTGGAAGAAACCCTTTTAAAACCATGGAATTGCAAGGATCAGCCAGGGTGATCTTTGGGAATAGCAAACAGATATGTAACTGATTTATGACAGATCCAATTCAAACTCTGGATAATACCAAAATACTGTTACCCATAAACGCAGTAACAGAAACTCCAGAAATATGACATCAGACCAGGTTGCTATCCAACAGTTACTGTACATATGTTAATGCCTTGTTTTCTCTAATGTATATTTCGACTTTTGCAGCCAAATTGGGATAACACATACTTTAGATTTTAGATTTCTTATTAGATGCTTTATTCTGGTAACCTATATCTAGGAAAAATCCTACATGGTTCTCTTTGTTTATGAGGGGGATAAGCAGCTGTGTTTGTTGTAACTAACCCTGTCTGTATTGTGCAGGCAGAGCTTTAGTCCCAGTTCACATTTTGTGCATGATCGCATTTGATTTGCACTGCAGTGCAAATCACATGCGGTGTCCGTGCGATGCAGTTTCAGCCATACAGATAGTGTGGCTGATATTGCATCCCATTCGGACCAAACTCGCACAGGACCCTTTTTTTTTTTTTTTGGTCCGCACCAGAATCGGATTGCATGGGTGTCAACACCCATGCGTTTGAATTCATGTCCAAACTGTCATTTCACAGTGTGATATGCGAGCTGACATGGGAGGTGTCATTAACATTGTATTGACACTCCGAGCAGTTCGCATATGGCAGTGTGAACTGCCGTGCAAGTCAGGTGTGATGCAGGAACCCGCGATTTGCAGGATTCCCACATCACACAAGTGTAAACCGAGCCTACTTATCAATTTTAACTAGCTTCAACCACTACCCGCCCGGCCTATAGCTGAATGATGGCCGCGCGGTGGTTTTGTTATTCTGACTGGGCGTTATATGACGTCCAGCAGGATAAGCCGCGACCGCGTGCAGTGCGGAGATTGTTGGTGCTGTATGTCATCTCTTCTACCCCTCTCCTTGCACACACCCCCACCCCCCACTGCATCACCTCTGGGCGGGGAGAGCAGTGTGTGCAAGGAGCGTGGGAGAAGAAATGTACATACAGTGACGGGGCAGTCTGTACAGACAGGCTCCCTAACTTGCTGATGCTGACTGTCATTGTCGGCTTTTAAATCTAATTGTCGGCTTTTATTTTCGTTCCTTTTTTTTTTTTTTCCTATAAACCAGTGCAGAACCAGAGCTGTCAAAGTACATTCCTCAGGCAGAGAGATAATGAAGAGATACATCGTATCTCTCTCGGTTCTTAGATCAAAGGAATGAACTTCTGCCTGTAGATGGGGGCAGTTTAACCACTTAAAGACCAACCCTTTTTCTGACACTTGTTGGTTACAAGTTAAAATCAGTATTTTTTGCTAGAAAATTATTTGGAACCCTGAAACATTTTATATATATATATATATATATATATATATATATATATATATATATATATATATATATATATATATATATATATATATATATATATATATATAATTTTTTAGCAGAGACCCTAGAGAATAAAATGACGATTGTTACAATATTGTATGTCACACGATATTTGCACAGCAGTCTTTCAAACACAATTTTGGGGGAAAAAATACACTTCCATGAATTTAATAAAAAACAAAAAAAACTAATCCGTAAAGTTAGCCCAATTTTTTGTATAATGTGAAAGATGTTGCGTCGCGTGAATCGTGAGAGAATCATGATCTTTATTCTAAGCAAAAAAAAAAATCATGATTCTCATTTTATCCAGAATCGTGCAGCTCTATTGTAAACTAAAAATTTGACTTAAGTGAATGTAAAAACTGATCTAAACTGATCAGTTTTTTTTGTTTGAAAAAAACATGACGGAACTGATGAAACAAACTGAAGGCGGCCTAAGGACCCTTTCACACATACAGACTGTTTGTCTGTTTTTCATCCATCCGTTGACAGAAGAAAAACGGACATCAATGAATTATTATGGAAAAACGGATGACAACAGATCATCTATTTTCATCTGCTTTCGTCAACATTCTTTTTTTTTGAACGGATGAAAGCCCCATTTTTCTAGTCGTCTGTCCAGGACAGCACTAGAGTGATGGGTTCCACCTCCGGAGGCGGGAAACACATAACCAGATCTTTAAAGGGCAGCTTCCATCCCTCTTCCTCAGTATTTGTGTTTCCTCCACCGGAGAAGGAGGCTTGATAGGAACTCTCCTTCCCCTGAGCCTGGGAGCTACCCATGGGAGAAGGGGAGGAGGTCTGTGTACCTGGCAGGTCTAAGGTGGCAGGCATCTGGGTCCCCCGGTCAGGCTAAACATAGCTGGTGCCAGCATCCTCCTGCACAATAGCCCAGGGAGGGCTGATGTTCCCCGCATGGCTGCCAGATGCTATCGTGCCTAGCGGGGGGGGGGGGGGGGGGCGTAGGCCTCGAGTTCTGGCCTACTGGAATGCAGGAGGAGGGCAGGGACTTCCGGTGCACCACTTCCGGTTCCGGGTCACGTGGCGAGCGTGGACGCCGGAAAAAAACGCCAGCCACAGATGGGACAGCACTACACCACAGCACAGTATACCTGACAATGCAAAGAACAGACGGCATGGATGCAGCCAAACCAGGTGGCAGTGGCGCCGACCCAGCTCAGGTAGGCGGACACAGGGGTGCCTTGGACCTACGGGGCTGGGGAGGGGTGATGGACTCTTACATTTTTATGTTTCAACCCCCTTTTTTTTAACGGGATCCGGACTAAAGAGTCTTGTGAATACCGTCAGCAGCTGGTGGGGGTGAAGGACACCCATAGATTGCTAAAGGTTTTGCTGACGGTAGCTTGTCTTTGTTTCCTTCCCTTCCTTTGCCTCCTTCTCTTCTCTCCTTCTCTTCTCCCAGGCTCAGCCCAAAGAACCGGAGAGGTCAGGGGGGAAGAAGAGGTGTCCGCCATGTGCAAACAAATTTAAGGAAGGGTGGAACAAGCCCCTCTGTAAACCCTGTATTGACAAATTGGTTTACAAGGAGGCAACGGGGGGCCTGCAAGGAATAGATTTCTGGTGTTCAGAAAGAAATGAAGGCCATTAAGACAATGCTGGCAAACCTTGAAACCCCAAAACAACCAGCCGCAGCTCCCACTTCAGCCCCAGAGGTGGGTGACGAATCAGTGGGAGAGGAATCATATTCTTTGGATGAACCAGGTGAGGCAGCATCATCCAAAGATATTCCGAGCCAAGGGACAAGTTCACCCAGATACAGGCTCATTCGAGGAGGTTGATGCCTTATTGGGGGTGATCTACGAGGCGCTTGAGATTAAAGAAGAGCAAGTCTCCTTATCCCTATATGACCAAATATATCAGACCCTGAAAGATGACCAAAACAGGGTATTTCCAGTACACAGCGCACTTGTGGACTCTATTAAAAAAGAGTGGGTGGAACCGGAGAAAAAAGTTTTTTTCCCAAAAGTTTGAAGAGGAGATTCCCTTTCAGCGAGGATTCCACATGTGTTTGGAAAAAGGTGCCCAAAATGCAAGCAGCCTTTTCCCAGTGCACCAAATCAACAGACCTCACCTTTGAGGACATGGGTGTCCTTAGGGAACCCATGGATAAGAGGATGGAGGTACTGCTGAAAAGGTCATGGGAAATAGCCATGACAAATCTGAAGCCTGCAATGGCTACAACAATAGTGGCTCGTAATTTGGACCAATTACAAGGTCATTTGGAAAGTGGGACCTCCAGGAAGGAAATTTTGGATTCCCTTCCCATGCTACATAAGGCAGCAGGCTATATGGCAGACGCATCTGCTGAGCCGGTCAAGCTATCAGCAAAGACCGCTGTCCTTATAAACTCCTCTCGCAGGGCGTTATGGTTAAAATCCAGGTCGGGGAACCCGGCTTCAAAGGTTAGGCTGTGTGGCATCCCATCTGAAGGAGACCTCTTGTTTGGGCAGGATCTAGAAAAAGTCCTAGACCGTACTGCAGTCAAGAAAAAGGCTTTCCCTACCAAAAGTATGAAAGCTCCAGGGAAACGCTTTTTTGTCCCCAAAAGACCGGAGCCATCACAGGGACAGACCTCTAAGGGGTCAACCCCTAAAAAACAGTGGGGAAGGGGAAAACAGAAAGCTGTCCTGTTTTTTCCTCCCAAAAAAAAAAAACACCAAATCCCAGTGACTTGGTTCCCGTGGAAGGGAGATTGGGGCAGTTCCTCCCACAGTGAGAAAAGACTACCCCAAACGCATTTATACTGAGGATAATCAGTGAAGGCTATCGAATCCAGACGTTTGTGACCACGCCTCCCAGGGATCCTCAGACGACGGCCTTGTTGTCACAAATTGGCGACTTAGTAGACCAGCGGGTTCTTGTTCCAGTGCCACAGCAAGACGTAAACCATGATTTCTATTCTCAAGTTTTGGTAGTAAAGAAACCATTGGGCAAATGCCGCCTAATATTAAATTTGAAGTTACTAAACAACTGGGTAACATACAAAATTTTTTGGATGGAAACAATCTTTCTTTCTCGAACATCACGGGACACAGAGCCACAGTAATTACTGATGGGTTATATAGGTATCACTGGTGATTGGACACTGGCACACCCTATCAGGAAGTTCAACCCCCTATATAATCCCTCCCCCTTGCAGGGATACCTCAGTTTTTACGCCAGTGTCTTAGGTGATGGACGTGTAAAGATGTCCTGTGCTGAGCTCCAAAAGGAATATCCTAAGATCCTATACTGGGGCAAGCCAGGCGAACCGGATCCATTCAAAGTGTCTTTTCATGGCCGAATTGAATGGTACCCGGGCCTCGTGTCCGAAGAAACGAGGTTTTACCCGTAATGCTTCTCTTTTTAGAGAGCTGGACCCCGCAGATCAGAAAATGGCTTTAAACTTCCTAATTTCTGGCGAGGTGCTTTACGGTCCCAGAACTCTTGGATCCCTCTACTGATGGGGCCCCAGTCTCTGACGGTTTTTTCAAACGGAGCCCACCGTGAGAGGTGAAGATTGGGTCTGTGTAAACAGCACCCTGCGGCTGGATAAGGTAAGAGGAGATTCCACAGAATTTTTGAGTTCTAGTGGCTTTTCTCCTTTAAGGTAAATGCATGCTATGCCTATTGTGACCACCGGGGGCTGCCAAGAGCACAAACCTGCACATGCTGACTCTGTCTCAGGTGTTGTAATCGCTGTTTATGTCCCAGCATCTCAAAGCAGGCTGCAAGCAGGTAAGGTGGAAAGGGGGATTTCTCATGTTTGAATGTTCCCCCCCCAGGCTAGAGAGGGGCCGCAGGGGTCTAGAAAGTGGTTATACCACCCGGGCTCTGCGGCCTAATGACCACAATCTCTCAAGATAGCCGTTCAGGCAGATCTTGTTCCTCTTCGGAGGATTCAGGTGGAGAGGGACCCTCTGCGACTTCCCAAGAGGAGAAAGTCTTAGTGCAGATCCTCACTGGATTGGTCCGATCCACATTTAAGTTGCCCATACCTGAAACTACTAAAGAATCCTCTTCTGCTTTGGGGTCACTGAAACCTTTCCAAGCAGCACATGCTTTTCCTGTTCATACTTTACTTGAAAAGCTCATTTATTCTGAGTGGGATCACCCAGACAAACGTTTTTTTCCGCCGAGAAAGTTTTCAACACTTTATCCGATGGAAGAAAAGTTTATTAAAATGTGGGGAATACCGGCTATTGATGCCGCCATTTCCTCCGTAAATAATAGCCTGACTTGTCCTGTAGACAATGCTCAGATGCTCAGGGATCCTGTAGATAAAAGGATGGAATCCCTATTGAAGGATGTTTTCTCCTTAGCAGGATCAGTGGCCCAACCTGCAGTAGCAGCGATTGGAGTCTGTCAATACTTAAGAGACCATGTTAAGCAGGTCATCAAAGTATTACCTGAACAGCAGGCCCAGGGGTTTGCTAACCTTCCAGCGGCCTTCTGCTTTGTGGTTGACGCCATTAGAGATTCTATCGTGCAAACCTCCCGTCTTTCACTGGGGTTGGTGCATATACGTAGAATCCTATGGTTGAAAAATTGGTCAGCCGAAGCACCATGTAAGAAGCTACAGGCTGGGTTTCCATTTCGTGGTGCAAGGTTGTTTGGAGAGGACTTGGATAACTATATCAAGAGAATCTCTTGTGGGAAAAGCACTCTCTTACCTGTCAAGAAGAAGAGTAAGCGTCCCTCTTTCAAACGGACTCTTTCCCCAGCGCCGGGGGCTTCAGCCTCCAGGCAGTCTCGACGGCCGCCTCCATCGGGGTCCAGAGACAAGAGTCAACCCCAGGGACAAAGAGGTCCTGGGGAAAGAAGCCTACTAGGCAAAACACTAAGACCTCTGCATGAGGGGGCACCCCCACTCACTCGAGTGGGGGAAGACTGTGACAGTTCTCAGAGCTCTGGCACGAGGACTTCCAGGACAGATGGGTAATCTCCACGGTAACCTTAGGGTACAAGCTGGAGTTTCAGGAATTTCCCTCTCCTCGGTTCCTCAGATCAGGTGTTCCCAGAGACCCAGAGAAGAACCAGTCGCTCCTTCTAGCGTTAGAGCGACTTTTGTCGCAGGAGGTTATTATGATAGTTCCCGCAAAGGACCAGGGTTTGGGCTTCTATTCCAACCTTTTTATGGTCCAAAAGCCAAATGGGGACGTCAGGCCCATTCTGGACTTAAGGGATCTGAACCGATTTCTAAGGATTCAATCCTTCCGCATGGAATCAATTTGAACAGTAGTTCCCACCCTGCAGGGAGGAGAATTTCTGGCATCAATAGACATCAGAGATGCATATCTGCATGTGCCCATTTTTCCTGCTCATCAGAAGTTTCTGCGCTTCGAGGTAGGAGGGCGCCATTTCCAGTTTGTGGCTCTGCCTTTCGGGATAGCCACTGCATCTCGAGTGTTCACAAAAATCTTGGCTCCTCCTCTGGCCAGATTAAGGGCTCAGGGTATAGCTGTCATAGCATACCTAGACGACCTGCTCTTGATAGACCGGTCGGTAGCCTCTTTGAATGGAAACTTGAGGACCACGGTCAGGTATCTAGAACACCTGGGTTGGATCCTCAACTTAGAAAAGTCTTTCCTAAAACCAGTAAGAAGACTGGAGTATTTAGGTCTGATTATAGATACAAGCCAGGAGAAAATATTTCTACCTCAGGCAAAAATCGCTGCTTTAAGAGAGGTGATTCTGGCAGTAAGGACCAAGAAGGGTCCCTCAGTCCGCCTTTTGTATGAGGCTACTAGGGAAGATGGTGTCTTCATTCGAAGCAGTTCCCTATGCTCAGTTTCACTCAAGAATGCTGCAACACAGTATTCTGTCAACCTGGAACAAGAAAGTTCAGGCATTAGACTTTCCGATGCACCTGTCGCATGCGGTGCGTCAGAGCTTCAATTGGTGGCTCATACCCGAAAATCTGCATAAGGGGAAATCCTTTCTACCAGTTACCTGGACGGTGGTAACAACAGATGCCAGTCTGTCAGGTTGGGGAGCAGTTCTGGAATAGGCTGCGGTCCAAGGGATATGGCCCAAGACAGAGGACCTTACCCATCAACATTCTGGAGATCCGGGCGATACATCAGGCTACAGGGTTGTCCGGTCAGGATCCAGTCCGACAATGCCACAGCAGTGGCTTATGTCAATCATCAGGGAGGCACCCAGAGCCGAGCTGCTCAAAAGGAGGTGAACCAGATCTTAGTCTGGGCAGAGATGCATGTGCCATGCATTTCGGCAGTTTTCATCCCGGGAATAGAGAATTGGCAGGCGGACTATCTAAGTCGCCAGCAGTTACTTCCAGGGGAATGGTCTCTGCATCCCGACGTCTTTTGGGCCATATGCCAAAGATGGGGGGTTCCAGATGTAGATCTCTTTGCATCCCGATTCTACACAAAGATAGACAGATTTGTGGCAAGGACAAAAGATCCTCTTGCATGCGGGACGGATGCGTTGGTGATTCCATGGCATCGGTTCTCGCTGATTTACGCATTCCCGCCTATTCTGCTATTACCACGACTCCTTCGCAGGATCAGGCAGGAAAGGCTGTCGGTACTTCTGGTGGCCCCTGCTTGGCCCAGAAGGACTTGGTGCAGAAATAGTTATGACGGTGGGTTCCCCGTGAACCCTACCGGTACGCCCAGACCTGTTAAGGTCCAGTGTTACATCCTGCCTTACAAATGCTAAATTTGACGGTTTGGCTATTGAGACCCACGTTCTGAAGAGTCATGGGCTCTCAGGTCCTGTCATATCTACCTTGATTAATGCAAGGAAGCCAGCTTCCAGGATGATTTATCATAGTCTGGAAAGCTTATATAACCTGGTGTGAATCCAGAGGTTGGCATCCCAGGAAATAGGTCATAGGTAGAATTCTTGATTTTCTACAATTAGGATTAGAGATGAAGCTGGCCTTGAGTACCATGAAGGGCAAGGTCTCTGCTTTATCAGTATTATTTCAGCAGCCACTTGCTTCGCATTCTTTGGTCCGAAATTTTATGCAGGGGGTGATGCGCCTTAATCCTCCGGTTAAAGCGCCCCTAAACCCCTGGGACTTGAACTTGGTCCTGGCTGTGTTACAGAAACAGCCTTTTGAACCAATAAGTCAGATTCCTTTGGTCTTGTTGACAAGGAAATAAATTTTTCTGGTGGCCATCTCTTCTGCTAGAAGAGTATCAGAATTAGCAGCTCTTTCCTGTAAGGAGCCTTATTTGATTATACACAAGGATAGAGTGGTACTACGCCCTCATCCTAGTTTTTTACCGAAGGTGGTTTCTGATTCTCATTTAAACCAAGACATTGTTCTGCCTTCCTTTTTTCCAGATCCCTGTTCTCCGGAAGAGAGATCTCTACATTCGTTGGATGTAGTAAGAGCAGTTAAGGCCTATCTAGGGACAACTGCTCAGATCCGCAAGACGGGGGCTATTGGTGCTTCTTGGGCAGTGCATCACCGGGCCTCTATGGCTCAAATCTGCAAGGCCGCAACCTGGTCTTCAGTTCATACATTCACCAGATTCTATCAGGTGGATGTGAGAAGGCATGAGGATATCGCCTTTGGGCGTAGTGTGCTGCAGGCAGCGGTACAGGGTCCTCAGGTCTGATAGCACCCTACTTGGTCGTGGTTCCCCCCCCTCAGGTAGCATTGCTCTGGGACATCCCATCAGTAATTACTGTGGCTCTGTGTCCCGTGATGTTCGAGAAAGAAAATAGGATTTTTTAAAACCGCTTACCTGTAAAATCCTTTTCTTTCGAAGGACATCACGGGACACAGAGGTCCCGCCCCTCTTCTAATACACTATATTGCTTGGCTACAAAACTGAGGTATCCCTGCAAGGGGGAGGGATTATATATGGGGTTGAACTTCCTGATAGGGTGTGCCAGTGTCCAATCACCAGTGATACCTATATAACCCATCAGTAATTACTGTGGCTCTGTGTCCCGTGATGTCCTTCGAAAGAAAAGGATTTTACAGGTAAGCTGTTTTAAAAAATCCTATTTTTCGGTGAAGTCAATTCTTTGCCCAGATTGCTTCATGGCCTCCCTCGATCTGAGTGACGCCTATCTACATTTCCCCATCCACGAGTAATCTTAAAATTTTTTGAGGGTGGCAATCCAGTGGGGAAGGCAGGTCCGACATTTTCAATTGAGGGCCCTACCATTCGGCCTGTCGTCATCCCCTAGGATATTTACAAAAATACTGGCAGAAGCACAGGCCCCCCCTGAGACTGAAAGGGATATCGGTCATCCCACATTTGGCTGACCTTTTATTTTTTGCCCCCTTCGTGCTCCAATTACAAGGAGCTCTGCAGGTGGCCATTTCTTTTCTAAAAAAAACTGGGGTGGTTGATAAACAGGGAGAAGTTGAAAATAAACCCGACACAGGTCTTACAGTACCTAAAGGTTCTTGGTGAACTCAGTGACGCAAATGATCTATCTCACAGAGGAGAAGGTAGAAAAGGTGAAGGGGACTGCAACCTTTTTTCAAAACAATCTGGCAATTTCCCTCCACTCAGCTATGTCGGGTCTGGGTTTCCTGGTAGCAACGATTTCTGCAGTACCATGGGCAAGGGCCCATTTTAGGTGTCTCCAGGCCAATATCCTGAACAGCGGAGATGGACCTGTCATCTGCCGACTCAGTGGATCGATCTCTGCTCAGCAAGCGGAGTCGGTGAAAATGGATCCGCATGTGTGAAAGGGACCTAAAGCTAAAAAAAAAAGCTACATCTGGGTTTGATCTAGGTCAGGTTAGGCAGTCCATACATTATTCAATTTATTTTTTTCGTTCAAACAGAGAAAATTAACCCATCCACACATTCAATGTAGATGGGGGAATCCTCCTGTTTGTACCTTTTTTGTATTCTGACAGTGGGGAGACTTCTCTGCTGTCAGAATACTGTGATCAAGCATGAAAAACCTGACTGGTTGGCTGTACAGAAGTTGATCGGCCATACATGAATTGAAGTCCCTACTGAACTGGTCATGCTCAGAGTCAAAGTTGGGGGTCAGTGTATTTTAGGTAGGATTAAATAAAAGTTTTTAAATTTGCTATCTATGTATTTTAGGTAGGATAAAAAAAGTGAAATTGTTTCTGGGTCCTACTGTGGGTACAAACATGCACTTATGTGACATTGCTGTGATTATCAGGAGTAGGAGAATTTTGTTTTGGGTTGTTCTTTGGTGGTAGGTCATAGTAATAGCAAGGAATATACAGCTAAATTTTAAAATGTTTTGCTGTCTTGTGCCAGATTTTTTCTTTGATAAAAAGAAATGGGAGATGCACATTATTATTTACCACTAAATGAAAGCCCAGTTTCTGGACAATCCACCTGGATGTACTAAGTAATTGCAATATGTACAGTTTTACTAACGCATGTCAAAGTTGCAAAACTGTGTTCAGGCGTTGAGATCTGTTTTTAACCTTCGTATCAGATTTTTTTTTTTTTTTTTACAGAATGCTGGAGAATCTGAATAATCTAATTTAATACTATTTTGAAAAGAGTTTTTCTTTTAATTCTAAAGCGGACCATAGGCGAAAAAAAGTTTGGCCTGTTCAGCAGGAACTAGCTAAACTTTGATCCATCTATGGGGGCAGGCTAGTTGTGCTGAAACGATAAACTTCAGTACAACTAGCCTGTCGAGTTTTTTTTTTGTAAATTCTTTATTTATGGAAACATAGGATATCAACATTCAGCATACATTGGTACAAAAGGTATAACAGTTTTGCTCATGTTAATGAAGCATCTCAGCTGGTCTGACCATGCAAATCAACAGTGATGTGGTACTATTTTAGATATCCAAACTCTAGTTTTGAGAGGCTCATCATGCCTCAAGTGGGATTAATTGTATTTTTAGAAAATTGCTGTATAAAAGAGCACGACCTATGGGTCGTCTTTGACATTAAAAAGAAAAAAGAAAAAAAAGCTAGGCCAATTGGGGATAGGGAAAAGTAAGGAAGAGAAATGTAAGGGAAAGAGAGAGAGAAAAGAAGAAAAAAAAAAAAAAAAGAGAAAAAGAAAAGGGGGGGGGGGGGAGAAGATAGAGGGAACAGTAATAGAGGGGGGAATGAAGGGTGAGGGGGTGGAGGGGTAGGTATAGGGAGAGGGATAATGAGAAGAGGGGATCCCCTTCCTCCAGCCCTGCCAACGGTGTGTACAGTGGTTCTCACGCGAATGCGCATGTCTAAACAAAATTTTTATGCCACCAGCCCTGCAAACTCCTCGGAGTAGTAAAATTCGAGCCAGTAATACCACTTCTTGAGGAACTGCTCTCTGAGTCCCCTCTCGGTTGCCACAAGGTCCTCCATATTGTATACCTCCGCTATCTTCTTCAACCACATTTCTACTCCCGGGGGCTCTGCCCGCTTCCAGAGTAGGGGAATACAACTTTTCGCTACCGTGACCAGTAGGGGCAGGATTGACTTCCTGTATGACTTGCTCGGTATGTCATGGTGGTGTATTAAGAAGAACTCTGGACTCTTGGGCAGCTCTCTGTCCGTGAACTTCTGTGTGATGCGATGGACCTCAGTCCAGAAGAGTGTCAAGAGTCTACAGGACCAGAAGATGTGGAAAAGAGTGCCTGCTTCCTCCCCACACCTCCAGCATAGATCTGAACTCTGCGGGAACATCCGGCGTAGCCTAACTGGGGTACCATTGTGACAGCACTTTAAAACCCGCCTCCTGTTGATTGGCGCATATCGATGTTTTATACGTAAAGAGAATAATTCTTTCCACTTGTCTCTCGGACAACGCTACACCTAGGTCTCGCTCCCACTTGGTTATATAGGGAGGTCTGTACCCCTGGGGGGGTGTGATCAGAAGTTGATACAATAACGAGATGGCGTGACGTACTGGCTCTTGTTCAGAGCAAAGAATCTCAAAAGAAGTCAAGGGTCTTAAGAAAGGCGCCGGAGCGGGCTGAGATTTAATAAAGTGAGCTAATTGGAGCTTCTGCCAAAAGGAGAGTCCCATCAATAGAGGGTCATTCATGATGTTTTCTCTTGACAACCACTTGCCGTTCTCAGAGAAGTGGCGAAGTTGACTTCTGTCCCTCCCCTTCAGCTCTTGAAGTCTGGGATCACACAATCCCGGGCTAAAGTCAGGATTTCCAATTACCGGAGTAAGTGGCGAGGGGGTGGGCGCTATCTGATGCTCACTAAAGATTTTTTTGGGCCATTCGCCACGTCTCTCCAACCGTAGGATGCTTAGTTACACTTTCAGGAAAGTTTTCCTGGCACCAGGGCAGTCCATCCAAGTCTATCCCTGACAGGAGCCGTTCTATTTGGATCCATTGTTTTAATGTCCCGTGGCGACACCAATCAACTATTCTTGTCAAATGGCATGCCTTGTGATATAGGTTCACATCCGGGAAGGCCATTCCCCCTCGCATTTTTGGTAAGCGTAAAATCGACTGGGCCAGTCGCGGGGGCTTCCCGGCCCAGACGAACATGACCAATGCTCGATTAGCTGCTCTCAGAAAGGCACTTGGGATCCTAATAGGAAGGGTCTGAAGATGGTACAATAATCGGGGCATAACGTTCATCTTTATTATGCTACACCGTCCAAACCAGGAAAACATGCCCGTCTGCCACTTCTGTAAGTCTTTTTTTGACATCTGTCAACAGGGGGGGAAAGTTTAGGGAGAAGATCTCCTCGATCTTGCTAGCCAGGCGTATACCCAAGTATTTAATGGAGGAACTCGCCCATTTAAAAGGAAAATCCGCTCGTAGCAGGTTGTTAAGGGAGACCGGCATGGTTATATTTAATGCTTCCGATTTCTGGAAATTGATTTAAAAAAAAGACAGCTTACCATACTTCTGCAATTCCGACAGCAGGTTTGGTATAGAAACCAGTGGGTTGGATATGAAAAAAAGCAGGTCGTCAGCAAAAGCTGCTATCTTAGGGGCCAGAGAATCACTTAGGTGTATTCCAGATATGTCTGGGTTGGCCCTCACCGTACGGAGGAAAGGTTCCAGGGACAGGATAAATATTAATGGGGATAAGGGACAGCCCTGCCGAGTCCCATTGGTTATACCAAAGGGGGAGGAAAGTTGGCCATTTATTTTGACTTGGGCTGAAGGTCTGGAATAGATGGCATGTACCCAGTTCATCATCCGCTGGCCTAAGCCTACGTGATGAAGGGTCTCAATCAGAAAAGGCCAGTGCACCCTATCAAACGCCTTTTCGGCGTCGGTTGAGAGGAGCAACATCGGGGTTCTCCGTGTTTTGGCGGCATGAATAAGGTTAATTGCCTTCGTGGTGTTGTCCCTCGCCTCCCTCAAGGGTACAAAGCCCACCTGGTCTGAGTGTATGAGCGAGGGAATCCACTCCGACAACCTCATGGAGAGGACCTTTGTAAAGATCTTTAGGTCCACATTGAGGAGCGATATTGGCCTGTAGTTTTGACATAGTAAGGGGTCCTTTTCTTCCTTTGGTATCACGGAGATGAACGCACGTAGGCAATCTTCTGGTGGGATCGTCCCTTCTCCGGCATCATTATAAGCTGCTAGAAAGTGTGGCATCAATAGATCGCCAAAGATCTTATAATATGTTAGCGAATACCCATCGGGGCCCGGTGCCTTGCCAGCTTGCATTTGTGCTATAGCTTTCATCGCTTCTTCGCTTGATATCGGTTCTTCCATAGCCTTTAGAGCCTCCTCGGGTATTCGAGGAAGGCCTGACTGTTGGATATACTCCCGTATAGCTTTCCTTTCTAGGGATTTCTCCCTTTCTGAGGATCGACGTGGCAGGTTATACAATGAGGTATAGTACTTACAAAATTGATTTGCAATTTCTGCAGTAGTATGTACCTTAGCGCCACCCTCCCCCCTAAGCTCCGGGATAAAGGTTTGCGCCCTTTGGGTTCTCAAGGCCCGTGCCAACTGTTTACCACATTTGTTACTGTGCTCATAGAAGGTACGTTTACACTTTGCTATAGCTTCTTTGGCCCTAGTTAATGCCAGGGATCTTAGTTGGTTTCTCAGGGTGGTAAGGTCCTGTAGTGCCTGGTTGGCTAGAGATCGTTTGAGTGGATTCCAAGGCCCTTATCTTTTCTAGAAGGTCAAGGGTTTGCTGAGCCCTGGCCCTCTTAAGACGAGTGCCAAGTTTTATTAATATTCCCCTGACGGTACATTTGTGAGCTTCCCATACCATCATGGGAGCGCTGTCCGGAACCCCATTAGAGGAGAAAAAGTTCCTCAATTCCCTAGCCACCTCCTCCACAACCTCGGGAGCCTGAATCAAGGTGTCATTAAGTTTCCATTGCCACTGTCTGGGCGCTGGGGGCAGAAGATCAATGTCCATGAAAACCGGGGCATGATCCGAAAAAGTGATGGACCCTATAGTGGCTGATCTCACCCTGGAAAGAAGAAACTGGGGCATCAAGAAAAGATCAATTCTAGTGTACGAGTCATGAGGGTGTGAATAGAACGTATAATCCCTCTGGGTTGGGTTCAGAATCCTCCACACGTCTACTAGATGGAAAGCATATAGATTTTTCTTTAATCGTTTAAGCGCTGCGTACGAAATCTGTGAGGTGTTTCTGGATGTGTCCAAGGACGGGTCCATGGGAAAATTTAGATCGCCTCCAAGGAGCACAGCCCCCTCTGCAAAGTCCTGCAATTTAGTCAAAGTAGACTCAAGGAAGCCAATTTGCCCAGTGTTGGGGAGGTACAGGTTCACCAGGGTTACCAAAGAGCCACCCAGGTTCCCTTTCACAAACAGAGCCCTCCCCTCCCCATCGCTCCACTGGTCGCGCAGCGTCCACGGCGTCGTGGATCGTATCAGCACGCT
The DNA here is from genome assembly GCA_037952835.1 of Lithobates septentrionalis. Taxonomy (NCBI): domain Eukaryota; kingdom Metazoa; phylum Chordata; class Amphibia; order Anura; family Ranidae; genus Lithobates; species Lithobates septentrionalis. Next base: position 191,060 of record JBBDGP010004023.1, read on the forward strand.
AACCCCTTTAGACCTGGAGTCAGATGAGCACCCATGGTAAGCAACCGGAAAGCAGCGGTCATGGAGTCGCGGTATCCTATCAGCTCGAAAATGGGTCTCCTGGAGGAAGCAAATGTGGGCTTTGGCATGTCTTAGATTTGATAGCACCATGGAACGCTTCTCCGGGGTGTTGAGTCCCTTCACATTAATGGACATGAGCCTGATAGATTCCGTCGGGCTCATGGCTAAAACCAGGCTGGAGGGAGGGGATGGAGAGGGAGAAGAAGAAAAAAAAAAAGGGGGGAGGGGGGGGGGGGGAAGGTTAGACAAGGGGTAATAGATAAAACGGAGCGGGAAAAAAGTGGGAAAGAATATAGAAATGGGATACGGATTGTAAGGTGAAAGGTGGGATAACGGGTCACTGGTTACCAGGAAACCCGTATAACTAAAACGCCTATGGCGTTTGAGAGACTAAGTCTCAGTACACCCTTGGAGCTCCCAAGCAGAGCCCCAGAGGGGTGTATTCCTAGGTGGGGTAGTGACTAAACACAACGGGGTCCGGAGCTCCCTATCCAGACCCAAACCTGAAAAATAAAAGTACAAACAACCTAAACCAAAAACAATAAGAGCTGTAGTGATATTTAATAATTGCTAATTCTGATATTCGTGACGGGTCCACTTCCCCCGCCCGATCCCCATCTCGCGGACAGATAGTCAAGTTCAGGGGAAGAATTCAAGAGACCCCCAGGATCTGTCCAAGAAATGGGCGCGCAGCAGGCGGGAGCGGGCTCCCAGCAGAGCACCTGTGTTGCAAAGTACTACTGCAACCGGCAAACAGGAAAAAACAAAAAAAGGAAGAAAACCAAGAAAAAACCCAGGGAAAGAAGAACCTTCGGGTAGATCAGCTTTAAAGGGAAACCAGAAAAGCAGTTAAAACATTATCATTGCTCACCCTCCAGAGCTCTTTTATCTTACCGCTAAACTAGTGATGCCCATATAGTGTACAGCCCAGGACCAGCCGTCCCCTTAAGACGTGTTCCATCCCTCTGGGCGGGTTCCCATTGGGGGGGGGGGGGCCTCATTAACTTCGGTAGAGTGAATGCAAAGACCACCCCAAGTACAGGGTAATCTCCCGTACCCCACCAACAGCGCCCTGGGAGCTAAAGCACCGGGCTGCACAGCTATATCTAAATAACATGCATTAGGTTCAATCCAGGACGGTCCCCTCAACCCCCCGCCCCCATCCACCCCCCACCCCCAACACCCCTAAGGACACAATGTGCTAACAACATGCTGCAAACATAATCCTTAGTTCACCGACAGGGTTGTTACCCCTCTCAATTGCTGGATCACAGTCCGTGGGTGGGTAGCCTTGTATCGCGTGCTATAGGCTCAGATTTAGTTACAGAAGTTCGGAATGCACGCTAGACATATATCGGTAGGCAGTTCTAGATGATATCCACCCAGTCTCTTTCGAGGTCCACCCGTCCCAGAGTGTCAAGTATGATAAAACCCCCCAAGGAGGGGGCATCCTTTGGTAAGTCCTGGAACGCATGTGGTGAAACCCTTCCTAATGAGGCAATATGTCTGTGTCTGGAGATATGGGCAGTCCAAAGTGCTGTGTACTCTGTACTAACAATAAGCAACATGGAGGGCAACGGGGGGGGGGCAGAGAGGGAAAATCCCATGGTCCCGAATACAGCTCAGGGTGGATCAATCAAGCAGGGGGGACTGGGGCCGGACACACTGAGCTTACTGGAGGATGTAAAACAGTCCCTTATCACTTTCAACCCGAGTAGTTTGTCACTTACGTGTGTTCAACTCTAGGACTCACGGCTCCGGATCTCCCCTTCCCAGAGGAGTGGGCTCTCTCTGCCTGCGCCTGGAGGATCGGCGGGGGGGACCAGACGGGACACTCTGCGGAGCCAGACGGAACTCTCTGCTTGGTAGGGGGCCCAGCCAATCCCTCAACTGAAACGGTTCCATACCTAGGAAAGCAAACAAATCCGGGAGCTCTGCATGGCGCCGCAAAGTAAATGAGGCGCTCCCTTTCCGGATGGTCAGCTGAATAGGAAATCCCCATCTGTAAGTTAGGTCCGCTCGATGTAGTCTCTCCAGTAAGGGCTTTAACATCGCTCTCCGCAAGAGGGTCGCTCGGGACACATCTGGGTATATTGAGATTTGTGCCCCGTCTAAATCCACGGTACCCTTAAGCCTAGCCGCCCGTAAGATCTGGTCTTTGTGGGTATATCTGTGCAGGCGGCAGAGAACATCACGGGGCCGGTCAGCATCTGCACTCCTGGGACCGAGGGCTCTGTGCACCCTGTCAAATTCCAGGGAGGCTGGAAGGTCTCCATCCAAGATTATCCGTATGATCGCTCATACCGTTTCGGTTAGATTTTCCTGGCCCGTCGCTTCAGGTATTCCCCGGAGCCGTATGTTTTGGCGCCTGCTCCGGTTCTCCAAATCCTCGGCATGCAGCTGTACTTCTGCTAGTTGGTCCTGTTGCTTCTGGTGCGATCTTTCTAACTGTGCCACTCTTGTCTCCAGCGTCCCCACCGAGGCTTCCTCTCTGGTCAGCCGCTCATCCAATTCCTGCACCTCCGTGCGGATCTCTTGGAGGTCACGGCGGTGTTGTTCCTCCACCCGTAACACCAGCGCCTCCATGTCTGCCTTGGTGGGAAGAGCTTCCATATCTGCCTTGGTGGGGTGTGCTCTCAACAGCGCTCGTATGTTGGCATCGTCACCCAGTAGCTGCATGGAAGGACCCGCTCCCGACTGACTGCCGGGCGATGGGTTTAGAAGAGCTGGTATTCCCGTTAAGGTCTGGGGGCTCGTTCTCTGGGAGGATGCCATACCTCCTTGGGAAGAAGATAGCGTTCTGGCCTCGCCACGTGGAGTCACACTGTGGGCCTCCGAATCTGTCCTGGGCTTTGCCTTGAGGTATCGGTCAATCTGGGCTGCTGGGGACGTCTTAGCAGATCCCTTATATTTGCCTTTCCTTCGGTAGCTCATGACCGGGTAACCAGAAGTTGATAAAATAGCATAACAGCCGTAGTTGTTGGGTCTGGAGTTGGGAGCTCAAGCACACCACGACTTCACTCCGCCATGTCCAGGCCACGCCCCCCCCCCCCCCTGTCGAGTTTTAATCATATGATTACTGCTGCTGGCTGTAGCCGGCAGCATTGATCATTGTATTCTGACAGTGGGGAAACTTTCGCTGTCAAAATACAATAGCGCAGGAGGGAGTCCACCATCAACACAGTCGGTAAATGAAGCAATTTTTTCTTTCCTTCAACCCATGGTTGAAGAAAAGAAGATTGCATAATGTATATGTATAGCCAGCCTAATGCCTGGTACACACTGAGATTATCGAACAAATGATGGTCCGTGCGTGGTTTTTTTTTTTTTTTTTTTTTTTTTTTTTTTTTTTTTTTCATATCAGTCTTGTATAAAAAAAAAAAATGAGGAGATTACGAAAATTCTCGTACAACAGAATAAAAATTTCATAAATGATGCCATGTCATGTATTTGTATCGTATTGTATTTTCCCACGACAACTGTGCTGGTTAAACGAAAATCATCCGATCTGGTATCGTATGAGAAATTTTTGTGCTTGTCCCAACGTATAATTTGCCATCAATTGTCGGGATCGGCTCCTCCAAAAACTGTACTATTAGATTATCGTACAATTGCTTCAAAAGCAGTATTTTTTAGATCGTGTGTACAGGCCATGAGTCTTGTATAAGAGCAGACTACATCAGGAGCTTGCTATTACTTATAGGATTTAACGTAACTTTTATGTTAGAAGATTGACGACTTTGTTGAGCACCACGCAAATTGCATCCTACTGTCCAGTCAACCTTAGTGGCCATTATAGAAGCCTTATTGGAAAACAGAGTGGCTGATGGTGGTGTTTAGTTCAGAAGTTGCAAGGGTCTTCCTTGCCTCATTAGATTTGTTATAGTTCAATTACCCAGCCGTATGAAGAAAGCGAATTGTAGAAACAAATAGTGGTGGAGTTAGGTTACACAGGCAGGATTTGAAATAATAAGGTATTAACCAGCAGTAACAAACCCCTGACCACAATGTCACCAGTCGAAACCATATACAGGGGGTCCCCGACTTACGAACATCCGACTTACGAACGACCCCTACTTACGAACGGGGCCAGAGTGACGTCACCGCGGCCTTGTCCGGCCTAGTGAAGCCTCCAGGATCCCCGGTCTTTCCTACGAGCGCTGCCCCGCGGAGGTGCACCACGGCCGGCCTGCCTGGACACACCATCTATCCATCTCCGGGCTGTGCCATCAGGTGAGCAGCCTGTAACAGCCTGTGAGCAGTACTGTAATATGCTTAATATGCAGTGTACTGTACATGTTCCTCCTGTCCCTGCCGCCATGTAAAGAGTGAGAGGGGAGAGCTGTGCTCCTCCCCTCTCAGCTATGACAAAAAATCTAGCAGTGCTAGGAGGTGACTGGGTCAATAAAGGGAACCTGTCACCTCCAATTGCTATCACACAGGGAATTGTTTTCTCCTGTGTGATAGCAATAAAGTTAAGTGAAAAAAAAAGATAAAAAAAAAAAAGAAATACAGTATTAATTAAATAAAAAAAAAAAATAACAAAGTAATTAAAAAAAGTAAAGAATAATTAAAATAAAAATTATACTGTCTGTATCCTCATTAGATGGATTTAATCTCACTTCCTGACTCTGAGACTGGATTTGTACTTAAAAAAGGTACTGTTCCGACTTACAAACAAATTCGACTTAAGAACAAACCTACAGTCCCTATCTCGTTCGTAACCCGGGGACCCCCTGTACCTCTGTGGGTATGAATGAAAGTAGGTGATGCACTTCTATGGGTAAATGGCAGATTGAGTAATTTTTGCAATTACCATACGAGCCCTTTAAAAGATGTTTAGCTTGACTGTGGGTGGCAATGCTCATTTAAATTGTCCAAATTCCTATTACATTCTACTTTTTTTCTTTTTTTTTTTTTTTTTTTTTTGCAGGGCTCCATCAGAAAGTAGCCCAACTTCGGTTGCTGATTTGCAGAATCTTTTGAACAGAATATTCCAGGGCTCTCCAGCTCAGATGCCCAATGGGAACATTTTCACCCCTCCACAACAACCCCCGCATGGAGCTCAGTCCCCTCCCGGACCATCTAAACCTGACTCTGCTTGCAAGAGTGACACAAAGTCCAAACGGAAGAAGAAAATGAGGCGCCCTGTTCAGCGATGATCAACATACACTCTCCTATATTCCAGCTGCCTTGTAATTAGGGTGGGATGGCTGGGACACCATTTGCACAACCCTTTCCTAACTATGTAGTCTCCTGTGGTTTTAAGCCAGATCATCATGTGCTGACTAGAACCAAGCTGCCAAGGGCTTTCACTACAGTCTTCTTTTGTTTTTTTTTTCCCCCCCTATTCACCTTGTACTCCTGTTGCGGTGGTGAACAGCAAAGCTTTCCATTGCAAACACCTTTTAACAAATTCACAGATAGAAAAGGTTGTGTTTTTTTCATTATAACGAGAAACCTATTCTCATACCAAAGAAAGCTGGTGTAGACATTTTACCGGAAATATTGCAAGACTTCAGCGCATGCAGTGCCTGGAGACCTGGGCTCTGGTGTGAATAGAATGTATGAATGTACATTGCGTCAGGAAACCCTATTGCTCCCAGGATTATATAGTGCTCTGGGACAATCTGATATAGTACTTCTTGCTTCAGTTATTCTGTTATAAAGCTGTGGAAATTGCTGTGAACAGTTTCAAGCATTAGAAAAGTGAAGGAGCAAATGTGTGTTTTTTTTTTTTTTTTTTTTTTTCTTCCTTTTTAACATTGTTAGTGAGAAGACGTTTTGTCCATTTTGTTGTGAAATTATTTTCCCATATTGTCTTGTATGCTTCTTATTGTCATTTTAAACATTACAAAGAGGAGTTGGTCTGAAGGGATTCCATTTACCTACAGATTTTAGCTGCAAGAGGATTGTGACTGAAAATCATTCAGTGAAAAACTTCAACATAGGATCAAGGTAATTTTAATTCCAAACTCTCCTTCTGATACATTTGTTTATAGGACAGGGCAGAGAATTAAAGTAGCTGCTTAAAAAAAACCCAAAACACACCTGTAAGGCAATTGCGTAATGTGCTAGTGTGCATCGCATACTAGCACATTATGAAATGCTTACTTTTAGAATGAAGCGCGCTGAAAGGGCTGACCTCTTCCCCTGGTTTTTCTTCCGGGTTCGTGCACTCGGGCTGTGTGATTGGCCAAAGCAGCAATGACGTCCCACTCGCACGTGCCTCAGTTCTGGCACGGAGCTCTGAAGTTTCGGCAAGGTATGCCGGGCCTTCACAGTGTATGAGCCGGTGATGTCACCAGCTGCAGCCATATTCCAGCTGCAGATATTCATTTTTACTTACAGGTAAGTCTTATTATAGGCTTACCTGTAGGTAAAAATTACAAAGCGGGTTTTACTACCGCTTTAATCCGCTGAGCTGTTGGAGCACATGTAGAAGAAATGTAGTAACATTTGCCCTCTAGTGGATTATTTGTAGCGATATACAGATACTGTAACCTACCACCAACAGGGTATATCAAAAAGAAAGCTGACCTCAACCTGTCACGGCAGTTCTGGCGCGGGGGGGGGGGGGTGAAGATTCCCCTGTTGTTCTCCTAAAAAGCAGTAAAGACTCAACGGAGAAATCTATTGGGGTGGCTTATAAATTTAATCCTGCAAAGTCTGTGTGTGCAGTGGAAAAATTTCAGATTTTGGTACCAAATGAGTATAGACACAGCTTATAGGTATTGTAATTTACTGACTGCTTTCTGATAAGGAGTAAGAATATATGTCACCAATCATGGAGGTAGTGCTGTGAAAAATAATGTAAACTTGAAAGGGACTTAAACTTGCATCTTTAGGCTACTAAGTAATATTCTGTTATAGCAAGGCTTTCTAGTAGCTGTTTTGTTGCCATTCCTTGGGGTGCACTGCTTTTTCTGTACACATCTATTTATTTATTTTTTCTTACTGTGACATCAGTCCAGGCTCAGAATCAGTTTTTTGCTATGGTTTTCTGAGAATAGTCTGCATGGCATTGGATACAATGGATCAACAGCAACCAACTGGTAGCTTTGGAGCTTTTCTCAAACAGATGATCTTACAGTAAGGGAGCAATGCTTTCCTTGGTGGTTACAGACGGGCAGAAATCCGTATTAAACCCAAAAGCAAACATTTTATTATATTGCAGCTTACCAGTTCTTAGATGTGATGGTTATATTAGTTTTCTTTTCTTCCTATTCATTTTGTGATCCTGCCCGACAGTCTGGTGTTTTTCAAAACCACAAGCTCTCTTCCAGATGTGTTAGTTTACAGAGATGAGACAAACCGATTAACAATGACAGGGGTGCTTACAATGAGCAGCTTTTAATAATGTAAAACGTTTCTCCAAAAAGGGAAAAAAACTGTTTGCTGTAACACAACTTTCCCCAACTGTCCCGGCACCAGGGACTGGCCTTATGGAAGAAGACTCCCTCTGCGGACTGGGGGGTGGTTGTCAGGAGTTTGAAGCTTGTCCCCTCACCTGCTACACTCATGTTTATTTTTATTATTGAAAAAAAAAATTTTAAATCTTTATTTGTATCTGGCTGATTTACATGAGCTATATTTAATAATATTAATATTAAATTGTGCTTGTGTAATCAGCCAGATACAAATAAAGATTTAAAAAAAAAATCATAATATATATTTTTTCTAATAATAATGATTTTGTTTCAATACTAATTATAGATTTGCTGACCACATGATCTCAATTATTATTTTTATGAAAAAATATTTAAAAATATATATTTTTTTTAATCCTTCTTTGTAGATGTTTGGCTGATTACATGAGCCCAAATAAATATTATTAATATAAGGCTCATGTGATCAGCCAATAGGATACAAATAAAGATTCTAATATTTATATATACCTACTGTGTGTATACACATGCATATAGAGAGACATGACCACAAAGTGCAAAGGGAGTAGTACTGCTGAGAGAAGGGGAGGGGGTGCCCTCTGGTGGAAGGGTGGCAGGGTACTAGACCCACACATGGATCCAGATTTCCTGCACGTGCAGTGCATAGCAGGGACCCCGCCGCTGACCAGACAAAAGGCAGACACGTGAGTGGCCGCTAATGCAGATCGAGCCTTGTTCGCTCGCCACCCCCCGCCGTGCGGCCCACAACACGCTACAGCGGCCTGGGGTTCGGGACCTCTGCTGTAACACATAGTGTGAGCTGGAGTTTTAAGTTCACAGGTCCATTTAACACTTCCTCCTCCAGACTGACATTGCTGCTGTCTGCTGTGCCCTCTCTGCTCCCTTATCCAGAGTGGGGGTCACTCTAATACAGGAGGTGTATTACTGGCCAGATAAGCAGGTAAAAACAAAGGGAAAAAGCCTAAAGGAAAAAAAACCAAATGCAGCCACGACATCTAAGGATTGATACGCTGCACTATATTACGATTTTGGTTTAATACTGCTCTAAAGGGCCTGAAACATAGAAGCCTAAAGATAAAACTCTTGAAGAAAATCTGTCATGAGAGGTGTTAGGCCAGCACTGATGACCTTTCCCTGTGAAAATTAGGTTCTTGGCTGTCGTAATCCAGTATCTTTATTAAAAGTAGTTCAGGATTTCTTACTGGCTGCATGCTTAACAAACCTCAAATCTGCTAGCTACAAGTTTTTCAGTTAGAGTAATCATAAACACTTTATCAGAACATGTATGCTTGGTTAATAAATTCTCTCAAAGCAACATGCAAAAGCTGAATATTTTCCAGGGGCTGTGAAATAAACCTCATGAGCCCCCTGGAAGCCTAAAAGAATGATATTGTTTGCAAATCTGATGATTTAGCTTGCTTGCCTCACCAAACTGAATTTGTCTAAAAGATTGAATTGGCCTTTTAGAGCTCCATGCACACTAGCATTTTTTTTTTCAAGCTAAAAAAACAATGGTAATGGCTTATTGTAGTAGCGTTTTAGGAGCGTTAGTGTTTTTATTGCATTTTTGCAAATCCTCCTAAAGAAAAAAAAAAAAAGAGAGAAAAAAAAAAAGCTAACAAAACAAAGAAAACGCTATTAGTAGCGTTTAGGAACGTTTCTGCTGGAAAAACCCTCCAAGAAACTCTACAAAAATGTGTTTTTTTTTTTTTTTTTTTTTTTCTGCTTCTAGATGTTGAAGCTCAAAAAAATGCTACTAGCCCAAAGTAGTGTGCATAGGATAACCCTGTTTTAGCTTCTAGGAGCATTAAAAAAAATGGTCCTAACTGCTTCTAGGAGCTTAAAAAAACACTAGTGTGCATGGAGCCTGAATTTTACAACTAAAAGTACTTGCAGAGCTATCTTGTAATGTGATCTAATGTTTCTAAGGGCACTTTCACTCCGGCGCAGGGAGGCGGCGATTTACCGTAGTTTTTAGCTGCGCTTTTCAGCCACTAGCGGGGCATTTTTAACCACGCTAGAAGCCGATGAAAGTGTTAATAGCGCCTGCAAAGCATTTTAGGAGCTTAAAGCACCCCAAAGATGCTGCTTGCAGGACTTTTTTTTTTTTTTTTTTTTTTTTTTTTAAAACGTCCCGCAAGTGCATTGCTCCAGTGTGAAAGCACTCTGGCTTTCACACTGGAGTGACAGGAGAGGCGCTTTACAGGAGTTATTTTTAGCGCTAAAACGCCTGTAAAGTGCCTCAGTGTGAAAGTGGCCATAAAGTACAGTCTATCAATGCAGTGGTGGGCAGTGAAAATTCAAAAACATCTATGTCCACTGTATGCATTAATAATATGGTAAATCTTCCAACATTTGCATGTGATGTTCTGCCCTAAAGAGGAAGTAAACTTCCTCTGCAAACTTTTACCTATAGGTAAGCCTTTAATGAGACTTGCCTATAGGAAGGAATTGAAAATATCTCCTAAACCTGTACAGTTTAGGAGATATTTCCAGTGCGTGCAGCCAGTGACATCGCTGGCACATGCGCTCTGAAGGAACGCCCACGGGTGCAGTTCTTTCTGAGCCTGTGCCGTGAACGGCGGCTCCTGGGTGCATGCGTGGGAGTGATGTAATTGTGGCTCTGGCCAATTGGCGCCAGAGCCCGCAAACCCAGGAGAAGCTCTGGGAAAGATGTCGGCCGTGACAGCGGTGTGCAGGGACTGCTGCAACAGTTTCGTTTTAAGGTATTTCATAATGAGCTAGTATGCGATGCATACTAGCTCATTACGGCTTTATCTTGCAGGTATTTTTTTGTTTTTTTTGGGGGGGGGGGGGGGGGTGTTTCAGCGGTTTACAACCTCTTTAAGTGCTGTATTCACACTTTGTACGGGTTTCCTTTACAGCCAGGAATACCAGCTTACCACCGTCAATTTTGATGGCACAGAGGCTGCATCCACACCTCTATAAAGGAGATGCGTTTGTTTTTGTGTTTTTATTATTATTTTATCTTGTTGAAGGTGTATTTTGAAACAAAGATGCAGCATCTTTCTTAGTGCACAACATCTTCAGCGCACCACAACAGAGAGGGGTGAATTGACCTCGAGTTTCAATCTTCTGGCTAATGACCAAGCTGCCCTTGGCTGCAGCTAGAGACAAGGGACTGACTCTAAGCTGCATGAGCAGACAGCCTCCCGTCTACAGATTTTGAGCTGACAGAGGCTTGTTCACCAACCAGAACAGTGTTGGTAGGCTGCAAATCACATTTTTCAGAAGCTTAGGTTATTAGTAGTAAAGATATCTGTTTTTGTCCCTTTTTTCTCTCAGGAGGTTGCATGGGCAAGTGTAAATACAGCAGTTAGAGGAAGAGCAAAAGTGCACTTATTCTTTAAAGTGGTTGGCAGGCTGAAGGTTTTTTACCTTCCATGTATTCTATGCATAAAAGTTAAAAACCTTCCGTGTGTTGCCCCCCCAATCACCTAAGCCCCCTCTTGATCCAGCCATGTGCACAGGAGCCTCAGCTGTTTCGGGTCTCTCTCACCTCATTGGCTGAGACGTCAGTGGGAAACATTGGCTCCCACAGCTGTCAATCGTAGCCAGTGAGCCATTGAGAAGAGAGAGAGGGTGGGTCTGAGCCGTGGCTCTGTGTCTTATTGACGCATAGAGTGGGGCTCAGGAGCGAGTACACACCAGTGCACCCATAACAAGCTGCTTGCTATTGGGGCTCTGGTCAGGGGGGAGAAGCTAGGAGCACCAGTGGGGGACCCATGAAGAGGATTGGGGCTGCTCTGTTAAAAACCAGTGCACCCATAACAAGCGGCTTGCTATTGGGGGCTCTGGTAAGGGGGGGGGGCTAGGAACACCAGTGGGGGACCCAAGAAGAAGAGGATTGGGGCTGCTCTGTTCAAAACCAGTGCACAGAGCAGGCAAGCATGACATGTTTGTTAGTTAAAAAACAAAAAAAACCTTTAATACTACTTTAAAAGTATCCATATGGTAAAAAAAAAATCAATTGCTGTCGGAGAGTGAGCTAGTGTGTTATCAGTCACGTAAATTTTTTTTTTTTTTTAAATTCCCTAAGCTATAAACATGACCACATTTTTCAAATCTTTGCTTTTTAGTAGGATGCTAAATGCATATTTGCTAATTTTTGCTTATGCAATCCTGTTTGTAATTGGGATTTACTGTTTATTTAAATATTTTCCTCTGTAAAACTCTTAACAATTTATTTTTGCTTTCAAGTCATGATGCTGTCATTGTCTGCCATGCAAGTGATTCGTATCAACGATCATAATAATCATATGTACACCACCCTGACTGTCTGCTTTCATTTCCCTATTTTATGCTACATACTCAGGCAAAGCAAGTGAGAAAGCCATCCCAAGCTTCCATGTGAACAGTATTTGAGATTAAGGATATGGTTTGTGGCTGCTGCAATGCTGGCTTTTTATTTTGGTCTGAGGTGGTCACTCAGATCTAGATCCTATTATATGGTAAATTTCTGCAGGAACAGTGTATAGGACAATCAATTTTAACAGGTTGTGTTTTTGTTTCTGAGTATTTTATATTTTCTGATTTGTACAAGTGTGATACCTCTCAGCCCTGAGGCTCATCCTCCTACAGGTGGACCCCCTGTAATACTGCAGGATAGGCAACCTGGTGTTAACCTAACAAAAGTTGCTTAGGGATTCATTTTACAGCTGGGGAGTTGCACATTATCGAACCTGGTAGTGGAAACACCTCATAAAATTTTGCTGATTGATATTTGTAATAACAGGTTTTAGTATTAAATGACACGTTTGCTTTCTATGGAATTATGTCAGAATTAATTTTTTAGTACACAAGTGAAAAACTGCAGTAAAGAGTTATTGAGATTCGACTATGTAGGTGCTGGTTTTTGAGACCTGGAGAAAAAGTGGTGCTATCACAAAGTCATATAATAGCCTATTTAGTTGAACAATGAAAGCTGATTCATAGCCATGGCTCAGGATTTTTTTTAAGAATATAAATCAGCCATATAATTTTGTTTCCATTTTGTTAGTGATTCACCCATGTCTGCACTGTACAAATAATTTGTTTGTAAGATCCCAAGACAAGTGAACATTATATTCTCTTGTAAAGCAAACCATGACAATTGGAACCCAAGACCAATGGAAGTGTGGCACTGGTGCCCACCTCTAAAAGAATGAGCATGGCAGCCCTAATTGAGCATATGTTCCATAGAATGCACCTTTACTAATCAAGTCCTCTTAACCCTTTTTAGTTTTATACTGTGTTAAAAAGAGTGAACAATTCAATTGTGAATGGCTGTACAGGACTGAGGGTGAACTTCGGGACTGAGTGGTAAAATGGTCTTGTATCACATTTTGTTAAATTAAAACTTTTATGCTTTGAATTATGGTTTGGTGTAATCTGTTCATGACTTGGATCCAAAGACATTCTTTATATTGCTGTTAAAAAGTAAGAAGACCCTTATGATTAGTCATAACCAGGCTGTTATACTGGCCGCTGAGTCTATGACCGGTAGCAAGTAGAGATGGGGAGGCCTGGGGAAAAAAAAAATAGAGGAGGGATTAGGATTTGGGAAAGGAAACTGAAAAATGTAATTTTTTTTTCAGAAAAATGTAAAAAGTGTGGGATATGTTTTTTTACAATGATTAAATGAATACCATTTCATCGCTTTATTATGCTATATAACATGAAGACCTTAATGAAAGATTTCTGCTGACATTATATGTAAAGTTCAAAATTATTGCAAATACAATTCAAGTAACTAGGGCTGCAACTAACGATTATTTTCATAATCGATTAGTTGGCCGATTATTGTTTCGATTAATCGGTTAATAACCTTAAAAAACCTTAAAAAAAGTGTGGTGTATAATTTAGTTAATATGTAAAGTTAAAAAAAGCAATTTATTCCTAAATATCTTTATACGCAGGGGTAAATATAAATAACCAACTATATGGTTAGGGAGTAAAATCTTTAATCCTCTCTGAGAATAACAGACAGAAGAGATATACTCTATATACTATTAGAGGTTGAATCTGGTAAATATCATCAGACTCAGATAAAAAAAATTTATTTAAAGAAAAAAAAAAAAAATCTAGACTGTTTTGCAGATTTTCAAACAGAACTGTAATATTACATGCTTTTTTGCAGCTTCTCCATTGAAGTATATTGAACCAAAAAAGCAGGTTTGCATTGAAAAAGGTCCTTGACCCTTTCCAAATACACAGCAGCTGAAAAAAAGCATAGATGTGAACGTTAAATGAACTGTAGTGCATTTCTGCAAAAAGCACCAAAAAACACATGGGTGGGAACCAGGCCTAAGACATTTAGTAACATAATGGAGTTAATAAAAAATTAGCCCTTCGTTTTTTTACTGTGCAACAGTAAAAGTAATATTTACAGTAGAGATTATTTGCTCTTTTTGTACTATGTAGGGCTAATTTGAGCTTTTTTAACCCCATTATGTTACTGGCCGAATAATCGATTATGAAAATAGTAATCGATTAATTTCATAATCGATTAGTTTCGGCCCTACAAGTAACACTACTTCTCAATGTGTTATCAAAGAAGAGAAGTATGCATTTTTGCCACTAGGGCGCACTGCAGGGGAAAGGCTCCAGTTTAGTTTGCTTGTGGGCTCCATCTTATACCTCCTATAGTTGGATGATTGTTGGGATACAGTATATGATAGTTTCTGACCTCTCAGGCCTTATATGCAGTTCAGTTTTGGGCACCAGCTCTCAAAAAGGATATCGGGGGAACTGGAGAAAGTGCAGAGAAGGGCAACCAAACTGATAAGAGGAATGGAGGAGCTCAGCTATGAGGAAAGATTAGAGGAACTGAATTTATTCACTCTTGAGAAGAGGAGAATAAGGGGGGATGTTCAAATATATAAGGGGGGTCCATATGGTGAACTTGGAAATGTGGAGCCCTCGCGCTACTATGATAAATAAGTGAATAAATAAATTAAGCAAAAACTTAAATTAATGTGGTCAAATCTCAAAGTGCTAATTAGTGCATAAAGGTGTGACCATAAAATAAAATAGAGTAACTGCCTGCAGCAGAACCTAAGTGTCTCACAATCCACTCACAATAATGTTAAAAAGTGATTCCGCGCTACAGTGTGGCAAATCTAATAAAAATAATCATTAAATATTAAATTCAATAAAAGCGTCAAAAGCTTGCTAAATGATAAATTAGTGTACAAAGTGTAAAAAATAGAATACATTCATATATTCCAACAAAGCCAGGGCAGATGATTGTTCAGTCTCTTGAGCAAATTAGCAATATGATCAAAGATAAATAAATAAAGTTATTGTGCTCAAATAATATCAAAAGATGGGAGATGAATATCTAATTAGACGCACAGGTAAGGGTTAAAAAGTCTACAAAATAGTGGTCACAGAACCCTCACCTTCATATAATGTCCAAGAATTAAATAAATTGGTGATTTGGAGTAGGTTATATGATGTAATTCAAACTTCCACCACTAGGGGATCCTTCGTGTCAGAAAAAATAAAATAATAATCCAAAGTGTCAGCATATAGCTATATATCAAATGTCATCCGTTATAATTGTTTCCACCACCAGGGGGTCCTCTCCTTCCACCAACTCTCCCAGGCAGCACTGCACTTCCAAAACGTCCTATACCTCGTATCCTCCGCAAATGGGGGAGGGGGGGGGTTGCGGCAGCAAACACAGGTGGGGGAGAGAGAGAGAGAGAGAGAGAGAGAGAAAAAGCCCCAATAGTGTAATATTGTTAAAGCACACAGGTTTATTCAAGGTATAAAAAATGGACTCTTACAATGAAAATTCTAAAAACAGGCATAAATAGTTGCTAAGGCGTCTGAGCGCCGCTCTCACATCACTTCCTGGTATCGCTCAGTCTCTCCGGCCATTCCCTACGTGTTACGTCATCACATGACTTCTTCAGGGGAATGAGACTACTCATTCAAGGCAAGTTTATTTATTGAATAAGCTGTACTGTTATTTCAAGCATAATACTTTTATATATATATATATATATACACTGCATTTCACCTTCCCAGTGTAACAAAATTCCTTTCAATTTGTAAACCTACTCTGCACTGCAATATTTTTTTTTCTATCTGGAAATTTTTTTTTTTTTAATTCCTTTATTTCGTTATTATATGGCATAGATACATATAGCAAAACAAATCCAGTCGTATACTTTCTGACAATTACATATTGATGATTATATTCATTGAGACAGGAAAATAATATCAAGTGTACACAGACTTTTGGGATGTTGTGGATATGTTCTAGCCAATGTTATATCGTTTACATAAACAAAAACCCAAGGTGGCCTAGAAAGGGGCCTCCTTGTACAGACATCAAACTAGTCGTGAAACAATAGGGATATGCATCAAACTATTAGACGACTTTAAACGGATATATCGCTGAATATATTGACATGCATTTCCCGCTCACCATGTATTATGTAGTCACAATATTTAAGTTACCGCCGTCACTACGGCTATAGTAGCGAGCATACTGGTACAGAGGATATTCGAAGTATAAAGAAAAAAAACAAAGGCGAAGAAATAGTAGAGGATGAAACAAGTAACTGGGTGTGGGAAAGACACAAAAGGGGAGGACGGAGGGGTTGAGGGAAACAGGGCCGCAACACCGCCCCCCCCCCCCCCCCCCCCAGAGAGGCCGCCACCCCCGCACCCACCTGGTGAGTATATGTATGTGACTAGATGACATATACACAATTGTCACCTTACGTATCCAGGGTTTGTACCTGCGCTATCTCTTGTAGGTATGCGCTGGTACTCGCAAAGTATCTCCAGGGCCTCCACTTGTCATTGAATTGTTCCTCCTTATTATGCAAAGTTGCAGTTAGTTCCTCCATGCGGAGGATACAGTTGACTTTAGAGTACCACAGAACCTTGGTTGGTGGAAGGGGTTGTTGCCACAGTGCGGGGATACATGCCCTCGCCGCATTGAGAAGTTGCATGGTCAGGGTTTTTTGTACTTTCGGGTGGGCCTCGGGGTCAAGTGTAAAAGACATGCAGCCGGATTGTCTCTGAGATCAACTGAGGTCAAACTACGAATGGTCGATGTCACCTCCTCCCAAAAAGGCTTCAAAACTGGGCATGCCCAGAAGATATGTACCATACTCCCAACCTCTATGTTGCATCTCCAACATCTATCGGATAACGTAGGGTTCATTTTGTGAAGCAAATATGGAACTCTATACCATCGGGTCATAATTTTATAACCCGATTCCTGATAATGACTCGCGATCGAGGATTTGTGTGCTAGAAGTAGAATTTTCTCTATTTGTTGTGGAGAGAACTATATTCCCAGGTCCCTTCCCCATTTAGATATAAACGCTGGAGTCCGTTCTTCCTTCTGGTAGGTAAGCAGGCTGTATAGGAATGAGAGTGTATGTCGCATTTGTTCCCCGGACTTGCAAAGTGATTCCAGAGGTGTGAGGTCACGTGGGGCATATGAAGTTTTCTGAAGGGTCTTCAGAAAATGTCTGAGTTTCAGGGTACTAAGGTTGTCTAGCGGTGGTTCCGTTAGTCTCGAAATGGTAGAGGCAGAGGGAAGCTCTCCTTGTGGCCAAACATCTCCCAGAGTGTCTCCCGTGTGCGGTCAGCTGTCTCAGTCCAAGACTGGTTAAACCGGGGGTGAAGTCAGGATTTCCTATGACAGGAGTCCTGGGAGAAGGTAGTGGCGATAGATCTGTACTGCGGAATATTCTTTTTGCTACCATGAGAGTGGCCCCTATCAGAGGGTGAGCTTTCAAATCTTCCGGTGGCGGAGACAAAAGCAAAGGGATGGAGGCGTCTTCAGCTTTCATTCTTACCCATTGTTTTGAGTCTTTGTTACAATGCCAATCCACGATCCTAGCAAGGTGTACTGCCTTGTAGTATCGATGAATGTCGGGAAGGCCGATGCCTCCCTTCTCTTTGGGTCTGGTCAGTGGTTGCATTTTCGTCCTGGGCGACTTATGGGCCCAGATGAAGTCCCGTACAATTGTCTGAATTTGCTTAAAGAAAGTCGGTGATACCCGAATCGGGAGCGTTTGGAGTACATTTAAAACCCGTGGTAAAGCCGTCATTTTCAGGGCATTGCATCGCCCAAACCAAGTTAAAGTCAGATTATGCCAAGCCCGAAGGTCTATTTTAAGTCTTTGTAATAGGGGTAGATAATTGTGAGAATACAAATGTGCCAAGTGTGATGTCTATTCCCAAGTAGCGTATAGATTTATCTGCCCACCTGAACTGGAAGGATTTACACATGATCTGTGCCTCCGAAGCTGGTACTGTAACATTTAGTGAAAATAAAATGTAGCGTGCAAAAAGTCTTCAATCAAGAAGGTTTTTATACCCTGTGATCACATTTTATTGTTACCTGGCGTTTTTAGCAATAAAAATCCCACTTTTCTCATCTACACTATGTGGAGCCTGTTTATTTTTTCTCCACATATCCACTGAGAGATCCAACCAGCCTTCACTTCAGTTTTTTTCACGTGACGCACTGTTCCCTCTGATTCGCACCTTGGCCATCCTTTGAGAGGACCCACCTGGCGGCCCCGGGAGATCCACGCAGAGTCTGACCCAGATGGTTCGCAGAGCTGTGACGTCCGTTTTCAGGCCCTGAGAGGCAACCCGCTCGAGTGACTCCCTGTCGCTGACAAGGGAGTCCAATGTATCTGGTAAGAGTTTCTTACACACCAACTTTACTAAGTCACATGCAGTTGTGAGATACAACTTGGGGATGTTCTGATGTTTTACCCGTGTCATAACATCTGTCGTCTTATATCCACGTACCATTTTCAGTGGGACATTCCATGTTATTTGTTTTCTATTTTCACTTACTGGACCTTTTTTCACCTATTTTGAGAGACTTATAAGTTTTATCACTGTTATGTTCAACATTTGTGGACATTTGTTCATTTTATTTTAGTTGTTTTCTTGATTGAAGACTTTTTGCACTTTTTATGCACTACATTTTATTTTCACATGACTCTTTGGTTGTTGTCACTCCGTATGTAGCCGCTCCGCATCATATTTCTTGAATTTAGCGCAGTGTATACTTTTATTACTTTTGCACTGTAACATTTAGCACCGCGGACTTGGCACAGTTGACTTTGAAGTTTGATACGTTGCCGTATGACCGCAGAGCAGCTAAAATGTTGGGTAGTGAAACCCGTGGATTGGATACGAAAAAAATTAGATCGTCGGCGAAAGCCGCGATTTTGTGGTGACCCGAGGGCTTCACAATCCCGGTGATATTGGGATTTCCTCTAACACAACACAGGAAAGGCTCAAGAGTCAGAATAAAGACGAGCGAAGAAAGGGGGCACCCCTGTCTCGTCACATTTGTGATGGTAAAGAAATCTGAGCGCCACTCATTGACCCGCACCGCCGCCGAGGGGGCAGAGTACAGAGACGAAATCCAATTAAGCATATTGGGTCCCAAACCAATGTGTTCCAGGGTGGCTCGCATAAAATGCCAGGCCACCCTGTCAAAAGCCTTCTCTGCGTCTGTTGAGAGCAACAGAAAAGGCTTTTTAATACAGCGAGCTTCATGCATGAGGTTTATGACCCTAATGGTATTGTCTCTCGTCTTCCTCAATGGCACAAACCCCGCCTGGTCAAAGTGGATTAGTTGTGAGATATGTGGTAAGAGTCTGTTCGAGAGTATTTTGGAGAACAACTTTAAGTCTACGTTTTAGTAGCGCAATGGGATGGTAATTTCCATAGCGAGACGGGTCTTTCCCTTCTTTTGGTATTAGGGAAATAAATGCCCGTAGCGAGTCTGCCAGGCAAGGACTACCCCCCTTTAACGTGTTGTACGCTGTCAGAAAATGCGATGTCAGAAAGGTCCCAAAGGTCTGGTAATAGGTCAGGGTGAAGCCATCGGGCCCAGGTGCCTTCCTTGGCTTTGTTTGAGCCAAGGCTGTCTGGAATTCCTCAGATGTGATCTCGGACTCCCAGTGAGTCTCCAATATCGTCTGGTAGTGTAGGCATACCTGAGGCCCTGATGTATTCACTTGCTGCCGAAGTCCTTGTTGCTAAGAACTCCGTGGATTCCCCGCTGTGTATGTTATACAATTGTTGATAATAGACAGTGAATTCATTCGCTATGTCTTTGGAGGAATGTACTTTGGTCCCCTGTTTAGAAACTATACAGGGGATATAGGTGGGCTGTCTCGGGCCATGTAATGCTCTGGCCAACATTGTGCCTGGCTTGTTCGAGAATTCGAACAAGGTCCTTCTCGCCCAGGCCAGACTCTGCGCCGTTTTTTTGATACAATAGGTCTTTCAGTCCCCTCTGGCCTTTAACAGGGCCTTGAGATGTTTTTTTCGGCCAATGACCTCTTATGTAGCATTTCGAGAGAGCGCACCTGGGAGATCAGCAGGTTGATCTGTTTGGTTTTTTCTCTTTTCCTTGCAGTCCCAATCCTGATCAACTCCCCCTGCAACACACACTTATGGGCCTCCCATACCGTCATTGGTGACAACGACGGATCTACATTTTCTGCAAAATAATTGGTGTGTGTTCTTCCTATGTGACTGCGCACCTCTGGGATTTGTAACAACGATTCGTTTCGTTTCCAGGTTGGAGGAGTTTTGAGCTCCGTGTTCCAACACAGTCACATGGGTGGGTGCATGGTCTGAAAAGGAGATGTAATCAATCTGGGAGGAGGTGACAAAAGGGAAATCCTTGTGTTGGATCTGAAAAATCTCTATCCTGGAGTACGTTTGGTGCACCGAAGAGAAGTAGGTATAATCCCTACCCTCCGGGTGCATGATCCTCCATGGGTCTACTAATTGCATGTTGACCAGTTCTGCTTTAAGTATTTTCAGATATGAGAAGGACAGATGTGATGCCCCTCTCGAGACATCTAGTAATGGCTCTTGTGCATAATTAAAGTCCCCGCCCATCAGAAAGAGACCCTCCCGAAAATCCAAGATTAAGGGTATGAGAGACCTCATGAAGGATAGGTGGTCTGAATTTGGGAAGTAAACTTTAACCAAGGTCACTGTGGTATTCCTGATTTTCCCTTTAACGAGCAGGTAGCGACCCTGCGGGTCTGCCCTCTCCTCCAATAGAGTCCACGGTAGTGACTTGGCTATCAATATACTGACTCCTTTTGACTTTGACAGAGGAGAGGTGGCGTGATAAACATTTGGGAAGTCCCTGTTGCGTAGTCTGGGAATTGCCGAATGCTTAAAGTGGGTCTCCTGAATTAACGCCACCTGAGTGTGGGATTTTTTGAGATCAGAGAGAAGCCTTGAACGTTTCTCAAGCGTGGCCAGGCCCCGAGCATTTAAGGAAGTAAATTTAATCTCCCATCGGGGTTGTGGAGACGGGGGCACCCCAGAGGGAGCCACGTCGCACACCCGTATGGGTTGGGATAGGGTAGGGCAAGTCAGGAATGGGAAGAGAAAGGGAGGGGACTGGACACAGGTGGAGAAAAGGGTAGGACAAGGAAAAAAGTGAGGGTGTAACAGATAAAGATGAAAGAAGAAGACGAGAAAGTTATAGGTTATCCAACTGTTGCTAAGTTGAGCTTTGCGCAGGTATGGCGCTTCCTATATGTGGGGGTGGAAGACTAGACTCTGTGACACATAGGGAAACGTGCCATCGGGAGAGAACCAGCATTATACAGGACATTAAGCTATTACCTCAAAATACGTCTAGATTAGACCAAGTATCGATCCAGGTTTTGAATTTAAAACCGCAAGCGGTGAACATGTCATAAACGTGATGCTAATACTCATAGGCACCCTATAGGCTCAAGATAAAACAAAACATATGTAACACAAAAAGACAACTTGTCATAAACATTCGGGTAGCACACATACTGTGTCCTTTTACCGTCCGGTGAAGGGCCACCCCAGCACCCCCGTCTTGTGTCAAAAAACAAAAATAAAAAATAAAAATAAAACGAAGGATAACAAAAATTCCTTCTAAAAAACGATATGTCGACGGGGGGGGGGGGGGGGGGGTGATGGGGCGCTAAAGCCCACTCCGTTCAGCTCCAGCCATTAGCTTAAGGCACCTAACCCCTCACCCCTCAGGGGCAGGTTACCACTTTGATGTACATTTTTGTAAGACCCACAATAACCCTGTGGGCCGTTTAAATAGTTGTGCGGGGGCCTAATGTGGCTGAATAAAGGATACCAGTTCAGTTTGGGTTGATGGGACCCCTAAGAGTCCCCTCTGCTGTCAAACCCGGTTAAGACTCCGGAGAGGTAGGATTGTCTCTTGGGACCAGTCTGGATCTAGAGCGCCAACGCCTCCTGCTGGGTCTTTGGGGTCTTGGTGATGTAGATCTCGGGTTATTAAATATGGTCGGAAAGTCCAGCCAATTAGGTACAGAAAACTCCGGGATCTCCAGGAACATGAACAGCTCCGGAAGTTGGTCTGGCCAGCGCAGTATGAAAGAGTTGTTTCCTTTAAGCACAGTCAAGTGAAAAGGGTGACCCCATCTGTATGTGGCTCCTGTTATTGTTCTGATTTGCTTCTAGTAATGGTCGCAACAGACCTCTCATCCGCAAGGTGAGCCGTGATAGGTCTGGAAATAGTTGCACCGCTGCGCCATCAAAGTCCACTGGACCCTGTGCCCATGCCCTCCGCAGTATTTCCTCCTTGATCGTGTAATAGTGGACTCTGGCTAGTACATCTCTCAGCGCAAGGTGATCTCCTCCTCTAGGGCCCTGTACGCGATGCACGCGGTCCAGTTCCAATTCCGCCGTCGGAGGCTTGTCTAGCAGGCGATTGAAAATGGCCACGATCGTAGCCCTAAGGTCTCCCCCGGAAGTGGCTTCTGGCAGACCACGCAGTCTGATATTGTTCCTGCGGCTGCGATTTTCACAGTCATCGACTGAAAGTTGCATCAGGCGTATTTTATAATCTGACTGTGCCTCCTCCAGAGCTACCATTCTTGATTCTAAAGCGGAGGAGGACGTTTCCACCACTGTCACCCTAGAGTCTACAGTATCAATCCTTTGCTTAAGATCATGTATCTCTCTAGATAGGGTACTTACAATTGAGGCTGCAGATTCAGCAATGTCCTTTTTAGTGGGGAGGAGGGCGATGATGTCCTTCCAGCACTCTGTGGATGGCTGTTCTGGGGCACTTGCAGCCAGCGAAAACGAACATCCATCCGCCCCTAAGATGTCCGGGGAGAGGATCGGAGAGTCCGATCTGTTGGGCAGAGGTGCTGTCCCTTGTGATGAGTTAGTCAGCCCTTTGCCAGCCTTCTTGAGAGACGCTGTGCCGGCGGTGTTAGTGCGCGGCGGCGCCATCTTGGGATCTGAGGCCTGCGACAGAGTTGATGAATTCCACAAGAAATATGCTGTAATGTCCGTGCCGCTGCTCACTGCGGGTGATCCTGGTGGTCTGTCCGTTACGGACATGTAAAAAGCAGCGAGGCCCGTACTCTAAAACCGGTTCTCAGCCCGAACGGTGCACGGAGCTCCTGGATAGAACAGCCTCACAGCGCCATTGTCAAGCCACGCCCCTGGAAATTTTTTTTAATTTTTTTTTTTTAGTGGCTTCAACATTTCTGGAAATTTTACATCGTTAGTAGAAAATATACAGATCAGAAAAGTCACACCTTATTATCTTCACAATTGATTCTGGTCATTGACGGAAATTATTAAAGCCAGAGAATCTCAGACAGGCAAATTGTATTTTTAGGAAAGGTTTGCAATGGCAGCCTCCATGTTACTCCATAAAAGTAACCACAAATATGACCACAAACCGTGCATGGCTCCCCCACTTGCAGAAAGGGGTACTGCTGTAATAAGTGGACCTGAGTCTATGAAGAGTCTGAGAGGCATACTGTTTTTGGGAGACTACGTTTTAAGCATCTGTACCATACAACTCCAGTTATTAGTTTAAACAAAATGAAGCCATTCTTATCAGCAATTCATACTTCCCACCTGAAAATTTTCCCAAAGGTTCTTGACCAATTCCTTTTTAGAACACATTTCTGGCGCGAGCGAAGGAGATGGCTGCCTGAATCCTCCGCTCCGCGCCGTCAGAATCACTATACTGGCCGTATAGCGCACAGACGGAGCGGGGACACAGCACAACCACCTCCACGGCCACCGGAATAGTCCTGGACTCTGCCGGTAATGTACCGTTCTGGCAAACTTAAGCCAAAAACCCGGCAGCCTCAGAAAAACTCCTCAGCCCCTGGCAAGGCAAAATCCAATATGGCGCCCGGACCTCCGGAGCCAGATGACGCCGCTCACCTTTCAGACGAGAACCCAGAGTCTCCCACAGACAGTCTGCAGCAATTCCCTACGGATATGGTGAGCCCTCTGCCCTTGGATCCTGACAATCTCCTGGCAAAATTCCGCAGTATAGTGAGAGATGAAATCACTGTGGCCTCTCGCAAGCTTTCCTCTGACCTGGTGCGGGGCCTTAAAGAGATAGGCCATCGCACCAATCAATTAGAACAACGCATGGACCTAGCCACGACAGTGCTGGAGGGCCATGAAGAAGAAGTGGATAAACTAACAGCAGAGCTTGAGACCCTGAAAGACAAGTTAGAAGATGCAGAAAACAGGGCCCGCAGGGACAACCTACGCATTCGCGGTATCCCTGAGGTGGTGACGGACCTGCAGGGCACAGCTACTGCTTTCTTTCAGGAATTGGCTCCGGAGATTCCAGTGGACAGGTTAGAGTTCGATCGAATTTACAGATCCCTGGCCCCTAAGCCCACAGATGGTCCCCCGAGAGACATAATCATAAAAATTCCACTACTACCTCACTAAAGAGAAAATCCTACAAGCAGAAAGAGAACAGCAACCCTTCTCCTTCCAAGGAAATTCCCTTCAACTATTTGCGGAGCTGTCACCGGTCACAATCGCCAGACGGCGTGGCCTTAAACCATACCTGCAAATCTTACAAACCCAAGGGATTAAATACAGATGGGGGTTCCCTTTCAAGTTAACCTTCTCCCACTTGGGCCGTCAATTCCAGGCCACATCCCCGGCAGATTTGAGACACCACTTCCAGGATCTGCAACTGGACCTCCCTTCCTCTCAGATGGAGGCGGCGTCCTCCTCCAGACCGGGACTCCCCAGGCCCCCCCGACAAAATTCTCAGCGTTCTCAACCAGGATCCCAAGCACTACGAGATCCTCAGTCCCAAAGGTTCCACAAGTCCAACAATGGATGAAGGTACTCTATTTCACTTGTAACTGTGAGGACACCTGACCCCCCCTTTTTTTTGTAGCCTGACCCCAGGCCGCGGTCGACTTATCCTACTTACTTTCTGGCTTCTACACCTGGATCATTTGAGAGTGTTTTGAACTGAGCCATCGGTCTTCAGTGCACCTTGTTCGGTCCTCAGTTTTGGGGATTTAAGTGGACACCCCACTACGGTCCGCCCCACTAGCGAGATGGCGGTGAGGGGTGAAAATAGGTTCATTTATGTTTGGCATGAAGACGCAGACATAGGAGGGAACTCTCAACTATTTTTAGATTTTTTTTTCTTTTTTCTTTATTAAGGAAAGACTTTGTTCTTTTATTCATATGTTTTTTTTTTTTTTTTATGGATTTTCTATTTTTTTTTCATATTACAGAAAGTTTATTATATTATCCATGCATCTTTCAGGATTCGACGTGGCGGGGAGAGGACGACGCCGTTCCTGCGGAGATGGCCCTTTCGGGTGTTTTGCAGCGGCGCGGCCAGTGGTTTCCGCGCCCTCCTCCGCCACCTCCGTTTCTCGGGGGCGGTGGGAGGAGGGCGCGGTGGGGGTTGGGTCAGTCCCCTTGTTGGTCTAGGGGTTATGGGCCTTTGAGCTCTCACCCCCGGGCCATCGGGGAATAGAATCGGTTGAACCTTTGTCTGTTTGTTATACCAGCATCTGTTTAGTTGAAAAACTTTAACCCAGTTGTGCTAATTGTTGTTTTTCTTATTATCTTTATTTTTCTCAATCGTTCTTAGTTTCTGTGCACAAAATGTTTTAAACACTTGTATCATTACGTGATAGGCCGGTGGTCCCGACGGACCGATGCTCCCTCTAATGAGTCGGTGCTTGACAGAGACGCCTGTCTCTGTCAACGTCCTACTCAAACGTGGGTCCTACTCAAACGTGGGTCTTACAACCCACAGATTAAAACAATTAAGGTACTATTGCTTACTCTACTCCAAGCTTTTCTTACTACATTTATCCTACTTGCCTTACTCTCTTACTCTCTTCCTCCTTCTTTCTTCTTGTCCCCCCTCCTCTTCTCCCTCCCCCTTGGTCCGCGGGGTGCCCGGCTGGAAACCTATATAGGAGAACCCCCTGGTTTTATGACTCTTAATTGGCTCTCCCTGAATGTTTAGGGTATGAACTCCCCCCAGAAAAGGGTCAAGATCTTCAAATATCTTAAACAACAAAAAATAGATATCGCTTGCTTGCAAGAAACCCATTTCTCTTCCACTTCCTGTCCCAAATATTTTGCAGCGTATTACCCGCAGGTTTTTCTGGCCAATGCTTCCACTAAACACAGGGGCGTCTTGATTGCCATAAGCAAAGCGGTTCCATTTATTTGCAGTAAACAAATAGCCGATCCAAACGGCAGATATCTACTTCTGCAGGGCACTGTTCAGGATAATGAAGTGACAATTTTGACTTACTACGCCCCAAATGTAAATCCAGGGCCCTTTCTCACCCACGTCTGCTTCCTGTTACGATCCCACCAAAGAGGCACCCTCCTGCTGGCGGGGGACTCTAATGTAACTCTGAATCCCTCTCTTGACAAATACCCATCGGACCATAAACCTCCTTCCTCGGCTGCCAAATCTTTTTCACAGTCCCTACAAACTCATGATTTAGTAGATATTTGGCGAGAGCTTCATCCTCTGGGTAGGGACTACACACACTATTCCCATCCCCATCATTTGCATTCTAGGATTGACCATATGCTTGTTCTTCGCAAACACCTCCCCTTAATAGAATCAATCTCAATCCTCACTGTCCCTTGGTCGGATCATGACCCTATCCTGACGGTTTGTCACTCTCTCCTAAGCAAACCACAATTTTCTCCCTGGGTGATGAACAATTCTCTTCTATCATACAAAGAGATCCTTACTGACATTCATGCTGCTTCCGTTGAATATTTTCAAATTAATACAGGCACGGTATCATCTCCAGTCACACTTTGGGAAGCATATAAAGCTGTTCTTAGGAGTCATGTAATCCGCATAGCGTCTAGACGCAGGAGAGAGAGGGCAACAATTCGACGCGATCTCAAATTAAAACTAGAGGTTGCGTCCACGTCTTTCAAACAATTACCTACCCCTGCTAACCGCACTTTTAGATAAGGCTCGCACAGAACTAGATTTATGCCTAACGGATGAAGCAGAAAGGACCCTACGTTGGGCCCAAAAGAATTGGTATATTAAAGCGAATAAGCCAAACGCAATGTTAGCTAATAGAGTACGTACCTTTACCCTGAAATTTACCCCCATTACCCTTCGCACCCGCCATAACGCCCTAACTGGTAATCCTCAGCGAGTCCTGGAAGAATTCCGGTATCGCCTTACTAAACTTTATTCAGAACCAGACCATCTCTCAACTCAAGGCCTCGATTCCTTTCTCACAAACCTATCTCTACCTTCTCTGTCTGAAACCCATACAGCCCTGTTGGACCGTGATATAAAGGTCTCGGAAGTTCTTCAATGTATAAAAGAGTTGAAGGTGGGTAAAAGACCTGGTCCAGACGGCTTTACGGCCCTTTACTATCGGAAAATGGCAGAAGTTGTTGCTCCCTATTTAACTAGGGGTGCAACGGATCGTTGCCGATCCGTGATCCGTACGGATCACCCTCCGCGGATCGGCACACCCGCGATCCGCGGATCGGCACACCCGCGATCCGCGAATCGGCACACCCGCGATCCGCGGAGCACTTTTCAGCCTCAGCCATAGGAAAGGCCGCGGCTTCAGCCTAGCTCCGGAGCGGCGGCCATCTTGGTACACCCGGAAGTGGCCGCTGTCTCGACAGGAAGTGACGTTTCGTCACCGCCATCTTGCTACACCCCACACTCCTGCACAGTACAATAATGATCGAGTGAGAAGGGGGCAAGCGGACATCTTGTTACACCCACCGGAGTTTTAGATTTAAAAGCCATTTTCAACACAAAACTGAGCTTATATGCACAAATACTGTATTTATGCATATAAGCTCGGTTTTGTGTTGAAAATAGCTTTTAAATCTAAAACTCCGGTGGGTGTAACAAGATTTGTGTGTGTTTTTTTTTTTTTTTTTTTGCTGATCCGAAAATGATCCGATCCGTGACTCTGATCCGAGGATCGATCCGATCCGATCCGTGAGATTTTTGATCCGTTGCACCCCTATATTTAACTAAGATGTAAAACTCTGTTAAGAAAGGTAGCTCCTTCACGTCCAACCTCTTGACGGCCAATATCGTCATGATACCTAAGTTAGATAAAGATCATTCATCGTGGGCTAATTTCCGGCCAATATCCCTAATTAATATCGACATGAAAATCTTAACAAAGATTCTAGCCACTCACCTCAATTCCTTCCTCCCACGTTTAATAAAGAAAGATCAGGTAGGCTTTGTCCCTAGGAGACAGGCAGGTGATGCTATCAGACGTCTCCTGCAAATACAACATATTGCCCATAACAGGTCCCTAGAAACTATGTTTTTGTCATTGGACATTAACAAAGCCTTTGACACACTGTCCTGGCCCTACCTAACACAAACACTTTGGATTTGGCACCTCTTTCATGAGTTGGGTCTCGGCTATCTATAACTCCCCCCAAGCCAAAGTGAAGTACTATGGGTTTGAATCAAATACCTTCCCTATCAGAAGGGGCACCCGTCAGGGATGCCCGCTGTCCCCATTATTATTCATTTTAGCGCTCGAACCCCTGGCGGAAGTCATTAGATCCCATCCGGATATTGCAGGCGTGGAGATAGCGGGCACCTCACACAAACTGTCAATGTTTGCGGACGACATTTTACTTACCATGACCAAGCCGAGACTTACCCTCCCTAATTTACTAGCTCTCCTGGACACCTTTGCTACCTTGTCGGGCCTATCTGTTAATTCCGCAAAATCTAAGGCAATGTCGATAAATCTCCCACCCACTGAATTAGCGACCCTCCAGTCACACTTTTCTTTCCAATGGTTAAACTCATTACCCTATCTAGGTATCTGACTTATTCAAAATTAATAAGTCGGGCCAAAATTTATTATTCGGGCCTATATCAAGCTAATTTTCCCTTATTGTTTAGTAAACTCGCAGGTATGCTCTCCTCGTGGTCCAATCTTCCGTTATCCTGGTTTGGCAGGATTGCTACCATCCGTATGTCTTATCTCCCAAAATTGCTTTATTATTTTAGGGTTTTACTGGTCCAGGTCCCCTCTCATATCCTCTGCATTTATCAGCGCAATATTATGCAGTTCATATGGGTCTCCAAGAGATCTAGAGTTAAGAAACAGGTGCTTTTTGCTCGTAAGATTAACGGGGGTCTATCAGTACCCAATCTACAGGCGTATTACACAGGAGCAGCTATAGCACCGTTATCCCATCTTCATGAGAAACAACAAATGCCGTTATGGGCCACGATGGACATGGTAGACTCACACCCGATACCCTTAGCCTCCCTCCCATGGCTTCCTCAGACATACCGCCCAAACAATATAGGTCCATGCTTGGCACACTCAATACGGTTATGGGACAAATACTCAGCAGGGCTAATCTCTCCACATCTTCCTCTACTTTCTCTTCTTCACTGTCCATTGTTCCCGCCTGGACATGATAACCCAAAGCAATTCTGGTGGTGGACTGAAAATGGCTTTATGGATGTCCACTCCTTGCTTTCCCCAACTAGGATTACAACATTCGCAGCCTTACGCTCTTCTCATGACATCCCTCTTAGAGAACATTTTAGATACACACAATTAAGACACTTTCTCCAATCCCTCATAAAATCACAAGCTACCCCTTACACATTACCCCGTTTGAAAGTCTTTGCAGATCACGACCCCAATCCCCGGATCTGATTTAGTTAATTTATGCAGCCATTATTGGCTCCACAAAACTGAACAAAAAGGAAGCCGCTTATCTGGTTCCGAGTGCTTGTAGGAGACCGATTATTTATTTTCTACCTAAGATTCAAAAAGACCCTCAGGCACCCCCAGGGAGACCGATCGTTAATAGTATTGATTCGGTCTCTGCACGCTTGGGGCAATATATTGATTTCTTTTTAAAACCTTTAGTAACCACCACTACAGCTTTCTTGAAGGATACGAAGCATATTATTCAAATAGTGGAAAACCTTCCACTTAAGAATAATAGTTTGCTCGTGACGGCCGATGTTGGCTCATTGTACACGATTATTGGACATCAAGATGCGATCCAATCGGTACAATGGGCCTTAAATAAATCCAATCTCCCTTCCCAACTACAAGCCTTTCTTTTGAAATCACTTGAATTTTGCCTCACCAGAAACTATTTTTGGTATGGGAAAAAATTCTTTCTTCAAACTCTCGGTGTTGCCATGGGCGCACGTTTTGCACCTAGCGTCGCAAATATTTTCATGGCACACTGGGAGGAGGAATGTGTCTTTGGTAGTAGACCATCTCAATTGGTCTGATACCAAAGATATATAGATGACCTATTCATGGTATGGGTGGGTGACTTCATTAGCCTCCAACTTTTCATGTCTAGGCTTAATGGCAACACCAGAAATATTTGCTTACCTTGGAATGCTGATGCTTCCTGCATAGCCTTCCTTGACCTAGAAATTTTTAAGCATGATGGGACTTTTAAAACAAGGAACTATTGTAAGCCAACCGATCGGAATGGGTACATTCCCTTGGACAGTTGTCATCATAATTCATGGTTGCTTAATATACCCAGAGGACAATTCATTCGCCTACGACGCAATTGCTTTCTCGATAGTGATTATTTCTCTCAGGCCAACGCTATGGCAGAGAAATTCATACAGAAAGGCTATACCCAGGAACACATATCAGAAGAATTGACCAAAGCAGGCACCATGGACAGATCTCGGTTGGTAGCAGATTCTACTAAAATGAACAGCGATCAGAATCCCCCTCAATATAGGATCATTCTAGACTATAATATACAATACAAAAAAGTAGAAAAAATCATCCTTAACCACTTCCCGCCCGCCCTATAGCGGATTGACGTCCGGGAAGTGGTTCTGTTATCCTGACTGGGCGTCATATGACGTCCTTCAGGATAACATGCCACAGCGCGCCCCCAGGGGCGCGGCGATCGGTGGAGCAGTGTGTCAGTCTGACACACCGCTACACTGATCTTGGTAAAAAGCCTCCGGCGGAGGCTCTTTACCACGTGATCAGCCGTGTCCAATCACGGCTGATCACGCTGTCAATAGGAAGAGCCGTTGATCGGCTCTTCCTCACTCGCGTCTGACAGACGCAAGTAGAGGAGAGCCGATCGGTGGCTCTCCTGGCAGGGGGGGTCTGCGCTGATTGTTTATCAGCGCAGCCCCCCCGCAGATCACCCCACTGGACTACCAGGGATGCCACTAGGACCACCAGGGAAGGGGCAACGTGGATGGCCAGGTATGTACCCCATGGCCATCCACATGTGCCCAATCTGTGCCAATCAGTGCCCACAAATGGGCACTGATTGGCACTATTATGCCAATGATATGCCCAGCAATGCCACATCAGTGCCACCTGTCATTGCCCATCTGTGTCACCTTCACTGCCCATCGGTGCCACCTGTCAGTGCCCATCTGTGCCCATCAGTGCCCACCTATCAGTGCCCATCAGTTCCACACATCAGTGCCATACATAAGTACCCATCAGTGCCACCCATATATACCAATCAATGCCACCTACGAGTGCCCATCAGTGCCGCCTGTGTGTGCCCATCGGTGCCACCTATGAGTGCCCATCAGTGCCGCATACCAGTGCCACCTATCAGTGCCCATCAGTGCCTCCTATCAGTGCCTCCTATCAGTGCCCATCATCAGTGCCCGTTAGTGCCACCTCATTGGTGCCACCTCATCGGTGCCCATCAGTGCTGCCGTATCAGTGCCCATCAGTGCAGCTATATCAGTGCCCATTATTGAAGGAGAAAGCGTACTTATTTTACAAAAAAATTTAACAGAAACAAAGAAAAACTTGTTTTTTTTCGAAATTTTCGATCTTTTTTTATTTGTTGCGCAAAAAATAAAAACCGCAGAGGTGATCAAATACCACCAAAAGAAAGCTCTATTTGTGGGAACAAAATGATAAAAAAATTGTTTGGGTACAGTGTTGTATGACCGCGCAATTGTCATTCAAATTGCAACAGCGCTGAAAGGTGAAAATTGGGCTGGGCGGGAAGGTGTCTAAGTGCCTGGTATTGAAGTGGTTAAACACTGGGATATTTTAAGAAGGGACAATGTATTGGGTCCAACTCTCCCAGCTCGCCCCAGATTTGTATACAGAAGACCGCCTACCTTAAGAGACATTATAGCTCCCGGGGTAGTGGACCCCCCTGTGTTTAGGGAAAATAGAATATTTAATTTCATATCCGGCTTTTATTCCTGTGGAAAATGCCAGGCTTGTAAGCAATGCAAGTTTAATTCAAAAAGGAGGAAAGAATTTATAGCCACCATCACTAACAAAACGCATAAAATTAAGAATTTAATCACCTGCGATACTGTTGGAGTCGTTTACATGCTCCAATGCGAATGCGGTCTCCAGTATGTGGGTAGAACCTCTAGGTCGATGGGAGTCCGCATTGGCGAGCATGTAAATAACATCAAAAAAGGTCTCAAGACGCACTCTGTATCTAAACATTTCAGGTTATGTCATAATAGAGATCCGAAAAAACTCCAATTCTGGGGGATATAGAAAGTAACCCGGCATTGGAGAGGTGGTAATTTTATCAGGCAGTTAAGCCAAAGAGAATCTCTATGGATACATGAGACACGGGTAGGGGTCCCTAGAGGTCTGAATGTTGAGTTTGACCTTAGCTGTTTTATTTCTAATAAAGTAGGTTTTAATATCTTAGGCATTTGATTTTAATTTATTTACAATTATTTACCCTGTTATTTAACATTGTATGATTGTTTGCATTTTTGTAAAAGATTCTGCGGGCACACACAGGTTATTATCTTTATTATTATTTTTAGGCAATTTATTAACTATTTCTATATGTTTATATTTATTTTTAATAATAATCTAGCCTATTCAATTAATTTAACCACTTCCCGCCCGCCCTATAGCGGATTGACGTCCGGGAAGTGGTTCTGTTATCCTGACTGGGCGTCATATGACGTCCTTCAGGATAACATGCCGCAGCGCGCCCCCGGGGGCGCGCATCGCGGCGATCGGTGGAGCGGTGTGTCAGTCTGACACACCGCTACACTGATCTTGGTAAAAAGCCTCCGGCGGAGGCTCTTTACCATGTGATCAGCCGTGTCCAATCACGGCTGATCACGCTGTCAATAGGAAGAGCCGTTGATCGGCTCTTCCTCACTCGCGTCTGACAGACGCAAGTAGAGGAGAGCCGATCGGCGGCTCTCCTGGCAGGGGGGGTCTGCGCTGATTGTTTATCAGCGCAGCCCCCCCCCCGCAGATCACCCCACTGGACTACCAGGGATGCCACTAGGACCACCAGGGAAGGGGCAACGTGGATGGCCAGGTATGTACCCCATGGCCATCCACATGTGCCCAATCTGTGCCAATCAGTGCCCACAAATGGGCACTGATTGGCACTATTATGCCAATGATATGCCCAGCAATGCTATATCAGTGCCACCTGTCATTGCCCATCTGTGCCAACTGTCACTGCCCATCGGCGCCACCTGTCAGTGCCCATCTATCAGTGCCCATCAGTGCCACACATCAGTGCCACACATAAGTACCCATCAGTGCCACCCATATATACCAATCAATGCCACCTACGAGTGCCCATCAGTGCCGCCTATGTGTGCCCATCGGTGCCACCTATGAGTGCCCATCAGTGCCGCATACCAGTGCCACCTATCAGTGCCCATCATCAGTGCCCATTAGTGCCACCTCATCAGTGCCACTTCATCGGTGCCCATCAGTGCCGCCGTATCAGTGCCCATCAGTGCAGCTATTTTAGTGCCCATTATTGAAGGAGAAAGCGTACTTATTTACAAAAAAATTTAACAGAAACAAAGAAAAACTTGTTTTTTTTCGAAATTTTCGATCTTTTTTTATTTGTTGCGCAAAAAATAAAAACCGCAGAGGTGATCAAATACCACCAAAAGAAAGCTCTATTTGTGGGAACAAAATGATAAAAAAATTGTTTGGGTACAGTGTAGCATGACCGCGCAATTGTCATTTAAATTGCAACAGCGCTGAAAGGTGAAAATTGGGCTGGGCGGGAAGGTGTCTAAGTGCCTGGTATTGAAGTGGTTAAACATGTCTCTGAGGCTAATTTAGCCCACAATTTGATCTCCTCATTTAGCTTTAATAAAGCGCTCCTGTTAGTAACTGAGATTAGTGTCCCCATGCAGCGGCCCCTCTATTTTGGGATTTGTGTTCCGCTTCCGGGAACGGACCATTCCCTGCTGACTGGCGGCAGCTATTTGAGGAGCGAGGGTGACTCACAGACTCCACCCTCGCTGACGAAGTCCATCTGGACGTAACGCCGTGTACGGGGGGCGGAGTCTACCTGTGACGTCACCCGCAGCCTTCTCAGCTGTTCGGACGCGAACAGCTGAGCGTCTCACTGGATCGTAAAGTATCATCATTGCCTTTTACTCTGCGCTACAGCGGTTAGCCGAAAGTTTCACTGGATCAGTCTTTTGAACTTTTAATGTGCTTTTTACATCGTGCTCCTTAGCGCTTTTTATTGTTATATACCTCTGTTATTTTGAATAAAGTAGCACACAGTCTACACTTAGAGGACTCCTTTCTTTTATCTTCTGGGCTTTTTCACCTATGGTGTTTATCACACACCTACTGAGGATCTGATTGAGGAAAATTTGATCGCTGCATTATGAATTACACGATCTCCAGCTTGTAAAAGCCAATGGTGGATGAGGATAATTATCCAGGTGATCCTAAGTCGCTCTGTTGATGTTTTCTGGATATCAGGCCCGTATGACCTCCTATAATTTAGAGGTCCAACAGTTCTGGTAAGCGCATTTTCCTACAGACTTATTGTGCAAGAGTTTTTGAGAAGATTCTATATGTCCTGTTTCGATCGAGAGTGGAAGTTTATTCCATCCATGAGTGATTAAGGACTGTTTTCCATTAATGGTTATATATACTTATTACACTCTCCTATTGCACTGCACTTGTCTTTTATATTACAAAACCGCCTTTAAGACCATATCATCTCCAGTGGGAGGCAGAACTGGGAAAAAAGGTTAGACCCAGAGGATTGGCAGGTCATGACTATTGCACTGTCCAAAAGCTCCAGGAATGTTCTTTTCTTGGAAAATGCATACAAAGCACTATACAGATGGTACTATACTCCAGCCAGACTGGCGAGTTTCATCCCATCATATTCCCCTTTATGTTTCCGTGGGTGTTCACAAGAAGGCACGATGGCACACATTTGGTGGAGGTGTCCCAAGGTATGCAGACTGTGGATCAGAGTTTATGCACTCCTTCGAAGTCTTTTCAACACTAATATAAAGAGGGATCCATTTGAGGCCATTCTGGGGAAACCAATCACTGAATTGCTGCGACCAGAACGCCAACTGGCATCCCATATATTTACTGCAACTAAATTAACTATCGCAAAAGCTTGGAAAACCTCAGTTCTTAGTTTTGAAGCAGTAAAAAAACGTGTTAATGACATTATGGTTAACGAAAAACTGACTGCAGTATTATCAGACACACATGATAAATTTCTTCGGACATGGCAGCCATTGGTGAACTATGCTCACCCCTCCAGATTTGATTTGATGTTACTCTCACTGTAGTGGGTTTCCAGCCCTTCACCCCGCGGACCCCCCCTCCCACTTCTCCTCTCCCCTCACGCACTCTTCTTTGTTTCCCCCCCCATCTTTCCTATTCTATATACCTACAGTGGCTTGCGAAAGTATTCGGCCCCCTTGAACTTTTCAACCTTTTGCCACATTTCAGGCTTCAAACATAAAGATATAAAATTTTAATTTTTTGTGAAGAATCACCAACAAGTGGGACACAATTGTGAAGTGGAACGAAATCTATTGGATATTTTAAACTTTTTTAGCAATTAAAAAACTGAAAAGTGGTGCGTGCAAAATTATACGGCCCCTTTACTTTCAGTGCAGAAAACTCACTCCAGAAGTTCAGCGAGGATCTCTGAATGATCCAATGTTGTCCTAAATGACTGATGGTGATAAATAGAATCCACCTGTGTGTAATCAAGTCTCTGTATAAATGCACCTGCTCTGTGATAGTCTCAGGCTTCTGTTGAAATCGCAGAGAGCATCATGAAGACCAAGGAACACACCAGGCAGGTCAGTAATACTGTTGTGGAGAAGTTTAAAGCCGGATTTGGATACAAAAAGATTTCCCAAGCTTTAAACATCCCAAGGAGCACTGTGCAAGCGATCATTTTGAAATGGGAGTAGCAGACCACTGCAAATCTACCAAGACCTGGCTGTCCCTCTAAACTTTCAGCTCAGACAAGGAGAAGACTGATCAGAGATGCAGCCAAGAGGCCCATGATCACTCTGGATGAACTGCAGAGAACTACAGCTGAGGTGGGAGAGTCTGTCCATAGGACAACAATCAGTCGTACACTGCACAAATCTGGCCTTTATGGAAGAGTGGCAAGAAGAAAGCCATTTCTCAAAGATATCCATAAAAAGTCTCGTCTAAAGTTTGCCACAAGCCACCTGGGAGACACACCAAACATGTGGAAGAAGGTGCTCTGGTCCGATGAAACCAAAATCGAACTTTTTGGCCACAATGCAAAACGATATGTTTGGCGTAAAAGCAACACAGCTCATCACACTCAACACACCATCCCCACTGTCAAACATGGTGGTGGCAGCATCATGGTTTGGGCCTGCTTTTCTTCAGCAGGGACAGGGAAGATGGTTAAAATTGAGGGGAAGATGGATGCAGCCAAATACAGGACCATTCTGGATGAAAACCTGTTGGAGTCTGCAAAAGACCTGAAACTGGGACGGAGATTTATCTTCCAACAAGACAATGATCCCAAACATACAGCAAAATCTACAAAGGAATGGTTCACAAATAAACGTATCCAGGTGTTAGAATGACCAAGTCAAAGTCCAGACCTGAATCCAATCGAGAATCTGTGGAAAGAGCTGAAAACTGCTGTTCACAAACGCTCTCCATCCAACCTCACTGAGCTCGAGCTGTTTTGCAAGGAAGAATGGGCAAGAATTTCAGTCTCTCGAAGTGCAAAACTGATAGAGACATACCCCAAGCGACTTGCAGCTGTAATCGCAGCAAAGGTGGCTCTACAAAGTATTAACGCAAGGGGGCCGAATAATTTTGCACGCCCCACTTTTCATTTTTTTATTAGTTAAAAAAGTTTCAAAAATCCAAAAGATTTCGTTCCACTTCACAATTGTGTCCCACTTGTTGGTGATTCTTCACAAAAAATAAAAATTTTATATCTTTATGTTTGAAGCCTGAAATGTGGCAAAAGGTTGAAAAGTTCAAGCGGGCCAAATACTTTCGCAAGCCACTGTATTATAGCTCTTCTCTGTCCCTTTCTTTTCTAACATTCTCTGTTTCCTTCTTTCAACCTCTGACCCACGGGCTCACTCCTGATTGGGACAGGGTATAAGATGACAAATGTTATATGAACACATATTGCCTCTTTAGAGAATTGTTCATTACTTTATGGTTAGATAGTACATCTATTCGTGAATCATACGATACATCATTTCATATATCGCTATTGTTATGTAATTTGAGACTACTCATTAAGCCTATGTAAGCATGTCGTTGTACTATGTTCATATATGTGTTTTTTTTTTCCTGTATTATTAATGGTCTTTCTATTCAATAAAACCTTTTGTACAAGAATACATTTCTATGCTGGCTTTTTAAGTACTTATTGATTTTGTCCCTGTTTATTTTGACACAGTCATGCTTTGGTCTTGCCAAAAGCCAAAAAGATTGTAGGAGATCAGCACTGCAAAAGAACTGGCAGGGTGAAGCACATTGGGAGTAAAGGGGGCCACCGGACATGTACTAAATACAGTAGCTGTCAGATCATTGGCTCTTTAGGATCTGCCAACTGCGCACAGGAAGTAAGGAAAAGTCCAGACAAACCTTTATGCTGACCTTTTGGTTTATTCAGTTTAAATCAATGTACTTTTTTTTCTTTT
Source organism: Lithobates septentrionalis (assembly GCA_037952835.1). NCBI lineage: Eukaryota > Metazoa > Chordata > Amphibia > Anura > Ranidae > Lithobates > Lithobates septentrionalis. The sequence continues at coordinate 228,818 of JBBDGP010004023.1, forward strand.
CCACAAACGGATCAATTTACTTAAAAAAAAAAAATCTCTACAAGAAACGCTGGCTATTCAGACTAATGTATTAACTACTAGTGCAAGTAATGCTTGAGCTCAATTTTCAAATGTCTGCCATTGGTGGAAAGAGACTGAAAGAGTGTTTGAATACTGATTTACATAGCTTTCAATCAGCATGAATGAATGAAAAATCAGGCCAATTGTTTGTCACATTTATTGGTTTACATTGCCAGAACATTACATTGGAAATATACATTTTATGTACACACACTTACAGATCGGGCATAAAAAGATATGACTGAAAAACAGAAGGCTTTGGTCTCTCTTTTTGTAAGGTCAACCTGTTGTGTTTTTTTTTTTCCCCCAAGTCCTTTTGTTGCGCTATATGTATATGTAGGAGCTTGCCAACACCTTAAAATATAATATTGTGCATTCCAGTAATATCTTCAGTCAGAACTATTGTAGGACATGCACAGGGCTGAGAAGACTTCTTTGCTGTACACTCTGCAGAGGTCACATTAGCAATAAAATCTTCTGTGAATATCGTATCTTTGCTTGTGCTAAATTAGGGCTGGACAAACCTCATGACTCAGGTGGCCAACGGGCCAAAAAAAAAAAAAAAAAAACCACAAAACTTCTGGTGCTTTTTTTGGTGAGCACTTTTTTTTTTTCTTCCCGCTCATTGTCTATGGCCCCTTAAATGTATTAAGTGAATTTCCACTTTTGCAGCCAAATTGGCATAATACCTACTAGTTATTTGCGAAAACTGCTGCTTACTTTTTTTTTTTCTTTCCTGAAAATGAAATAAAGTAAACATTATCTACTGTAAATTTGACGTGTACACTGTCTGCCTTAACCAAGGGTTAAAGATCTGAAAGCTTGGGTGGTATATTGTATGTTAAAAAAAAAAAAAAAACACCTCCCTTAAGCCTAGTACACATGGGCTGAATGTCGGCCGGTTTAATAGAAACTGGCTAACATGTGGCCTGTGTGTAGATGGCAGCTGGGCTGGCTTCTGTCGAAGTCTCATGACCAGCCCCCCCGATCAGCTCTCTCAGCCAATGGCTTACCATAGTGGTCTGATGGGGTCGTCCCCCTGTCAAAACGCAGGGGAGATTGCTGTACTAACATCAGATTCTTAATACAGTGGCTCCGACCTGATTGCTTTTTTTTTTTCCCTCCCCCTCAATACGCTGGGTTGAATGAAATAAAACAAGTGGTGTGTACAAGGCTTTTAGTTCCTATTCTTCACAGTGCCATTTATTACAAGCACTTGAAGCTATATATATATATATATATATATATATATAATGTGTGTGTATGTATGTATATTATAATATATTTTCACACACACTTGCTTCAAAGAAACAACTGGAAATCTTTTTAATGATAAGTATGGATGCTGTGTGCGGGGGAACACATAAACATAAATTAGGGGGGTTCTCAAATTTGGCTGCAGAAGTAGAAATAGACTTTAAAGGCAAAGTTGAAAACACAGAAACTGCCTCTGCTGCGGTTTCATTTTTATAATGAATCCTCCAGGGCTGTCGGTGCTAAAATTCTACATCTATTTGTTCACCCCTGCATAACATTGTACCTATAGTCAACATATTCCGTTCAGTAAACTATAGTAGTGAACACAGAATGAAATTAAGTTTATTCCACAAAATTTTCTATAAGCTCCCCCTATCACCAATGTGCATGTCATTTTAGGTCAGAGGCTGACAATGACCAGCTTCAGAAGTTTTAAAGCAGTAGTAAACCCTGCTTGGTCAGTTTTATCTACAGGTAAGCCTATAATAAAGCTTACCTGTAGGTAAATGAATATCTCCTAAACGTGCACAGTTCAGGAGATATTAACGCAGGATGCAGCCAGTTACGTCACTAGTGCATGCGCGCTGGAGGTCTGGCATACCTTGCTAGACCTTCGCACCAGAACTCCCATGCACATGAGTGATGTCATCGCACCTCCGGCCAATCACATAGCTGGAGTGTGCAAACCCGGAGAAACTAAGCGGGGGTAGATTTCAGCCCTCTCAGCGGGGGACAGCACAGAGTTAGACGGCTTTGTTTCAAGGTGAGTATTTCATACTAGCCCATTATGCCATTGCCCTGCAGGAGTTTTGTTTTTTTTAACAGCTGTGGTTTACTACCGCTTTAAGTTAGAGACCCTGGGGTTATTTGCTAAAACTGGACAGTACAAAATCTGGTGCAGCTGTGCATGGGAACCAATCAACTTCCATTTTTTTGTAAAGCTTAATTGAACAAGCTGAATTTAGAAGTTGATTGGCTACCATGCACAGCTGCACCAGATTTTGCACACTCCAGATTTAGTAAATCAACTCTGCTGTCACCTTACAAGTACTCCCAAACTGCTGCTGCGCCCATTGCAACCAGTGACAATACCCAGTTTTTCTTTGTATGGTAGAAAACCTGACCACCTTCCATGTGATAATGCTTAGGTACCAACCAATTAGTAAATGGATGGAATGATGTTACCACGTCAGCTGACGCTAGGGGTTTTCCTGCTGAGACAGAATTGGAAAGAAGGTATTGGCAGTTAGGGTGGGAGTTGCCCTTTACAAAGACACTGTCCCTTTGCCATGAATCGGCAAGGTGACAATGGGGGAGATTTACTAAAACTGGAGAACCTTCTAACTTCAGGTTGTTCAGTTAAGCTTGGACAATAAACCTGGAAGCTGATTGGTTTCTATGCACAGCTGCAACAGATTTTGCACTCTCCAGCTTTAGTAAATGACCTTCAATATCTCTGTTATATGTTTGCGATAGTTAATACAACATATTACTATGTAGTAGTAGCTATTGGCATTTTGCATAGTTGCCTTTACTTTCTATGCTCAGATATTCTCTCCTTTACCAATCCCCTAATATAATTCTAGCATGCAGTTCCAAGGAGCAGGTAAAGTCATAAAAAACAGCTAAAGCTTAACAGATTAGCAAAGGGAATGAATTCTGCTGTGGTTTCAAATATTAACATGGTGCTGAGATAATTCTTACAACATGATAGCAATGGAATGTGTAAAGAGAAATACAGATGTAGTGGGGCATAGCTGCATTCAAATCTTGTCATCCATAGACAAGGTCATGGGTACTTGGCTATTGCCTAACCAGAATGAGAAGGGCAAGGTCATTTTACAGCTTTTCATGCCAGCAATGCCAATGAAACACTCTAATCCTGCCTGCCACAGCATCTGTTTTTTTGTGGTCAAATTCTTTTTGGATGGAATTGGGGGCATGAAACTACTGGCATAAAACACAGATAACACTAAGACCTGTTCACGTAGACTTTCCCAACCCCTACCAACAGGTAGGGTCGTATATGAACAGTAATTTTGATACTGCCATTGTCTATAAATGCAAGCGGCAAATATTTATATATAAATTTTTTTTTTTTTTAGATTTCTAACTAAGCTATTTATGGATGGTGTTAATATGGCGCTCCGTAGCCTGCCAACACTCAATGTACAATTTAGAGCTGAAAACAACTGACAGTAATTATGCCAGCAGTTTAGAGTGAAGTGTTTTCAGAAAGTCACAGCCACCAGCATGCTGTGGGTATCGGGTACTAATTCAAACAATGGGAGGATATAGTAGGTCATTAGGCTTTCAAGCTTTGGAACCATTGTTAAAGTATGGTTTTATTATATGTAAGAATTTAGGAAGTGATATGAAAAGAATCACAAATGCTGAGTTGCTTACCAATGGCTAGCAAAACACTATAGGCACATGCAAAGCATTTGAGCAAATCATCTGTATGTAGCCTTGGGAAAGAAATGCAGTTGCATGCTGAAAATGGTTACCGTGAACATAAATATGTGAATAATAAATGCTAATTATGATACTGCTTTGGATAAGTATAAGGTAAGCCTAATGACTGAAAAAAAAAAAAATCAACTTTAAAACTGCCTTTGTGATTCAAACGAAACTTGTCATGCTACTCTAAGCCGAGACAGATCTCCCCGATGGTTGCATTGAAGGAAGCTGGTGCCAGTGCCCCATTCAGAGGTGTAAGAACATTATCAAAGAGAAGGAAAGGCATCACTCACCAATACAGCACATTAGTATGTAGATGAATGTGGCCTCAGCCATGCCCCCCAAGATGTTTCACTCTGCTCACTGGGGCTTGGTCACTCTCATCTACTTCTTAATGCACTGGATGGTGAGCAGCACATTTTCTTCTCTTTGTAAAAACGGTCTTTGCAGTAAAATGCGAGGTCTGCTTATTAGGTAATCAGCAGTATATAGCAGTCTTGTGATTTCTATCGGTGTCTGGTTAAAGCTTGTAGGTGGAGATCATTCACCTCAGACTGTCCTATGAGGCTGCAGGACCCCTGACCCTCTGGGCAGTACTGATTGGCCCTGCGCAAAACACATGCACAAGAAAAACCAAAAACCTAGCAACACACGCACCAAACGGAACATGTGTAGAGTGACTCCAAAGGCTCTGTCTTATCAGGGAGATGGATTGGAGACAGCAAAATAAGGGGGTGATCAAACAGCCTATACTTGAGGACAAGGTTGAGAACCACTGCTCTACTGAATATACAGACTGATATTACTGTAGGGTTTAGTAACACTAAAACGCAAAGCAATTCATGTCATGTATGGTGCAACTGGAACACATAACATACACTTTTTTTTTTTTTTTTTCTACATTATGCCCATGAGGGCTGCTTTGCTCCAAAGTCATGTACTGAAATAAAAATAAGGAATAGATGATCCAGATCTAAAAAGGGGAGGAAAAAAGTTATTATATACCTAATACTGGAAGGCTTACTGGATCCCAAGTTTAAGAGTTGACTGCCTTTTAGAAATAAACATGGACAAGTTAGAAAACCAACAAAAGTAAATGGACCAAACTGTAAAGCCATGGTGTCTAAAGGGTGTCCTGGCCTTGGGACAATTCTGAATTCTTGTGAAGCATGGACTCAGATTTCAGCCAGACCAGTTTAGTCATCTAGTGAACAGCTACATTATAATTATGTCCATCTACAAGATTCCTTAGTTCCAGAGTAAATGTGCTTCCTTTAATGGAAACTCATTATCCCATCTTGGAATACATGCTCTACCTGGTACCCACAACAAGGCAACTGTCTTACTTTAAATAAAAAAGGAAAAGGGTGTTTGTGTAAACTACAGTCATATTAGAGTCTGTGTGCATATATATTTTTTTAAATGTATTTATATTAAATTGCCCCTTTTCTTAGTTTTAAAGTTGGGAATTTACTATATTAAAAAAAAAAAATGAAACACTCCATAGTGCTTATGCAATCCAAACAATACTGTAATAGTGTGACAGTCAGAAAGCTAAATGAAATTTTCAATAAGTTTGGCTAAAGCCAAGGTATTTTGCACCTAAATGTTCTTTTTGCAGGAAGCACTTGTCTACCACCATGACAGTAGTAGCCAGGCAATTATTCAAGCTCCAAAAGCAGAAGACAGGGCCTGGAGTGAAGAGACGAACTGGACCAAAGCAGAAGGAATGAACAGTTAACCCTGCTTAATGAGAGAGAAGAGAGAGAAGAGAGAGAAGAGAGAGAGAAGAGAGAGAAGAGAGAGAAGAGAGAGAGAGAGAGAGAAGAGAGAGAAGAGAGAGAAGAGAGAGAAGAGAGAGAAGAGAGAGAAGAGAGAGAGAGAGAGAGAGAGAGAGAGAGAGAGAGAGAGAACGAACTAGGCCCAGAAAACCAAATTAACAGCATCCCTTTCATTAGCAGGCTGTATCCAGCAACACCTGAATGTTAAAATAAAAAAATCATAACCTGGATAGGTGGATGTTTTCCCTTTATACATTCAGGAATTTAAATTCACTAATGACTGGATTGTACATTTAAATTGATGCTGAAGCAGTCACTGCAGAATCAATATAGGGTAAAAACAGAAAAATCTTCCACAGTAGTTGGGAAAAGACACTACCCTGACCACTTTAAAGAAGCACATTTTCCTTCCTTTGAGCACAGCTGGCGATTATCACTGTACGTTTTTCATCTGTCAGTAAAAAACAACATATGGCTGATTGAACTGAATCAATTAAATGATTTTAAAGCACAAAAGGCATTGTCCAAGATGTAATGTCTAAAATATGGGCTTTGACATGCCACGTCAGATGATCAGTTATCCATCTGCCCACATTCATTGAGAGCTGTTAGAAAAGACAAGTGCATACAAGAAGAGCTGCTTTGCACACTAGGTAACATAACCAGTTATCTTCAGCACAAGAATAAATATCAACTTTCCCAGCAAGCTCTGCAGAGCAGACCGTGTCTTATGGGCAGAGGGCACATATCTGGATATAAAGTCCTCTTCAGTATTTGTTTATCCCAAATATCCTGACGCCATGGAACTGTGGAAGTTTTGGAAGGAGGACGCTGATCAATGACAAAGTGTTGATAAGGAAATGAACTACATCATATTTGGTATAAAAACTTGCAAGGAGATATCTGAAAGAAAACAGAGGAGGTGAATGGGTCATTTATACTGTATGGTTTCCACATGGCAAACTGTATATGGCTTTTTTTTAATTAGGATATAATGCGTACTATCGTACAAACTTTTTTTGAAATGCCTTAAAATCTTTTTTTTTTTTTTTTTTCAATTAGGTCATCCGAGGTCACAACCAACTTATGGGTAAAAAGATTTGTTCTTAGGAGAATAGAGACTTAAGCCCCATACACACTATCAGATTTTCTGCTGATTTTTGTCTTCAGATTTACCAAAACCATATAATATGAGGTTAAACCTTAGGAGTTTCAATTTGTATGCAATCAGACAGGCCCTTCCACTACATGGTTTTGGTAAATCTGAAGACAAAAATTAGCAGAAATCTGATAGTGTGTATGGGGCTTAAGGCCGGGTTTACACTAGTGCGACTAATGCTCCGACATTGGGAGCTCATGTCGCATGACGTGTGAAAATCAATGTTTCCCTATGGGAGCCGTCTTAACTGGTTCGACACAAGTCGGTCCGACTTTGAAAATGCTCCCTGTACTACTTTGGTCCGACTTTGATCCTACTTCAGCCCATTGACTATCACTGAAGTCAGATCAAAGTCAGATCGCCGTCTTGCATGATCCGACTTTGGCATGCGACTTGTGCTCTGGTGATCTTGAGGGGGAACTCTACGCCAAATTTTAAATAAAAAACCGGCATGGGTTCCCACTCCAAGAGCATACCAGGCCCTTCGGTCTGATATGGATTTTAAGGGGAACCCCTACGCCAAAAAAACGGCATGGGGTACCACCAAAATCCATACCAGACTCTTATGTGAGCACGCAGCCCGGCTGGTCAGGAAAGGGGGTGGGGGGACGAGCAAGCACCCCCCCCCCCCTGAACCGTACCAGGCCGCATGCCCTCAACATGGGGGGGGTGCCCTGCCAGTTGGTTGTCTCCCCCTGGGCGGTAGGTTTACACTAGGACACCTCCTCCCCTTTGCCAGTTGCTGCTCCCCCGTTAGTGCCAAAAAGGGCCTGGCTGGTCAGGGAACATGCAGCGGCTCCCCCTTCCCCTCTCAGGGTTCCCACTTGGCGGTCTGGTGATAGCAGACATCTTTGCTGGGCCATTGGCCTTTACCCAAGTGGGCCCCCCTTCCCGGGTGGTATGTGAGTCTTGGGGCTGTGAGTAGCATCTATTAATGCTAAAGAATTTAATGTGCAAAAAAAAAAAAAAGAGAAGGGGACTTAGGTATGCAAACATAATTCTTTCCGTGGTCATCTAATACGCTCTATCTGAACAACTGGGAAATGTTCTACCTTCACGAACACAATCCATGCACTGCTGTCAGAGATATGTAGCAGTTTATTTACATAACCTGACAGCCTTCTGACTCACATCCCATAGCCTGGATTTAGACCTGCACGATTAATCCTTAAAGAATTGAGATCCCAATTCTACTCCCCTCCTGATCTTAGAAAAGCATTTCCTTGATTCAGTGCAGAGAGTTCTCTGCTCAAGCCGACATCTGTCAAAAAAAAAAAAAAAAAAAAAAAACACAAGCAAACACACCACCACGCACATGCAGCCTGCCAAGTTTCTCACAACACTGCTTAGACGGAGATAAAGAGAAGCATTGCAACACTTATTTATTTACTAAAGGCAAATCCACTTTGCACTACAAGTGCAGCCGTTGTAGATTTGAGGGGGACATGCAAGGAAAATAAAAAACAGCATTTTTGCTTGTACATGATTGGATGATAAAATCAGCAGATCTTCCCCTCAGATCTACAGCGACTGAACTTCCAAGTGCACTTGTAGTGAAAAGTGGATTTGCCTTTAGTAAATAAACCCCTTAGTCCTTTTAGATCAAAGGGATGAACGTCGGTATATATATATATATATATATATATATATATATATATATATATATATATATATATATATATATATATATATATATATATATATATATATATATATATATATATATATATATATGCGCAGCGGTCTTTTTCTGGGAAAACAAATACACTTTAATGAATTAAAAAAAAAATAAACAGTAAAGTTAGCTCATTTCTTTGTATAGTGTGAAAGCTTTTAAGCAACATAAAAATAAAAAAAGTGATTCTCATTTTAGCCAGAATCGTGCAGTTCTACCTGGATTCTTCTGTTCTATCTACTAGCCAGATCCAAGCCCTAGCCTGCTTATCATTTCTTAAATTGAAATTATTGTATTTTGCCTACCTATCCAATACAGCACTTGAGACTCAGGACTGCAGCATGTTATAGATTTAACATTGAGTTATATGTTATTATTATACCCAATACTGGCAGGTAAAACAGAAGCAGCAATCTTTCACTTAGGAAACCGGATTTTTTTTTTTTAGTTGTTACTCACTGTGGAACGGACAGCCCACACTCAGGATCACCTAAATGCAAGCACTGCTGTGCAAACTTTACATTCTGGCCATCTCAATCCTTGCTCTGATGTGCCCAGAACATGCACACTTTTACTGGTTACAATCAAGCATGTTATAAATGCTATTTTAGTCTTTCATGGCTTAATCCAGAGGTTTGCTAGAACCTGGGTGCTAAAGGTGGGCCATTACAACTGAAAAAAAAAAATCAACTAAAACAAAAACTATACATACCTTTTAAAAAGTGGCATGATCACCCCCATAAGCATTGTCCAACACAGCAAGTACAGTTCGAAAAACATGTAGGGGTGCCTGATCCCCAGGACAACTCCTGCTGTTGGAAGCCAAGCTCCATCCATCTTGGAACCCCAAACATGTGGGCTGCTACTGAGAGTCCCATAAACCAGCATACAGTCAGGTGCATAAACATTGGGACATTGATTTGGCCACACCTAATGTTTTTTGCTATCTCTCTGATGGGTTTGTTTTGTTTTTTCAGCCTAATGATGGCTTGCTTCACTGATAGTGACAGCTCTTTGGATCTCATTTTGAGAGTTGGCAGCAACAGATTCCAAATGCAAATAGCACACTTGAAATGAACTCTGGACCTTTTATCTGCTCCTTGTAAATGGGATAATGAGGGAATAACACACGTTCCCAGTGGAAGCCTGTTTAGGGGAAACGCGTCGGGTGGAGCTAGAGGCTGTGACTCCATCACGTTTGTCTGGTCTTTCTCCATGCAGTCAGCCGGTTTGCTCCCGCTCTGCATGTATGCTGATTTTTAGCTAATTTTTATCTGGTTCCCATATTTTATCTGAGTTCCGTTTGGTGTATACTTGGGAGTTTTTTTGATTTGTAGTTCCTGATGTGCAGTGGAGTGTTGCTGTGAACATTTGCAGTGGAAAGACTTGTTTTAAAGTGACTGTGAAAGAGATTTTGAATAAATCTATAAAAACACATTTGCACTATGGAGCCCTTTTCGTTTTATTCCCACTGAGGTGTATCTTCTGTATGGATGAACTAATATTTTGAAACCGGATACATTGTATCAGTGAGGATAGATCTGCCTGTGTATTGGAGCGCAGTGGCTGAGGAAATCTCCCAGGAAAACGCCCAGATCTGCCTGTGAATTGGAGCACAGTGGCTGAGGAAATCTCCCAGGAAAACGCCCAGGTGATAATCTAAGGCCGGCAGGCTAATGCAACATGCTCATCTGATCTCACTAACCTGAGATCCATCTGATCCGGTAAGCGGCCTTTTTTACCATATTTGTGAAAAGGAGGAATATCGGTGAGTCTCTTTCTATAAAGAAGATTGGTGCTAATATCAACCTAGCATATTTCCATCAAGGACTGATCATTGTTTCTACATCTAAGATGTTCAAGGGGAATAAGTGTCCCACTGATAAACATTTTTAGCACTAATTTGGATATGTATGGTGTTCACCACATTGTTGCAAATTGATAGTCACAAGTAACATTGTTACTAGCAACATATGTTTCAGGGTGCTCACTACATTGTTGCGGATCGATTTTCATAAGTAACATTGTAATTAATAACACATGTTTTGTTTCACTGTTGAATACGTGGTGCGAGTATAGGATTTAAATGTTCCTAATATAGAAAAATAAGTCAGTCAATTTCACGATTTTTTAAATATATGTCTATAGTAATAACGTTTTTCATGAGTTTTTGGCCGGATTGAAATGGCTTTAAGTGTGGTATACCAATAGTAGTCATAACTATCGGGATCACTTATATTTAATACACACTAAGATATGATGCGCGCTGGTTACACTATTTACTAATAACACACACCTGGCCATGGAACAGCTGAGCAGCCAATTGTCCCATTACTTTTGGCCCCTAAAACGTGGGAGGCACATATACAAACTGTTGTAATTCCTACACCTTTCACCTGATTTGGATGCAAATACCCTCACATTAAAGCTGAAAGTCTGCAGTTAAAGCACATCTTGTTCGTTTCATTTCAAATCCATTGTGGTGGTGTATAGAGCCAAAAAGATTAGAATTGTGTCGGTGTCCCAATATTTATGGACCTGACTGTACAAGAGGCTACTGGAGTCAATCTCTACCACATTTGGGGAGCGAGATCCAGGCAAAGGATTTAGATTGTAAGTGCTAATGAGCAGGGCCCTCTGATTACTGCTGTATTGTAACTGTACTGTCTGCTCTCATGTTGTAAATGACTGCACAAACTGTTGGCGCTATATAAATCCTGTATAGTAAAAAAAAAAAAAGGAATGCTCTCAGATAGTGAGGAACCAGATCCTTACGCACAGGCAGGCAACCACAATTACACACCTAGGCATCAAACAAAAAACAGGATGATGTGTCTTCCTGAAGGGTCAGAAACACAATAACAACTGAGGACAAGGGCGTGGGAGGGGCCTTTTAACTGTCTGTGTGATTGTGTTTCCTAGAGGGAAGAACCAATCATCTCATGAAGCTGTCCTGGAAGACGCTTTGGGAAAAATTGTTAGCAGCTATGGTTTTATCTCGGAAGAGACTCTGTATGCCTAAACGTCTTTTTTGGCTTGCTAACAATTTTTCCTATTTCCTACCTACTGTACAATGGCATAAACAGCATAAAAAAAGAATTACTTACAAAACAATTGGGGTTATGGTGAGGAACTTGCGGGAGGATGTAAACTGGATTCCATAATCCATTTGCTCCCAGTGAGTGAGAAGTCGTGCTTTACCCTGGTCAGGGGTTTCAAATGGAGTCCCCTTCACCGTGTGCAGAAACAGGTACATGACCTGATAGAAAAATGCATAAGAAAAGACAATTACAACCATTACAAAATGTGGACATGGGCAAGCATAACAAACTGATTAGTTTTACTAACAAATACAAATCCCTCAGAACCCAGCTCCACTAGTCAGCAGAAAGGACCCAACAGAAAACTGTTTTTTGTTCTTTATTGGTTTATACATTGCTAGGAAGGGGACCCCAGCAGGAAGGATAATTCTCTACTAAATACCAAAACAACACTCCCAAGCACCCAGTCCTGTCCAGACTTTATTTTAATATTGAATATAGTTTTTCCAAAAATTAAAATAAAAACCTGACACGTTCTACCTGTCCCCTTCTCGATATAAAAGAAAAAAACATTTTTTAGTAGAAACTTTATAGTGCAGAATGACAAAAAAACAAAAACACAAAAAACAAAAAACCCCCCCCCAAAACATAAAACAAAACACACAACAAACAGAGTTTACCCTAAATGTACTTGTATATATTAAAAATGATAAAGTATGTTTAAAAGTAATTACTTACAAAATTGTGAATGACATTAGTCAGGGTCCAGACAACAGGCACACTGAAGAAGGGAAAGCTCAGGAGGATTATGTGAAGAAAACTCACTAGAATGACGTAAGCCAGCCATATTCCTCGACTGTTCAACACCCGTGTGTTGGGGTTCACTTCACTATGAGCCACCCCAACATTCATTCTGAAAGACAAAGGGTTATTTTAATTTGTTAAATTTCCTTACAAGCACGTATAAAAGCAGAAATAAGGCCAATATGTAGGAGTTAAAAAATGAATACCTAAATGCCCAAAAATGTTAATGAATGTGCCCTGGAGTCAAATGGGACAGTTTGATACAGTGTAATAAATACCATTTAGAATGTAAAGATTTCGCGCAATATTAGGTAGGATAAAAGTGAGTGAATGAATAAATAAATATATTTAAGTGTGTCATAAATGTGCAAATCGCATAATAAAGTGGAACGTGACAATAATAATACTGATAGGTGGGCTATTCACTACAAGGGATAAAATATCTCAATAATGTCTGGGGACAGATGAAGACACATGACGGTGTCGTAACGCGTAGGGATTGGCTGAGCGGTTCTACACATCTTTGAAGCACAAGTGAGAGGGCGCTCAGAACGCCACAACTCTTATGATCATTACTCTGCCTGTTATACGTTTTTCTAAATGTAAGAGCAATACTTTTAATAAATTCCCCTGGTTTTAAATAAACTTTAATACACTAGTGGAGCCTCTGTCTTCTCCCCCTCCCCAATCTCTGTTTTATCTCCCCTAATACTGAGAGAGCCACCTTGGAGATACAGTAGGTGACCGCGATATTGTGTCAATCTCGCTGCATTTCTCGGTGAGATTTGACACCTGCGAGCCCCGTCGCAGGAGCCAGCGCCGAGATGGCTCACTCATCGGGAAAGGAAAAGTTTGTTTTCCTTCCGCGATGAGTGACAGGCAGCGCTGACAGCTGTCTGGTATGAATGAATCCTGAGGCGGGAACACCGCGCCAAATTTTAAATGAAAAAACCGGCGTGGGTTCCCCCCCCAGGGGCATACCAGGCCCTTAGGTCCGGCATGGATTGTAAGGGGAACCCCCTACGCCGAAAAATCGGCGTGGGCCCCCCCCCAATCCATACCAGACCCTTATCCGAGCATGCAGCCCGGCCGGCCAGGAGAGGGGGTGGGGACGAGCGAGCGCCCCCCCCCCGAGCCGCACCAGGCCGCATGCCCTCAACATGGGGGGGGGAGGGTGCCTTGGGGGAGGGGGGCGCACTGCAGGGGGCCCCCCCCACCCCAAAGCACCTTGTCCCCATGTTGATGAGGACAAGGGCCTCTTCCCGACAACCCTGGCCGTTGGTTGTCGGGGTCTGTGGGCGGGGGGCTTATCGGAATCCGGGAGCCCCCTTTAATAAGGGGGCCCCCAGATCCTGGCCCCCCACCCTGTGTGAATGAGTTTGGGGTACATGGTACCCCTACCCATTCACCTGGGGAAGTGTCAATATAAATAAAACGCAGTACACAGGTTTTAAGAGTCATTTATTAGTCAGCTCCGGGATCTTCTTCCGACTTCGGGGGGTCTCCTTCCGACTTCTCCCGGTGTTCGGCCTCTTCTCCCGGGCCCCGCCGCTATCTTCTTCCAGCTCTATTGCCAGCGAGGGGCCCGGTCTACTGCCGCTGTCTTGCCGCCGCTGTCTTGCCGCTTCTTCTCTTCTTCCCCGATGTTGACACGACGCTCTCTCCGGCTCGAATGCTGTGTGCGAGCTGCGGAGCCATTTATATAGGCGGTGACCCCGCCCCCTTACGACGTCATTGTCCCAGCATGCGCAGGGACTCTGGCGTCATAAGGGGGCGTGACCCCAGAGTCCCTGCGCATGCTGGGACAATGACGTCGTAAGGGGGCGGGGTCACCGCCTATATAAATGGCTCCGCAGCTCGCACACAGCATTCGAGCCAGAGAGAGCGTCGTGTCAACATCGGGGAAGAAGAGAAGAAGCGGCGAGACAGCGGCGGCAAGACAGCGGCAGTAGACCGGGCCCCTCGCTGGCAATAGAGCTGGAAGAAGATAGCGGCGGGGCCCGGGAGAAGAGGCCGAACACCGGGAGAAGTCGGAAGGAGACCCCCCGAAGTCGGAAGAAGATCCCGGAGCTGACTAATAAATGACTCTTAAAACCTGTGTACTGTGTTTTATTTATATTGACACTTTTCCCCAGGTGAATGGGTAGGGGTACCATGTACCCCAAACTCATTCACACAGGGTGGGGGGCCGGGATCTGGGGGCCCCCTTATTAAAGGGGGCTCCCGGATTCCGATAAGCCCCCCGCCCGCAGACCCCGACAACCAACGGCCAGGGTTGTCGGTAAGAGGCCCTTGTCCTCATCAACATGGGGACAAGGTGCTTTGGGGTGGGGGGGCCCCCCCGCAGTGCGCCCCCCTCCCCCAAGGCACCCACCCCCCCATGTTGAGGGCATGCGGCCTGGTACGGCTGGGGGGGGGGGGCGCTCGCTCGTCCCCACCCCCTCTCCTGGTCGGCCGGGCTGCATGCTGGGATAAGGGTCTGGTATGGATTGGGGGGGACCCCCACGCCGATTTTTCGGCGTAGGGGGTTCCCCTTACAATCCATGCCAGATCTAAGGGCCTGGTATGCCCCTGGGGGGGACCCACGCCAGTTTTTTCATTTAAAATTTGGCGCGGTGTTCCCGCCTCAGGATTCATACCAGCCAGCTGTCAGCGCTGCCTGTCACTCATCGCGGAAGGAAAACAAACTTTTCCTTTCCCGATGAGTGAGCCAGCGCGACATGCACAGTACCCTGTCGCCGAGAACCATCGCGATGCTATCGCGCTGGAAACACAATCTCGCGGTCAGGTACTGTACAGAGAGTGATGGATTGAGGATTAACTACAGAGAGAGCAGAGACTTCGGTGACAGCTGCCAGAACAACCTACCCTGCACTACTGAATGCTGTTTTTCTACAATATGAAGGTGAGGGTCCTAAGAGACCATTAGAGGATACACCAACAACAGGGTCATACACCCAGTCTACCTTATGCATCATAATTGAATAGAAAAAACATCTATTTATAGACTTTTCCATTTTTAACCCATGATTCCCCAATAGCACTTTCCATGCTTTACAGAGTACTCATGATCTGTTACCTATTATCTCGTATGTGATTATTGAGTGATGTCCTAAGTTTGTTATTATACATTCACCCGCACCAGTGTTTCAGGATTGTACATTTTATCATAATTTCTATTATGGTTTATATATGATTATTCCTATTGTGGTTTTTATGCACGTTTTTTTTTGCTGCTATTAACCAACACTATTTATGGATAATGTTTTTAGCTAGATGCTACATTATTGAGATATTTTATCCCTTGTAGTGAATAGCCCACCTATCAGTATTATTATTGTCACGTTCCACTTTCTTATGCGATTTGCACATTTATGACACACTTAAATATATTTATTTATTCATTCACTTTTATCCTACCTAATATTGCGCGAAATCTTTACATTCTATATTTTATCAAGTGTTGTGTGTGAACACCTCAATTTTGCTGCAATATTATTGGTCACCTTTTATGCGTTTTTTATTTGTGTCACTTTGCAACCAGTTTTTACTTTTACATCCGACTAGCGCGAGGGACACTATTACACTTAATAAATACCATTGCTGCCTACTGTTTCCAATGGGAAATGTTTTTTCTGATGTGAACACTGTACATCATGAATATATTGTTTGCTTTTCTGTTCCATGCCATCGTGATGTACATTTTGGATTATACTGGATCTTTCATTTGACAACATATGTTCTCAAGGACCTTTTCCCTGGACATCTTGGACTGACAGTATCATCAAAATTGTATAAAGGAGAGCTCTCCTTGTAGTGGGAAATTTGGTGGGTGGGGTGTGACAGACTGCCTAGCACCCAGCCTGGGAGCCTCTGCCAAGACACAGCTTCCTCCACTCTGGAATCGGGTATTATAGCTGAGCATTGCACCCAAGAACTAGACGACACTAGCTTAGGTGAAAACTGGAACTGACTTTTTTTTTTTGTAAAAAACACAGAATATATACACTACACAAAATCAGGTAGGAGCATGATCACATTATCCTAAACAATGCAAACTGTAAACAGTAATATTAGTACATCTAATGAACAGCTAACACACAATAGTTTGGTAACGAGGGGACGTTGACACAATACTAGCAGACAGACAGAAACAATAGGTGACTCAATTAACAATGGGGACTCACACAATGAGAGAAAGATGCCTTAATAAACAGATTACATATAACAGCAGGAGACAACAGCATCAGGTTATTTGAGCTGATTAACATCTATTCTGAGTCTATGAATGGGGGGGGGGGGGGGGTGTTCTGGGAGCCCTTATTCTGTGTCCAGGAGTGGGTCCTCCATCCCAGCAGGGATATCTCCTAAAGTGCAGCCAGGCCTCCATATCTGAGATCTTATCTGTTGGTAAGCAGTTTGCGAGTTGGGTGTGGAGTGGCATACAGTCACAGAAGATTGGGGCGATATACACATTTAAGAATTTCTTGCACCGATCACTTTTTAATTGGACTGGTTTTGCACCGTGCACTTTATTAAATGATCATCTTTGGATACTTTTGATGAATTGGTCTTCATATGATGATTTTTATACAACATTCTTATGTCATTGAGTTGTATTATTAGTGTATTAGCACAACACAATTATTCTGCTTACTGTTTATCTGTATGTGGGAGTCCAGTGAGTGTTGCTGTCACTATCTTAGTTGATGTCAGTCAGTTTCATATGGTTTCGTTTATTAACACTAAGCGCAATCAATATTTATTTTCTTATAATAAGCTTTACAGTCTTCCATACACAGAAAAAGCTGAGTTAGACTTACCGGTAACTCCTTTTCTGAGAGTCTTTCAGGACAGCCCATGGGACCTTGGGCTCCTCCTACCAGGACAGGAAACATGTTACCCCCACCAGATAAAAGGGCGGTCCTCAAGGCCCATGTCAGTCTTCTCAAGAACCGTAGGACCCTGCAAAACATATGCATAATACACATAACTTCAGACAAAACCGGGTGGAAATCATGCTGTCCTGGAAGACTCTCAGAAAAGGAGTTACCAGTAAGTAACTCAGCTTTTCTCCAAGCGTTTTCCAGGACAGCCCATGAGACGATGAGCTAGAACTTACCAGTCTAAGGAGGGACAACTGCCTGAAGGACCTTACGACCAAACGCCTGCTCCTGAGCTGATAGGAGATTCAGGCGATAATGTTTAATGAAGGTCGAGTAATTGGACCATGTGGCAGCCCTGCAAATTTATTCCGGTGAGGCACCAGCCCTCTCAGCCCAAGACGTAGACAAGGCTCTAGTTGAGTGCGCAGTAACAAAAGGTGTAGGAACCTCCCTAATTTTGTAAACTTCAGAGATGGCTTGCTTTATCCATCTAGCCAATGTGGCTTTAGATGCACTATTCCCCTTGTGAACTCCAGAAAAGAGGACAAATAAGGCACCAGTTTTCCTAAAGGCCTTGGTGACCTTAAGATAGACTAAGAGAATCCTTCTTACGTCCAAAAAACTAAAATTTTCTTTCTAGGTCACCCTGTGGTGAACTACAAAAGGTTGGTAGTACAAATGTCTTGAGATCGGTGGAATGTACTGGCCACCTTGGGCAAAAAACCTGGATCGGTTCGTAGAACAACTCAATCCTCAAAAATCGTGAGGAAGGGCTCCCTTACTGATAGGGCCTGCAACTCACTTACCCTACAAGCTGAGGTGACAGCTATAAGGATCACAGTCTTTAATGTAAGTAACTTAACTGAAATACTACCAGAGTTTTAAGTACTAGGGACAGATCCCAAGTTGGACAACTTCTCACCACTACTGGTCTGGCCCTAGAGATAGATTTGAAAAATCTGGCTATAGTGGGATTTGCCAGGAGAGAAAACTGGAGGAACACACTAATAGCTGCCGTCTGTACCTTTAAGGTATTAACTGAAAGACTTTTGTCGACACCCTCTTGGAAAAATTCCAAACTAGACGGAATATCATGAGTTAATCTTTCATTTTCAGATAACCATGAGCTAAACCTTTTCCAAACTTTGGAATATATGGCTCTAGTAATCGGCTTCCTACAATTAACGAGAGTCTTGACTACTTTGTCAGAGAACCCCTGGGTGCTCAGTATCTTTTCTTCAGATACCAGGCTGTCAAGTTTAAGTAAACCTGACGGTGTGATACTGGACCCTGCAATAATAAGTCTTCTCTTTTCGGAAGACTCCGCAGAGGCTCCAAAACCAGAGACTGTAGCAGGGAAAACCATGGCCTCTTGAGCCTAAATGGGGCGATTAGAATGAGATCAGTCTCCTCTAGCAGAAACTTTCGGAGGACTTCTGGGATCAGTCTGATTGGCGGGAAGGCATAACATAGGCCTGGAGGCCACGGGTTTGCTAGAGCATCGATCCCCAAGGCTTGGTTTGCCGGGTTCATGGAAAACAATATCTCCATCTTGCGGGTGTTTCGGTTTGCGAACAAATCCGCTACGGGATAACCCCATCCCTTGGTGAGGTCTGCAAAGACTTCGGGATGAAGGGACCAGTTGTCTCGGTCTATCCTGTGACGGCTGAGATAATCTGCCAGGCAATTGTTTGTCCCTTTCAGGTGTACAGGCAAAATTGAAGCTAGATTCCCCTCTGCCCATGAAAGGATCTCCTGGGCAATGGACTGAAGCATCCGGCTTCTCGTGCCTCCCTGCTTGTTGATGTACGCGACATTGTCTGACAGAATTTGGAGGTTGTGACCTTTGATCTCCATCTGAAAAGACTGCAGGGCTCTCTGGACTGCTAGCAGCTCTCTTTGATTGGATGAAGCCCTTGCCTCCCTCAAGGACCACTCTCCCTGTGCTACTGCATTGCTAAGGTGGGCCCCCCATCCCCAGGAACTCGCATCCGTGGTAATTCTTCGGGATATGGGATAGGACCATGGGAGACCTCCTGTTAGGTGCTGGCCAGTTCTCCACCACCACAGGTTTCTTTTTATCCTGGCGGGAAGCTGGATCCTTGACTCCAGGGACCTTACGTCCCCGTCCCAGTTTAATAGAAACATTTGTAACGGACTCTGACGGAGTCTCACCCATGGTACTGCGGGAAAACATGAGGTCATAAGACCCACTGCCCTCGACACCTGTCTCAGAGACCGACTGGTTCGTCTGCAATGCTGACATAGTCTGGAACACTTTGGTAATCTTCTCCTGAGGAAGAAAAACTCTTTGGTTCACTGAGCAAAAATCGTAACCCAGATAAGTTACTTTCTGGGCCGGGATTTAGGACGATTTTTCTTTGTTTATCAACCAGCCTAGGGACTGTAAGAAGTCCTGTACAGCCTGGAGATCCCCCAACAGCCTCTGGTATGATTTTGCCACTATCAGGAGGTCGTCCATGTAAGGGATAACAGTTATCGCCTTTAACCTCAGTGGAGCCAGCGCTTTCCCCAACACTTTCGTAAAGATGCGTGGGGCTGAGGAAAGACCGAAAGGGAGGGCTTGAAATTGAAAATGTCGGGTCCCCATACTCGTCTTTACTGCCAATCTCAAAAACTTTTGGAAGGCTGCATGGATAGGGGTGTGAAGATAGGCATCCCTTAAGTCCAACGTGGCCATAGAGCAGTTTGGGTATAGTAGGTTTTTGATAGTAAAAACCGTCTCCATCCGGAAATGAAATGTTTGTATCTGATGGACTTGTTTAAAGTCCAGAGATTCAGGAGAAGTCAAAACTTTCCCGCCGGCTTTTTGACCACAAATACATGGGAGTAAAATCCCTTGCCCTGCCCTGACTGTGGAACAGGAATCAGGACTTTTTGATCCAATAAGTCTCCGATCTGGAGACCCAGGGCCCTCGCTTTCTCTCGATCTTGTGGAGGAAAGGTGGCCAGCAATCGTTCTGGTGGTTGGTGAACAAACTCCAGCCTGTACCCGTTGGTCACTAGGTCCAGGATGAAGGGGCTCGAAGTGACTGCAGCCCACTGTGGGATGAATTTCCTTCAATCTTCCTTCCACCGGGGAACACAAGTCACTGTGGCTTGGCGGGCTGTTAAGGAGGGTTAAACAGCACTCCCCCTTTGCCTCTGCCTTTGTGCCCAGTCCAGTGTTTTTTCGGCCTGCTGTCCTTTTCTCTAGGACTCTGTTGCCTGACTTGGCCACGAAAACATTTTCTGGCTGTCGGGAATCTCTTTTTCTCTGGAAACGCCTTTTTCTTATCAGCCGTGCGTTCCAGTGCCTCCTGCAGTCCTGGGCCAAATAAATGATCGCCCGTTAAGGGAAGCCCACAAAAGACGTAATTTCGAGGCTGGGTCCCCTGACCATGTTTTAAGCCAGAGGCTTCTCCTGGCTGAGTTCACTAAAGCCGAAGTCCTGGCCGACATTCTTACCGACTTTGCGGAAGAATCTGCTAAAAAACCTACAGCCTGAAAGAGGAGAGGAAAAGACTTCAAAATCTGTTCTCTCGAGGTACCCGCTGACAGGTGTGACTGAATCTGAGTTAACCAAACCTCCAGATTTCTGGCCACACAAGTAGAGGCCAGAGCTGGTTTCAGGTTCCCAACTGCCGAGTCCCAGGCTCTGTGGAGAAGGATATCCCCTCTCTTATCCATCGGATCCTTAAGCGTGCTCATATCATCGAATGTTAGGTCCGAATTTTTTGAAACCTTTGAAAGAGGTGCGTCCAGCTTCAGTTTTTTTATTCCATGGCTGCACAGTGTCCTCATCAAAAGGGAACCTTCTTTTTAGGTTACTAGAGAAGAATGGTTTTCTCTCTCGGTTATCCCATTCCAGTTTAATAGTATCAACCAATTAACTATGGACTGGAAAAACTCTAGTTTTTTTCTTATGCAATCCATTATACATAAGATCGTGTTTGGATAACTGAATCTCCTCCTCTTTCAATTCAAGGGTGGTATAGATAGCCTTTAACAAGTCATCCACATTCTCTACAGATAACTTAAATCTCGAGTGGATTCTCTATCCCTGGGCTCTATATCTGACCCTGATTCTTCAGGGGAAGAACGGGTAGATCTGACCTCGGCCTCAGAGTCTTCACTCTTTGCCTGCTGCGGAGTGCTGACTGAAGCTCTCTGTGCGGACAGACCCTCTGCTGGGGTCTGGAGCTTTGTCAATAAGCGTTCTAAAGGAACTAAAAGCGGACGCAAGCTCGTCCCTAACAGAGGTTAGCATTTTCTGACAAGAGGCAACCGGGTCATCCTTTACAAGACCATCTATACAGCTGCGACAAACGGCTTTGCTCCACGAGGAGCTCAATTTGTTTGCGCACACCGCACATTTCTTTTTAAGTGGCTGCGCTTGAGTCTTGTCTTGGGTCTTGGTCTGTAAGACAAAAAGATAAGTGACCCCTAATGAGACTCACAGCCACCCCACCACTCCAAACCACCATGTGCAGGAGGGAGGAAATGTGTCCCCTTAACCCACTACTACAGAGAGGGGAGAGGGAGGGAACACTCACAGGGAAAGCAAGAGAGTGACATAACACTTCAGGCTTACCTGTGAGGTGCTGGTGTTGGGCGCATCGACTGCCTGTGAAGGAACTGCAGATTGATCCATCTTGCCCTTTTCTGGCTTTCCACAGCCTGGCTGCTTTTACCAGAAGACACCAGCGGCCAGTGTCTCCTGTTCGCGCCGTTTAAGGAGACTGGAACTGGCGTCTCTGGCGCCTGGCGATGACGTCATATGCCCCGGAAGTGACCTGCTCTCAGTACTTCGTGTGCGCCAGCTTGGAGCGCAGAAGCTCCGCCCCCTACTTGAGCACCGCAGCTTCCTGCTTCTCCTCACACAACTAGCCACGCTGCCTGTGAGGAGAGGATACCGCTGCTTTCATAAGAAAAGGGCTATGGGAGCTGACATCATGCCGGTCCTGGCCCTCTTCAGGCACTGAGACACAGGAGACCGCAGCACAGCCAACCTCTCCAGCGGAGTGCTGCTTCTGGCAGAGGAGGTTAGTGAAAAGCCCCAAATAGCCCTACAGAGCCCCTGCTCATGAGACCTAGGGACCAGGTTCCAGGAACATGTTACCCCCCGTCCAGAGGAAACACAAATAACTGACATGGGCCTGGAGGACCGCCCTTTTATCTGGTGGGGGTAACATGTTTCCTGTCCTGGTAGGAGGAGCCCAAGGTCTCATGGGCTGTCCTGGAAGACGCTTGGAGAAAATACATTTTATTAAATTGTGATGGAAGGATCAGTTTTCTACCCCACCCTGAATTTCTACCATGCCAGAATATCTTGTGTGACCAGTCTTGTTGGGTTTTCCCAAGAGGATAGACAATAAACTCAACATGTTTTCTCTAAGAGCCACTGTCCTAATTGTTTTTCAGGCCCATGCATGTCAGACTAGCGATCCTTCACTGCAACTGGATCTCTAAATAAACCATTTACCTGTTTCTACTAAGTCACTCTTTTGTTGACTGCAATGCTGCAGAGTCTACCTCACTGGTCAGGGAGCGGGAGATGTGGCAGCGTGGTATCTCACTGGCCTAGCTGTAGGGACTAGGGTTGCACCGATACTAGTATCGGTACTGATACCGAGTATTTGCACAAGTATCGGTACTAGTGCAAATGCACTGATACCTGAAACAGATACTTTCAGGCTCAGTTCTTTGAGCTGTCAGTGGGTCTCCCTTGTTGACAGCTGAAGTGTTGGGAAAGTCCGGCAATTGGGGCTGTCAAAAAAAAAAAATCCAGCCAGCAATGTTTATTAACAACATTGCTCAGCCCCTGAAACACTCAAATAAAAAAGAAACTTTGTTTCTTTTTTAACCACCTCAATACAGTGCATTTTCGCCCCCTTCCTGCCCAAGCCATTTTTCAGCTTTCAGCGCTGTCGCACTTTGAATGACAATTGCGCGGTCATACAACACTGTACCCAAATGAAATTGTTATCATTTTTTCCCCACAAATAGAGCTTTCTTTTAGTGGTATTTGATCACCTCTACGGTTTTTATTTTTTGCGCTATAAACAAAAGAAGAGTGACAAGTTTTAAAAAAAAACAAAACAATAATTTTTACCTTTTGCGATAATAAATATCCAATTTTTTTTTTCTTTAAAACAAATTTTTTCTCAGTTTAGGCCGATATGTATTCTTGTACATATTTTTGGTAAAAAAAAAAAAAAAAAAAAAAAAAAAAAATCGCAATAAGCGTATATAGATTGGTTTGCGCAAAAGTTATAGCGTCTACAAAATAGGGGATAGATTTATAACATTTTTATTTTTTTTTATTTTTTTACTAGTAATGGCGGCGATCTGCGATTTTTATCGTGACTGCGATATTGCGGCGGACACACCGGACACTTTTGACACATATTTGGGACCATTCACATTTATACAGCGATCCATGCTATAAAAATGCATTGATTACTGTATAAATGTGACAGGGAAGGGGTTAACACTAGGTGGTGATCGAGGGGTTAACTGTGTTGCTAGGGAGTGATTCTAACTGTAGGGGGCGGGGACTCACTAGGGGAGGAGACCGATCGGTGTTCCTCTGCACTGGGAACACACCATCGGTCTCCTCTCCTCTGACAGGACCGTGGATCTGTGTGTTTACACACACAGATCCACGGTCCTGCTGTGTTACCGGTAATCGCGGGTGCCCGGCGGACATCGCGGCCGCCGGGCACGCGCACCGGGTGCCTAGTGACACGGCGGGCGCGCGCCCCCTGGTGGCCTAGGAAAGCGAGGCCGTCATATGACGCCCGCCCGCCACGAGAGCTGCGCCGCCTGGCCGTCAATTGACAAGCAGTTAATCTATTTCTTCATCTGCAGATCACAGGGATGAACAAATGTTCCTCTTTTTAACCACTTATAAACCCTCAATTTACTCTAATCAGCCTTAATTAACTCCCTATTCTCCTCCATTTAATTATTTTCCTGCATTTTTTTTTGTTCACGTCCCCCTTCAGAGTCCTCTCCGTACAGAGTTCTCAGTGAGTGTTTCCCCTTACATCAGAGTCCCCAGAGTTCCCCCTTACAGTGTAAGATAACTCTGGGGGGGGGGGAACTGTGATGTAAAGGAGGGGGGGACTGTCACGTAAAGGGGGGGGACTGTCACGTAAAGGGGGGGGGGGGACTGCCACGTAAAGGGGGGGGGGACTGTCACGTAAAGGGGGGGGGGGGACTGTCACGTAAAGGGGGGGGGGGGGACTGTCACGTAAAGGGGGGGGGGGACTGTCACGTAAAGGGGGGGGGGACTGTCACGTAAAGGGGGGGGGGACTGTCACGTAAAGGGGGGGGGGACTGTCACGTAAAGGGGGGGGGGGACTGTCACGTAAAGGGGGGGGGAACTGTCACGTAAAGGGGGGGGAACCGTCACGTAAAGGGGGGGGGGAACCGTCACGTAAAGGGGGGGGAACCGTCACGTAAAGGGGGGGGAACCGTCACGTAAAGGGGGGGAACCGTCACGTAAAGGGGGGGGAACCGTCACGTAAAGGGGGGGGAACCGTCACGTAAAGGGGGGGGGGAACCGTCACGTAAAGGGGGGGGGGGAACCGTCACGTAAAGGGGGGGGGGGGAACCGTCACGTAAAGGGGGGGGGGGGAACCGTCACGTAAAGGGGGGGGGGAACCGTCACGTAAAGGGGGGGGGGGAACCGTCACGTAAAGGGGGGGGGGGGAACCGTCACGTAAAGGGGGGGGGGAACCGTCACGTAAAGGGGGGGGGGAACCGTCACGTAAAGGGGGGGGGGAACCGTCACGTAAAGGGGGGGAACCGTCACGTAAAGGGGGGGGGGGGAACCGTCACGTAAAGGGGGGGGGGGAACCGTCACGTAAAGGGGGGGGGGGGGACCGTCACGTAAAGGGGGGGGGGGGACCGTCACGTAAAGGGGGGGGGGACCGTCACGTAAAGGGGGGGGGGACCGTCACGTAAAGGGGGGGAACTCTGACGTAAAGGGGGGGGAACTCTGACGTAAAGGGGGGGGAACTCTGACGTAAAGGGGGGGGGAACTCTGACGTAAAGGGGGGGGGAACTCTGACGTAAAGGGGGGGGGGAACTCTGACGTAAAGGGGGGGGGGAACTCTGACGTAAAGGGGGGGGGGAACTCTGACGTAAAGGGGGGGGGGAACTCTGACGTAAAGGGGGGGGGAACTCTGACGTAAAGGGGGGGGGAACTCTGACGTAAAGGGGGGGGGGAACTCTGACGTAAAGGGGGGGGGAACTCTGACGTAAAGGGGGGGGGAACTCTGACGTAAAGGGGGGGGGAACTCTGACGTAAAGGGGGGGGGGAACTCTGACGTAAAGGGGGGGGGAACTCTGACGTAAAGGGGGGGGGAACTCTGACGTAAAGGGGGGGGAACTCTGACGTAAAGGGGGGGAACTCTGACGTAAAGGGGGGGAACTCTGACGTAAAGGGGGGGAACTCTGACGTAAAGGGGGGGAACTCTGACGTAAAGGGGAGGAACTCTGACGTAAAGGGGGGGAACTCTGACGTAAAGGGGGGGAACTCTGACGTAAAGGGGGGGAACTCTGACGTAAAGGGGGGGAACTCTGACGTAAAGGGGGGGGAACTCTGACGTAAAGGGGGGGAACTCTGACGTAAAGGGGGGGAACTCTGACGTAAAGGGGGGGAACTCTGACGATTAACTTCATATCATTAGAAATGTTACTTAGTTGCAAAATATATGTAAAGTTTATACTATAAAAAAAGGAAAAAAAACATTTCTGTGCACTGCTAAAGTGTTCAGGTTTGACTTGAAGAAAAGGTGGCAACCCTACTGAGGGACCCTTTGATGAGGTCAGTTTAACCACTTAAAGTGGAGGGCCACCCTGAAAAAAAAAAAAAAATCACCAAAAATCCTAAAAAAAAAATTACAAAAAAACATTTGAAAAAAAAAAGTTTTTAAACTTACCTAAACCCTTGTTGCTAGGCAGTCTTCCTAATCTGCCTCTTCCTATTCCACGGCGTGTTCTGCTCCTCTGTGTGAGCGGCCCCGTTGTCTTCTGTTCCCAGAACACCACGGGGCCATTCACAGAGCGCTGCTCGCGCGTGCGCAGTAGGAAACTGGCAGTGAAGCCGCAAGGCTCCACTGCCTGTTTCCCTTACCTAGGATGGCGGTGCCGGGACCCGAGAGCCGAGGGACGGGTCGGCTGACATCGCGGGCACCCAGGACAGGTAAGTACTTATTTAAAGTCAGCAGCTATAGTGCTTGTAGCTGCTGACTTTTATTTTTTTTACGGCCGGAATCCTGCTTTAATGACTAAACCTTTTTCATTCTGTGTATGGCTGGAGCTCAGCTTCGTGTGATGACCTCTTAGTAAATACAGAGTGAAGTCAGTCTGTACATGTGCCTGGAGTTTAGGACTTCCTAGAAGGAGGCCATATGATGGAGGCCCGGCGCCTTCTCTGCAGTGGAGACATATTGGGTAGACAGTCGCAGGAAGCATGCATTTTGCACTCTGTGGTATCTTATCCAGTATGACAGCAGACACCACACTCTCCGATCCCTACATCACCCAGCCCACCCCGGTACCATTTACCTGTAGCTAGGGCCTCCGCCTGTCACCGGTCTCCAGGAAACGCCGCCACTTCCGCTACCACAAGTCCAGGGCGGAGAGCAAGTGACGACATTCCGCACGTAACATGGCGCTTAGCCCTATTATCGCTATCTCAATGAGGTCTCTGAACCTAACAAAGATGGCGACGACGGTGTGACGTATTTCTCCTGCGCACAGCTCTGATTCGCCCCCCTCAAACGCTTCCTCCTCCGCTGCTCTCTGTTTGGCTCATGCTCACTACCTTACAATGTGGCCAGCCAATGAGAAGCGCTTCCGAGTCAGGTGACCGGACCGCAGTGAAGTAAGTGTTGTGTAGCGGTTGGCGGAACTTTAGTTTTAGTGAAGCGGTTCGTGGAGTTATATCGGGTGGAGTTCTAACGGCGGATTTTCCTGCGGCTTCGGGAAACAGAAAAGCGGTGGGAACTCCCGCGCTTTGTTGTGGAAGTGACGTCACGCGTGCGACGGGCCAATCGCCGGGAGTGTGGCTACAGAGGCGTGTAAGAAACATGGCGGAAACTGTAGATATTCTCAAGCTGAAGGTATGGCCGAAATAACAGAAAACCGTTGAGGGGTGTTTTGTGTGGTCTGAAATGGTGACGCTCTCATATATGAGAAGGGCTGCTGTGTGTGGGAGTGAGGAGTGCTCAGTACTGAACACACTCGTGTTGTAGAGGAATGTGGGAGCACACTGTCCTCCTATTACTGACATCTTCTACCTCCCTCTGCTCTAGAGACGTTGGCTGCCAAGTCCCAGCACATCCAATGTATAGGTAAACAGCTGGTCAGAGTTAGGCATACTCTGGTGCTGGGGGTGATCATGGTGCATATTAGAATAGGGAAGTGTACATGTGGATTCCAAAGAGTCAGTCCCCTTCGGGGCATACTATATGCCTAGTGTAGACTTAAGGCTTGTGTACACTCGCTTCAAAACATGGCACCAGGCACGCTTTTTTTTATCGCTCCGGTCAATAAATAAAGTAGTTAGCTTACAGTCCTGTTCACATGTTTGCTTCGCTTCAAAAATTAAAGAGGGATCAAGAGCCTAGTCCTGCATTCGGCCTCTATGGACTGCCAAGCTTCATTAAAGAGGAAGAAGGCCCTGATGGGTCTTACTTCCTCTTTTGTTCCCTGCAAAGTAAAAAGCATAATGGGCTAGTATGCATCGCATACTAGCCCATTATGTACCACGTACCTGCAAATGAAGCCCGCGATGGCCCCGCTGGTGGCCGCGTCCATCTTCACCCCTCTTCCTTCCAGGGCCGTGGAATCCCACACATGCGCCGATGACCTCGGCACAAGTGTATATGGCAAATATCTCCTAGACCGTGCAGGTTTAGGAGATATTTCCAGTAACTACAGGTAAGCCTTATTATAGGCTTACCTATAGGTAAAAGCGGTATGTAAGGGTTTACAACCACCTTAAACTTTTTGCTGCCAGAGCCGTTTTTGCATTTATTTTTTTGCACACGTTTAAAAAAATTATTTTTGGCCTAAAGATTACATAAAACCCCCAAACATTATATATTTTCTGAGAGCAGACACCCTAGATTATTGGTAGTTCTATTTTTTTTATATCACTCGATATTACCGCAAAAGTCAAGGAAACACAAAATAGCAGTAAAAATTATTATTATTATTATTATTATTATACAGGCTTTATATTGCGCCAACAGTTTACGTAGCGCTTTACAACTTGAGGGTAGACAGTACAAATACAATACACTTTAATACAGTAGAAATCAGAGGGCCCTGCTCCTTAGAGCTTACAATCTAAGAGGGAAGGTCAAAAGATACAAGAGGTAATAACTGTGGGGGATGTGCTGATTGAGAAGATAAATGTACAGTTGTTAGGTGGGGGCCAGATAGGCTTCTCTGAAGAGATGAGTTTTCAGGGATCGTCTGAAAGTGGATAAAGTAGGAGAAAATCGGACGGATTGGGGTAGAGCATTCCAGAGGATGGGAGAGGCTCTGGAGAAGTCCTGAAGCTGAGCATTGAATGAGGTGACAAGGGAGTTAGAGCAGGAGGTCATGGGAGGAGCGAAGAGAATGGTTAGGTTGGTATTTTGTGACTAGGTTAGAGATGTAGCTGGGGGCCAGGTTGTGGATGGCTTTGTAAGTTATAGTTAGTATCTTGAATTTAATTCGGTGACTGAGTGGCAGCCAATGGAGGGATTGGCAGAGGGGTATAGCAGACGCTGAGCAGTTTGCAAGGTGGATGAGCCTGGCAGCAGCTTTCATGATGGACTGAAGTGGGGATAGCCTATTTAGAGGTAAGACAATGAGGAGGGAGTTGCAGTAGTCAAGGCGGGAGATGACCAGGGAGTGGATTAGAAAGTTTGCGGTGACATTGGTTAGGAAGGGGCGTATCTTGGAGATGTTGCGGAGATTGAGGCGGCAAGTTTTGGATAGTGATAGAATGTGGGGTCGAAAGGTTAGTTCAGAGTCCAGGATTACACCTAGGACCTTGGCGTGGGGGGGTGGGTTGATAGTTGAGCCATTGATATTGACAGAGAAGTCAGGGGAAGTGGCACCTGAGGGAGGAAATATCATGGGCTTGGTTTGGGATAGGTTGAGTTTGAGGAAGTGATGTGACATCCAGGCTGATATGTCTGCTAGTAAGTTGTTAATGCGTGAGGAGACAGATGGAGAGCGCTGGGGGGTGGAGAGATAATTTGGGTGTCATCAGCGTAGAGATGATATTTAAAGCCGTGGGAGGCAATCAACTAACCCAAGGAGGAGGTGTAGATTGAGAAAAGGAGAGGTCCAAGAACAGAACCTTGGGGGACCCCAACGGAGAAAGGAAGAGGAGAGGAGGAAGTAGAGTTGTGACACTGAAGGAGCGGTGGGAAAGGTAGGATGAGAACCAGCGAAGAGTACAGTCACGGAGACCAAAGGAGTGGAGTTTATTAAGGAGGAGGGGGTGGTCCACTGTGTCAAAGGCAGCAGATAGATCCAGATAGATCCAGGAGAAGTAGTACAGAATAGTGTCCACTGGTCATTTGAGAGTTTAAGGAGAGCAGTTTCCGTGGAGTGTTGAGGGCGAAAACCGGACTGAAGGGGATCAAGAAGTTTATTCATGGTCAGGTGGTCGTTTAGTCGGTTGTAGACCAGTCTTTCAAGATGTTTGGAGGAGAAGGAGAGTAAGGAGATGGGACGTAAGTTGTTGAGATTGGTGGGGTCCAGTGAGGGCTTTTTAAGTATGGGGGTGACTAGCGCATGTTTTAGAGAGTTTGGGAAGATGGTTGAAAATGTGAGTTAGAGAAAAATCACACCAAAGTGAATTTTAGGGCAAGCAAACGCAATAAACTGCTCAAATGTTTGGTAAAATATAAAAGACGAGGTTGCACTGAGTAAATAGATAATTAATATTTCAGACTTCCGTACCCTATATTTTTTCTAGGCGACGCTGCCAAAGCCCTCTATAGGTATCAGTTTAGTGTTACGGAGGAGGTCTTGTGTTAGATTCTCTCTCTGTGCAGCAATATGTAACGTGCATCTCAAACAAAGTTTTCATGCATGGGCGCCACCCGACGTATGCATTTACGTTCCTATATTTGTATATTTCTGGGGTGAGTGGCCTCAAAAAATGTTTTATTGGGGGGGGGGGGGGGGGATGTTATGTGCTTTAGTGTTTCATTAATATTTTTGCATTTAAAAAAAAAAAAAAAGGAATTCTATTTACTTAACCTTTTTTTTTTTTTCTCATCCCACTGGGGACAAAAAGTTCCCTATGTGATGATTTTTAGGTGACAGGTATTCTTTAATGAGACATGCAGGGTCTAAAAGATCCTGCATGTCACCTCTGGGCTCCACTGAATGTTTTGCAATGGAAATCGCATTGTGAAACATTACTTCTCGGCTATACTAGAGGCTGACCCAGAAGTGACCTCATAGATGCCGCTTTCCGGGTCACAGCAAGAAGGGGAGGTGAGTAGACACGTGTCCACTCTTTTCCTTCCCCTCCAGCCACCGGCACCTGCCATGTGGCTCCTGGGCCCGCAGATGGGCAAGCTGAGCCCAGAAAACATTGCGGTGGAGGGACGAGCGCCCGTACTGGGGGTGTGTGCAGCCACCTGAATGCTTTCACCTGACAGGCAAGAGTCTGCCTGTCCGCCAAACACACAATCCCAGTGGCTGCAGCCGCCGGATTGTGTGTGAAACTCCTTGCTGTCAGGTCTGTACGACCTATGGACCTGGCAGCAAAAGGTTTAAAGTAGGGATTGACCGATTATCGATCAGCCAATATCAGCATTTTCTGAAAAAAACGGTATCGGTTGCAAACTAGACCGATATTGCCAATATTGCTTCAAGGAGTTTTATTGGGGTGATGCCTGGTACCGTTCTTTAGAGTGGATGGTCGGCTTTATTGTAATAACAACCGATGCGGCTCCGCTGTTATTACAAACAGTGGGAGGGGACTCTTCCCCCATCCCCTCTCCCACTGCCTTCTGCCGCTCGCCCGGGCTCTCCCATCACACCGGGAGGCCCAAGCAACAAGCTGGCACGTTCGCCGGCTGGCTGAAGACCCGAACAAAGCCGATGCTTCGTTTGGGTCTCAGATCTAGTAATCCGGAAGCAATGTCATGCTTATTTCTTTCATTTGTCATGATTTCTTTATTGTACATCCCAGGACACAGGGTATCTTCATATCCATTATATCCCCGCTGCCATTTAGCACTTTTTGGTGGGGAGGGGGGAGCACATACCTGCTCCCACTTCTGGCTCAGTTTACTGTGGCGAATTGAGCCAGAAAATCTCCCCCTTCTTCCCCCACAGCCAACTGGGACACTTCACAGGTCCCAGAAGGCAGCGGCTCATTCTGAAAGCTCAGCGTGCTTTGTGCATGCGTAGTACGAAAATGGCTGTGAAGCCGCAAGGCTTAACTTTGATCTCTCTCAGTCAGGATGGCAGCGGCAGCACCTGATAGCCAATGGAAATTTTGGCTCAGGTGAGGACACTGCTGGATGGCTAATATTAAAAGTTAGCAGCTATAGTATTTTTGTAGCTGCTGACTTTAAAAAAAAAAAAATGGGGGGGGGGGGGGCTGGAGCACCTTTTTAAGGTTCCTCTTTAGGGTAAAAAAAACCTTTTGTCTTTAGAGCCACTTTTAGGTGTGTGTGTGTGTGTTTGTTTTTTCTTCTTCTAGTGCAATAGTCTCCAAACCTGTGCTGCAATTTGGGGACCACTGTTCTAGGTGATGGTCATGTCTGTGCAGTCTCTGCATGGAAATAGCTAGCTTCTTGACGGCTCCATCCGGGATTAGGAGACTAGCTCTTCGGGGTTTATTTGAGAGAGAGGAGCGCCACTAAGTAAAATCATTTATTCACCAATATAAAAACAAAGTATCAACTTACATTTAGGAGCGGTATATAGAACAGACAGATGTGATTCCTGATAGAAGAGGGGGAAGGGAACAGTCAGTGATTCCCCGGGGATGCCTCCAAACACGACGCAGTCTGGCGGGGAGGCCAGGACGGTACACAGCCTGTCTCTGCGGGAGGATGGAACGGCAGCCCAGGAAGCCGCTGGCAATGTTGTCAATGAGGAGAAAAAACACACAACGCGTTTCTGAGCATGCGCAGGGTCTGTACGGCACCTGACTTGATAAAGGAGCGCGCATGTGCCGTACAGACCCTGCGCATGCTCAGAAACGCGTTGTGTTTTTTCTCTTCATTGCCAGCGGCTTCCTGGGCTGCCATTCCGTCCTCCCGCAGAGACAGGCTGTGTACCGTCCTGGCCTCCCCGCCAGACTGCGTCGTGTTTGGAGGCATCCCCGGGGAATCACTGACTGTTCCCTTCCCCCTCTTCTATCAGGAATCACATCTGTCTGTTCTATATACCGCTCCTAAATGTAAGTTGATACTTTGTTTTTATATTGGTGAATAAATGATTTTACTTAGTGGCGCTCCTCTCTCTCTTTTTTACCTGGATGGATCTGAGTTTGACTTCTCTCAACAAGAAGAGCTGCCTTTCGTGAATCTGGCCACACAAATTCCTACAAGAAAAGAAAAGTTTTATTCCGGTGTTTTGTTTTACCTAAGACTTATCCTCCAGGGATCCTCTCCTGCTCTCCTGCTCTCCTGGCTCCTGTCCAAGACTTCCAACACCGTCCTGATTACACTGTGATTGATCCAGCTTTTAGACTTTATAATTTTATTTACTTTTATAGTCATTTGCCTTATAGCCTCTGAGCGCCAGTTTATTTGTTTTACTTTGGGGTTTATTGGCTACAGCTTACTATGTTCAAAAGAATGGTACCCAGACCTTGCACTGGACAGTTAGGGAGAGCCTGTAATGTAGCCAGTTGGCACTGGACTGTGCATGATAGGAACCTGTGCAATGATATATTGCCTTGTAGATTGGCAGGGTGCAATACTGGTCCAGAGCAGTGATCTCCAGCTGGGGAGTAGAGTCCCTGAATGCCCTTGTGGCATGACCTGCCCTCATGGGTAAAGATTGGATCCTCCCCCCAACCCCATCCTGTGGCATGGAATAGTGTGTCCTGGCGGTAGTTCCTGCTGGTACCCCCTTCCCTCAATTGTGACCCCCCCCTCCTTTTTCCCCCACATGGTTGGGACAAGAACTGTATTGTGAACTTTCTTTAATTTGCAGTATTTTACTTTTTGTTTTGTGGTGCTTAGAGGCACTGTGTTACTACAAGTCGCAGCAAGTGTTTTTTTTTTTTTGTTTTTTTTTTAGTGGAGCCCACACAGTGGAGGTAGTGGGGCACTGGCAGAAAATAGGAGGCTGTGGGTAACCAGTGTACTGGTGCATTTTTCCTCAGTACCCTCTTAGTTGACTTGGACTGCTGGTTCCCAGCATTAGTCCTATTGTTGCTGTTGGTGTGCTATGTCTCAGCGATGGCAAATAACAGGGTATTTAGGGGAAGAGGGGTTGCAAATGCATTCTTGCGGCAGGGAGGAACTTGGACGCAGCCCCCCTTGCAATGTATCCTGTGGGGCTCAGTTAGATCCACGAGGCTTTGATTCCCTCAACTTATCTGACTTTTGACAAATTCCTGCTTTTGCTCTAGTGGGGGCAGTTATACAACCAGCAATTGCAGCTGTGCCAGAGACTTAAAGTGGATGTAAACCCACTCCCATCTTTTTTAAACTACTGCCATAGGGGTGATCTATAAGGATATACATGCCTCCTTTCAAATGTCTCCCCTCTGTCTGTTTGCAGCCCCCAAAAATGCTGGATTCAGTGGGCGGGTCCATTGTATGGCGCTCGGTGGGCAGAGTCATGACATCACCAGACTCCCCGTCCACCTCTACACTCGCGCCTGGCCGGAGTGAAAAGTGCGCGTACAGGGGAATAGGAGCGCGTTCATGGCTCCTGTCACTGTCCAGTGACAGTCGGGGAAGATCGGTTTGGCGTGGACAGCTGTGAGCACGGATCCCCCTGAGGAGGCAGAGAAGGAGAAGCAGCTGATCAAACGCCATGCAAGGAGATCGGTGCTCACTTTGTTGCTGTGTCCAGCAGCAAACCCCCCCCCCCCCCCCCCACCAATCGGACCAGTGGAATGTCTGCAGCCAGGGCTGAGATTATGTGGAACAGCCAATCCTGGCAGAAGAAAGGAGTGGGAGGGAATGAAAAAATACTGCCTGTGTCTTACTTAAGCTAATGCACGAGATATGTAAATCGCCTGTCACTCACAGCAAGGGGGCGTATTTGACAAAGTTTTTCTCATTTTGTCAAGAATTTTCTCACTGAACAATAAGAGGATTGCTCAGAGATGGATTAACGCTGTGTGGCAAGACTGGGCTCAAATGATAGGAAATCTTATACTCTACAATATGACATAAAAAAAAATTCGGGTTTACATCCACTTTAACGTTTGGGCCTGTCACATGACGAGAGAGACCCTACTAGTGGGGATACCAAGTCAAGCAGATACTTGGAAGATTTCCCACATCCCCTTAGTTTTCCAGTGGATACCTTTTTTAAAAGGCCCCATTCAACAACGTTCTCGACTTGGGGTCTTGTACACATGCGCTGGATCTTATGGCTAGAGTGTTGGTCCTTGGAGTTGCTCAACAAGAAAAAGCATTTTGAACGTTTGCCCTTTCAAGGGAAACGTTTTTTTTTGGTCTTGCTTTGGATGAATACATCCGAATGGTAGCTATGGGAAGGAGTACCCTGTTTACACTGAAGAAGTTGTCGAAGCGTATGGAACAAAAACCTGCCACACCTTAAAAAAAAAAAAAAAACATTCCTTTTGCTAACCTCGGGCTCCAAATCCCACTCCCAGTTTCGTAAAAAGACCTGGACTCCTAAGGGGACAAGTCCTCACAATGAATGGTAGTCCCCAAACGTTTGGGTGGGGGGAAATTTGCAGGTCTTCACGGAAGTTTGGCAGGGGGAGATTGCGGATGAATGGGTCCGCAACATAGTGGCTCCCGGTTAGCAGCTGGAATTCCTGAGCCTTCCCTCTCTGCGCTTTTATGCTTTCAGATGTTTCTTTGAATTGGCAAGGAACTGTTTTTTTTTTTTTTCCTCTTCCAAGCTCTCGATCATCTCGAGGTGCGCATCTTCACTGGGCTCACAATTCGATTACGATTATCTGGTCAACGATTCGATTCCGCGATGCATCACGATTTCCGGCGAGCTTCCACTTGGGCCGCCTAGGCGGCCCTTCCTCTACAATCTTCTGGGATTCGTCTCAGGTCCCATAAGATTTCCCGGCTATGCAGGACAGCGCAGTGAGACATGCGCACCAGGCTGTGAAGCTGCAAGCTGTCACAGCCATATACCCACAGTAGTATTGCCAGCACCGTGGACAGGCAGGGGAGAGAAGGGAGGGTTTGGGTGGCCACGTCACTGGATTGTGGGACAGGTGAGTGTCTTTTTATTAAAAGTCAGAAGATGCACTTTTTTTGTAGCTGCTGACTTTTAATAAACAAAAAATTGACTGGAACTCCGCTTTGAATTAAAAATAACCTCACTCCCTTAAAAAGTGCACTAATCCGGTGCACTACAGGGTACAGGCATTCACACACACTGCTGCTGGGAGGTCAGGAGGGATTAGAATCCACAGCTGACAAACAGCCCTGTGAAGTTCCCTGTACTGTCTCTGTGCTGACAGTTCCCCTGGGTTTCCCCATTTGCAGCTTCCAGCACACTAGGAGTTAACACAGTGGAATGTGCAAACGGGGAAGCCGGGGAACTGTCAGCATGGAGTGTGTACGAGGTGTAAGTAGAGTACAAACACATTTGTACTCTACTTACTGTTGTTATTATAACTGTGTTTTAATAAAGCCCATGTTACAATCAAGTGACCCGCTGTATGTGCTTTTTAAAAAAATATGGAGCTTCATACCGCATTTCTCAGCGTGTGCGTGTACAATACATGCTGCTCATGTGACTGCCCGGCCCGCCTCTCTCCTCTCACGTCTCTCCTGATGTCAGCGGAGAATTCTCAGCCCTGCTCGCCTCTCTTCTGATATGATAGCGACAGTCAACGGACGGGGCTGAGAGTTCTCCGCTGACGTCAAGAGAGACATGAAACGTGAGAGGCGGGCCAGGCAGTCACCTGAGCGGCATGTATTGTACACACACACACTGAGAAATGAGGTATGAAGCTCCATCATTTTTAAAAAGCACATACAGCGGGGCACTTAATGGATTGTAACACAGGATTTATTAAAACAGTTATTTTAACAACTATACACTCGGAGTGCTCTCCCGGGAGGGGCCGCGCAATTCTGGATGACGTCACTTGGCGATCGACTTTTCCAGTAGTATGCAGCAATTAATTTCAGCACCCCTAGTTTCTACCTGAACCTCTTTGCTGTTCTGAAACCGAACAGCAATGTTTGCCCCATTGCAGATCTTAACCACTTGGCACTAGGCGTACGCAAATATGCGTTAATTGCTGCCAAAACACTTGTGCCGAGAGCTTTCAGGGTCACGTGGTCTTAAGTCCCGCCTCCCGCCCTCATAAACCTCTTAAAGGGCCGGGAGGCACCATCCCTAAGAGGTTAAAGGAGAAGTACAGCCAAAACTCATTTGGCTGTACTTCTCCTGTGGATCACATTCTGCACTCCTGTGACCTGATTTCAGCTGATGTCACAGAGCCGGTCCAGACTCGGCCAAGATTACGACAATAAAATTGGGATCCGCCCACATTCCTGGACCATCACCCGGCTCAGCCTCTCAGCGGCCAGTCCCACCCCCTCCACAGCCCAGTGCTCCAGTGAGTGGGGAGTGGGGGTGGGGGCGCAGAGCAGAGAGCAGTGACTGACAGTCACCAGCTCTCTGCTCGGTAAGGCCTGAGAACCAAGCAATCCTTGGTGTTTGATTGCTCAGTTCTCAGTGTTAGAGCTGGCGAGGGACCGCTGCTGCATCCATTTAGGTAAGTATGATTCTGCAAAAAAAAAAAAGTCCATACTTCTCTTTCAAGTTTCTCTGAGTACAGAAATTCTAGATGGAATCCATGCAGTTAGTGGTTGCCACCCTCCAGCACGCCATGGTTTACATAAATCGGGGATGCACCAGAAGTCGGGCTGATCAGGAGGAAGTGGGTCGGGCTGATCAGGAGGAAGTGGGTCGGGCTGATCAGGAGGAAGTGGGTCGGGCTGATCAGGAGGAAGTGGGTCGGGCTGATCAGGAGGAAGTGGGTCGGGCTGATCAGGAGGAAGTGGGTCGGGCTGATCAGGAGGAAGTGGGTCGGGCTGATCAGGAGGAAGTGGGTCGGGCTGATCAGGAGGAAGTGGGTCGGGCTGATCAGGAGGAAGTGGGTCGGGCTGATCAGGAGGAAGTGGATCTCATCATGTCTTGGGCAAAACTGTTCCCATATTGTCTGGTGCAAAACTTCGCAGGCAGATTTTCTTGGCAGTCTACAACTGTCTTCGGGCAAGTAGGCTCTTCACCCAGGGGTGTTTAAGGAGCTCTGCCATTGGCATTCAGGGTCCCTGTGAACCTGGACCGATTCCTATTTAGGAACAATAAATATCAAGCATTCACAGTAGATACTCTGCTGATGCCTTTCTGCCTTTACAACTTTTATCTTGTATGCTTCGCAGGTTTCGAGT
Source organism: Lithobates septentrionalis (assembly GCA_037952835.1). Lineage (NCBI taxonomy): Eukaryota > Metazoa > Chordata > Amphibia > Anura > Ranidae > Lithobates > Lithobates septentrionalis. The sequence goes on from JBBDGP010004023.1 coordinate 266,577, forward strand.
GAAGGGCATTCTGGTGATTCTGATTGCCCCAGCCTGGCTTAGCAGAAAGTGGTACTCTGATATTGTAAACCTGTCAGTGAACAAACCGTGGACCTTTCTGGATCAACCAGAAATCCTATTGCAAGGTCTGATCTTCCATCTTTCTTTACAGTTATTGGCTGGCTGTTGAAGACTAGGAAGGTGACTTAAAAGATTTACCACAGGACTTGGAAGTCTAATTTCATCTGGCATGAATTTCGGGAAATTCTTCCCTGTATCTGGAGTTGATAAGGGATTGGCCTTGAGTACCGTCAAGGATCAAATTTAAGCCTTGAATATCCTCTTTCAAAGGAAGATTGCTTCATGTTCTTAGTGCATGCCTTTGTGCAAGGATTCGATCATATTGTTCCAATGGTAAGACTTTGTGTGGCCTCAATTTGGTATAATTTGTATTGTAGAAGTCTCCTTTTGAACCTATCCAGGATATCCCTTTAGTCCTTCTGATGCAAAAGGTTATTTTTCTGGTTGCCATTACTTCAGCTTGGAGAGCTTTGCGATTGGCTGCTTCTACTTGTAAGGAATCGTTCTAAGTGCTTCACCATGTGAAGGTGGTTCTGCGGCCTCAGCTGTCCTTACCTGAGTTGGTTTCTTTATTCCATCTTAACCAGGACATTGTGTTGCCGTCTTTCTGTCCTAAGTCTCAGATGCTGGGGACAAGGCTCTACACACCTTGGATGTGGTTCATGCTGTCAGGAGTTACCTGAAGTCGACTGCTGCAGTTTGTCAGTCTAATTCCCAATTGTGCTTTCTGAAGTCCCAAGGAAGGGTCACACAGCTTCCAAATACACCATTTCGCTATTATTTAATAGTCTAATGGTCCCATTGTATGTAGCATTGTAGCCACCCTCTCGTGCTTACTACCGAGATGGACTCCCAGATTGCGACAAATTTGTTTCAAATTATTCATGCTGTGTTGAATTGTAAGTCTTGTTAACTTGATGTACATTTTTACTGGCAAGTTGTACTCTTGCAGAGCACTTGAAACACAAGTTTTAGTTGACACGTTTCCAAATTCAGCCACAGTGACCCTTGTGGTGGGGTGACTATTGTACAATATACCAAGGGCCTAGAAAAGGAACCCCCCCCCCCCTTTTTCAATCACATTTTGTTGCTTTGCAGCAACAGTTGTTGTTTTATTCATCTGGATTTACTAGTGCAACTTATAACATCCAAGTGAAAGATATAAACACCAACGTGTCAAAAAAGTAAAAAACAATCACTGAGTTGGAAAAAGGATCACCCTTATGTCAATATTTTATTGAACCACCTTTTGAATTAATTACAGCCTTTAGTCTCTTTGGATATGTCTCTACTAACTTTGCACATCTAGACTTTGCAATATTTTCCACTTTTTTCTTTGCAGAACTGCTCAAGTTTTGTTAAATTTGATGGTGACCGTTTGTGGAATTAAGTCTTCAAGTCATACCACAGATTTTCAATGGGGTTTAAGTCTGGGCTTTGACTGGGCCATACAACACAAAACAATCTCCTGTGCTCAGGCACTTAGTCCATGTGTAGGTCGTGTAGCCAACCCTTTGGATAAAGTGTTGAAAGTCAAAGGTCTTACTGCCCTCCTCAGAGCAATGGGTGTCCTAAAGCTGAAACATAGAAAAACAGGGAGGGCGCACTGACCTTGATAAAAATTATTTAAATAGTAAAAACAAGTCATACTCACAAAAAAACGTTAAAGGCTTAACATTACTCCAAGAATTCGGAGCCGTGTCTTCCAGACACCTGTAACCTGGACCGGGTGTTGGGAGGAACTAGATGGCATTGCAAAACAGCTTACGCGTTATGAGTGAGTACCCTCTTCATCAGAGCCTCAGCGATAGCAGACTAATTTTCTCACGATTCTCTCTATATTTTGACTAGGCCATGCAAGGACATGTACCTGTTTCACCTTTTAACCACTGTGTGGTCATTTTTTTTTCTGTGTGCTTTGGGTCATTGTCATGTTGGAAGGTAAACCTTCTTTCCATTCACAACTTTCTGGCAGAGGGCAGCAGATTTTTCCTCAAGAATTTGGTATTTTGTCCCATCCTTTTTTCTTTCTATCCTGACAAGTGCGCCTGTCACTGCTGCAGAGAAACACCCCCATTACATGATATCACGACCTTCGTGCTTTACTGTAGGAATAGTGTTTTTTTTTTTTTTTTTTTTTTTTTGTATGGTGAGCTCTATTGAATTTTTGCCAGACATATTGTTTGGTGTTGAGGCCAAATAATTCAATTTTTGTCTCATCTGACCACCTTAGATTCTTAGGCCACATGGAAAAAGGTGTTATGGTCAGATGAGACTAAAATTGAATTATTTGGCCTCAACACTAAAGGACATGTCTGGTGGAAATCCAATATAGCTCACCAGCCTGATACCATTCCATAACAAGTAATCTCCTGTTATGGGGGTGTTTCTCTGCTGCAAGGACTGGAGCAATTGTCAGGATAGAAGAAAAATGGATGGGGCAAAATACCATCCAATTCTTGAGAAAATCTGCAGCCCTCTACCAGAAAGTTGTCAAGGAAGGAGGTTTGACAATGACCCAAAGTACACAGCAAAAATGACCACACAGTGGTTAAAGGAGAAACTGGTAACTGTCCTTGCATGGCCTAGTCAGAGCCCAGACTTAAACACCATCGAAAATCTGTCGTCCATGACCCGTCCGGAGGGGTGGAGGAGGGATGATTGTTTGCCCCCCCAAAAAAAAGACCACCAGCAGCCACTGGTGCATGGTGTCTTAAAAAACACTGTAATGTCTGAATATGATACAAAACAATCACGTAACACCCCCTGTAGATATACTTGTTATACGTATTGATAGGCTGGAGGTGTATGGGTTGCTGGATCATCCATAGGTCAACGCGTATCGATAACTGAGTATCTTTCTCAAGACTTGTTCATTGGGTATCATATTCTGAGCATAACAAAGCCGCCGCCAGATTACAGGGCCATTAAACTGGTTGTAAAGGCAGAAGGTTTTTTATCTTAATGCATTCTATGCATTAAGATAAAAATCCTTCTGTGTGCAGCAGCCCCACTCATACCCCCTAATACTTACCTGAGCCCCATCTCCAGCCAGCAATTTTTGCATGAGAGGCTCGGGTGTTTGGGACTTTTCCTCCTCATTGGCTGAGACAGCAGCAAAGCGCCATTGGCTCCCGGCGTTGTCAAAGTCAGCGAGCCAATGAGGAGAGAGGGGGGCCGGCCACGACTTCATGTCTGAATGGACACACAGAGCTGCAGCTTGGCTCAGGTGCCCCCATAGCAAGCTGCTTGCTGTGGGGGCACTGAATAGTAGGGAGGGGCCAGGAGTGCCGAAGAGGGAGTACCCGAGAAGAGGAGGATCCCGGGCTGCTCTGTGCAAATCCACTGCAACAGAGCAGGTAAGTTTAATATGTTTATTATTTTTTACACAAAATAAAATGAGACTTTAGTACCACTTTAACCACTTGCCGACCAGCTGCCGTCATTATACTGCGGCAGGTGTGTGTGATAGTCGGTCCCATCCCCCACAGTTAGAACACACACATAGGGAACACAGTTAACCCCTTGATCGCCCCCTAGTGTTAACCCTTTCTTTGCCAGTGACATTTATACAGTAATCAGTGCATTTTAATAGCACTGATTGCTGTATAATTGTCAATCGACCCAAAAATGTGTCAAATGTCCGCCATTATGTCACAATCTTGATAAAAATCGCTGATCATCGCCATTACTAGTACAAAAATAAATAATAAAAATGCCATAAATCTATCCCTTATTTTGTAGACGCTATAACTTTTGCACAAACCAATCAATATACAAAAATCAAAAAATAGGAAACCGCGCTAAAAAAGTGATACATAAGTCCAATATGACAGTCCTATGATAATGAATATGTGATCCCGATCTCACTCCGGGTCAGAAGATTTTTTCAAAAGAAATGATGATGGATAAAACAAAAACAGCAAAAGACACTCCAACTTCAGTTGTGCTTACCAGAGGTAAGATTATGAGGGCGGGTGGCTTAAACCCAGCCTGGGCCTTTAGATGTAAATTCCAGATTGAACAGGAGGGGCGCCATCATCCCGTGTATTCCGTGGATATAGTACAAAAATATAAAAAAATGTATATAGTGTAATATTGTTATGACATATACCACACCAAACACAAAAAAAAAAAAAAAAAAAAAAAAAAAGGGAGGAAAGTGACCACCCAAAAACACTTTAAATCGCGTGTGATCATAAAACACTAACTAAACCAGTGAAGTGAGTGTCATGCAATCATGCACACGCAAGTGAAAAAATTTATTTAAATAAGATGAGTAGAAAAATATTTTGTGAAAGCTAACGGTGTCTTCCAGATCTGCTTACCAGATGTAGGCTATGTGGTCAGCTTAAAGGAATACTCCCAGTGAAAACTTATAAAATGTAAACAGTATTATTAGTGATACAAACTGCTTACCAGAGGGCCATCCCTCATATGCAGATATGTAGAGGCATAGGACCCGCCACCAGAGGATAAATAAGGCAAACCTTTAGGGTTGTCCCCTTACCAGACAGGAAAGGCACATAAGCAGATGTATTAGGTACACAAACGCTCCCAGCCAAAATGGTATGTCACATCCTGTCTTCTCCGTCCCAACTCGGCGGCATGTGAATAATGGAGAGCCAGATAGTGTAATACTGACTAAATCACATTTATTAAAAAACGAAAACACACTTACAATGGTCGAATAAAAGCAATCGAAAACGAAATACGGAGCCGGCCGGCCTCCGGACACACTCCCGTCCTCAATAGCGTGATGTGGTGACGTTAGCACGCCCCTCCCAGACGCGTTTCGTCATACGTTTGACGTTTTCAATGGGGAACGGGCAGCGTGCTAAGCCACCACATTATAAACCCTACCCAAGCCTCGTTCTGAGTTCCGAGGCTTGGGTAGGGTTTATAATGTGGTGGCTTAGCACGCTGCCCGTTCCCCATTGAAAACGTCAAACGTATGACGAAACGCGTCTGGGAGGGGCGTGCTAACGTCACCACATCACGCTATTGAGGACGGGAGTGTGTCCGGAGGCCGGCCGGCTCCGTATTTCGTTTTCGATTGCTTTTATTCGACCATTGTAAGTGTGTTTTCGTTTTTTAATAAATGTGATTTAGTCAGTATTACACTATCTGGCTCTCCATTATTCACATGCCGCCGAGTTGGGACGGAGAAGACAGGATGTGACATACCATTTTGGCTGGGAGCGTTTGTGTACCTAATACATCTGCTTATGTGCCTTTCCTGTCTGGTAAGGGGACAACCCTAAAGGTTTGCCTTATTTATCCTCTGGTGGCGGGTCCTATGCCTCTACATATCTGCATATGAGGGATGGCCCTCTGGTAAGCAGTTTGTATCACTAATAATACTGTTTACATTTTATAAGTTTTCACTGGGAGTATTCCTTTAAGCTGACCACATAGCCTACATCTGGTAAGCAGATCTGGAAGACACCGTTAGCTTTCACAAAATATTTTTCTACTCATCTTATTTAAATAAATTTTTTCACTTGCGTGTGCATGATTGCATGACACTCACTTCACTGGTTTAGTTAGTGTTTTATGATCACACGCGATTTAAAGTGTTTTTGGGTGGTCACTTTCCTCCCTTTTTTTTTTTTTTTTTTTTTTTTTTTGTGTTTGGTGTGGTATATGTCATAACAATATTACACTATATACATTTTTTTATATTTTTGTACTATATCCACGGAATACACGGGATGATGGCGCCCCTCCTGTTCAATCTGGAATTTACATCTAAAGGCCCAGGCTGGGTTTAAGCCACCCGCCCTCATAATCTTACCTCTGGTAAGCACAACTGAAGTTGGAGTGTCTTTTGCTGTTTTTGTTTTATCCATCATCATTTCTTTTGAAAAAATCTTCTGACCCGGAGTGAGATCGGGATCACATATTCATTATCATAGGACTGTCATATTGGACTTATGTATCACTTTTTTAGCGCGGTTTCCTATTTTTTGATTTTTGTTGGTGGACTATCCCTGTAACCGCAGCTGGTGTTTATATTTTATATTTTCTTTGTATTATCACTGAGCGCAGTTTTTTTCCTTTTCAATCAATATACGCTTCTTGCAATTTTTATTACCAAAAATAGGTAGAAGAATACATATCGACCTAAACTGAGGAAAAAAATAGCTTTTTAAAAAAAAAAAAAAATGGGCTATTTATTACATTATTTTGTTTATAGCGCAAAAAATAACCTCCGATTATCAAATGCCACCAAAAGAAAAAAAAAAGATGCCAATTTTCTTTGTGTACAGCCCTGCATGACCTCGCAATTGTCAGTTAACCGCTTCAGCCCCGGAAGATTTTACCCCCTTCCTGACCAGAGCACTTTTTGCGATTTGGCACTGTGGCGCTTTAACTGACAATTGCGCGGTCGTGCGACGTTGCTCCCAAACAAAATTGGCGTCCTTTTTTCCCCACAAATAGAGCTTTCTTTTGGTGGTATTTGATCACCTCTGCGGTTTTTTTTTTTTGTTTTTATTTTAATTTCTGTGCTATAAACAAAAAAATAGCGACAATTTTGAAAAAACGCATTATTTTTTACATTTTGCTATTATAAATATCAAAAATATATAAAAAAATTTTTTCCTCAGTTTAGGCCGATCCATATTCTACATATTTTTGATAAAAAAAAAAAAAAATCGCAATAAGCGTTTATTGATTGGTTTGCGCAAAAGCAGTGAAGAGGTTAACCACTGTGGGGAGGGGTTAAGTACTCCATTAACTATAGCAGCATGTCGGATTTCCAGCATGTAATTATTGCCAGCGTCTATAGCCCCTAGCAATAATCATGGTGTTCTCCCGACAGAGATGGCTCCCCATCAAAACTGACTGTGCTGATGGGGAAATCTAGTGAATATTTTTTTCTTGTAACTTGTGGTTGCAGGAAAGAAAATGCCATAATTTATTGCCTGCTTTAGGCTGATTAGCCGACTGCAGGCTCGTCAGACTGCCCATGCTGTCTACTATTAGATACTAGTCTTATCTAATCTCATTAGGTATCTACCCCCCCCCCCCCAACCCTTCACATTCATGGATACTGTACAGAATAGCAGTCATGTGACCACTTAACTATGAGAAATAATAGGTATTTGGCATTGACACCGATAGCATTAGAAACGTTTTCTGTATTGCAATAGTCTTTTACAGCATAAGAGTTCACATACACTTTAAAGTGATACTAAAGTCTGGGTTTTTTTCTTTAAAAATTACATACATGTCATACTTACCTGATCTGTGAAGTGGTTTTGCACAGAGCAGCCCGGATGCTTCTCTTCTCAGGTCCCTCTCCTGGCCCCTCCCTCCTGCCGAGTGCCCCCACAGCAAGCAGCTTGCTATGGGAGTACCCGAGCCACAGCTCCATGTGTCCATTCAGACACTGAGCCGAATAATGCTGGGTGCAATACCACGGCTCGCCACGGAAAATCCATAAACAGGAAAAAGGCTGCACACCAAAGAATTAATCCAACGTGTTTAATTCCAAAACATGACAATGGACAGTCACAAGAACAATGTACAGGACCCAGTAGGTAACGCGTTTCACACTGAACACAATGCTTCTTCAAATGGTTTGAAACCATTTGAGGACATAATCTGACAAAAAAAGTTACTCGTACTTTCAAATGGGTTTTATTTTGCTTCTTTCAGTTTGTGAATTCACTGTCCAGTGCAACTGAGGCTGCAGAGAAAAGGACTGGGAAATCTGTCCTCAGTCCATTTCTCTGTCTCAAAAGTGAGACATCAGGGGTCTGTTTAGACCCCTAATATATCCCAAAAGAACCTCAACAGGGCTCCTTATAGAAATTACAAAAAATAAAAAACTGACACCATCTACTACCCTTCTGACAGTGTTCTCTTTTAAGGTAGGGTGAGTTTATATTTTTTACAGTGACATTTATTTGTTATATTTTTCTAAGTTTACCTTACTATTTGGTTAGGCCTTTCTAGTTAATTTCTTAAAAAAATAAGGGTGCCGTGGATATCCATGCATTGCACTGGAATTATACATGGACACTCATCATATTTAAATTTATGTTAATTTTATGTTTTAATCAATTTTCTTTTTTTTTTGGATTTCTTACTCCACAATCTATTTTTACTTTTTCGTCACGTATTTTTTCACTGGTTGGTTTATATAAACTTGTTTTTCACTTCCCCTGTTTCTTACACTGATTTGGAAGTTTATATGGTTTAGGATTGCACGATTCTTTTAACGATAAATATATATACATATTGGCTCCAATGGCTGTTCCTTTTAAAAAAAGAATTTCCATGCTTTTCTTTCCACTATTTTTGTAATGCTCGTCATTGACCTGCTGTGGAGCTACATAAGCGGCCTGTTTTGATGCTACATGTACCAAATTCCCTTGCAGTCATTGAGATGTGCCTATCATTGTACGCACTTTCTACTTCAGTAGAACAGAGGTCCCCACCCCGTGGGACGCAGACGGGGGTGGGCGGCAGGCGAGCGAGCACAACCTGCACTGACACCCTCCAACCACCTGAGGGTGCCCACTACCCTTTTCCCTTCACCGCTTTCCGGCCGGAAAATTAATTATGACCGCAGTTGCCATAATAACACCAGGCACAGTGCCCGACTGCCTGTGACAGTGCTCAGTCCTTGCCTAATTCACCACAACATAACAGATGCTCTCATTCTCTATGCAGGATCCCCCCAGGTTACAGGCTGCACCCTCAATGATTTTAGCTCACTAATTTATATTTCACTACGGTATTGATCTCTATGCTCCTATAAACTCATTATCGAATATATAAACATTCACTGTAGGAATTAGCAAATGCCTTATGTGTACATAGGCTCTGTAAAAATATATGCACATTTTACTGATGTAGAGAGACATGTAGTCAGTGAACAGGTACAAATGGGGCTACGTTGGGGCGTCCTTTCCTACCTACTGAGACATCCTCCTCCTATTTTAACAGCAGGATGGGGAAAGGCAGGCTTAGATGATGGTCACGGCTCCTATAGGAATTGTGCCAGGTTCACGGACACAGAGGTGGCAATAGAAAAGGTAGATTTACATTTTTACTTGTGCTGGAAAGTGTTGGCGTCAGCTGTTTGGGATTGTTTTATTGAGTAGTCTGCAGGGGAGAGAAGGGACCACCGACGATGGATGCACCATAGGGCCATATGGGTGACGTCACTGCTCCGAGGCATTCACAGACATTGAACGCTCTATCTTCTCTCCTGCATCTGCCACTGGCTGACACTAGGGAAAACACGTGACTGGAGCGAGCTAAATATAGGTAAGTGTATACATCTTACACAGGTTAATCAATAGGGGGGGGGGAGCATTTTTAGAACGAAGTTAGGGTTACCTGGAATTCTACCTAAAGAAACTGCATTAGAAAACATTATTAGACATTGACATTTGACTGTACTGTACTTTAAAATATGGTTGAATATAATGCTGAGTTTTCCCATTTATTTTTGTTGTTTTCTTTTATTTCTGCAGCTAGCAGAACTCAAACAGGAATGCCTGGCCAGAGGTTTGGACGTGAAAGGGAATAAAAGTGACCTGATCAGCAGGCTTCAAGCATATCTAGATGAACACGGTTGGAAAAGCTCAAATTCTGTTCATTTATATTGATGTTAAAAATCTCATATCAAATGACTTGGTTGCAAATGTTTTGTATTTAAAGGGAATTTCCCAAAATAAAATGGGGGTACTTTGACTGTTGTAGACATTGCATCATGTTGCAGGCCTGATTTATATAACCACTTTAAGATCGGGCCTATTTTTCAAACTACTTATTTACAAGTTAAAATCCATTTTTTTTTTTTTTTTTTTTTTTTGCTAGAAAATTATTTAAAACCCCCATTATAAATAAATTTATACATTTTTTTTTTTTTTTTTTATCACACCCTAGAGCAGTGGTCATCTGTCCTCATGGCCCACTAACAGGCCAGGTTTTATATATTGCCTTGGAGAGATGCAGACTAGAATACGGCAATCACTGAGCAGCAAATGATATCACCTCTGATGTATTTCAGTTATCTTGTAAACCTGGCCTGTTAGTGGGCCCTGAGGACAGGGTTGATGACAACTGCCCTAGAGAATAACATGGCGGTCGTTGCAATACTTTCTGTCGCATCGTATTTGCGGAGGGGTCTTACAAGCGCACTTTTTTTTTTTTGGGAAAAAAAACACTTTTTTGAATTAAAAAATAAGACAACAGTAAAGTTAGCCCAATTTTTTTTCATATTGTGAAAGATGATGTTACGGCGAGTAAATTGATACCCAACACGTCACGCTTCAAAATTGCACCCGCTCGTGGGGTAACAAACACTTTAAGTCATAATGTGCTAGTATGCATCGTCAGACTTATCTGAAACTGAAGCCCTCCAGCGGTGCGCTTCCATCTTCACCTGGTGTTCCTTCCGGGTTTGAAGGCTTCAACGATATGAATGACTGAGTTGAGTCAGCGATGACCACACTCCCACGCATGCACGTGAATCACTGTTTACTGAACGGCTCTGAAGGAACGGCACAGGTATGCAGTTCCTTCAGAGCGCATGCACAGGTGATGTCACCAGCTGCATCTAAAGTAAATATCTCCTAAACAGTGCACGTTTAGGAGATATTTACTGTACCTATAGGCAAGCCTTATTCTAGGCTTACCTTTGGGTACAAATCTTACAAGGGCGTTTACTCCCACTTTAGAAAAAAAACATTGCTGTGGTCATTGGAAGTTCAGGGAAAAGTTTCATTTAGGCTCGTTTGGTAAGATATTGATGATTTGTTGAAGGCTAACTAAACTAAAGCAGAACAAAGCAATATATTTCCGCTTCCTGTCCCTGGATGTGGTGGCTGCCTTAGTTGTTTTTTTTTTAAGCTAAGAACATGTTCAGCAAGTACAGAAAATACCTGTTGGTCTTGCCAGAAATGCAGTGTCTTTGTCACTTCCTGTGAGCTGCACCCTTCTTAGCTATCTTCTGAAAACTACCAATTGCTCTGCCCTCCATGTAATGGAGATGAAGAAATACAAACTTGTTTTATAGTCCATGTTAGGATCACAGCTTAAAGTAACAGCTATGCACCCCCCTTCATAGACACAGTGGAGGAGTGATGTAGCCACCCTGGGACAAAGTATGGTGTTTACAGGATTACCAGGTGAAAATAAAAGCTTGATAAAAGAAAACAAATGCAGCCGTGACACCACTAACTACTACTAACCTGCATTTTTTTTTACAGTTTACTTTTATTTATTTTTTTATTTTTGGGGGGATTAGGTATACGTAAAGTGCAGTAATCTGTAGTAAACAATCAAATTCTTTAAGCTGCCCCCGGATACAGTAAAATGAAAACTAGTCGCTTTTGGATTGCTGCCTTTTGCACACCAGCATTGCGTTTTTGAATTTCATTACAGAGTAAGCTCAATAGCATGCTTTGATATTGGTTGGTAGCATACAGGTGCATCTCAAAAAATTTGAATATCAAAAAAGTTAATTTAATTCAGTAATTCAATTCAAAAAATGAAACTCCTATATTTATATAGATTCATTACACACAGAGTGATATATTTCAAGTGTTTCTTTCTTTTAATTTTGATGATTATGGCTTACAGCCAGTGAAAACCCAATATTCAGTATCTCAGAAAATTACAATATTACATAAGATCAATAATAAAAAGGATTTTTAATACAGAAATGTTGGCTTTCTGAAAAGTATGCTCATTGAAGTATAGTATGCACTCAATACATGGTTGGGGCTCTTTTTGCATGAATTACTGCATCAATGCAGCGTGGCAAGGAGGAGATCAGCCTGTGGCACTGCTGAGGTGTTATGGGAAGGCAAGGTTGCTTTGATAGCGTCCTTCATCTCATCTTGCATTGTTGAGTTTGGTGTCTCTCAGCTTCCTCTTGACAATACACCACCGATTGTCTATTGGGTTAAGGCAGGCGAGTTTGCTGGCCAATCAAGCACAGTGATACCATGATCATCAAACCAGGTATTGGTACTTTTGGCAGTGTGGGCAGGTGCCAAGTCCTGCTGGAAAATTAAATCCGCATCTCCATAAAGCTGGTCAGCAGAGGGAAGCATGAAGTGCTCTAGAATTTCCTGGTAAAGAGCTGCGCTGACTTTGGACTTGATAAAACACAGTGGACCAACACCAGCAGATGACATGGCTCCCCAAATCATCACTGACTGTGGAAACTTCACTCTGGACCTCATGCAACTTGGATTCTGTGCCTCTCCACTCTTCCTCTGACTCTGGGACCTTGATTTCCAGATGAAATGCAAAATTTACTTTAATTCGAAAAGAAGACTTTGGACCCCTGAGCAACAGCCCAGTCCTTTTTCTCCTTAGCCCAGGTAAGACACATCTGACCTTGTCTCTGGTTCAGGAGTGGCTTGACATAAGGAATGCAACAGTTGTAGCCCATGTCCTGGATATGTATGTGTGGTGGCTCCTGAAGCACTGACACCAACTGTAGTCCACTCCTTGTGAATCTCCCCCAAATTCTTGAATGGCTTTTGCTGCACAATCTTCTCAAGGCTGCTGTTATCACTGTTGCTTGTGCACCTTTTTCTACCACACTTTTCCTTCCACTAAACTTTTCAATAATATGCTTGGATACAACACTGTGAACAGCCTGCTTCTTTAGCACTGACGCTTTGTGACTTACCCTTCTTGTGGAGGGTGTCAGTGCCTGTCTTCTGGACAACTGTCAAGTCAGCAGTCTTCCCCATGATTGTGTAACCTACTGAACCAGACTGAGAGCTCATTTAAAGGCACAGGAATCCTCTACAGTTTTCAGTTAACCCCTTCCCAACCAGCTGCTGTTATACGGCGGCAGGTTGGCTACCCTAGGCGAACCGTCGTAGCTATACACCGGCTCACCTTTTGACCACTAGGGGGCGCACGACTACGAAGCCGATGCGCATGCCCGGCAGTCGCAATGGCTCCACACAGAGACAGAACGGAGATCTGTCCATGTAAACCGACAGATCTCTGTGCTGAAAAGAGAGAAAAAAAGAGCGCACCAGCCTAGTGCATTATCCTTGACAGATTTATTAATTAAAAGCAAGATAAAATCTACTCACAAAGGTCAGAGAAAAAATTGCATTGTATATGGCACAGAAGCGATTGGTCCAGTGGTAGCAGTTTTTCCAGGTCCTAGGGAGAAGGTGTACGGACTACTGCTGGCATTTCGAAGGTTACCCTTCTTCATCAGAGCCTTGGTAGTTTAAGTCTCCTGCTAGTTTTTATACATGTGTCCATCCAAAAGAGACTCATCAGATTGGTTCTGAGGCCCCTCCCTTAATTGGTGGGCGGTCCTCTGAGAAGGATGGGCCTTGGCTTTGTTATTATAAGACTGTAATGTATTTAAATTATAGTTTGATTTTTATTTTTAATATTTGTTTAATATGATTTTAGTCTAAATTATGGTTTTAGTCTTGGTTCTAGTTTTTAATTCTAGTTTTTAATTTTAATTTTAGTTTGTTTCATTTCAAATTATAATCAGCAGCCATACATATATTCAAAGGTGTATACATCCAATAGCAGGCAAACTGAAATAGTCCTACCAATATCACTATGTAGGTGAGCCAAGGCATATCAGATGTTACTTGGAGCACGTCTCCCCTCTCTTTGTTGGATTGCAGACATCAGAAGAAACTGATCAGAAGTCTAAAATCGAAGATCAGGAATCAAGTATCGTACCTTTATAGTGTACATGCCAGATGGCAGCTCTTTTGCTCAGGCAGAGTGTCTCTGTGGGGACTGTAGCTGTTCCGGCTTCCATTGCTGTCAGGGGTGAGGAGAGTGATCTATGAACAACAATCACTCTCCTCACGCAGGAAGTCCCATCCACCAACCGTTAGAATTACTCCCTAGGTAACGCAGTTAACCCCTTGATCGCAGCCTACTGCCCCTTCCCTGCCAGTGACATTTACACAGTAATCTGTGCATTTTTATAGCACTGATCGCTGTATAAATGCCAATGGTCCCAAAAATGTCTCAAAAGTGTCCGATCTGTCTGCCATAATGTTGCAGTCCCGATAAAATCGCAGATCACTGCCATTGTTAGTAAAAAAAATAATGATAATAAAAATGCCATAAATCTTTCTCCTATTTTGTAGACGCTATAACTTTTGCACAAACCAATCAATATATACGCTTATTGCGACTTTTTATTTTTTAATTACCAAAAATATGTAGAAGAATGCATATCGGCCTAAACTGAGGGAAAAAAATAGCTTTTTTTAAAAAAGAAATTTGAGATATAGCAAATAGTACAAAATATTGTGTTTTTTTTTTTTTTTGTTTTTTTTTTCAAAATTGTCGCTTTTTTTTTTTTTTGTTTATAGCGCAAAAAAATAAAAACCACAGAGGTGATCAAATGCCACCAAAAGAAAGCTCTATTTTTAGGGAAAAAAAACTTCAATTTTGTTTGGGTACAATGTCGCACGACAGCGCAATTGTCAGGTAAAGCGACCCAGTGCCATGTCACAAAAAATGGCCTGGTCATTGAGGAACCAAATCTTCCGGGGCTGAATTGGTTAATTAGCTGATTAGTGTCCATGTCTGAGGACATTACATCAAATCACTGAGTAGGGTTTCTCTTTTTTTGCAGAGCAGAAGGCGAGGATACTCTGCAACAGTAGGTTCATATATATTGTCGAGGTATTAAGTTACACACAGAAGCGGTGGTGCACAAATTTATTTTAAGGTTGGCGCAGTCCATATGCAAATTTTTTTTAACTTTTACAGCCCACCCGAGAGTGGAGTGAGCTTCCTTTGACTGCAGCAGACGCATACGATTGGCAAAACACATTTTATTCTTTGCGCCTGTGTATATGTGTATATATATATATATATATATATATATATATATATATATATATATATATATATATATATATATATATATATATATATATATATATATATATATATATATAAAATCTTCTCTGACACCATGAGTCTACAATATTGAACTTTTTCACAATAATCTAATTTTCTGAGATACTGAATTTTGAGTTTTCACTAGCTGTAAGCATAATCATCAAAATTAAAAGAAAGAAATGCTTGAAATATATATGACTGTGTGTAATGAATGTATATGAAATGAGTTCCACGTTTTGAATCATTTTTTTGTTTTTAAATCAGATTTTAAGTTTTGTTTTTTCATTTTTACAAAATATGAACATATTATACAAATTATGATACATAACATAAAAACGTTTGTGGAATGTTTTTGCTGCAAGTAAGTCTGCACTTAGGGAAACCAACAGGCATCCTTCAATGCTGCCCCCTGCAGATGTTTACACTTGCCTTCCCATTAGAGCTGCACGATTCTGGCTAAAATGAGAATCTCGTAATTTTCGAGCAAAAAATATTGATTTTAACTTAAAGTAGTGTCAGAAAAAGATTTAGGCCCCTTTCACACTTATACGACTTGTCCCACGATTTTGTACTGCAAAATCGTATGACAAGTCATTCTCCATGATTTGCAATGACTACCATTCATATTGGCACGACTTTAAGTCGTGCCGACTTGAAAGTAGTCCCTGCACTACTTTGGTCCAACTTCTATGCGAGTTGTACTCCATAGACCTCAATGTTAAACCCTGAAGTAGCATGCAAGTCGTGCCTGAATAATATAGACACGACTTCAGTACGACTTTGTAAGCACAAGCCTGGCCTCGCTATTCGGGAAAGGAAAACTTTTCTTTCCTTTCCCGATGAGCGACAGGCAGTGCTGACAGCTGTCTGGTATGAATCCAGAGGGGGAACGCCGCGCCAAGTTTTAAATGAAAAAACCTGCGGGGGTTCCCCCCCAGGGGCATACCAGGCCCTTAGGTCTGGTATGGATCTAAGGGGAACCCCCTACGCCGAAAAATCGGCAGGGGGTCCCCCCCAAAATCCATACCAGACCCTTATCCGAGCACGCAGCCCGGCCGGTCAGGAATGGGGGTGGGGACGAGCGAGCGCCCCCCCCCCCCCCCCCTCCTGGACCGTACCAGGCCGCATGCCCTCAACATGGGGGGTGGGTGCTTTAGGGCATGGGGGGCACCCTACTGGGCCCCCCACCCCAAAGCACCTTGTCCCCATGTTGATGAGGACAAGGGCCTCTTCCCGACAACCCTGGCCGTTGGTTGTCGGGGTCTGCGGGCGGGGGGCTTATCGGAATCCGGGAGCCCCCTTTAATAAGGGAGCCCCCAGATCCCGGCCCCCCACCCTATGTGAATGAGTATGGGGTACATGGTACCCCTACCCATTCACCTAGGGAAAAAAGCGTCAATAAAAAACACAGTACACAGGTTTTTAAAATAATTTATTAGGCAGCTCCGGGATCTTCTTCCGACTTCGGGGGTCCTCTTCCGACTTCGGGGGTCTCTCCGCCGTCTCCTCCCGGTGTCCGCATCTTCTGCCGGCTCCTCCGCTATCTTCTGCAGCTCAATTG
Organism: Lithobates septentrionalis; assembly: GCA_037952835.1. NCBI lineage: Eukaryota > Metazoa > Chordata > Amphibia > Anura > Ranidae > Lithobates > Lithobates septentrionalis. Next base: position 283,090 of record JBBDGP010004023.1, read on the forward strand.
CTAGCGGTGGTCCGGACTTCTGCCTTCTTCTTTTCTTCCAGAGATGTTGACACGACGCTCTCTCCAGCTGGAATGGTCTCTGAACGCTCCGCAACGGACTTATATAGGCGGTGACCCCGCCCCCTTATGAGGTCACTGTCCGGGGGCATGCTGGGACTGTGCCGTCATAAGGGGGCGTGGTCATCACCCGGTGACCACGCCTCCCAAAACGTCACAGTCCCAGCATGCCCAGGGACTGTGACGGCATAAGGGGGCGGGGTCACCGCCTATATAAGTCCGTTGCGGAGCGCACAGAGACCATTCTGGCTGGAGAGAGCGTCGTGTCAACATCTCTGGAAGAGAAGAGGGAAGAAGACGATCCAGAGGTCCGGACCACCGCTGGCAAAAGAGCGCCAGAAGATAGCGGTGGAGCCGGCAGAAGATGCGGACACCAGGAGAAGACGCCGGAGAAACCCCCGAAGTCGGAAGAGGACCCCCGAAGTCGGAAGAAGATCCCGGAGCTGCCTAATAAATGATTTTAAAAACCTGTGTACTGTGTTTTTTTTATTGACGCTTTTTTCCCTAGGTGAGTGGGTAGGGGTACAATGTACCCCATACTTATTCACATCGGGTGGGGGGTCGGGATCTGGGGTCCCCCTTATTAAAGCTCCCAGATTCCGATAAGCCCCCCCGCCCGCAGACCCCGACAACCAACGGCCAGGGTTGTCGGGAAGAGGCCCTTGTCCTCATCAACATGGGGACAAGGTGCTTTGGAGTGTGGCGGCCGCAGGGCGCCCCCCCATGCCCCAAAGCACCCACCCCCCATGTTGAGGGCATGCGGCCTGGTACTGTCCAGGAGGGGGGGGGCGCTAGCTCGTCCCCATTCCTTTCTGGCCGGGCTGCGTGCTCGGATAAGGGTCTGGTATGGATTTTGGGGGGACCCCCACGCCGATTTTTCGGCGTAGGGGGTTCCCCTTACAATCCATACCAGACCTAAGGGCCTGGTATGCCCCTGGGGGGGGGGACCCACGCCAGTTTTTTTTATTTAAAACTTGGCGTGGAGTTCCCCCTTATGATTCATACCAACTACTGTATGTTTTCATTTGTTAATGCCAAAAACGTGGCAAAGTAGTACTGCTCCAAAATCGCGGTAAAATCGTGCGACTTTGAAGTCGTAGAAGTGTGAAAGGGGCCTAAGACTTTAAGTGGTTAAACTTCCTGCATTTACAGGTTGTTAAAAACTTGACAGACTGCCTGTTTTTTTTCTTTACACAGAAGTTTCTTCCTTTGATCTAAGAAGGAAGAGTTACAATGTTTCATGTTAAAAACTTGGCAGACTTCCCAGATGTTTTTTCTTTTGACAGCTGAGTGAGCAGATAAATCTCTCCACTTTTAATATGAAAGATTTGGCAAACTCAGCAATTGAGATCATTAGGGGGGTTGAATGGAACTCAAAATTTTTTAACGATTAATTGTGTAGCTCTACGCATTGCTACCTTGCCACTCCTTGCCGTTCATTCACTTGACTTGGAGCACACATAGGCTTGAGGACTCTCCCTGCTGTAACAGCATAGGATGACCAGCTCTAGAACTGTCACATGGGAGCAAGGGGAGTGACTGGAAATATGAAATGTTGATTTCATATTTAGAGCTGTTTCGGAACATAGGAAAGGTACACGTAAGCCACTTCAGGGGCCAGCATTATGTGAACATGTCACTTCGCCCTGCAGTAACAAAGCATTTGTATATTGGTATATTTTTACATTTTTAAAGTTGGTGAGCCTGATGCAAAACATATTTGATTTACCAAAGAAACTTCTTCAAGTGACCTCTATTTATAGAAAGCCTACCCAAGTAACATAGAGGCTGACATTGCTTAACCACCTCCCGCCCGCTGTATAGGGAAATGACGGCGGGTAGGAACTCCTCTCGTTCTGGGACGACATCATATGACCATGTGATCAGCTGTTGTCCAATCACATGTAAATGTGGAAGAGTAGAGTGTGAGACGAGGAGAGTCGACCAGCGGTATCTCCTTGCAGAGGAGACTGTACAGGTAATCAGGACACTGATCATCAGTGCCCTGATTACAGTGCACCCCCAACAGTGCCCAGCAAGTGATGCCAGTCTGTACCCATCAGTGCTGTATATTAGTGCCTCCTCATCAGTGCAGCCTATCAGTGAAGGAGAAAAATTACTTATTTACAAGATTTTCTGACAAACTAAAACTTTTTTTTTTTTCAAAAAATTTTTTTTTGATATTTTTTTTTTGGCAAAAAATAAACCCAGTGGTGAATAAATACCACCAAAAGAAAGCTCTATTTGTGTGTAAAAAAAACCAAAAAATGATAAAAATGTGATTTGGGTACAGCATTGCAATTGTCATTCAGATTGTAACAGTATTGAAAGCTAAAAAATTGGCCTTGGCAGGAAGGGGGTGAAAGTACCCGGTATTGAAATGGTAAAGTATAATAAAGGCAAAATTGTTTTGTGTTTTGTTTTGGACAGTGGAGATGGATTAGAACACCTATTGGGTTTTTTTTGCTGTCTGTGCCCCCGTTGGGGAAAGTGAAAGTAAATGAAAGTCACAAATTTTGGGTTCCACCAGAAAGGGAATAGAGGGGAAATCTTCCAATGGGGACACGATTTCTGGTGACCTGGGAGGCCTCAAGGGATTCCCATACATTTTTTAGGGGATTTTCTCTCACTGTTTTGGCTATGAGACAGGAAGTGAGGGGAAATCTCCCTAATGGGGGACATATGACATAACAAAAAAAAAAAAACCACAGGAGTTATAACCCTCCCTTACTCTATCCAAAAGAATAATTTTGCCTATAGTTCTACTTTAACACTTAGAAAATGCTGGCAGTCATTCTGCATTTAAAATGAACATAGTCTTAAAATGTAACATTTCTTTGTTTACCCAACAGCTGAAGAAGACGCCAATGAAGAAGATGTTCTAGGTGACGAAACAGAGGTAATACAATTTTTAACCACCTGCTGTCTTTTTTTTTTTTTTTTTGCTAGAAAATTACTTGGAATCTCAAAACATAATTTCCGAAGACAGATGCCCTGGGGAATAGTATTGTGGTTGTTGCAATTTTTTATGTTGCACAATATTTGCACAGCCATTCATGAAACCTTATACAAAACAAATAAAAATTAAATTTTAATGCACACAATTACAATATACCGTATTTATCGGCGTATAACACGCACCCCAATTTAGGAGGGAATTTTAAGGAAAAAAAAACTTTTAGGAGGGAAGTTGAAGGGAAAAAAACTTACATTTAAATGCCTATCATTGCAGCCTTCTCGGTGCACCCTTGCCCCAGTGCAGCCATGTCAGTGCAGCCATGTCAGTGCAGCCTTCCCCAGTGTCCAGTGCATCCTTGCCCCAGTGCAGCCTTGCAGCTTGCTGAGCTTCAAAATCGCCGACCGCGATTTGAAAATGGCGCCGCCGGCGCCGAAATACACAGAGCCGGTTCTCGGCGGCTCTCGTTCACTTTCGGCTCCACTCGGGATGGGCGTGACGGTGAGCGGAGCTATCCGAACCTAGCCGAGTACACTCGGCTAGGTTCGGGCGGCGCTCGAGTGAAGCCGAAAGTGGCCGAGAAGAGCCGAGGACCGGCACTGTGTATTTCGGCGCCGGCAGCGCCATTTTCAAATCGCGGTCGGCGATTTTTTTAGATCTGACAGCTCAGGATCGCAGGGGAACGGCGTATAACACGCACCCGCGATTTTCCCCTGATTTTAAGGGGGAAAAAAGTGCGTGTTATACGCCGATAAATACGGTAGTAACCGCTTTTTTTTTTTTTTTTTTTTTTTTGGCAAAATATAAAAAGATAATGTGGCATCAAGTAAATAGATACCAAAGATGTCAGTATTTAACAATGTTGCCTAAAATTATCCCTAGACGACTCTTTAAAAGCCTTTACCGGTTATCAGTTTAGAGTTAAAACATGAGCTATGTTGCTAAAATTATTGCTCTCACTCTGACATTCGTAGAAGTATCTCACATGTGCATATTTTTTTAAATTCTGGATAGAGTGCAGAGGGATTAGAATGCTTGTCAGCTTTTATTGCTGTCTGTGCCCATTAGGAAGATTCATCCCCCTCCTATTTTGTCCTGTTTACCATTATTACTGAAAGCGAAAGTAAGAGAAAATCCCAAACTTAAGACTGGGAGTCCCCAAGAAATTCCCTTAATTTGCAGAGAACACAGATTGTGTTTGATCAGATGTGTTCCCAGCTGTAATGGCTAGGGAAACACCGCCCTGTAACCAAAAGTGACAAATACCTTGTCAATTCCGGCTTCACTAGTCAGAGGAGATCGGGACGCTGTGGGAGGGAAGGGGGGGGGGGGGACGAGACTCCAAAGCGCTGTAAAAGAGAGCCGCCTGCCGCCACTAGGAACTGCATGTGAATCGCACAGGAACACTGGGTGATTAACATGCAGTTCTATGCAGTATGATTTCAGCCCTATTCATTTTGGATAGGCTGAAATCTCACTGCGCCAAAAGTAGTGCATGCACTACTATTTGAAATGCACGGCAACCGCATGGTACTTTTGTACCATGTACTGCATTTGCGACCTGTGTTTGGGGTTTCGTTAACATTGCACTGACCCCCGCAGCAGATCGCAAGGCCGGTGTGATTGGAATGTGGTGCAGGAAGCCACATGGGAACGCAGTTTTCCCACACTGCATTGTAGTGTAAACAGGCCCTAAATATATTTTCATCAATGCAAGCAGTATAAGTACCCAAATAAGCCACTCTCATTCCCTGTACAGCAGAGTTCAGTTTGAAAGAGGGAGAAGTAGTAAAGGAATAAATAATGGGTAGCAGCGCTAAATAAACTTAGGTAGCAAAACATACACCAGTGCTGTTACAATCAGCAGTATAATAAGCTGTAGAAACCGTCCATTGAAGAAGGTAGGTAGTGCTCAAGGGTCAACCAAAACGTGTTCAATAAAGTCCAAAATGATGAATTTTGTCCTCCACCGCACCACCAGTGATAAACCATAAGAAATGCTCGCTTACCAGAAGGCAAGCTATAAACACTTGCGACCTATACCCGGCCAGGGCCTTTATCCAAATGAGGAGCCACAGGAAGATTCCAGGAAAAAACCCTTCTAGATGATCAGCATAGGGACCGCCAAACTCGCCAATCAAAGACCGTGATAAGATGGGTTATGGTGGTATTCAGATGTTCCCAGAACAAAAAAGGATCACCATAGCGTAATACTGTTACACATGATTTATTTGTATAAAAGAAAGCCACTTACAATGTTTCGAAGCAGTAAAAACAAAACAGCCGGCCGGCTTGTACGGACACCTGTCCGGCTTGTAGGGACACCCGTCCCTCGAACAGTCCACACGAGACGTCAGCACGTCAGCTCCTCCCGACGGGCTGACATCTCGCGTGAACTGTTCGAGGAACGGGTGTCCATACAAGCCGGCCGGCTGTTTTGTTTTTACTGCTTCGAAACATTGTAAGTGGCTTTCTTTTATACAAATAAATCATGTGTAACAGTATTACACTATGGTAATCCTTTTTTGTTCTGGGAACATCTGAATACCACCATAACCCATCCTATCACGGTCTTTGATTGGCGAGTTTGACGGACCCTATGCTGATCATCTAGAAGGGTTTTTTCCTGGAATCTTCCTGTGGCTCCTCATTTGGATAAAGGCCCTGGCCGGGTATAGGTCGCAAGCGTTTATAGCTTGCCTTCTGGTAAGCGAGCATTTCTTATGGTTTATCACTGGTGGTGCGGTGGAGGACAAAATTCATCATTTTGGACTTTATTGAACACGTTTTGGTTGACCCTTGAGCACTACCTACCTTCTTCAATGGACGGTTTCTACAGCTTATTATACTGCTGATTGTAACAGCACTGGTGTATGTTTTTCTACCTAAGTTTATTTAGCGCTGCTACCCATTATTTATTTACGTTTGTGTGTATCTCACTTTTAGCAGCAGCTTCTTTGATTTTCTTTGATTCTCTTTTTTTGATTTTTATCAGAATAATAATTTTATTTCAATTTATTATTATTATCACAGTGCGGTATTTTCTGCTTGTTTAAGTAGTAAAGGAGCCTTTCAGCTGTGCTGCAGTGCTTATATGCTAACAAGGATCATGCTGGTAGAGAGCAGAGTAACATAAAGTTGAGCTGGTCAATGTGCTCCTTCTCCTTTCACTGTCCAGGTACAGACTGAAGGAGGGACAAGACCTGTAAATTTTACTTTGAGAGAAGTAAAGGATTTTATTTTTTTCCTGAATCATACTGGCCTCGGCGGATGCAGCATATGGGTCCAGTACCGAGCAATTTAACACCGCCGATCGTTTGGTCTTCAGAGCTCCGTGAGCAGAGAGCTGTAGACTCTGTCAGTCACAGCTCTGCTCTTCCCCCTCCTCGCTCACTGGAGCGCTGATCTGTGGAGGGGTGGAGCAGCCGTCTCAGGCTCTTAGCGGCTTGCTGAGAGGCTGAGCCGGGTGTCAATCCAGGCACCTGGCGGATCCAGATTTTATTGTCGAGATGACGCAGTGCCTGGGCTGAAATTGGTGACGTCAGCAGAGAGCAGACTTACGCCTGCTTTCTGCTGAAAATGGGTCACAGGAGTGGAAAACGAACTGCACTCCTGTGATCCATAGAAGTACAGCCAAACAAGTATTGGCTGGACTTCTCCTTTTAAAGGATAAGTTCACCTTTGGGAACAAGTTACATGTTCCATCCATTTTTAGGGTGAAACATGTTCCCACTCCTGCAGTATCACCCCAATCCTCTGCATCTAGTGATAGCAAGCAGGGATCTTCTCCCCCCACTCGCTGCCACATCATTCATTCAGAGTCCTGTGAACAGGAATCTGCAAGTTCTTGACAGTCTTTGTGGCTGTCAGTTTGAAGTTCTCAATGAACCACCAAGGCCATTGGTGAAGCCTCTAGATAGTTCATTGTGTGTAACTGCCTGCCCGTACGAGCAAACAGATATACTGACAAGTCTGTATATCTGATGATTGCGGGTGCAATGCTTTCCGGGCTCCTAGTTAAAAAATAAAAAAAAGTGAATACCTGCAAAAAGATGTGCGTTTATTTTTAAAAAAAGATGAACTTATCTTTTAACTGCCGCAGAGAAAAATCAGATCTCCTGTCCTGCCAGACAGGGCTGTGCTATGTGGCAAAGCTGTGTCGCCTTAAAGCTGAACTCCAGGCAAACTGCCAAATACACAGTTAAAATGCATATAAAAGAGCTGTTTTACATGTCAAAGGAGTTGTATTTCTATCCATCAGGTCCTGAGATTTACAAAGCCTAGCACAGCCAGGTTGATGACTTTATTTTTCTCTTCTGTAGTTTGGCAATACAACCTGGTAACTTCCTAATCTCCCCCCCCCCCGCCTGTGTTTGTGATTGGACAGTAAAGGAGTAGTGATAAGTTCATCACTCTTCTCTCCATTTGTCAACATGTTTCTTGTCGGCAAAAGGGTATGAAAGCTTCTTTTGTGTCTCTTCTTCTCCCAGTCTAAGTTTTGCTATACGGAGGATTCCAAAAACTGATACAAAGTCAAATTCAGACACTGTAAACCCTGTTCATGAAATTTGACCTAAGCACATATATCTGTAGGGTTTACTTAACTCTCTCCAAAGCTCTAAGTGCCATATCTTTCTGCTCCTCCGTTCCTCTATCAGCAGTCATTTTTGACAAGTTCTCTGACACACGAGATAACTGTAGCTGGAAATTTTGGGTCGGGGAGGGAGCTTAAAGGTAGATAAGCAGAGAGCTTGTCTTTTCATAATCTAGTTCTGCATGTTCCTTTGTTTCTCTGCCTATGTGGAGGGTGGGGGGTGTGCCTTTTCCTCCAATCAGCTCACATACAGTGTATGCCCAGACTCCACACAAAATACTGAAGCCTATTAAATGGATTTGTAAAGCTGTATGTACTGTAGCAGTTCCGCAGTGTTAGAAAACTTTTGTTTTAGAGATTTTATTATTTTCTATATTTTCAGGAAGAAGAGCAAAAACCTGTAGATGTTCCTGAGAAGAAAGAGGAGGAGGAGGAGGAGCCTTCTGGCAAACCAGGCGAAATGTAAGATCAATTATCTTGTCATCTTTAGAACCTCCACTTGGAGGGTTGGCTTTGCACTATTTTCCTAAGTTTGGAGCTGAAGGCATTTAACTGCACAACTCTGTAGCAAAAGTACCTTGAGGCCAACTGTCTGAAAAGTCTAATCTCATAAATAAACCGCGCCGCTCTTCATAGACAAAATATAAAGCACGACCATAACTGATATGCTATAGCATTACAAAATAACATTAAGGCTAAATAGTCATAAACTGTAACTAAATCCAGGTAAGGCCCCTTTTATGCGGGCGCCTCCGTCTGACGGACTCCACTTGCAGAGCGGAGATGGACCCAGTTCCGCTCTCCTCTATGGGGAAATCGGGTGAAAACAGACCGCCTGTCCGTTTTCATCCGATCCGCCATACAGATGGAAAATAGGACCACCATCCATCTAGATTTTGCGGACAGGATCTCATGTCAGCGGACATGTCACCGCTGACATCCGCCGATCCATGGGGAGACTAAAGGGTCCACCTGAAAAACTGATAGACGGACCTGATCAGACAGCCTGTGTGAAAGGGCCCTAAAAAGTCCCAGATCAAGTGCTCATGCAGTTGTAAACAAAACAGGTGCTCCACTTTTCAGTGCCTCCAGTGTACCCATACAGACAATCGCCACAAGTTGTTGACCTACTATTGCTAGTCAGGTCAGTAGTGCTTATGTTTGGAGATGTACCCCTAAGTCTCCAATGGCTTGTTCCTATGGGTCCTTCTCAGATGGTGTACAGTCATGCTCGCAAATAAAATACCAGTGAGGGTTTTGTAGCATAAAACCGTTCGATTTTATTAAAACACACAGAAATATTGTAAAAAGTTTACACTCTCATTTGTAGGTGCCTATAAGAACCAGCACTGGGTATGTGGAGGAAAAATGGCCACAGCTGTGCATGTATAGGAAACCAGCGTGTGCCCCAACAGGAGGATACAACGTTTTTTCACTGGTTATATGATTACTTAGCCTTCATGTTATTTAGTTTCGCTATAGCATGTCTGTTATGGTCATGCTTTATATTTTGTCTATGAAGGTTTAGAGCAGCACGGTTTATTTATGAAATTGGCTTTTGTATGCAGTGTTTTTGCTTATATAGCACTTGCTTTAATCCGCAGCAGCTAAATTTACAGGAATTATTTATTTACACATTTTATGCACTTAAACCTATTTCCTGGGCACGAGATCTTTAGTTTTTCTTTGTTCCAAAAAAATCTGCCTCATTTGCATATATTGCACTGTGTCAGAATACACATTGCACTATGCTGTGTAAATTGTAGAATCGTGAAAAAGTTTGGAAAGTTTTGCAGGTTATTACCACTGACCAAGTGCTCTTAGCGTTTGCTAACACTCCCATCAAATGGAGAAACCGTAGGTTTTAAAGTGTGCAGCTGTTGAACTCGCTGAATAAAACCTTTGTAACAATTTTTGCAAACTAAATTTCTGACATGGAAGAAGGATTCCCTGAACACTGTTGTCTGCCCACCCCATGATATCGCATGCTGAGGTTGAGTAGCCAGAAAAAAAAGTTTCTGATTTTTCTAAATTTTTCCCATATTTCTGTGTTAGAAAATTTCTATATACAATGAACTTTTTTTTTTTTTTTTTCTTGGTAATACTTGGGCAATGTGTGACATGTTTGGATGCAAATATTGCTTAGCAAGGTTCTCTAACAGAGAATGTTTTTCTTCATATTGACTTGTACAATCTATCCTGCAACTTCTACAAAACTGATTCTTCTTTCCTTGCTTCTTTTTGTTCCTTTTGGCTGTGGATTTATGTACGCAAGCAAATGTTTATTTCCACTGCCTTAGGATAAGTCACAAAGCTGCATGATTCAGGGACCATGGCAGAGCTGAGTTGTATCCCAAAGCAACAGAAATAAACTAACTGAAGATGTTGTATGCATCACAAATAAACAACATTTAGTGATGCTGTTTTATTCAAATATGTTTTGCTTTGCTCTGCGTGCGCTTCCACAGTGTATTTTTCTCACCATTGTTGCACTAATGTGGTCATAACATTTCTCCTGCCATGGGTGCTCCTATGATAGTTATACTGGCAGGGAATCTATGTTTTCATTCTATGTATCCTACCATGGATGCTTGCACATCGGGGTCCTCTAAAGCTCTCATAATATTTCTCCTGGTGGGTGTTTTATGACGTTTGTGTAATATTTATGTTATGGGTGCTTAAAAAGCGTATTAAAAATATTCTGTCAGGTGTTTTCTGTTCATGAAATAGTGATCCTGCTATGTGTTCTTCTGCCGTATATATCCTGACAGGTGCTCTCTAATGCACATTTAATATTTATCCTGCAGTGGGTTCTCAAGTTCTTGAGCTTGTCATACATACGTACGTAATTGACATTTTATTTACAATACCAAGTAAATCCTCTTTAGGCATATTGATTACATTTTGACAGTATACCAAAAAAATTTTTGCTGGAGGAAATACTACATTTATTCACACAAGTACAGTACATTAAAAAATTTCAATAAAAAGTGCAATAAGCTTTCTAATTGTACAGATCTATGGATACTGCTGGCAGCTGATGAGTTAGAAGAAGCCAAAGATTATACAGATGTTTTGTATAACCTGAGCATATCGATTAACCTATGGTGTTTCACTTCTGTGCTGCAAGTATAACTAAATGCAAAACTTTTTTGTTTTCGATGGAGCGGAGATTGATTAGAACACCTGTCAGCTTTTTATTGTTGTCTGTGCCCCTGTTGGGGAGATTCCCCCTCTCTGTTTCTCCTGTTTACCATTATCGCTGAAAGTGAAAGAAAATCCCAAATTTTGGGTTGTCCCCAGAAAAGTAACAGAGGGGAAATCTTCCAATGAGGACACTAGTTTTGGGGGTCCCCAAGAAATGTCCTTAGCGTAACGTCAGTCATCTTTTTTTTTTTTTTTCCAACTTTCCATCTATTAAATCTTCTGCCCTTGTTGTCTTAACTTTGGATAGTAAAACATTTTTTCTCCTATCGTCTTCCAGGACAGCCTCTGAGACATAGGGCTCCTCCCTCCGGAACAGGAAACCCGTTCACCCAGATTGTTTAAAGGCGGTCCTCCAGGCTTTCCCCTTCAGTTTTTTGTGTTTCCTGCTGGATGGGTAGAAAGCATGTTGGGAGCCTGGGGAGCTCCATGCTCAGGGCTGTCCTGTGTGAACACCTGAAGTTACCTTCTGCTCTGCCTAAGTGGCCATCTGTCTAGCCAGGGAAGAGAGGGCTTCTGGTCCTGCTACTGCTGCTATAAGACTCAGGGACTCGGACCCCTGACAATGTGGCGTGATCCCGTCCCCATTACGCTGGTTACCTCATTCCTCCGCTGCCATCGGTGACCCCGGTCTGATGGAAGGGTGGCGTCCAGCTCGGTTGCAGGGGGCATGTCTGGTGGATAAAAGCGGCGCCTGTTCACCTGGTAGTTCTGGGTATGAAGTTTGTGCTTCAGAGGCGGGGCTTCTGCGCTCCAAGAGGAAGTGGTGTGATTGATTACTTCCGGCAGGGCTACATCAGGGGGCGCCGGAGACGAGGTTCCGGTCTCCTGAGCAGGGCGAGTGGACATGTAAGGCATCCGAAGCCAGTGACAGGCCCAGCAGAGGCTATGGCAAGCATCTCAGGCGGTTGACTCCGGTTCTTCTGGCACCGGCACCTCCCATGAAGCATGGTGAGGAGTGACCATGTCTTATTCTGGGGGGGGGTTCTTGTGACCAAATGTCCTTCCCTGGGTGGGGAACCACAGGTGAAGGGCTGGGCTCTTCCTCCGTTTAATCCCAATCACAGTGGTGGTGAAGGTCTGGGGCAGGCGCTTATGGGCATTTTTTCTGTTTGGGTTTTAGGGTAAAACCCAGGACAAGGCCCAGATGCAGCCCCTAGTAGAAGATGTGCCGTTTGCAGGTCAAGGCTAGGTTTTAATTGGGAGAAACCACTTTGCCCTGAATGTGTCAGCAGTTTGGTTAAGGACGATTCTATGACGGCATGTCATAAGATCCTTATGTCCGTTAAAGATGAGATTGCATCCACGTTCCAATCTTTAAAGGGATGATGGATAGGATGCAGGGTTCCTCTCTGCCCCTATCCAGAGCAGCAAGTATGCCTGTCCTATCAGAACCTAGTTAGGAAGATGGTGAAGATGGGGTAAGGGAACCCAGGTCGTTTGCCTCCTCTCAATCAGACTCGGGGTCTGATTCAGAGCTAGAGGAAGATTCCTCCAGAGGGTCCAGGACACCTTGGAGATCAGAGAGGAGTCGGTACAGCTTTCTAAGCACAACCTCATGTATCAGGGGGTCAGTGCACAGAAATCCAGGTTATTCCCCATGCACAAATCTCCAGTGGAATCGATCTTGCTAGAGTGGGAGCACCCTGAAAGAAGACAATTTTTTTCAGGCAGTCTTAAAGCGGGGTTCCACCCAAATTTTGAACAATATCTGTATGTATTCTCTTCCTTGCCTAGATGCTGACATGCCGTTTAAAAAAATTTAAATCGCCGTAATTACCTTTTTATTTTTCTATTCTTCTTTGCACTTCCTGGTTCTCCTCCCGTGGGAGTAGGCGTATTTCTAGCCTCTCCCAGACTCCTGGGAGCTAGTCTCAGGCTTCCCAGGATGCCACTGAGCATGTGCGGGAACGAGCGGTGAATGCTGGGAGCACAGCATTCACCACATCCAGGAAATAAATGCTTGTGGGCTTCAAATGCCCACAATGAAGATGGAAACCGCCTGTAGTGAATAATATAAGTTCTTCTTTCTGACGAAATCTGACACAGGCGGACATATTACACACAATATGTGAGTATGTAATGCTGAGAAGAAAAGTTTGTGAATGAACTCAAAAAAAAAACAATAGATAGGTGGACCCCTGCTTTAAACGCAGATTTCCCTTTTGAAAAGGACGCAGCCCATCCTTGGAACAAAATCCCAAAGTTGGATGCACCGCCGGCGAAGGTTTCCAAAAAGACTGATTTAGCCTTTGACGACCTGGGATCCCTTAAGGACCCCATGAATATAAAAGGGGTGACGTGCTGCTGAGAAGAGCTTGGGATGCTTCTTCTATTGGGCTTAACCTCCCTGACGGTATTCCCGAGTGTGGCTCGGGTGGATTGTATCGCAGGATCCAGGTAAAGCAAACTTACCTTGTCCCCAGGATCCTGCGATGTCCTCCCTGCTCTGTGTGTGAGCTGTCCTCCTCTGGATCTATCAGAGTTGAGCTCCGTTCACTGCGAGCGTTGCGACGCACTGGGACAGAGCATGGCGCCAAAGTCAAATAGTGAAACACACAATACACCTACAGTACGCTGTAATCTTACAGATTACATTACTGTATCAATCTATTTCACATCCCTTTTGTCCCTAGTGGTTTGTCCAGTGCCCTGCATGCAGTTTTATATTATAAATACTGTTCTTTCTGCCTAAAAAACTGGAGATTGTCCTTAGCAACCAAAACCGTCCCTTTACATCAAAAGTGGTTTTAGACCAGCTAGAAAACAGCGATAATAAATTAGAATCACTTGCAGAATTGAGCGATAGTGATTTGTGGGGAAATCCGTCATCAAACACTGAAAGTAATGACAGCGACAATTCTGCAACTGAGCAAATCTCAGTGTTTTTGATTTGATTACATTATTGAATAATTTTTATTATTTGTTAAATTTATTATATTATAATTTTATGATTTTGTGTTTTCAAACTTTATCATACCCAGGATGTCTACTAGACTCTTGTTTGGACAGATTTAAGTGAGCTATTCCTAAGAATTACAGGCCTACAATATAAAACGCCAAATTTTCATGCAAAATAATTGTACCGCTTTCAGAATCAAAAATCTGAAATATTCATACCGCCAGGGAGGTTAAGCCAGCCCTTGCAGCTACTTTGCCAGAAATTTAGAATGCTGGTTAACGCAGCTGCAATCCCACATTTCTGCAGGCACGTTCTAGACAACTGCTCAAATCTTTTCCCTTCCTGTTTAAAGCAGTCGTCTTCCTAGCAGATGACTCTGCGAAATCAATGAAGCTGGCAGCCAGTTCAGCAGAACTGGTAAATGCAGCAAGAAGGGGCCGCATGGTTAAAAGCTTGGTCAGGGGATGCAGTGTCAAAGCTCAAGCTTTGTGGATTGCCTTTCTCAGGTGATCACCTCTTTGGACCTGGGCTTCAGGAGGCACTGGAGCGTACCCAGGACAAGAAAAAAGCGTTCTCAGAAAAGAGAAAAACAGAGGGTAACGTTTTTTTTCAAGGTGACAGGCAGCAGATCCAACAGGAGAGAGAGGGTTGTCCTAAAAAAAAACCCTGGACAGGTCAGAAGGGATGTGGAAGAGGAGGCATATTATTCAATCCTCCTCAGACCGCCTCAAAGCCCCAGTGACTCGTGTCCTGGTGGGAGGAAGATTGGGGGACCTCTTCCCACAATGGACCAACGCAACTTCGAGCCCGTTTATATTGGAAATAATTAAAAAGGCTACAAGTTGGAATTCAATGCCGTTCCCCCTCGCACTTTTCTGATTACCCTGAGACCTGGAGAAAGCAGGGGCTCTGAGTTTGCTGTTAGGGGAGCTGTTGGATCAACAAGTCATCAGCCAAGTGCCACATGCAGAACACTGCCAGGGGGTGTATTCCCACATATTCTTAGTCGGAGAACCATCAGGCAAGTTCAGGTAATCCTCAATCTCTGTCCTCTGAACAAGTTTATCATATACAAGTGTTTCAGGATGGAGTCCATCTTCGGGGTAACGAATCTCCTGTATCCCAATTATATGGCAACGATCGATCTCAGGGACGCATATTTGCATGTGCCGATACATTGGGATTTCCAGAAATTCCTCAGACTAGCAGTCAGGGTGAATTCAGAAGTTCTTCACTTCCAATTCAGGGCACTGCCATTCAGACTAGCTTCCTCTTTGAGGATTTTCACAAAAGTCCTGGCAGAAGCCTTAACATTAAACAAGGCAGTGGCTTCTATAGCGGACGCTTTCACAGAGTCTGTGAGATTTAGGGTCAGGGCCACAGCTTTAGTTAACGAGGCCAGGAGGGCTATCTGGTTAAAATCCTGGGAAGAAGATACAGTCTCAAAAATTAAGCTCTGTTCTCTTCCCTTTTCAGGCAAATTGTTGTTTGGGAATAAGTTGGAGTCGGTACTCGAAAGGTCAGCCGACAGGAAAAAGGGGTTTCCTATCCCCAAAAAGCAGCAATAAAATTTTTTCGTCCCTTACGAGGGACAAGTGGCAGCTGAGGTGACACATGTCGGCAGAACAAAAATTATGCAAACAGGCAGGATCAGAGAAAGGGGTGGCAGTATAGGAGGGGGAAAGGAAAAGGTGTGGCTTCCTTTTCAAACCCCCTCAGCCTAAGGATCCCTCTCAGTCACTCAGCCGGCCAGGTAGGGGGAAGATTGGGGGCCTTTTTCCCACAATGGCAGACCATTTCCAGCAACTGTTCTATTCTGGATCTTATTAGTCACGGATACAGAATAGAATTAGTGGGCTGTCCCCAAATTTTCTTCCTACAATTTTACCAAGAGAGAAAGAAAGTGGTGGCTATGTCTTCTCTCCTTCAAAATATGCTTGAGGAGAACGTGATAAGTTACATCCCTCCATATCAAAGGAAGGGTGGATTTTATTCCCACGTCTTCCTCAGGAAAAAGCCGTCCGGCAAATATCGGCGGGTTCTAAATCTGAAACAGGTCAACGCTTTTGTCAAATACAAACGGTTCAAGATGGAGTCCATTTACACCACCAGGGAGTTGTTAACCACAGGAGTTTTCATGGCTTCATTCGATTTAAGGGGCGCATATCTGCACATCCCGAATCGGCTGAAGTCCAGACAATACCTTTTTGATTCGCAGTGAGGAACAAGTTCAAAACTCTGTACTTCCAATTCAACTCTCTGCCGTTCGGCCTAATGTCATCGCCTCACATTTTTACAAAAGTGCTGGTGTAAGTCTGCAAACTCTGAGGGCGAAGGGGATTCAAATAATCCCTTACTTAGAAGACCTACTGATATTTGCAGATTCCGCGAAAGAAGTGGAACAGGACCATCGTACACCTCCAGCAGCTGGGCTGGCTGGTGAATTGGGAAAAGTCACAGCTAGTCCCTACCCAAAGGATAACATTCCTAGGGTACACAATAAATTCGACATTATCCAAAATCTTTCTGATGGGAGAAAAAATCATAACGATAATTACAGAGGCGAGCAACCTCTGCACAAGTGTGGAGACCTCAATACAAAACATGATGAGGTTTCTTGGATTGATGACTGCGGCCATCCCAGGGGTTCAATGGGCCCAATTTCTCATGAGAGCTCTGCAGTCCTTTACGCTCTCCGTCTGGGATGGGAAGGAGTCTCTCCCAAGCCGGACGAGGATCCCTCAGGAAATAAAACTCATTCAGGTGGTGGCTAAATGCAGAAAATCTCTCAGCTGGGCGTCTTTGGTCGCAGCACCTTCCAGTGACAGTCACCACGGACGTGAGTGGCCGAGGATGGGGGGGCCCCACACGGGCGACCAGATAGTACAAGGCGTCTGGAACAATCAATTAACTCGCCTTTCTTCCAATGCGAAAGAGCTGAAAGCTGTGCAGAAGGCCTTGGTGGCTTTCGGACCGTACCCTGATAGGAAAACACGTATAAGTTATCTCGGACAATATAACTACCGTGAGCTAACTTATACGTTTCCTCCATTTGCGCTCATACAAAAAATGCTACGGAAGATAAGAGCCTCAAGGGCGAAAGTCATTCTAATCACCCCATTTTGCCTCGGAGGGCTTGGTTCCCATGACAGTTAAAATGCAGCACTATGGATCATTAAGGACTCCCCTCCATGCCAGACCTCATTCATCAGGGACCGGTTAATTGTCTGATGACCTGGCTACTGAAAGGGGGATTTTGGAGTGGGAGAGGCTAATGGGATAAGTAATAGATACTATCCTTAGGAGCAGGAATGCCGCCACCAATACTATATACTACAAGATCTGGAAAAAGTTTGGTGTTTGGTGTACAATCAGCAACAGAATCTCGGGCCATATGATCCCGGCGGTTCTAGAATTCCTCCAAGCAGGTGCAGACCTAAACCGTGCAGTCAGTACCCTCAAGGTACATATATCGGCTCTTATCGAGCTTCCTGAATCCAAGGCTAGTAGAAGAACCCCTAATCAAAAAGTTTCTAACAGCCATAAGTCAAAGAAGGCCTCCCAAATCTAAGTGGTTCCCCTCTTGGGACTTATCCACAGTACTACAGAGTCTTTGCAGGGAGCTATTCGAGCCACTGGAAGACTGCTCCATAAAACTTCTGACCTTCAAAATGGCCCTTTTTATTGGCTCTTGTCTCCACTAGGAGTGTTGGAGAAAAATAAAAGCCCTCTCAATGACGGAAACATTTTGCATAATATCTCCGGACAAGAATATCCTTTCTCCTGACCCTGCTTTCCTGTTTAAAGTAGCTTCAACCGATTAGAAGAAACAGTAATCCCGTCTTTTTGTGATAATCCTAAAAATTAGGCAAAGTTTAATAATATAGGCGTCAGAAGATGCAAGACTGCATATATCGAGTGCACCAAAGAGTGGAGTTCTGTTCGCCGGTCCCAACAAAGGTAAAAGGGCATCAAAAAATACTATCCGCAGGTGGATGAAGTCGGCAATCATTGAAGCATACAGGACAGCATCTCTACCACCACCAACAGGAGTCAACGCTCATTCCCCAAGAGCAGTATCTACATCTTGGGCTGCGCTCCTACAGATATGCAAAGCGGCAACCTGGTCCAGCTTTCATATGTTTTTAAAGCACTATAGGCTGGATGTGCTTGCAAATCAAGACCAGTCCTTCGGCAGGAAAGTGCTGCAGGCTGTGGTCCCACCCTGATCAGGTAGTTCTATTTTGTCCTCTCTGTAAGGCAACCTGGAAGATGACTGAAAAAAATGGTTATTGCCTGTAACGCTCTTTTCCAGGAATCTTCCAGGACGGCGTCAGTTCTCCCCTTGTTTCGTAGGAATAATTATGAGAATATACACATAAATGTGAATGCATATGGGTGGTAGTGAAAACCACAATCTACTGAGAGCAAATAAATGACTCAATGGGTGGTGGAAAAATATACGTGCCAATCATAAAAACTCAAATAAAAAGAAAGAAAAAAGTGTACATGTGAAGTACAACAATAATAATAACGTGAAAACATGATAATCAAACAGACTCAGTCCATGAGTTCAAACCTAAAACGTTCATCAGTGAAAAAATGCTTCCATCCACTATACAGCTTAGCAGCAACCAATCTCCCTATGAGTGGATCGACAAAGGAGAGGGATGTGCAGGATGGTATAATTCCACTGGCGGTGACTCCAATAAGTGAGAAAAGTGGTAAAGGTGGACTCTTACCCTCCGTGTTGGACCCCCTCCTTGGCAGGGTCTATCAGGCATGCAGATTTTGCCCTCTGCAGGGACCGTATGATGAGAAGATCTCCCCAGCAGCTGTCAGGAATGCTGTCTCCGGTCCGGACTAGTCCAAGTGAAACGCCTGAAGAGGGGGGAAGGACAGCGCTGTCCTTCCCCCCCCCCCCCCCCTCTTCAGGCGTTTCACTTGGACTAGTCCGGACCGGAGACAGCATTCCTGACAGCTGCTGGGGAGATCTTCTCATCATACGGTCCCTGCAGAGGGCAAAATCTGCATGCCTGATAGACCCTGCCAAGGAGGGGGTCCAACACGGAGGGTAAGAGTCCACCTTTACCACTTTTCTCACTTATTGGAGTCACCGCCAGTGGAATTATACCATCCTGCACATCCCTCTCCTTTGTCGATCCACTCATAGGGAGATTGGTTGCTGCTAAGCTGTATAGTGGATGGAAGCATTTTTTTACTGATGAACGTTTTATGTTTGAACTCATGGACTGAGTCTGTTTGATTATCATGTTTTCACATTATTATTATTGTTGTACTTCACATGTACACTTTTTTCTTTTTCTTTTTATTTGAGTTTTTATGATGGGCACGTATATTTTTCCACCACCCATTGAGTCATTTATTTGCTCTCAGTAGATTGTGGTTTTCACTACCACCCATATGCATTCACATTTATGTGTATATTCTCATACTGTTAGCGCACTTTATTTACTTTTATTTTCCATGGTATACACAGATATTGGTGTATTTTATGTGCAGCTTCTACCTTGACTTTTTGCTCTGTAGCGCAGTTTTTCTTTTTATTTTCGTAGGAATAATTATGTAAAGCTAAGTTTGTTGTGCAGTCTGTAGCTCTCAGCTCATAAAGCTGTGAAAACGGAGACCAATGCTGCATCCACCTAGGTAAGTATGATTGGGGGGGGGGAGAAAACCCATACTTCTCATTTATATCAAGACGCCTCACTATGTCGCTGCTGGAGCTGGTCTCTACATTGCAGCTATTTGGATCAGCATTTCCTCAGCCTAGTTTTAGAGAGTGCGATACCCAGACTTATCTGGATTGGACATGCAGGGCTAGCTTGGAATAACCTTTGTGAACTGGGTTTCACTTTTGGTGCTTTGCAGACTTTTAAATACTGGTAAAAGTTAGTACAGTGTGCTTTTCAGGTCCAGAGCTGTGGCATTGTCATTGCTTGCCCTGTCTCTAACTCTTTTGAGTTGGCTGATTGGTCAGAGCACCAAGGGCTGCCTCAATATTTGCACCCCTGGGTGCTTTTCAAATTTCCTGCTAGGAACAGAGTGCTGACATCCTCCACCGGGTTGAATGTCAATGTTGGAAGTATTACCTCGGTGCTGCTTCTGTTTTGCAAAATCACCACAAAGTGCTCCAATTCTTGGTCTGTTCCTACTATCTGCCTCCTCTGGCCACCATTTTCCTGAGTTTTGAGTAACTGGGGTCTTGTCTATTACCTTGAGCCTAGTTACAATGCCACCACATGGTCACAACAGGTCAGTGTTTAGACACAGAGTCTGGCTACTACAGTTAACTCCAGCTCACACTCTCGTAAGGTTTGTTTTTGGAAGTCTGAAATCAAGTAACCCTGTGGTTATGGGGTCTACCTTTTTAGTCTCCCTTGGCTCCATTGGGTGAGGCCGATTACCCTATCATGAGGGACCTCTACTGCAGTCAGACAAGTCTTTGTTGCCAAATTCACCCTATTTCCCATAGACACATCCTTGTATACCAGAAGATATGTTGGCTTCATCCTTCATCCTGTTGGGTTTCGAACCGACAACCCTGGTGGTGCTAGGCAGAAGTGCTAACCACTTAGCCACTGTACGTTGCAACCTAAATATGGGTGTAACATGTTGCTAAAGGTGGAGATAGCCTTTAAGACATATTTTACACTAATTCCAATTTTACAGATGTTCATGTTAGCCTAAGGCTCCATTTACACCATGGCGTTCCATTTTGTGGGCGGAATAGCTACGATTTGGACATGCCGCAAATCGTGGGACACCCCTGCGATCCCCGTTACTTTGGCACCCAAATCGCGGCATGATTTTGCCGCGATTATCACCCGATAAATAGTGCAAACAGAATCGCGGGGCACCTGTCGCCCAAAATAAGTTCTTGAACTTAGCCCTGCAAAACTGAAGGCCATGGTGTGGGCCTAAATGTTTCTATAAATGTAACTGTTTACTGGCATCGGTCCTGCATGAGCCTAGCGGATATTAAGAAAAGCCAATTATACCCTTTGTAGGCCAACTGTTGATTTTTTTTTTTTTTTGTCTGTCCTTGCTAGTGCTCTATGGGCACAAACATGCATGTGTGCACAATGCCTTCATTTGTGCAACAGTTGTTTGTGAAAATTGTTTTATGATTGAATTGTCCTTAGTTGCCACCTAGCATCTGTAGTCACACAACAAAAAAATAAAGAAAATTGGGTACTAAATGAAAGATGGTTAGGAGCTATAGTGTCCCAATATGTGACCCAATAATGTAACACACTTAAAGAAATATCACACAGAGGGTTAGAATGCCTACTGTATTTTGTTGGAGTTGTAGGACTATGCATTTTTGTCAGCTAATCCACATCTGGTTTAACAGAATTTAATTCCACTATTCAGAAGGTTATGTAAGGAGTACATTTTACATACCTATAGACTCATAGATTTGTTTTCAGTGCATGTGGAATTTGCGTAATGTGCACATTTCTTTGTCCTCAGATAAACTTCTGACTTAAACTATAGATGTTTGCCCCGTCGTTTTTTTAAGTTCCACTTTATGAAAAGGGCTTAGTGCCTGCAGCAGGGTATCTACCTAACAATTCCTCTTACCCTTTATTCCCCCTTTTCATTTAGCTGTTTCCCATGCAGATTACAAAAGATCTTTTCAGATAAACTTTCATCTTAATCTTCTCAAACATGTATTCTGATGTCACTAAGGGAGGATTAGCTGACATGTAAATTCAGGTTTTGTGCTTTTATACCTTGGAATAAAATGCTATTTGATAATCGGGGTAGTATACGAACAAATGGAGATGGTCATCTTGCTATGCGTTATTATGAAGAAATCTGTTAAATAAATATTTCACTAGAGGGGGTCCTGGAATCCTGTGGCATTTTGCTATAGAATTTCATGTGAAATTGAAATGAATAGGAACATGTAGAAGGGAGACACTGTGCCACACAAGATGGCAATCTGTGCTGTGCGGACGTGCTGAAAACACCAGCGGCCTCCAACAGAGGCCCAGATGTGGGTTTACAATGCATTTTGGTATCCTAAATTATACTTTTAAGTTATTTTATACAAGAGTGTCCTGTGACTTCCCACAGTGCTTTTTTTTAAAGCTTACTAACAAGTAGATGCACCGCTTTGGTAATTTGCAACATATCAGAAGTACACAGGCTATTTACCTGTGACTGTGTGATAAAGATCTGCAAAACGAAGTACTGCAGATGAATTGGTGAAAAGAAAAAAAAAATGCAGTAATTTTTGTCTGTGCCACCAACTAGTCAGTTTCCCCACTTTTGTTTGCTCTATATTTAAGGACACCATTTTTGCAGTAGCTAAGCAGTTGGAGGAAATTGGTAATTTTGGTAATGATATACAGGCAGTCACAGAAGATAGGTTCTTTAGATTTGTTCTTACCTTGAATTTGTATGCAAGTTGGAACGGGTAAATTTTTTTAAGTGCTAAAAATTGTTTTTGGATAGCATAGGGATAGCACCCCTGTAACATTTGTTTTGCTGTCTATGTCCCTGTTTCGAATTTCACCTCACTTTCTGTCCTGTGACAATTGGATTTTGAAAATATTGAGTCGTTATAGAAACCAGGATTGGTGATAAAGCTTCAGACCGGTTTCCCATGATAACTCTTACAGGAGTGAAATTCCCTTCCTAGGGGTAGATTTCCTCTCACTTCCTGTTGTCTCCCTGCGTTTGTGTATGAGTCAGATGTATATAACTCTGTATATAGATTTACGTGGTTAAAATATGCAGCCTATACTAAACAGAGAAGGGCCTGGATGGAGTTAGCCCTTAAAGTGGTTGTTAACCCAATTGCCCCCAATTAATCTGGCTCACAGTACATGGTTCCCTAAATAGTGCAGCGTCTTTCTTACTTTTTTTTTTTTGTGTAAATACCTTTTTTCAAACCGATTTAGCGTTGTCACCTGTCCTATATTCTCCCTTGTCTCGAGTCGAGTAGGAGGGATACAGATTCCTTCTGACATATGCAAGATACATCAGAAGAGGAAGCTGTGATCTTCCACCCTGTGGCCATGCAGCTCCGATTGGCGCTGCACCGGTCACATGACTTTGACAAAAATAAATAATCAAAATCATGTGTAAACGCTCCAGAAACATTGCAGACAGTGCACAAATGATATCTATCTTGTTAAAACAATTAGATTTCCTGTAAAATGAATTTTGTGGGCGGGGCAGAGTTACTGGTGAATGACAGGTAGTTTCATTTTTGCTGACTTGTGAAGTGTGTACGGTGAGGGGCAGGGTTGGGAGTGAAGGAGATCATTTTTATCGCTCATGACTATAAAGAGTGAGGGGGAGATGAAGACGGGCACAGAGGAGGACAGGAGAGCTGCGGGTTACGCAGACACGCACTGTGACAACTATCTCTTGGCTCAGCAGACATAATTGGAGTCTGTACTGGGGGGGGGGGGGGGGTTAGGACCTGGCATTTTCAAACCGGTATTGTAGGAGATACAGAGGGATAATTTAAAAAGCAAAAGCACCATGCTACCAATTTCAATATTTTTTTGGGTTAACAAACGCTTAAAAGCCAAGTTAACATTTTCCAGAAAATGGCTTATGCAGTCCAGGCGCCCCAGTAGGCGTTATATATATATACAGTGTCTTGCGAAAGTATTCGGCCCCCTTGAACTTTTCAACCTTTTTACACATTTCAGGCTTCAAACATAAACATATAACATTTTTTTTTTGTGAAGAATCACCAACAAGTGGGACACAATTGTGAAGTGGAACGAAATCTATTGGATTGTTGAAACTTTTTTAACTAATAAAAAAATGAAAAGTGGGGCGTGCAAAATTATTCGGCCCCCTTGCGTTAATACTTTGTAGAGCCACCTTTTGCTGCGATTACAGCTGCAAGTCGCTTGGGGTATGTCTCTATCAGTTTTGCACATTGAGAAACTGAAATTCTTGCCCATTCTTCCTTGCAAAACAGCTCAAGCTCAGTGAGGTTGGATGGAGAGCGTTTGTGAACAGCAGTTTTCAGCTCTTTCCACAGATTCTCGATTGGATTCAGGTCTGGACTTTGACTTGGCCATTCTAACACCTGGATACGTTTATTTGTGAACCATTCCTTTGTAGATTTTGCTGTATGTTTGGGATCATTGTCTTGTTGGAAGATAAATCTCCGTCCCAGTTTCAGGTCTTTTGCAGACTCCAACAGGTTTTCATCCAGAATGGTCCTGTATTTGGCTGCATCCATCTTCCCCTCATTTTTAACCATCTCCCCTGTCCCTGCTGAAGAAAAGCAGGCCCAAACCATGATGCTGCCACCACCATGTTTGACAGTGGGGATGGTGTGTTGAGTGTGATGAGCTGTGTTGCTTTTACGCCAAACATATCATTTTGCATTGTGGCCAAAAAGTTCGATTTTGGTTTCATCGGACCAGAGCACCTTCTTCCACATGTTTGGTGTGTCTCCCAGGTGGCTTGTGGCAAACTTTAGACGAGACTTTTTATGGATATCTTTGAGAAATGGCTTTCTTCTTGCCACTCTTCCATAAAGGCCAGATTTGTGCAGTGTACGACTGATTGTTGTCCTAT
Organism: Lithobates septentrionalis; assembly: GCA_037952835.1. Lineage (NCBI taxonomy): Eukaryota > Metazoa > Chordata > Amphibia > Anura > Ranidae > Lithobates > Lithobates septentrionalis. The sequence goes on from JBBDGP010004023.1 coordinate 307,384, forward strand.
GGACAGACTCTCCCACCTCAGCTGTAGTTCTCTGCAGTTCATCCAGAGTGATCATGGGCCTCTTGGCTGCATCTCTGATCAGTCTTCTCCTTATCTGAGCTGAAAGTTTAGAGGGACAGCCAGGTCTTGGTAGCTTTGCAGTGGTCTGATACTCCTTCCATTTCAAAATGATCGCTTGCACAGTGCTCCTTGGGATGTTTAAAGCTTGGGAAATCTTTTTGTATCCAAATCCGGCTTTAAACTTCTCCACAACAGTATTACGGACCTGCCTGGTGTGTTCCTTGGTCTTCATGATGCTCTCTGCGCTTTCAACAGAACCCTGAGACTATCACAGAGCAGGTGCATTTATACAGAGACTTGATTACACACAGGTGGATTCTATTTATCACCATCAGTCATTTAGGACAACATTGGATCATTCAGAGATCCTCGCTGAACTTCTGGAGTGAGTTTGCTGCACTGAAAGTAAAGGGGCCGAATAATTTTGCACGCACCACTTTTCAGTTTTTTTATTTGCTAAAAAAGTTTAAAATATCCAATAGATTTCGTTCCACTTCACAATTGTGTCCCACTTGTTGGTGATTCTTCACAAAAAATTAAAATTGTATATCTTTATGTTTGAAGCCTGAAATGTGGCAAAAGGTTGAAAAGTTCAAGGGGGCCGAATACTTTTGCAAGGCACTGTATGTGTGTGTGTGTGTGTATATGTGTGTGTGTGTGTGTGTGTGTGTGTGTGTGTGTGTGTATATATATATATATATATATATATATATATATATATATATATATATATATATATATATATACATACACATACTGCTCAAAAAAATTAAAGGAACATTTTGAAAACACATCAGATCTCAGTGGGGAAAAATATGCTGGATAGCTATACTGATATGGACTTGGTAATGTGTTAGGAATGAAAAGATGCCACATCGTTTGGCAATGAAAATGATCAATCTACAGAGGGCTGAATTGAAAGACCCCCCCGAAAATCGAAGTGAAAAAATGATGCAGCAGGCTAGTCCGTTTTTCTGAAATTTCATTGCAGCAACTCAAAATGGTAATGGACAACATCGGGGCATTCTAATGAGACGACAGATGGTATCCTGGGGTATTTCCTCCCAGATCTGGACCAGGCCATCACTGAGCTCCTGAATGGAAGAGGTGCAACCTGGCAGTGTTGGATGGACCAAAACATAATGTCCCAGAGGTGTTCCATTGGACTTTGGTCAGGTGAGCGTGGGGGCCATTCAGTGGTATCAATTCCTTTCTCCTCCAGGAACTGGCTGCATACTCTCCCCTCATGGGGTCAGGAACCCAGGACCCACTGCACCAGCGTATGGTCTGACAATGGGTTTTCATCCTGCTACCTAATGTCAGTCTGTTTCTGATTGGTGGTCTGCTGGGCGTCATTTTGTAGGGCTCCGGCAGTGCTTATCCTGTTCCTCCTGGCACAAAGGAGCAGACACTGGTCCTGTTGATCAGTTAAGGACCTTCTATGGCCCTGCCCAGCTCTTCTAGAGCCTGTCTCCTGGAATCTCCTTCCATTCTCTTGAGTCTCTGCTTGGAGACATGGCAAACCTTCTGGCAATGACACATATTGATGTGCCATCCTGGAGGAGTTGGACTGCCTGAGCAACCTCTATAGGGTCCAGGTATCGCCTCATGCTACCAGTAGTGACACTGACCCTAGCCAAATGCAAAACTGGTGAAAAACCATCAGAAAAGATGAGTAGGGAAAAAGTCAGTGGCCTCCACCTGTAAAACCGTTCCTGTTTTTGGAGGTCGTCTCATTGTTGCCCATCTAGTGCACTTGTTAATTTCATTAACACCAAAGCAGCTGAAACTGATTAACATTCCCTCTGCTACTTGCCTGACCAGGTCAATATCCCAAAAGTTTAATTGACTTGATGCTATAAGCTGATTAAAAAGTGTTCCTTTAATTTTTTTGAGGTGTGTGTGTAAAACGTATTTGATCCCCTGTTGATTTTGTACGTTTTGTCAGTGGGCAAAGAAATGATCAGTCTAGAATTTTAATGTGAGACCCTGAAGCGAGGGGAGAAACTATCTGCGACGTGCACGCGCTAAATGTTTAGACTTTACAACCCCTTTAACAGTGAGACAGAATAACAAAAAATCCAGAAAAACACATTTTAAAAAAAAGTTATAAATTGATTCGCATTTTAATGAGTGAAATAAGTATTTGACCCCATCGTAAAACATGACTTTTGTACTTGGTGGTAAAACCGTTGTTGGCAATCACAAAGGTCAGATGTTTCTTGTAGTTGGCCCCCAGGCTTGCACATACCTCAGGAGGGATTTTGTCCCACTCCTTTTTGCAGATCTTCTCCAAGTTCAAGGCATAGTGTGTTACCAATTGTTTTCTTGGTGACTATGGTCCCAGCTGCCTTGAGATCATTGACAAGATTCTCCCGTGTAGTTCTGGGTTGATTCCTCACCATCTTCATGATCATTGAAACTCCACGAGGTGAGATCTTGCATGAAGCCCCAGACCGTTTGACAGTTATCTTGTGTTTCTTCCATTTGCGAATAATCGCACCAACCGTTTTCGCCCTCTCACCAAGCTGCTTGGCGATGGTCTTGTAGCCCATTCCAGCCTTGTGTACGTCTATCATCTTGTCCCCGACATCCTTGGGCAGCTCTTTGGTCTTGGTCTTTGGCCACGGTGGAGAAATTGGAATCTGATTACTTCTGTGGACAGGTGTCTTTTATAGAGGTAACAAACTGAGATTAGGAGCACTCCCTTTAAGAGAATACTTATTTCACTCATTAAAATGCAAATCAATTTATAACTTTTTTGAAATGCGTTTTTCTGGATATTTTTGTTCTGTCTCACTGTTAAAATAAACTTACCATTCAAATTCTAGACTGATTATTTCTTTGTCAGTGTGCAAACATACAAGCAGGGGATCAAATACTTTTTACCTTACTGTACATACATACACACTATATTACCATAAGTATTGGGACACCTGCCTTTTCACGCACATGAACTTTGATGGTATCCCAGTCTTAGTCCGTAGGGTTCAATATTGAGTTGGCCCACCGTTTGCAGCTATAACCACTTTAACTTTTCTGGGAAGGCTGGCCACAAGGTTTGTAAGAAAAAAAGCTGCGCTATATAAATGGTGATCAAAAAAATGTGACTTAGAGTATTTATCTAAACGGATAGAGATGTGAAAGCTCCATACGTCACACTATTACATAAATATTTGAATGCATTCACAAGTGAAATGTGCAGAAAATGATTGAATAATGAAACAAACAAAGTGAATATCAAAAACTTCTCAAACAGGTTGAGTCCCCTCCAATGGGCTATTAAATAGAAGCCCCACTAAATATACAGTTCATAGTGATCTTCCAAGTGGTGATATTTCAGCCCTCTAAATAGTAGTGACATACGACCACAACACCAAGGGAGATGTGATGGAGTGCGACAAGAAAGTTCCTCCACCTGTAATATTACTGCCGCTTACCAGCTTTTAAAAGATCTCTTGTTTAAGGAGATCGTAAGTGCCTGTGGCTCTTTTCCCCAGTCCTGGGTCTTTGAACTTGAATGGCTAGATGTCACCGGACTCTCTAAGCGGAGTATCCTCTGTACAGCAGATGTACGCTCATTCCCATGAAAGAACATAAAGGTTTCCATAGTGTAACTCGTTTAAAAATTGCATTTATTAAAAATGATAAAGTATTGCACTTGCAGGTTTTGCCGTATACAAATAGCATTATGTATATAAAGCACGAGCCGGCCGTCTCCCGATTGCTGTCTGTTGCTTCCGGGACTTGAATTTTTGACCATTCTTCCAGATGTATTTGTGAGGTCATGCAATGATGTTGGACAAGAAGACCTGGCTCACAGTCTCCGCTCTAATTCATCCCAAAAGTGTTCTATTCGGTTGAGGTCAAGACTCTGTGCAGCCCAGTCAAGTTCCTCCACCCCTCGCTCATCCATATCTTTATGGACCTTGCTTTGTGCACTGGTCCAAATCATTTGGTGGAGGGGGATTATGGTGTGGGGTTGCTTTTCAGGGGTTGGGCTTGGCCCCTTGGTTCCAGTTAATATATTCAAGTGATTCTCAAAAAATGTAAATATCAAAAAGTTTATTTCAGTACTTCTATTCAAAAAGTAAAACTTCTATATTATATAGATTCATTACACACAGACTGATATATTTAAAGAATTTTTATTTTATTTTTGAGGATTATGGCTTACAGCTAGTGAAAACCCAAAATTTCGGAAAATTAGAATATTACATAAGACCAATTAAAAAAAAAAAAGATTTTTAATACATAAATGTTGGCTTACTGAAAAATATGTCCATGTACAGTATAGTATGCACTCTCAATACTTGGTCGGGGGTCCTTTTGCATGAATTACTGCATCAATGTGGCGTGGCAAAGAGGCGATCAATCTGGCACTGCTGAGGTGTTATGGAAGACCAGGTTGCTTTGATGGCGGCCTTCAGCTCATCTACATTGTTGGATCTGGTGTCTCATCTTCCTCTTGACCATACCCCACAGGTTTTCTATAGGGTTTAGGTCAGGTGAGTTTGCTGGCCAATCAAGCACAGTGTTACCATGATCATTAAATTAGGTATTGGTGCTTTCATCCGAAATGAGGAATTTAGACCACTGAGCCAACAGTCCAGTTTTTTTTCTCCTTAGCCCAGGTAAGACGCTTTTGTCTCTGGTTTAGGAGTGGCTTGACACAAGGAATGCGACAGTTGTAGTCAATGTCCTGGATTCTGTGTGTGGTGGCTCTTGAAGCACTGACACCAGCCATAGTCCACTCCTTGTTAATCTCCCCCAAATTCTTAAATGGCCTTTGCTTCACAATCCTCTCAAGACTGTTTTTATCCCTGTTGCTTGTGCACCTTTTTCTACCACACATTTTTCCTTCTACTCAACTTTTAATTAATATGCTTGGATACAGCACTCTGTGAACAGACAGCTTCTTTAGCAATTACCTTTTGTGACTTGCCTTCCTTTGTGGAGGGTGTCAATGACTGTCTTCTGGACAACTGTGAAGTCAGTAGTCTTCCCCGTGATTGTGTAACCTACTGAACCAGACTGAGAGACCATTGAAAGGCTCAGAAAGCCTTTACAGGCGTTTTTTAAATTTAATTATAAACAAAAGGTAAAAATTCTCAGCGCTGCCCTGCACTGTTCAAGTGTGAAGTGTAAAAATGACTAGTATGTGCATATAATATATACATGTCTCTTAGGTGCTCAGTCTAGATATGAAGTTCAATTCATAGGTGATGTAGATCAGGGCTTGTCAACCCGTGGTACGCGTACCCCTGGGGGTACGTGCACCAAGGGCAGGGGGTACGCTGCTGTGCGGGCCGATCTGATGACGGGTAAATTGAGGACACAGCCACCCCTGCTATAACAAGTAATTTCCCTGCACTTCTGGAAATGGTTGCTAGGGCCGGCCCCACCTGGCATCTAGCAACCAGTGACATCAGACTCGCTCTCTGACAGTGAGGCCGGGAGGGAAGCCAGTGCCTAGTACTGCACTGTTCCCTTGGCATCTCCTCCTTCTCCGATGCCCAGCAGCAAACAGCAGGGACTGGTGTGTGACTCTCCAGAGTCCAGACAGTGTCTCCTCACCACCCACCTCCTTCTCCGGCGCCCGTGGCCTGCCACCCAACAGCATGGAGAGGGAGTGACAGCAGCCTGGACTGGTCATCTGGTGTGCTGCTGCTGGATCAGATCAACGGCTGCCCGAGTGCCTGACTTCACCTTCCGCCCACAGCCCAACTCACTGTCTGAGGGACCACTCACCAGAGGGGATATTGGAACTTGGAAGGTGAGGGGAAAAAGTAATGAAGGTGACAGTCCTACAGGTGGACACTGGACAGTAATGAAGATGACAAGTGTATTCGGTGAGGGGAAGGTGACACGGGAACATGGGTGGCAAGTGACACACTGCATCTGGTGGTAGGCTAGGGGTGGCAAATGACACACTGCATCTGGTGGCAGGTAACGATGGCAAGTGACATGGCTGCAGGTGGCAAGTGGCACACTGCATCTGGTGGCAGACCAAGGGTGGCAAGTGGCACACTGCATCAGGCTGCGGGTGGCAAGTGGCACACTGCATCTGGCGACAGTGGCAAGTGTCGCGCTGCATCTGGCGGCAGGCGACAGTGGCAAGTGTCGCGCTGCATCTGGCGACTGTGGCAAGTGACGCGCTGCATCTGACGGCAGGCAACAGTGGCAAGTGATGAGCTGCATTTGGTAGCAGGCAACGGTGGCAAGCTGCATTTGATGGCAAGCGACATGCTCAGGGTTCCCACTGATTCTACATTATAGTGCGTTGAAGTATTTCTTTTTATATTACAATGTAGTAATACAAATAATGTGATTTGATCATCCTGACACCATATCAAGCATGGTATTGGGATGATCTAAGTGCCAACACCAGCCATTTGCCCAAAAAAACACCCGCCGCTGAATTGCCCATCATCCCCAAGATTACACCCCCCCCCATCTTTTTTTGGGAAGGGAATGTCCCTGAATGGCAGTTTGGAAAGGTGGTCACCCTACGCCCGCTGCTACAGATTTATATTTGCAGAGCTGCCTGCAGCGGAGCGGTACAAGTGTGCAGAGTGCGCTCCTGCACCCGGCCAGTGTTACTCACACAGACACTTCACTGTTGGATGGAGTGTTCTCAGCCAGACATGAGCTTCCTAGTCCCCGCCAAGCGTGATGTCATTCAGAGGCTGGGAGTGTGGGATGGCTGAGGAGTGCTGCCGCTGTTACCTACTTGGAGCGTCCACTGTCATGGACAAGTGACTGAGCAGAGGCTGATAACATTGCTGATTGTACTGCTGTGGCTTATCTTTGTGCTCCTACTGTAGTGCCTAACTTTTTTTTTTTTTTTTTTGGGAGGGGGGTTTAACCACTTCAATACAGGGCACTTATACACCTTTCTGTCCAGACCAATTTTCAGCTTTCAGCGCTGTCGCAGTTTGAATGACAATTACATGGTCATACAATACTGTACTCAAACTAAATTTTTATCATTTTGTTCCCACAAATAGAGCTTTCTTTTGGTGATATTTGATCACCTCTGCGGTTTTTATTTTTTGCGAAGCAAATAAAAAAAAGACCTGGGGGTCCTGGGTAGGATCCGAGGGGGGACTGTGCTGATAAACAATCAGCACAGACCCCCCCCCCTGTCAGGAGAGCAGCCGATCGGCTCTCCTCTACTCGCCTCTGTCAGACGCAAGTGAGGAAAAGCCGATCACCGGCTCTTCCTATTTACATCGTGATCAACCGTGATTGGACATGGCTGATCACGTGGTAAAGAGTCTCCATCAGAGACTCTTTACCTAGATCAGTGTTGCGGGGTGTCAGACTTACACCCCGCAACAACGATCGCCGTGATGCACGCCCCCGGCGGCGCGCAGCGGCTCAATATCCTGCGGACGTCATATGACGCCCAGTCAGGGTATTGAAACAACTTTGCTGCCGTCATTCTGCTATATGGCGGGCGGCAAGTGGTTAATTACTCTACAATGCTATTTGTAATATGCAGCATGAAGGAGGTTAATGTATTGCCATTGGTCGCTGATGCCTTAGGGGGCAATGGCAATTAACCCTTTTGTGCTGCATTAGTGGCACCAGTGGCAGTGCTAATTAACCCCCTTATGATGTAGCATAAAGGGGTTAATAAACACTGACCATGGGCCACTAATGCAGCACAAAGGGGTTCATTATTGCCACTGGTCACTAATGTATCAGTGACCAATGGCAATACATTAACCCCTTGTGCTGCATATTACAAATGGCATTGTAGATTAATTAACCCCTTTCCCTCCCCCAAACAGTTAAAGTGGATGTAAAGGAGGTTTTTCACCTTCATGCATTCTATGGACTCTGGTAGGCAGCACTGATGGGCACTGGTGAGGCTGCATTTGATGTTTTTGCACACAAACAAAAACATCACAAACACACAAAAATCATCACAAACACATACTGACATGACACCCAAATAGAAATTACTTTCTCGAGACGGGTACTTTTTTTTTTTTAGATCTGCAGGGGTAATTCACCGTAAAAGGTTGAGAAACACTGATGAGGATGACTGTGGTCTCCTATGGAGGCTAGGCTGCCTACACTCGGGTCTGGGAACCCGCACTGTAAAGAAGGGAGGGGGAGAGAGAGGTGCCAGGCAACCAGTGGTGTAGCACAGTTTAACCACTTCAGCCCTGGAAGATTTTACCCCCTTCCTGACCAGAGCACTTTTTACAATTTGGCACTGCGTCTCTTTAAATGGCAATTGCACGGTCATGCAATGCTGTACCAAAACAATTTGAGTCCTTTTTTTTCCCCATAAATAGAGCTTTCTTTTGGTGGCATTTGATCACCTCTGCGGTTTTTATTTCTTTTTCATACATCATGGGACACAGAGTCAGGCTAATATTTATTACCTGCTGGGTTATACTCCATCATTAGGTGAATGGACACTGGTAGCCCAAAGGTCTTCAGACAGGAAGTGATCCCCTATATTGCTCCTGCCGTACAGGAAGTACTTTAGTTATTTACTGTCTGCAAGGTGGATGGCACAGTTTGTTTGAGCTCTGGGAGCTCCAGGTCTCTAGTCCCACAGACAGTTCCAAAATGAATCAAGGGATTGACCAATCGGATCCATTTGACACAGGCTTTTATGCTTAGATAAATGGTACCCGACCCTTGCAAAGAGACTTCAGATCCTGTGAGTTTTTGCCTGTAATGTGGCCTCCGGGCGCTGGGCACTACAGCGATGAGGCAATTCTTGCAGGGTGCTGTACAGGTCCAAGGGAGTGGACCCTAAACATGAAAGGGTACCCAGTCCTTGAATGTCCAAGTGACAGGAACCCATCATGAAGGATGAAGAGTGGGCCCTTAGTTTCTAAGTGGTCCTGCGCCTGGACGGGTAAGTGAAAACCCTTTATTTTATTATTGTGGGGTGTCCCAGTGATTGTAACAGTCAAACTAGCTAAAGGCTGGACACCTGTGTTCAGTGACCATACAGGGGAGTTCTGGGCTAGCTGTGGGTATTTGCAAAGTGTACCATTTTTTTTGCTTGTGTCTGGCTGTTATTTTACCTGTATGATGGCGCACGAAAGTGCACCACTTTGCCATGGCGCACGTGTGTTGGCAAGAGCGCCGCTGGGCTCAGCGGTTTGTTTTGTGGCCATGGCGCACGCGGCTTCGCTGCACATGTGCCTTAGCCTTTATCTGGGCGCACAAAGATTTGCGTTGCACGCAAATACATTCACGCCCGCTCGCCGCATAGAACGTTCCGGCGCACACCCAGCTTATTTAAGCTGTGCAGGCCAAACAATGTGGTGCTTCCAGAAGGCAGCTGTGGAACACAGAGCAGGCTCTGAACAGACATTTACAGTGTTTCATTTTTCCTTACCCGGGTCACGTGAGTCACCAGGTGTTGCTTGGCAGGCTAAAGGTACTTAGCAGGATTGTTGCATAGGGGCTTGGTGAGCCCTATTAAAGGGTCTCCCTTCTGAGGTGTTTTAAGTACACCCAAGTACTCTTTGTTTGCGACATTGAATGTCTTCCAAAAAGAGGAGGGACTAACACCATAGGGAAGGGCACATCTATGTCATCAGTAGTTCCTGATGAACCTAGTCGTATCCCTAGTGTCGTATCCCCTGAAAGACCAGAGGCTCCCGGGCAATCTGAGCTGCTGCGCCTATCTGGTACTGTCCTCAGCGCTAGCCAGGTTAGAGCACAGGATTGCCAGCATGATTGCCTCCATCCCGCAGGGTGGCAGGAAGCGTGACAAATCCCCCTCCCTAGAGTCTCCTAATCTGGAGCAGGAATGGGTTGAGGATGGGCAAGAGCTTAAAGCTCAGGATTCGGTGGAGTGCCCGGCAGATGAGTCTGCTTCTGAGCAATCTGGACAAGAAGATATCTACTGGATGTCTGCCTCTCAGTCGCAGAGGCTTTTGATCCTGACTCTGACCGAAATGGTTCGTTCTGCCTTTGTTGCCTCTTGCAGAGGTGACTGAGCCCCTCTGGTCCTCTTTGGGATCTCTGAGACCTTTTCAGGTCGCACAGACTTTCCTGCTATACCCCCTGTTGAAACAGGAGGTGTATGCTGATTGGGAACATCCTGACAGGACTTTTTTTTTGCCTCCTAAAAAGGTTTTCCCTTTTATATCCCATGGATAAAAAGTTTGTTAAAAAATGGAGCATAGCAGCCATAGATGCAGTCTCTTCCTTTAAACAAGAACTTAACTTGTCCGGTAGAGAACGCACAGGGCTTGAAAGACCCTGTTGACAAGAAATTTGAGTAATTTTTAAAGGCTTCCTTTTCGTGAGACTGACGATAGATGGGTCATGGACGCTTCCACGTCTCCCCGATCTACTGTCTCAAGGTCCTATATTCCACCTCAATTTACAGTCGCTAAATTTGACAGCCCTGGCTATTGAAGCCAGGGTGTTAAAGGACTGTGGCATCTAGGGACGAGTGGTGTCTACTAGTAAACGCTAGAAAATCTGTCACTAGGAAGATTTATCATAAGGTCTGGAAGACTAATATTGCTTGGTGTGAAGCCAGAAAATGGCATCCTCGGAAATATGTGATTGGGAGAATTCTCTTTTCTATAGTCAGCTGTGGAAATCAAATTGGCTTTGAGTACAATCAGAGGTCAGGTTTCGGCCCTTTTAGTATTATTCCAAAGGCCTCCCATTCACTGATCCGAACCTTTATGCACGGGGCAACTCCCTTGTTTCCCCCATTAGGTCACCTATGTGTCCTTGGGACTTGAACTTGGTGTCTGTGTTACAGAAACAACCATTTGAACCTATTAAGAAAATTACATTAGACTTGCTGTCACGCAAGCTAGCCTTACTGATAGCTATCACCTCGGCTAGAAGAGTGTCGGAGTTGGCGGCCCTTTCATGCAGGGAACTGTACTTGATCCTTCACCATGAGAGTCGTGCCAAAGGTATTATCGGCCTTTCATTTAAATTAGGACATTATTTTGCCTTATTTTTTCTCTCAGCCTCGTTTTGGCGGAGGAGAGATGACTGCATTCTTTGGACGTTGTCCTGGCAGGGACAAGGTTTATCTGTCTAGATCTGCAGAGATCTGAGGATCAGACTCTTGGTAAAAAAAAAAAGGACCCAAGAAGGGGCAGGCGCTTCCATTGCCAATTGGGTCCGTCAGTTGGTCAAACATAAAGCTCCTCCCTTTAGGGTGAGAGCTCATTCTACCAGTGGTGTAGGAATCTCCTGGGCTTTTCATCATCAGGTATCTGTGGCTCAGATTTGTAAGGCTGCTACCTGGTTTTCAGTGCACACGTTCACAAAATTTTATCCAGTGGATGTTCGAGTGAAGGTTTGCCTTTCGGCCGCAGTGTACTGCGGGCTGCCATATAAGTTCTGATGGCTATTGTGTGGCAGGGTGTCTCCCTCCCCTCAAGTCTATTGCTCTGGGACGTCCCAGAAGGTAATGAATGTTATGCCTCGTTTCCACTGAGCGGATCGGTTCTGTTCGGTTCGGTACGGTACGCTATTTTGGGTGTTTCCATTATGAAAGCGGCCCATACAACCGAACCGAACCGCTCCATCCAGGGTCCTGCTTCAGATGTGGGGCCATAGAAAATGGAACGGTTCGGTTAGGGCGGAGCTACGATACATTCCACTGATTGGCTGACAGAAAACCCTCTGCTGTGCTATGCTGAGGCATTTTTTCTAAACCCTGTATAGCCCCTTGTGGTCCCACTTGCAGTGGAAACGCTCACCAGAATAGACCGGACCATTCTAAGCCATTCAAACTGTACCGACCCGAACCGATCTGCTCAGTGGAAACTGGGCATTAGCCAGACTGTGTCCCATGATGTATGAAAAAGAAAATAGGATTTTTACGTCATACTTACCTGTAAAATCCTTTTCTTTGCATACATCATGGGACACAGAGATCCCTCTCCTCTTTTTTGAAGATTTAGTGCTTGCTACAAAACCTAAAGTACTGCCTGTATGGGAGGGGAGGGGTTATATAGGGGATCACTTCCTGTCTGAAGACCTTTTGGTTTACCAGTGTCCATTCACCTAATGATGGAGTATAACCCAGCAGGTAATGAATATTAGCCTGACTCTGTGTCCCATGTTGTACTTAAAGAAAAGAATTTTACAGGTAAGTATGATGTAAAAATCCTATTTTTTTTGTGCTATAAACAAAAAAAAGTGACAATTTTTTTGCTAGAATAAATATCCCCCAAATTAAAAAAAAAATTCTTCCATCAGTTTAGGCCAATATGTATTCTACGTATTTTTTGTAAAAAAAAATCGCAATAGGCATATATTGATTGGTTTGCGCAAAAGTTATAGCATCTACAAAGTATGGGAAAGAATTATGACATTTTTATTTAATATTTTTTTTTACTAGTAATGGCGATGATCTGCGATTTTTAGCGGTATTGCGACATTGTGATGGACAGATCGGAGACTTTTGACACATTTTTGGGACCATTGACACAGAGCGAACAGTGCTATAAATGTGCACTGATTACTGTATCAATGTCACTGGCAGGGAAGGGGTTAACACTAGGAGGCGATCAAGGGGTTAACTGTGTTCCCTCACTGTGTTCTAACTGTGTGGGGATGGGACTAACTAGAAGAGATGACAGATCGTGCTGTCCCTACTTTGTAGGAACACCTGATCTGTCTTCTCTCCTCTGATAGCACAGCGATTTGTGTGTTTTTCTCACACACAAATTCTCGTGCAGGCGATCGCATGTGGCCGGCGGCGATTGGGCCTGCCGACCACGTGCATCGGGTCCCCCGCTGTGCAGTGGATGCGTGCCTCCGGCGGCGCTCACACGCCCTCTGGTGGCTCTCCTGGGCAACGATGTATATTATAATATAATATGGGATTTCGCCCAGGAGAGCCATTCTGCCGCAGTATATCTGCATGAGCCGGCCGGGAACCAGTTAATATGGAGATGTATTAAAAAAAAAAAAATCAGTTAAAGGTTCCACTCACAAGGTGACAAACAATGCCCTGACAGGCTCTGGGAGTTATCCTGCACGGGATCTAAGAAACAGGCCTTGCCTGAACGGCGGCTCTGAAGGGGGAGAGTAGGAGGATGCTGAGAGAGCATGAGCTGTCAAGAGCCGGTGGAGTAACCAGTCGGGACACGTTTCAGAGGCTACTCATGCCTCCTTCCTCAGCCGATGAGGACTGTTTCTTAGATCCCCTGCAGGATCACTCCCAGAGCCTGTCAGGGCATTGCTTGTCACCCTGTGAGTAGAACCTTTTTATTCTGTGTTTTTGTAATTTTTTTTTCATATACAGGTAAAAGCCAGTAAATTAGAATATTTTGAAAAACTTGATTTATTTCAGTAATTGCATTCAAAAGGTGTAACTTGTACATTATATTTATTCATTGCACACAGACTGATGCATTCAAATGTTTATTTCATTTAATTTTGATGATTTGAAGTGGCAACAAATGAAAATCCAAAATTCCGTGTGTCACAAAATTAGAATATTACTTAAGGCTAATACAAAAAAGGGATTTTTTAGAAATGTTGGCCAACTGAAAAGTATGAAAATGAAAAATATGAGCATGTACAATACTCAATACTTGGTTGGAGCTCCTTTTGCCTCAATTACTGCATTAATGCGGCGTGGCATGGAGTCGATGAGTTTCTGGCACTGCTCAGGTGTTATGAGAGCCCAGGTTGCTCTGATAGTGGCCTTCAACTCTTCTGCGTTGTTGGGTCTGGCATTCTGCATCTTCCTTTTCACAATACCCCACAGATTTTCTATGGGGCTAAGGTCAGGGGAGTTGGCTGGCCAATTTAGAACAGAAATACCATGGTCCGTAAACCAGGCACGGGTAGATTTTGCGCTGTGTGCAGGCGCCAAGTCCTGTTGGAACCTGAAATCTCCATCTCCATAGAGCAGGTCAGCAGCAGGAAGCATGAAGTGCTCTAAAACTTGCTGGTAGACGGCTGCGTTGACCCTGGATCTCAGGAAACAGAGTGAACCGACACCAGCAGATGAGATAGCACCCCAAACCATCACTGATGGTGGAAACTTTACACTAGACTTCAGGCAACGTGGATCCTGTGCCTCTCCTGTCTTCCTCCAGACTCTGGGACCTCAATTTCCAAAGGAAATGCAAAATTTGCTTTCGTCAGAAAACATGACTTTGGACCACTCAGCAGCAGTCCAGCTCTTTTTTTCCTTAGCCCAGGTGAGACGCTTTTCGCGCTGTTTCTTGGTCAACAGTGGCTTGACACGAGGTATGCGGCAGTTGAAACCCATGTCTTTCAAGCGTCTCTTGGTGGTGGATCTTGAAGCACTGACTCCAGCAGCTGTCCACTCCTTGTGAATCTCCCCCACATTTTTGAAGGGGTTTTTTTTCACAATCTTGACTAGGGCGCGGTGATCCCTATCGCTTGTACACTTTTTCTGACCACAGTTTTTCCTTCCCTTTGCCTCTCTATTAATGTGTTTGGACACAGAGCTCTGAGAACAGCCAGCCTCTTCAGCAATAACCTTTTGTATCTTTCCCTCCTTGTGCAATGTGTCGATGGTCGCCTTTTGGACAGCTGTCAAATCTGAAGTCTTCCCCATGTTTGTGTAGGCTTCAGAACTGGACTGAGAGACCATTTAAAGCCCTTTGCAGGTGTTTTGAGTTAATCAGCTGATTAGTTTGTGGCACCAGGTGTCTTCAAAATTTAACCCTTACACAATATTCTAATTTTGTGACACACGGAATTTTGGATTTTCATTTGTTGCCACTTCAAATCATCAAAATTAAATGAAATAAACATTTGAATGCATCAGTCTGTGTGCAATGAATAAATATAATGTACAAGTTACACCTTTTGAATGCAATTACTGAAATAAATCAAGTTTTTCAAAATATTCTAATTTACTGGCTTTTACCTGTACATCTCCATATTAAACTGTGCTACATCATTGGTTGCCTGGCACCTCTCTCCCTCCCCCCTTCTTGCGTTTTAAATTAGCTGATTAGAGTGTGACACCATGAGTCTACAATATTGAACTTCTTCACAATATTCAAACGTTCTGAGATACTGAGTTTTGGGTTTTCGCTAGCTGTAAGCCATAATCATCAAAATGAAAAGAAAGAAATGCTTGAAATATATCACTCTATGTAATGAATCTATAGAATGAGTTTCACTTTTTGAATTGAATTACTGAAATAAATTTAACTTTTTGATATTCTAATGGTTACATATAGATTAATAAATATTTCCCCCCCGACCCCAAGTTGCCTGCATTTATAGAGGTTACCTGCATTTATAGTCCCTCTGCGGACTCAGTGTGGTATATAATACTTTTTTTATAAAATGTTTTTATTTGAATGTCTTTCTACCATTTCACTTAAAATTGCATGAGCTTAGACTATGCATCTTTTATTCTTTTTATTGGTTCTATAGGGTTATTTTGTTTTCCTCTTAAATGATCTTTTGTGCATGGTTGTTACCAGTAGATGGCACTGTGTACTCATTTAAAGAGGGTAACAATTTTACTTTAGAACATTGCATCTGTTAAGAACTGTGCACACCATCATTATTAAAAATTATGAACTGTTATTAAAAAAAAATAATAATAAAATAAAATCATGTAGGCGTTATTATAAGTTTAAGTGCTAAGAAAAAAAAATAAAATGATAATGTACATTTAATTGCAAGTTTGTAGCGGTCACCAGCAAATCACTTTAGTTAACTGCTTTTTTTCATCTACATAATTCGAGGCTGTTTAATAAGTTTTCACAAAAAAAAAAAAAAAAAGTTTGTTTGTTTCAACATACTACATAAACCATATTGTGAATCGAAACCCACGAACAATATAGTGGTATAATATATTGCATCTTATCAGACCCTTGGTGTGGTGTCTGCATTGTGTGTGTGTTTTTTTTTTCTTTTTTTTTTTTCCTTTTAGGCTTTTTATTTTTTTTACCTGGGGATGAAGGCAAGAAGTGTATTAGGGCTGCAGAATACCTTGCCCTCTTTTCACCTCCATAGCATGAAGAAGGTGGTAGAAATTGTTCTGTAGTCCAGAGAACTGGAAACAGTGCTAAATGAGGCAGAGCAGAAAGAGCAGGAAGCTGCCCTACTAGTTTTTTGGCACAATATAGCATAATTTTTTGGCATGTATTGCACAGCTCTAACAAGGTACTTTTCAGATGTATATTTAAAAGAAAAAGGAAGCAAATATGAGGTATTCATTGTTGAGGTATAAATGACCTTTTTTTTGTTTTTTGGAGCACAAGCATGAATTTGCTTTATTACAGGTATTTATAAAATGCTGACAGAGCGCTTTACATACTTTACATTTATATCAGTCTTTATAGATCAGAACTCTATGTAGATTGAGTGTGTCTTGAACTGTTTTTCATGTATGTCCTTGGAAATTAATACATTTCTGTTCTTTTTTTATATGAATAGTCCTACTTCTATGTAACTACTCCGCAGCACTGAACATTTATAGCCTGCAACCAACATGCTTCTTCTACCTACAGGGCATTTGTGTTTTTGTTAACATGTTATCTATCTGCATCTACCTGGGAAGGGTTTTAAGCCTAGGTTCACGTGTAAGCAGTTCTGCATGCTCACATGTGCGCTGGCACAGTACCCCATTTATTTAAATGGGCTGCTGTACCTGCGATTCCTGCAGAAAAAAAGTCCCTGCACTTTTTTAAAAACGTGGCCCTATGGAAATACGCTTTTTTTTTCTTCAGTGCACACATTTTCTTAAAAGCAGCGCCCTTTCTGTGTGGCTGTGGGAATGCATGCAATTTACAAACCTTCCCACACCTGCACAGATGTAAACCTAGCCTAATGGTTATAAAAAATATATCTAATGATTTGACATGTTTTAAAGAAAAAGAAACAAGGTTTCAATCATGTTCATAATCCTTATTGGCTTGGTTTCATGCATGCATTGTTAAAAGGATGAAAATAATTTTTCATCTTGTAGTATTATATTAGATGCATGCTTCTTGCTTTGTTATGACGCAGAACTTGTACGCAGGTGATGTGGTCAAGTTGAGCAGGTGTTCCTGTAAGTGTCTCCCCCTCCAAGAATCACAGTTGTCTTTATTTAATTAGCAAGGGTTTAGAAAGGACAGCCATGGTGGTCATATTGTTTGGAATGGACAGATTGCCTTGACCTGATGTTACATTGACTAAACTATGGGCACAAAGAAAATGGCACATTTTAAAATGCCTTTTGATGAGTCCTAAAACTTGCAGTGCGTATTGACATCTCTGGGGTGTGTGGAATGGCACGTCCTGTCCTATGACCCCACTGTGCTTCCTGTGAAAGTTGTTAAACCTTTTACTGCCCCATGGGAAAAACTTCTTCCAAGATTTTGGAACAAAAGCATTGCAGTGTTCCCCCTGAGTGAGCACCTCTGCTTTTATGGGGCTCTTACGACCCACACTTTTATGGGAGAAAGCTTTTTAAGGGCCTGACACCACTTGACTTTCATTTTGCTTTAAAGCCTGGGAACTTCCTACAAAGAAAATGTCCTTGTGTCACAGCCATAGGGGCAAGTTTGACACTTTTGTCCTCTTGTTGGAAATGAAATTATTGCTTGCTGGAAATCTTTCTTGTATGAAAGACCACCTTCACTTCCAGATGATGCTCCCTGTGTTTTCATAATGAAGGAAATACCTGTACGCAATCCATGTGGCCACACCCAGTTAATTTGATTGACTTCACTCCTGCTCTTGGTGAACCTGAAGACTGCAACAGTTTAATCTATACGTTTTGGAAATTTGAATAATTGTTTGAAAATTGCAGTGACAAACATAATGATGTACATGCACTAAATTAAGATGTCTTGGCCTTTTATTGCTTTACCTTGAACTAACTTCCATTTACAGCAAAAGATGTGCATGCTGGTCAACCATCTAAAGCCTTGCACTACTATAATATAAGGATTGAAAAAACAAAACAAAAAAAAAAATCCTTCTTTCACTTTTTGAATCTATGAAAGATAATGTGGCTTAATATATTCTGTCTTCTATTTTGTACAGAGAAACGGAGACGAAAGTAGTGAAGATAACAAGTGGGGTGCCTCTGGCTGATGTAAGAAAATGATTTGTATTATTAATATATGACTGTAAATTACTGATATGATTCAGTCGGTGCCTACAACTGCTAAATAAAAACTTTTGAAAATTACACGAAGTTCAGAAAACTACCAATACCAACTTAGACCTAAAGGTACACACCTGTCCAGAAATTGAGATCTTTAAGAGTTATGTAATATTGCCTTGTAGTCTGTTCTTCTCTACGGAATAACTAATTTTCTTGTGTGGGATTTTTTGGGAAAGGCAGCCGTGTGTGTGTGTATAAGAGAATCTCTTTCCTGTATTCCATTATCATAGCAGCCACATACTAGAAACATCTTTTTACAGCATTACTTCATATTTTGTGGCCCTTATTTAGTAAAAAACAACAACCGAATGTCCATTCAACAGGACTGTGGATATCTTCAAAGTTTTCTCATCTGTGTCTACTGTAGATCAGTTACGTATGCAGTATATAACATTAACTCGAAGGCTGCTTTAAATGAAACCTTCCATGAGACATAAGGAGGCTGTTGTGCTTGTACTTATGTAGTCCTCAACCTGTATATACATCAGAATTTGTAAATTCAATTGGTTGTTACTTGTTCCACATTGATGACTTAAGCAAATAAACAAAACTAGCTAGAGGGTTAGCATGGTAGCCAGCCCTAACGTTGTCAGGACGTTGCTAGCTATGGCAGCCTTCTCTCTATAAGCCCAAGGATTTTCTCTTTAGCTAAAGCTATAAAAATATATAGAAACTGCTTTTACACCGTCCTCAAGTAATTGGCCAGGGTTTCAGAGTGTGCATTATATCCTAGAGTTTCCACCTCCTTGTCGAAGTGGAGGACCCCTTCAATTACATTTCTGTACTCCTCCACTTTGTAGAAGGGAATTGCACAAATATGTATGGGAGTGACACTATTATATTAAAGTTCAGCCCAAAACTAACTAACTCTAAATCTACTGGCAGCCACATTCTAAGATAACTAATCTAAAATAATCTAAACCAGTAAAGCAAAAATCTCTTTACCTACATACCCTTTCTGCAGCCAATCCAGTCCCACACTGAGCTGTCAGCGGCGGTTTCTCTGTGTAGGTGTGTGCAGGAGAGGCAGCTGACAATGGAAGCCCCATAGTAAGTCTATGGGTGACGTCACTTCTCAGGCATTTTCCAGCTGTTGTCGGCTGTCTCTTTCACACCGCATCCGCCACTTGAGACCGGACCGGATTGGCTGCAGAAAAGGTAAATTTAGCGATTTTTGCTTTTACAGGCTTAGATAAATTAGTCTTAGAATGTGGCTGCCAGTAGATTTATAGTTTTTTAGTGTTAGCCCGAAACGTCTACTTTTAAATGCCCATTTTTATTGATCTGTGCAGAGCAATGTTTTAGGTGGTCACATTCCAGCAATGTTTTGTCAGAATTAAATGTTGCAGAGCAAATCTTATCTGGTGATTTTTTTTATTTTATTATTTTTTTCCTCTCTCCCCCCCTACAGAGACTTCAGAAAAGAGCTGAAAGGTTTAATGTTCCTGCCAATTTGGATAGCAAAAAGGCAGCTCGTGCTATTCGGTAAGTATTTTTTTATGGGTGTCATTTTGGAGCTTTTGCATGTGTAGCACATGCAGACTAATTATGAAAGTTATGCACTAATATACTGCAACCTCAACTTTTGTATTTAAATATTCTCCATTACATGTGCTCACCATTTGCTTTTTGTTTCCTTGTAAGGTTTGGTCTTCCTTCCACTGAGCAGAAAGGTGAGAATAAGAATGGATTTGTCAGCCTTGAGAATTAGGCTTCATCTACACTGCTGCTGGTAAACTGACGTTTTAGGAGCAGTTAGGCATTTTTTTTTCAGCTGCCCCTGGACTCTCCTGTATGTTATCTTATCAGTACATGTGCATAGGGTTGTTTATAATAGTTTCTAGGCAGTTGAGTTCAGAAGCATTTTTTGGAAAGCAAAAATATGCATTCAGAGGCATTTGAAACACCAAATGCTTGTAACGGCCTGTAAACGCGGTAACTCGCGTTTAGCTGCGTTTCGTTTACGGGCGTTTTTAATAGAGATACATTTTTGACTATTTGAAAAAAAAAAAAATTTTAAGAACACTCCTAAACACAAACGCGGCAAAACTGACTTTTTTTTAAACGTTGTTTACTATCCATCAAGTTAATTTGTTCAGGGGAGGTTGTAAAACGTCCCGTGTACATGAAACCTTAGGGATTGTTTAGCTGTATTGCTCCAAGTATTAATGCCTCTCCATTTATTTGTTTTGTGGCAGTTCTTCTGAATAACAATATTTTTATTTTTATTTTTTTTTTAGGGCAGACCACAGGTGTAAAATCCCTGGTAAGTTTCTATTGTTGCCACCCATAGTCTAAAATAATGCATTTAGCGTTAAATGAATATTTGGACTTGGGGTATGTTGCGTCATTGTCACTTTTTTTTTTAGTGCAGAATTGCAGCAGTTATTTGGGTTGCAAGTTTTTAAACCTAGTATTAGATTCTTTCACCATGATGGATTTTTTTTTCTTAAAATATTCCCAATCATAAACAAACTTTTATGAATTGGTGAAAAATATTTCTCATCTAGGTGAATGTTGATAAACTTAAAGTGAGAGCCCAAAGGTTTGGTGTCAGCGTTTCTACAGTCACAAAAAAGGTAAGGGATTATTAGTTTTCTGCATGACGACAGTTAGCTAGTTTTTTTTTTTTTTTTAACCATAACGGAAAAAAAAGCCTAGTTTCATGGCAACTCAAGTATATGACCAATATCTTTTGAGACGCTGGATTTACTAAAATTGGAGAGTGCAAAATCTGGTGCAGCTGTGCACGGTAGCCAATCCGCTTCTAACTTCAACTTGTTCAATTAAGCTTTGATAATAAAACCTGAAGCTGATTGGTTTCTGTGTAGAGCTGCACCTGATTTTGCGCACTCCAGTTTTAGAAAATCACCCCCACAGAGCCTTATTTTAAGAGCGTTCATGACATGTGCAACCCAGACTTCCATTTTAGGGTTTAGCCATTCCAGGTACATGGTCATACACAGAAAAAACGTGTGATGGAAATCTGGCATGTGTTTTCAAGGGAACAAGCCCTTACTCTGATCAGGTCTGGTACTCTAATATGCATGACACAAAAGTCACAAAGGCTTGATACAAGCATCATTTTATAAATCTGCTAAAAGCCAGACCATGCTCTAATTTTTTCCTGTGTTGATGTTTGAGTATGAGCAACATTTGGATTTGCTTTTCCTACAGGCAAATAGGAAGGATGATAAAGGATAACTTTGTGAAAACGTTAGGCTGCAGATTACTTAAAAAATGAATCCAAATTACATTGA
The DNA here is from genome assembly GCA_037952835.1 of Lithobates septentrionalis. Classification (NCBI taxonomy): domain Eukaryota; kingdom Metazoa; phylum Chordata; class Amphibia; order Anura; family Ranidae; genus Lithobates; species Lithobates septentrionalis. The sequence goes on from JBBDGP010004023.1 coordinate 328,834, forward strand.
TTTCTGTATGCAGGTTACGCTTTATTTAAAATGTTTTAATTGCAAAAGAGCGTTGGGAATACCAGAAGCATTTTATAGCATAGCAAGTGATTTTTACCCCTCTGTATTTTGAAATGTATTGTACACTATTCTGTTTTTGTACATCAGCCCCATAGACCCTGTGTTGTGAGATTTTCGTTTTTTTTTTTTATAGTTGAAAAATTTTGAACCTGCAAAATATTAATAAAGTATGCAGTTTGGGCTAGCTGGTTTCATTACACTTGTTAAAGGCATATAGGTGCAGAAATGTAGTTGGTTGGAATTGAGTAGTAATTGGAAATGAATATGCATTGTCTAAGAAACTATTTGACATACAAAATGTGAAAATTACATTTCTCAAATGTTTTAATAAAACATATTGAGGTCATTCTCAAAACCCCCTTACAACTGTTGTAACACAAATAATTGGGAGGTTTGACCTTAGTTTATAGCTTAATAGCACAAAAGCTTCCTGGGTTTATGTAGCATGGAATAAATGGGATGTTACTGTGCCAAATGTGTTCTGATTCTTTATTTGGGCATTTTACTATTTGCAGATGCTTTGTATAGGCACATTGTTCAGTGTTCTGTAACGACTGCATATAGAGTGTAAACAAGTCATAACCTTTGTGTGGGTATTACATTGACTGTGTGTGGTTTTGTTTTGTTTTTTACGTTTGTTGGCTTGAATACTGGTTCTACTGCTGTTTTGCAGAACTGACCAACATATGGAAGGAGGGTAGAGGGAGAGCAACTGCTTTTATCTAATCCAACAATTCTTAACTAAGAGTCACTTGTAATGTGTATGTTTGACCCTCCCAGGTGTGCCCTCATGCTACGCCTCCATCCGATCACCATTTCACAAAATTCCACCTCAAGCAAAGTAAATCTCACACTGTAGTGTTATCCTGCAATAAGATGCATTTATGAGGGTCCAGTTAACTGCCTTTGTCTTGCACTGTGCATGACATATTCACACATCCTTGTTGGAAAGGTTATTGCTTCTTTTTAATAAATACAAGAACCCTTCCCCCAGCTAATTTATGGCTCTTTCATTCCTTCTATTTTTTGTGAGCAGCATTCCAAATTTGAAACGGTTATCTTGGAACATATTCTGTGTCTTTGTTTCTGGCTAGGATGTATTTGTTTTCCAACTGTAATTTAGAAATATTAGATTGTTTAATAAATATAGGGAAAAAAGTTACAAACCGTATACCCACGTCTGTGTCCATAGTTTAATACATTTCAGTTTCCCCACAGTAAGTAAACTTAAGGTGGATGTAAACCCTCACATATACCCAGTGAAGCGAACAGCCTCGGATGATACACAGAGATGAAACAAATCTCCCTGCATAAGTTTTGCATGTATATCTGCTCTCTTCAGCTTTATATACCGTTTAGAAAGTTCAGATCATGTTAGATTTTCTCTTTCTGTTCAGCACTGCAGTGAAGCCTGGGTATATAGCCCAGACAGCTGATTGGAGGAAAGGCCCCCCCCCCCTCTTCTCATAGGTGGAGACTTTCAGAGCTGATCGTTGAATAGTTCAGGACTCTGCTAATCTATTTAAAGCATCCGCCCCAACACAAAACTCAGGCTGCTTTTATCATATGTAAATAAAGTGCAGTGCTAAAAATATACGTGCAATATATAACAATGCATATAACAGGTGAAAAGATTAATAAAGTGCATTCAGTGCAATCAATAGTGTATGAACAATATAGGAAATTAATAGCAAAATATTGCATAAAAAAAAGAAATATGCAAAAAATAAAAGAAAACATGTACTAATTGACATACAATAAGTGCCATCAAGTGCGCAAAACCTAAAATTCAGCTAGAGATGAATTTCAAGCATAAATATCAGTGCAATATATAGGTACCCCTGATGATGTCATTTATGACGAAACGGTCATCAGGACTGATACGTACACACGCTACTGTGCATGCACAATCATCTGGCCATTTGCACGGGTTTCGTTTGGATTTATGTATCTACAGTATCTGCCTGCATTTTACTAATCTGATGTAAGTGCATTACCTTTTATTCAAGTTTGAAGCTGATACAGTATCGCACTATGTGAAGCCTTTTGTTCCATATTCCGTAAACTTCAGCTTGCTGATCCATTGATAGTTTTTGGCACTACTTCCTGGTTTGTTGAGGGCCTTCTGGTTTACCAATTAAGGACACTTGAGAAAGAGCACCTGGGCTTTACTTCAGTGGATCAGAGAGTGTTGTATGACCTCCCTGAGTAAGGGGTGGTCGCAGGCTTTCTGGTAAGCCTCCATTTTTTACTCTGGTGATGGGTGTCACACAACTGGGTGTCTGATCATCATTTCAACACAGTTTTGCAATTGACTTTACACATGGTCTTTAGTCCCAGAGATCTGCACCCTTTTTATATATTACACTGATATTTATGCTGAATTTTAAGTTTTGCACAATTGATGACACTTATTGCACATTAATTAGTACATGTTTTAATTTTTTCACATTTCTTTTTTTTATGCAATATTTTGCTGTTTCCTATATTGTTCATACACTATTGATTGCACTGAATGCACTTTATTAATCTTTGCACCTGTTATATGCATTGCTATATATTGCAAGTATATTTTTAGCGCTGAACTTTTTATTTACATATTGTTTGTGCCTGATATCTGGGTTATAGTGCACAGCTGCTGTTTTGTTTTTTGTTTTAGTTTCTAAGCGTGGATACAATTTTTACACTTGCTTTTATCATATGTGATGGAGAACTTATCAGGAGTTATAAGGCTGATAACAAGAACTGGGCAGGAGACAGCCACAGAACTTAGTGCTCTGAAGAGAGGTAACAAAACACCAAGCTCAAATTTCATGAATTAGGTTAACATACACTTTAAAGTGTAGCTTTATAACCCCTGTCTGGGTTTATTTATTTGTTTTTTACCTATAGGGGAGGTTTTCCTTCACTTTCTGTCCCATTGCCAAAACCGTAAGTAAGTAATTTCCTCCAAAGGGAGAGAATCCTAGTGTCCCCTCTATTACTGTTCTGGTGTCAAGCCAAAATGTGGGATTTTCTTTTACTTTCACTTTCAGTGATAATGGTAAACAGGACAAATGGGAAGGGAGAATCTCCCTAACAAGGATACAGATGGCAATTAAAAAACTGACAGGTGTTCTAATCCCTCTTCATGCTATCCAAAATTAAAGATAAAAAAGTTTGGCCTTTTGGTTACTCTATAAATAGCCAAAAGAACTAGACATTTGTTGCCACAAGATCATGAATGAAGGCTTATTCAACAAAGTGCGTAGGGCAATGATAATGTGCAAAGTGCAGTAATCTATAGCAGTCAACTAGAAATCATTGTAGAAATCTTGTGACAATGCTAATTCGAAATGTGATTTGCTCTAGTTTTCTAAGTTTTTTTTTTTTATGAACAATCTCATCGCTTCTGCCAATGCCTTACCAAACAGAAAACCACTAGCCCTTAACCCTGCCAGACAAACAGACTGCCAAATAACCAGTGGCACACAGTACAAAAGTAAATATGCAGATTTAGGGGTAAGAATGCTTTGTGATCAGTAATGGGTAATGACTTAACCTGTAACAGGCGGTCTGCCTAGATATTAAAGAAAATACAGTCAGCGCAAAAATACAACTAACACAAAGTAAACAAGCTGCTGAGCACTGAAGGTAAACATATAAAACCTCAGAACATATGGTAAACAAAGCAGTGCAGCGCTAAGTCCAAATAAAGTCCCTTTAAAGTAGAATCAAATATAGGTGGGGAAAGGATTCTCCTCTGTAGTGATGTATGTGCTCAAGATATTCCATGCAGTGCTACATATCCGTGATCCCACCACCGGCCAGCCAAACTGCTCACCTCAGCATATGGACCCCTGAACTAACAGATGGGTCAAACCAGCATTTACCACACTCAGTGGATGGGGATGAAGACTTGTCTAGGCAGATGGTCCCACGGTAATGAAGATGGCACTCAAAATTGCAGATCATATCACATGAAATAGAAATGAAAGTACATAGTGCACACTGCGTGGCTAAAAAACGATAACATTTATTAAAAAATCAGGTACTCCCAAACAGCACTATGCCCTAGTGCTGGGATACAGATAAAATGGATAACGTGGGTTAGATGGTGGCTGCAGTGATGTCCAAAACCTCCCGGACATCACTGCAGCCACCATCTAACCCACGTTATCCATTTTATCTGTATCCCAGCACTAGGGCATAGTGCTGTGTTTGTGAGTAGCTGATTTTTTAATAAATGTTAACGTTTTTAGCCATGCAGTGTGCACTATGTACTTTCATTTCTATTTCATGTGATATGATCTGCAATTTTGAGTGCCATCTTCATTACCGTGGGACCATCTGCCTAGACAAGTCTTCATCCCCATCCACTGAGTGTGGTAAATGCTGGTTTGACCCATCTGTTAGTTCAGGGGTCCATATGCTGAGGTGAGCAGTTTGGCTGGCCGGTGGTGGGATCACGGATATGTAGCACTGCATGGAATATCTTGAGCACATATATCACTACAGAGGAGAATCCTTTCCCCACCTATATTTGATTCTACTTTAAAGGGACTTTATTTGGACTTAGCTCTGGTCTGCCTAGATAGTACTGACTAAAAACAAATTCAATTTAAAAAAATGAAATTGTCTACTAAAAGATGAAAAAGAAACAAAAATCCTGAATTTTCATAAAGTTCTATATAAGGCTAGTCCCATGCAGTAGACAAAATAAATCTTTACACTGAAATTAGTCCAATGCAGCCAGGCAATCCAGAGTGGGGAGCTCCAGGTACATGCAGAGAGAACAGTGCAAAGGTTCCTATAGTGTAGCAAGTTAAAATGTGGTAAAATGTAGAAAATCATCATAAAATGCACTCGCAAAGAAGGAAGTCTATATAGCAAAACAGCTGTGTTTGGAGGCATCCTGTTGCTCCTACAGATTACACAGCCTTGGCCAGGGTTAACAGCTGAGGTTGCTGAATCAATATGGGGTTGGAGGAAGATTGCTGCTGTCAGGAGGATTGCAGCCACTGGACTCTGTCAAACAAAGTCCTGCCCTCGGGAGGAATATCAGTCATGAGGCGAGTTCAGGGACACCCTCCCTTTCTTCGGGGAAAGGATTAAAGTATCAACAGGCTGTTACTCAAGATGGCAGTGGTTATTAATGACACCCCTTTGCAACATCATACTATGTATCTAAAGCCAAATTATGTATTTATTTTTTGATCGAGCGTTGAAGTGTTTAAAATTGTTTCTCAGGCATTTAGGCTTTTGCACTGTCTGTATCCCTACTGTAGAGAATGACCCTCTCCATTTGTCCTGGTAACCACTGTCACTGGAACTAAAATAAAGGGAAATCCTAAATTAGGAGTTGTCACAAGAACAGGAATAGAAAAAAAGTATTTGAAAGGAAGCACTTGAACCAGTGACAGTTTTTTGTCTTGTACAGTGAAATATTGGGACACAAATTACAAAAAAAGCTGACTGGTTTCTACCATTCCCTAGTCTACCCAAACTGGGAAGGATGGGGGAAAGTGTTTTAGATATACAGTACTTTAAAGAGCAGGGTAGTAGAGAGGCCACAGGTGTACTGCAAAAAACTCTTTAGCTACTTTTTTGCACCAGTTTTATAGGTGTGGCTGGCTGACGTGTGGTCTTCACCTCAAATGCTCTTTCCTTGCAAGAATTGTGGGCTTCCATACTTACAGAACCCTGTTGTAACGTATGCAGTCTAGACTTCTCCTGGCTAGCTGTTTAAAAAAAAAATTTGAACGTTAACTTTATGGACTTGGTGCTTCTACCCGCTGACCCCTATGTAACTGCAGTAGCAATGTGGAGGTCGGCAGAAGGGCCATCGAACGGACTTCCCTTCAGCAGCAGTAGAGGTAATAATTTACTCTCTTATAGGGATATCCTTCTGGACAATTTTATATACCTCATAGGGACGCTTTAAACTGCAGTTCTACGTTATAGTTGTTTTTTTATTATACACTAAACTACTTAATTCAGTGCCAGCTAGGTTTTCCTAGTTTGAAGATGTCTTGTCAATCTGCCAAATTAGGGAGATGACCTTTTCTGTAAAGAGTAATTCCAGAATTTAGCTTTATCATTAATTTAGAATCCATATATTAACTTGTTCATAATACATTTGCACTTGCTAAAGCCAAGTTGTTGAAAAATACCTAAAGCCTGCGCGTTTTGAGAATATTGCTGTTAGAAAAGTAACAGCTCTGGCCTGATGAGTCTTTCAGATGCACGATTTTGTAGCTGTGAATTTACAGTTAGACGATAGGAGCTGGGTTTAGTTATTAGTCACATTAACTTCTAAATGTAAAGCACAGGTAACAGGCAACTTATTCATATATCATGGGTTATAAGCTTGTACCTTCAGGTGATTGGACATCTAACAAGCTTTTGAGGACATGTCTACCCGAGACCACTCCCCTATAACCCCCAGTCCACCCCCACCCCCCGTGAGTCTTCTGGATGTCTGTAGATGTTGGTGCTCTTCGCCATTTCACTACTTTTTTTTATTACTTTCTTTTTATCATCATCTTAACGTTTCTTTAATCAACCTCACTGTCTATAGAAGCAGTATACCTGGATCAGTAGACCCTTAGGAACCATACCCAAACCCCATGCTGTGTGGACGGCCTGTAATGTAACACATGGGGCACTCCCCTTGATGGTTGGCTCAATGTGTAGTTAGCCCCAGGGTGCTAGCCAGGGCCATGATCCATCACTATGGAACCAAGTCCCTGAAGATCCTTCAGGGGTATGCCAACTGTGACGGGAGAATATAGCACAGGGCTATATTTGTAATGTATTCACCCTATGGTGAAACTGTTTTCTGTCTAGAGCCCCTATAATGTACTCAGACACTTCCTCCCCCTTCACCATGAGGATTCATTTCATAGTCTACAGCTGGGTTACTGTGTACTTCTACAGGACATGCTTCCCCTATCTCCCACACACTCCATAAGTAGTACCCCACGGGAGAATACATTCACTTATAGCTATGGCTGAGACCATGCGAAAGGTAGCCAACTATAAACAGCAGGCAAACATGCGGTCTGCCGATGAGCCGCTCAGCATTGGAGTAGTGATGCTGCCTTGCAATGGAGCAAGAACCAGCACTATCACAACATTTAATTCTAGTTCTATTTTACAACAAACTGTCAATTTGACAAAAGCGCAATTTTCTGCATCTGTCAAAATTTCTTGGACAGATTACAGCCTTAATGCAACCATCTTTGTCTAGAGGATGTAAAAAACGCTCTGCTTCTCCTACTCCTGTTTCTCAACCAGAGTCCGACCCTAATATGTCGGTCCTAGATGAGGCGGAATCCTAGGGGGGGGGGGGGGCCGGGGGAGAGGATGTAGAAGCAGTGTTGAAGGAAACTGCAGAAGATATCTCTCCCCCACATCATCACCATATTGAAGCAGGAGCTTACCATAATATGCTTGCTGATGATGAAAAGCTTGTTGCAGCCGTCCATTGTCTGGCATTGTACAGGCAGACCAATCTCTCTCTATCTTTTTTATATATAATGGGGTTCACAGGCTAAAGGCTTGGTTGTCAGGCTTGCAAAAGACACCTCAGGTATGCCTTTTCAGGGAAGATGCCCGTTTGGTGCGCCACTTGATCTGTTCATTAAGGAAGTCACAGGTGGAAATGTTTTGCTGCCTCAGAAGAAGGTAACAAAACCCTCCTTCAGGTGCATCTACCTTTCACGCTCCTTCCATGTTTTAACTTCAAGCCCTGCTCCAAAATCCTCTCCACAATAAAGAGGTGCCCTCACTCTTAGGAGTGGGAGACATCGGCTACATAAATCTCACTAAACTTCAGAGACTCCAACCCTGCAAGTACAGTAGATGGGTTACCAGAGTCACAAAATGACTAGGTGTTCCGCTGCAAATTAACTGTTCTACAGCTCTTCGTTCATTCTTAAATATAGTTATTTCTTCCAAAAAAAAAATTCCTTCTCTGTTTATGTTCACCTATTGGGATTCAGTGATATTCCTGCAGTGTCCACTGTTAATTTCGTTGACTAAAACATTTTAGTAGACTAAATGAATATTATTTTAGTCAACTAAAATATGACTAAAATAACTGAGCTGACTAAAATACGACTAAAACTAAAATGGCATTTTAGTCAAAAGACTAAGACTAAAACTAAATTGAAATTTGACTTCAAAATTAACACTGGTCTGTAGTGCATGTTCATACCTCAATGTAATAATAAATAACATTAGATTTTTCACTCCAGCAGTATATAATGAGTTTGCAAATTGTAGAGAATTGTTAACTAATGCATTACAATTGAATTACACCCATTAGATTTTAGACTAAAATGAGTTTTAGTAGACTAAAATATACTGGAGATTTTAGTCGACTAAAACGTAGGACATTTTAGTCGACTTAAATGTACTGGAGATTTAGACTAAATATGACTAAAACAATTGCAGAAGACTAAAATGCCATTTTAGTCCTAAGACTAAAACTAAATTGAAATTTGCTGCCAAAATTAACACTGGCAGTGACATTATCCGCATGGAAGCTCTTTTCCCCACTATCAGTTTGAAGTAGTAATCTACCTAGACAAAAAATCTTCCTCCTATACAGTTGGAAAACTCCTTCATAAGACAAGAGTCTGTCTGGCTCGGTAGCAAATCTCCCAATTCTTGACCGTTCAGGGAACGGAGCCCATTCTCTTGTACAACACTGGAGCTCAAAGCGATCAAGATGTCTAACTCTGGACCCTCCCCTTCTGGAGGGGCACTAATTCATGGTACAGTTTGACAATGCCGCCATAGTGACATTCACCAATTAACCAACAGTCCCTTGGCTCACAGGTGGTTTACCTGCCTAATATGGCGCAAGGCAATTTTTTTTCTTATTGGACAAATACTCATTGTCCACAAATTTCTCCAATCCACCTATTTGGAGTGGGCAGCTGATTTTCATTTTACATCATCTGGACCAAGTAAAGTAGTAGTTTTCATACAGACATATACAATGTATTATGCCACACTTAGGAAATTTTGGAATTGGGCATCCTAATCTTCAGTTGTCACAAGAAGTTGGGCTTTTTTGTTTCTCACAGATTCTCTAACTCTACCCTTGATTATTCTAACTATGCTCTGCTTTAGCTTCTAGCCACTCAAGCCTTTCTTTCACTCAGCATTTTACTCCCCTACTCCATTATATACTCTGGAATAGGAAGACAGTTTTCTTCAAATACTGTATTGGTCCAGAACTTCTTGATACAAAGTCATCCTCAAACTTCGTTCCGAAAACCCCTGGCCCCTTTCTAATCAAGGCCCTCAATTTCACCAGTCTTCACAGCCTCTAGCCTCTCAGCCAAAGCTTTTGAAACCCAGATCCAAAGGAACAGAGGGATCTCTAACTCTGTCTTTGCTACCTTGCTGGATGCAAGAAAAATCCATTCAGGAACATTTATTATCGTTCCTGGCAATCTTATTTAGCATGAATTTAGAGAAGTATATTCAATTCCAGAGTTTATTTTGTACCCCTAGTCTAGCCCCCCTAGTCAGTTTAAGACCAGAATCTAGCTCTCAACACCCTAAAGGTCAGGTTTCAGCTTTATCCATCTCTTCTAAGGCCTCGGGCTTGTCTTTCTGCACAAGAACCTTCAAGTTCCTCCTTGTATCAGACCCTCTTTGTGGCACCCTGTGCCCCCTAGAGACCCTAACTTAGTTATTTTTCCTGTGCAGTAACCACCCTTGCAGTCACTGGGGACAACTCCCTAAGAATCCCTGGCCAACATGGTAGCCTTTTCCAAACATAGCCTATATTTGATGCATCTCAGAACTGGCGGTGGGGGGGGGGGGGGGGGGGGGGGCGACGACCCGTGTGCCCTTTAGCCCTTAAAAGCTTGCCAGTGTCCAAGCACCTGAAGGTACAAGACTATATCCCATGGTGTATGAATAAGTTGCCTGTGTTCTGTACTAGGGATGCACCAATACCATTTTTTTTTTTTTTTTTAGTAGTTGCCGATGCCAATTATCGATAACTACCGCAACTCTTTTGTTTACACTTCAGCTGTCAGCAATGGTACAAAGCATTGAAAAGTCATTTACAAATGAAATAAATGGTTTTGTTTTTTAATTTTGTGCTTTTTTAATGTGAAATGTGTAAATATATGTTAATATATATGTGTGAAAATATTCACTAACAAGGCAAACAAAAAAAACGTTTTAATTGTTTATCGTTTATAAAATAGACGTGAACAAAAAAATAAAAGCAGGAAAATAATAATTAAATAGAGCAGAATAGGGAGTTGATTAAGGCTGATTAGAGTAAATTAAGAGTTAATAAGGGGTTAAACAGAGGAACATTTGCTCATCCCCACTGACAGCTCAAACAACTGAGCCTGAAAGTATCGGTTTCAGGTATCGGGTGCACGAGTACCGATATTTGTGCAAATACTCGGTATCGGCGCAACCCTATTCTGTACTGTACTCCAGGGTATAGAATTTTAAGCAAGTCAAAATTCCGTTTTTGACTCCTGAAATTTGTCTAGCGTTTATATTACTGCTTAGATAATGCTTAACATCAAATTTCTTTGTTCAAAAAACTATAGAGCTTGTTTATTCTCCACAAGAATCATTATTGCTAAGTAACTTCCTCAATCTAACTTCAAGTGATTTGTGCTATATGGACTTTTCTCTAGAGCTATCAATTGAATATTCTTGGGTATTATTTTGACATGCAAGGTATAGGAAGCATTTGTTGCACAGCTTCAGTGATTCTTTACCAGTGTGTGTCCCCTAAACAGCCAATAAGTCTGTGTTTGAGAAGGTCTTTCTAACCTGAATGACTTCAACCTTGTCACCCCCAATCCCTCCTCCCTTTTAATTCTTCTTAATGAGGGCATATTTTAAATGTGGTCCCTGCGGAATTGTGGTCACTCATTGCAAAAGATTAGCTGCCCCAAACTGGCAGGCAAAATATTTGATGACGTTTTTTTTGTGGCAGGCGAGAGGCAGAGGTCAGCAGTCCTGCGGGGTTAATGTGTGTACAAAATAGCTACAGGAGAGGGCAGGGGGCACAAGAAGAATGGGTATGATTGTTTCAGGTTCACATGCGTGCTTAATTCAGATTTTTTATGATTATTATTTTACCTGCTTATTTTCTGTTGCGTTAAGAAATTCAATACACTGGAAGTCATTGTGTTACTCTAGTAAAGTGTTTAAATCAAACTTATGACTCTGTACTGTTGATATTGAATATGAACTGTAGTAAGTTTTAAGGCACATTTTGTATAAGCTGGGTAAACATTTTATTTATATATATATATATATATATATATATATATATATATATATATATATATATATATATATATATATATATATATATATATTATTATTCACTTTTTTTTTTTTTTTTTTTTCTACGCCTCATCTATCATGTCTTTTAAATGAGCATTGTCAGTATTGCCCCCAGCAATTGGAGCTTTCATTCCCAAAAGTTTTCTGCGTGGGTTTTGAATTTTATGGCAGCAAAAGACAGTTCTTCACAAAATTACATTTACGGTATATTTTGAATATTTTATGGCATATTTTATAAAGCAGTGAATGTTTCTGCATTCTCCTGGATATTAAAGTACACTGTCCAGAAAGGTTCACCCGCATGAAGTTTTTGGTTAATATCTCATTCATAGTTTTTGTAAATATTTCCCTAGGCAATACAAACCTTGCAAAAGATGATCTTCTAGTGTGGAGTATACAGTTGCAGGGGAAAGTTTATGTTACTTTTGGTATTGTCTGGCTTTTTACAAAATCCAACAAAAAACTCCGCGCTTAGCAGAAAAATAAGGTGTGCAGCCTCCCCTGATAGACCCTCTAGGGGGCTAATAGATACAAGTAGTAAATTGGGGTAAATGGCGCTCCCTATACTTGGGGAAATAATTCTCCTTATTTATACAGAAAGGTGTACACTCCACACATTACAATGCTTACATAAGCAAAAAGTGATGATCCACTAGTGATAGCCACCTATAATCTATAACTGCATTCAATCAAATAAGTTGTGATATATAAATAGGTACCAAGAAAAAATATATATATCTAAATACCAAAATTCTGACCAATCAAAACAAATAATAAAAAAGTGGCCATGGAAAAGCTAAAGATGAATATAACTATGTGAAAAATTAATAAAAATCAGTGATGTATCAAACCATAAATAATTCTCATTGTTACATTGAAAAAAAAAATACGCTAAACATATATCAATAAGTGCATCACAAACAAGTCCAGATGATAAAGCATCCCAAAAAACTGTGTCAAAAAAGAAAAAGGGAAAAAAATGGTGAAGCTCCAAAATGGCAAAAGGAAAATTGGTGAAGCTCCAAAATGGCAAAAGTGTTCAGACAATCTAGTGACTCTTGTGCTCGACCAAATCAGGTGACTCTTGTGCTCCCCCTTGTGGGTCCCCACTCACCAGCTCCTCATACCCCTATAGGGGTGGTAGGCATGTATGGATGATCGTGGATGGTCTCCTTTGGTAGCTCTACCATTGGCACGTACTTGCACCGACTACACCAAATCAAGGCGTCCAGACCGGTCATCCGCTCAGCACATCCTCCACCACCATATCCAAGCAATAATCCAGCAGCTCCTCAGGGCTAAGTCCTCATCGGAAGAGACAAAACTCCCATAGTGTAGTAATTTAAAAAATAATTTCAAAGGCGGCCTTTGAAAACATCTATGACGAAACGCGTAAGAGGGCTACGCACTTGCGTCATTTCCGGTAGGGAGCCTGGAATGCAGCTGAGGCGCATGCTGTGAGCCGGCTCTTCCTGTATACCGCATTGACCATACGCTGTAGTGTTTCTGTTAGCCTTGTTCCCATTTTGGGAAGCTTTTGTTTTTAGATTTTTTTAAATAAAAGTATTTTTTAAATTACTACACTATGGGAGTTTTGTCTCTTCCGATGAGGACTTAGCCCTCAGGAGCTGCTGGATTATTGCTTGGATATAGTGGCGGAGGATGTGCTGAGCGGATGACCGGTCTGGACGCCTTGATTTGGTCTAGTGGGTGCAAGTACGTGCCAAAGGAGACCATCCACGATCATCCATACATGCCTACCACCCCTGTAGGGGTATGAGGAGCTGGTGAGTGGGGACCCACAAGGGGGAGCACAAGAGTCACCTGATTTGGTCGAGCACAAGTGTCACTAGATTGTCTGAACACTTGCCATTTTGGAGCTTCACCATTTTCCTTTTGCCATTTTGGAGCTTCACCATTTTTTCCTTTTTCTTTTTTTTTTATAAATTCTTTATTTTCTGACAGTCATATGTCACATGCCACTTGAAACATTTCTTTTTAAACATCATATCAGCATATACATATTCTTTCTATCATAATATTCTATCCTAATATAACTTTTTCACTCGTTTCCTTACCAATTGATTCTAAGTCTCTTCTATTCCAAGGGCAAAGCATATAATTCCCCCTTTTTCATTTCCCTTAACCCCATTACCCCCCCCCCCCCCCACCCCACCAGTACAACAGGAGAGAAAAAAAAAAAAAAAAAAAAAAAAATATATTAACCCCACCCCCCCAAAGTGGGGGGGGAGGGGGGAACCCCTCTCTTCAGATCCATTCGGTCTTATCTGTCCCCCTTCTCCTGTTCTCTAATTCTATACTCTACTAGGGGAGACCAAATCCTCCGATATTTCTCATCTTGTTCTTTCAGCATCATCGTCAAATTTTCCATTTGTTGAATTTCTGTGATTCTGGCCCACCACTGACATTTAGTCGGGGGGACGGTACTTTTCCACAGAGCCGGGATACACGCCCTTGCGGCGGTGAGAAGGTGTTTAAGCAGAGACTTCCTATATTTTTCCACCGATAGGGGGACATCATTTAATAAAAATGCAGCCGGGTTGCTCCCAAGGGACACACCTGTAATATCCTTAATCGTTTCCTCAACTGTTTCCCAGAAGCCTTTGATATCCTCGCATTCCCAGAATATATGTGTCATCGTACCCACCCCCCTCTTACAGCGCCAACATCTATCTGACACTTGAGGATAAATTTTTTGAAGGGCTGCTGGTGTTCTATACCATCTGGTAAGGATTTTGTATCCTCCCTCTTGGTATCTGCTGGCAATTGATGTTTTATGTACTGATTTTAATATTTTCGTCTTCTGCTTTTGAGTAAACGTTACTCCTAGCTCTCTCTCCCAGGCTTGCATAAAATTGAACTCCTGTGGCTCTTCCAGGTTTGTTAGTATTTCATAAAAATGTGATAAGGAATGCCTGATGTTTTCGCCATTTAGGCAAGTCCGTTCAAACCTAGTCAGCTCCCGTATTACTGAAAATTTTTTATTTTTTGAGCGGATATACGCTCCTAGCTGCATAGCCCTAAAGTAGTCCAGGTCTTCTGTCACCTCCCCCTCTATCTCGCCTCTTGTCATCAGGCGGCGGTCCCTAGAAAAGTCTATCAGCCTACTTTTCCCTTTATGTTTTATTGCTTCATACCTCCGATCGATTAAACCTGGTAAGAAGTCCGGGGCACCCAATACCGGGGACATTGGGCTCGGAGTTGGCGAAAGATTTGTTTTTTTAAAGATCATATAAATGGAGCAAATAGTTGCCCCTGTTAACGGGTGTTTTTTCACTATGGTAGGTAATTCTGATTTTTTAATCCATGCTAATCCTTCCAATGGAATTTTAGACGTCGCCTGCTCTAACTGTATGTGCGGTTTCCTTACCGAGGCGCACCATTCCACCACTCTCGCTAGTTGTAGGGCTTCCCAGTAGTGTACTGGGTCTGGGAACCCAATACCTCCTTTCTCTTTTGGGAGTACTAGGATATTTCTCCTTATCCTTGCTGGTTTACCTGACCATATAAACCTTAAAAACCCTGATCTAAGGTCCTTAAGAAAATTTGATGGGATCTTTATTGGTAGCGTTTGAAACAAGTAGAGAATTCTAGGCATCACGTTCATCTTTATAATGTTTGTCCTTCCAAACCAGGTAAAGATGTCCCTATCCCATTTCCTAAAGTCTTGTTTAATTTGTCTTGACAACGGGGCATAGTTTAATTCAAACATTCTACTAAGCTTCTTTGGAATTTTGGTGCCCAAATAGTTTATGTGGGAGTCTGTCCACCTAAAATTAAATTGTGCTTTTATCCGCTGTATTTCAGTTGTATCCATCTCCAACCCCATAGCTTCGGACTTAGTGTAGTTTACCTTATAGTTTGCTAACTCCCCATACTCATTGACCTTGCTTAGAAGGGCAGGGAGGGATATAATTGGAGAGGTTATGAAGAAGATCAGATCATCTGCATATGCTGCTAGTTTGTGTTCCTCTCTCTCCGTCTTAATACCCCTGATGTTACAATCCGCACGTATTTTCCTTAGGAAAGGTTCCAATGTAAGTATGAAAATGATTGGTGAAAGGGGACATCCCTGCCGCGTTCCATTTTGTATCTCAAAGGGATCCGATAGCCTATCATTAACCTTAACCCTTGCGCTTGGAATTGAGTAAAGGTTTGAGAACCAGCTCAACATTCCTTCACCCAGTCCGATATGTTGTAAGGTTGTTTTAAGAAAGATCCAGTCAACCCTATCGAAAGCTTTTTCTGCGTCCGCTGAGAACAATACGAGGGGTTCCTGTCTGCTCTGTGTTGTATATATTGCATTTATTACTCTTTGCGTGTTTTCCCTACCTTCCCTACCTGCCGTGAATCCCACCTGGTCTGGATGAATCAGTGCCGGGATGTGTTCTTCTAGTCTTAACGCCAGGATCTTAGAAAAAATTTTCAGGTCTACGTTCAGTAACGCAATAGGCCGATAGCTAGAGCATTGGGATGGATCCTTTCCTACCTTAGGAATTACTGCTATATGTGCCATCAAAGTTTCTTTAGGTATCCTCCGCCCTTCCCGTAGGGAATTAAAAGCCGCTGTAAACCTTGGAGCCAACTTCTCAGCCAAAAATTTATAGTACATCAGAGTATACCCATCTGGGCCCGGGGCTTTCCCTACTTTTAGAAGGTTTATTGCTTTTTTAAATTCTTCTATTGAAATTGGTGCGTCTAAATCTCTTGCTACCTCCTCCGTAAGCCTTGGCATTTCTGAATTGCTCAAATATTCTTTTGCCCTCTCTTGTTTATTTCTGCACCTGTGTGGGAGCTGATGGCCCTCCAGCTGGTACAGACCCTCATAGTACCCCTTAAAAATCTGTGCCATCTCCTGAGATGATTTCACCATCACCCCCTGCTGTGTTTTAACACCCGTCAAATGGGGTGGTGTTGTGGCATCCTTGAGGGCCTTTGCCAGCATCCTACTTGGTTTGTTCCCAAATTCATATAGTGTCCGCCTTCCCCGTTTCAATTTTGCTTTAGCCTGTTCAATGAGAAGCAAGTTCAGGTCTCCTCTGAGGCCACCTAGTTTCTCCTCTAATGCCTGTGTATGAGATTTCTTGTGTTTCAGTTCTACTACCCTAATTTTTTCGAGCAGGTCCTCAATCTGCGCGTTGAGCTTCTTCTTCCTATGCGCCCCGAGTGATATCAGAACTCCCCTCATCACACACTTGTGTGTCTCCCACACACAAAATGGGGTGACTTCACTCGACTCATTTATCAGAAAAAAGGAATCCAACTCCTGATTAAGTTTTTGCTCATACTCCTTGTCTTTTAATAACGTTTCATTAATCTTCCAGTGCCATTCCCGGCGTTCATCCTCCCCCAGATCCAACATACAGTCTGTCGGAGCGTGGTCTGAAAGGGTAAATGAACCTATTTCCGCACTCACCAGTGATGATATGACTGTCTGTGATATCATAACATAATCAATGCGCGTGTATGTTTTGTGTTTTGACGAGTAAAACGTGTAGTCCCTGTCCTGGGCATGGATTGACCTCCATGTGTCTATTACTTGCAGATCACTCAATAGTTTCTTAATTCTTCGTATTTTTGTCGAAGAGAGATGTGAGGCTCCCCTTGACGTGTCCAGGAACGGGTCTAATACTAAATTTAGGTCACCTCCTATCACTAAAATACCCTCCTTGTGTTGGTATATCATTTGTAAACAAGTCTCCAGGTAACTAACCTGTTCTTCATTTGGGAGGTATAGGTTCACCAGTGTAATCCTCTGTGGTCCAATTTGTCCCTTTACAATTAGAAGGCGACCCTCCTCGTCTGTAACTACCTTCAGTTCCTTCCATGGAACCTGTTTTGAGACTATGATTGATACTCCATTGGTTTTGGAACTCGGGGATGTACTGTGATAGGCTGTTAAGAATTTATGATTTCCGAGTTTTGGTATTCTGTCCCTTCTAAAATGTGTCTCCTGGAGGAAGCCAATCTGCGTCCCCAACCTTCCCATCTCCGCAAGCAGCCTAATCCGTTTTTCCGGGATATTCAGTCCCTTGACATTATATGAAGTGAATTTTATTCTAGTCATATTTTCTTCCTTCTTTACCTTTCTTTTTACGGTCTATTGGAATTTACGAAGAGAGGAGTCCCCCACCAGGACCCCAGGAAGAGAGAGATGGAGAGAAAAAAAAAAAAAAAAGAGGGAGACCCCCCTTGTACCAATTGGAGGTCACAATCCGAACGGCGCGAGACCTCGGTGCCGTTTGGCGGAGAAAGAAAAAAAAAAAAAAAAAACCCTTTTAAACGCCTCCGACTTTTCCTCCACTCGGAGGGGAGACGTCTATTGTGGGGGGATGCCCCTGAGCACAAAGAGTTTGAGTATCTAAATATCAGAAGACTACAGTGGCACGCCCGTTGGTAATAGCTACGAGTGAAATAGCCAAGAGGAATACACCTGTAATATTGTCAGTCAGTTACCCTTTTACATCTATTTTTCCATTTCCATACTTATGTTCCGCTTGTTAACATATAACCCCCTACGACCCCTCCCTCCCCCCCGCACCCCCGTCCATCCCTTTCCCTGCCCCTTACACCCAAATAACTCATACCTCACCCCCCTCCCCCCCTCCATCCCCATCCTCCCCCCCCCTCCAGCAACCCCCCCCCCGCCATCCCCGGTGAAACCGAGGTGTTTAGAGGGCAAGGGGGGGGGGGCCCAGGGGAGAGGGGAGGAGGGGGAGGAGACGAAAAAAAAAAAAAAAAAAAAAAAAAAAACCCCTGAACCCCATGAACCGTACAGAAAATACAAAATTCTTGTATCCATCACCTACTCAACTTCCTCTAATTCTAGAGGGGCCCTAGGGACCCCTATCCATTGGTGTAAAAATTTGTATGCAAACAAAAGACATATTATTTAGTGTCATATGTCCCTCCCCCTTCTCCCTCCCCCCTCCCTGCCCCCATTTGTACCCTCCCCCTTACTTCCATATATACAACCAGTGTAACATGTGTAACCACCAAAACCTCCGTGCTTGTGTGTCCATGATACAACCTAGCCTTATTACCTTTTAAAAAAAAAAAAAAAAAAAAAAACCCCCCAGAGGCCCTAGAAACAAAACAAAAAATAACAAAGTACTTGTGACCATCACCTTCTCCCCTCCCTCTGATTCTTGGGGGGCCTTAAGGACCCCTATCCATTGGTGTAAAAATTTGTATACAAGCAAAAAACGTGTTATTTGGTGTCGTATATCCCTCCCCCTTCTCCCTCCCCCCTCCCTCCCTTCTTGCCCTTCCCCCCCCCCATCTCCTCCCTCCCCCCGCTTATTACCTTCACCGAAAAAGAGAAGAAAAAGAAAAAGAAAAAAAAAAAAAAATACTTCCTATACCTCCTGTGCTTCACAATTCCCATAACATATTCTCACCAAAACACCGCAATAAATCCACCCACTTACTATGCCCACCCCTGTGAGACACACACACAAAAAAAAAAAAAAAAAAAAAAAAGGGGGGAGCAGTAATGGGCCTTCCATTGGTATTGCCTGTCATGTATCACACTCAAAAACCTCTTCCATTATGCGTATACAAACATAAAGAAACCCGCAGGGAAAGAAGAAAACGAGAGGGGGAGAAAAAAAGAACAGAAAAAACTTTCCCTCTTCCCTTCCCCCCTCTTCCCCCTTTAAGGGGGTGAAACACAATAAGCACTCCCAGGAGGGGAGAGAGTGTCCCCCGAACCTTCCATCAAGTCCGGGGCAACACACAATTGAAAGGAGTCCGTAATAAAATAACACAAAAAGAAGCAAAACAAAAAGCATGTCCATCATGAAATCCTAGCCGCATTTCCTTCTCCTCTATTCCTGCTCCCTCATAGCTATTTCTGATGGGTATACTCTCTGACAGTGTCCGTAGTCATATCAATCCAATCAGGAATCTCCACTATTTCTGAATCTAGGAACTTGAATAAGTCCAGTAATTGCTCTGGCGCCGCCAGGGCAAAGGTGTGGGCATCCTTTTTTATGATTAATGAGAATGGGTGACCCCATCTGTAAGTTGCACCTTTTGCCCGTATTTGATCCAACAATGGTCTCAGTAACCTTCTCCTTTTTTTCGTCTGCCGGCTAAGGTCTGGGAACACCTGTACCCCCTGACCTGCGACTTCCAGCACCCCTTTCTGCCATGCAGCTCTCATTATATCCTCCTTCACCCTAAAAAAATGCACACGGCAAAGCACATCTCTGGGGGGACCTGTATCTAACGTAGGCCCTGCTGGGCTCCTATGAACACGATCCAGCTCAATGTGATTGTCGGCTGGCTTTCCTAAGTATTTGTTAAAGACCTCGGTTACTGTTTTCCTCAGCTCGGGTGGTTTTATTGTTTCTGGGATCCCTTTAATGCGTACATTGTTTCTCCTGCTTCTGTTCTCAAATTCCTCTGCTTGTAACTGCAGCAGTAGCAGTTGTTGATGCTGTGTTTTAAACTTCCTTTCCAGTAGCTCTATACGGGCATCTGTCGAGGACTGTAGGGACTCACAGGTACCCATTCTTTTGTCCATCACCTCTAATTTGGCGGTTACTTCACTTAGTTCTTCCCTGACCGCAATTTTTATGTCACTCAATAGGGCTTGTAATTCTTCTTTAGTTGGTAGCGCCTGTATGAGCTTCCTAATGTCCTGTACACCATCAGCAGCCAGTACAATAGTTTCCCCCCTATTGACACAACGTACCTGAGTCTCTGTGACAGCCTCGGTCCGGGGCATAATTGGGGGACTAATTTCTGCTGTTTCTGCCACCTCCGTGCGGATGTTCCCAGCTGAAACACTTACTATGATCGGGGTAGGTGGTTCCTCCATGGCTGCTTGCTGTCTCAGGGCGGCCCGAGCAGCTCGCTGTGAGACGGCCCCGGCCTCCACTGACATAACTGGCTCCGTCCTTCCGGTGAGGTATTTAGTGATAGAAGGGTATCTGGGTGCCTCCGCCCGACCTGTGCCCTTCTCTTGTCTGTTTCCAGGCATACACTCCAAGCACAGGCTTCAGGCATACACTCGCCCCTGTAACTGCTCGTGGTTCTTCCTGGCGTATCTCACTCAGCCCGCCGAACCCGATCTCCTGCTCGAGCGCGCCACTGCGATGCTCCGCCTCTCACTCCGTCATGCTCAGACCGCACCTCCCTGCGTCAGTCAGTCACGGTTAGCTTATCTCCTTTTTCTTTTTTGACACCGTTTTTTGGGATGCTTTATCATCTGGACCTGTTTGTGATGCACTTATTTTGATATATGTTTTTAGTGTATTTTTTTTTTTCAATAACATTGAGTAACACTGAGAATTATTTATGGTTTGGTACATCACTGATTTTTATTAATTTTTCACATATTTATATTCATCTTTAGCTTTTCCATGGCCACTTTTTTATTTGTTTTGATTGGTCAGAATTTTGGTATTTAGATATATATATTTTTTTCTTGGTTCCTATTTATATATCACAACCTATTTGATTGAATGCAGTTATATATTATAGGTGGCTATCACTAGTAGATCATCACTTTTTGCTTATGTAAGCATTGTAATGTGTGCAGTGTACACCTTTCTGTATAAATGGGGAGAATTATTGTCTGGCTTTTTGTATGATTGTCTGAAAATCTTGTTTGAACATGGAAGCCATACAAATTAAAACCATTTTATATATTCACACATCTTAAAATGTCGATCTCAAAGAATTTTAATGGTTTTAACAATATAGTCCAGAAGATCAATTGTTTGGTTTAAAGGAGTCCTGCTCTATCAAAAAAATCAAATAACATGCAGGCTTGGTTACTAGCAGTCTGCTCTTCTGAAGAAGGTTCTGTTGGTGTAAGTCATGTACTTATCCAGTTTGTTTTGCCAAAGTCTTATGTAATGTTTCTGCTAGTGGAGAAGTAAACTTAGCCATCCAGGGACAGGAAGTGTGTAATACGTAGGATTACCAGGTGGAAAAAGGATAACTAATGCAGCCACAATGTCTAAGGACTGCTAAGCTATTATTTTAGGGCAGGGTGGATTTGATTTAAATCATCGCTTTAAATCACTAGTAAAAAGGCTTGATTTTTAAATCATATTTTTTAAAGAGCAACTGTCATCGATGTCTCACAGTGGCTTTTCCTCTGACCCGCTGTTGACTCACTGACAGTCCCATTCACTTTAATGGGATGGCTGGTGATGCGGCAGTGACACAATAAGGTGATGGACGTGGTGGTTAACAGGCACTGCCATGATGGATCTGAAATGACAGGTGCTCTTTAAATGTAAGGACTTATTCTTGCTGGTAGGTGAAATTGTTAAAATTTGCTAACAAAATTAAGGTTTCCTATTTAGAATAATAAGTTTAGTAACAGCGATATCAGAACCAATTCAATCATACAGTTTGTGGTGTACATAGATTTTCAAAACAATGGGATAAAGGAATATTCCTGAACTTTGTTTTAGCTCATATTACTGTGACATTGTGTGAATGCACCAATGCAGTGCATGTCATCTCAGCTTGCAGAGCTTGGATTCATTGAATGAGTTTACCAAAAATGAAAATATTGCAGCCTCATGCTACATAACCAAGATCCATTTCATGCTGAATAAAAAAAAAAAATATATAAATGTATTTTAAATAGAAAACTATCTTTAGATAGATAGATTTTTATTCTAAAAGCATTTTATTAAAATTTGATAATGATCAAAAAAATCGGTTTTCAATTAAAAAAAAATCTGACTTTAAAAAAAATTAATAAATAAAAGAAAATTGATTTATATCCACCCTGTTTTAGGGTTTAGATATACTTTAAAGTTGACATTTCTTTATTCATTTCAACATTGTGTTTTTTCATTTTCTAGCATATTCTTATTAATCTAAACAATCTTGAAGTTTTAAATCTTATTTCGTTAAGAAGTAACTAAAAAAGATAAAGAACACACAAAGCTTGTGTGAAATTCAGCGCTAAAGGAACCTGATGGTTGCAATCAGAGTACACAAATGCTCATAAATCATATTGATCTGAAAAAGATGCAAAGATGAAAGTTTATGAGAAACAAAAACCGTGTTTCAAAGCGAAGTTTTGGGGGGTGAACCCCTTAAATGAGTCTCATGTTGCTGCAATGGGTGGCAAGGCTGCTTCAAGTAAGGGCTGGGAACCCATAAGCTGTGGAAGATAAAAGGAAGAGAGGGGAGAGAAGCGCCAGGCACGTTTCTAGTACAGCAATAAAGTGAGAGAACGGATGAATAAGCACAGGGGGCACCATTGAACAGCAGGCATGGTCATGTCTGGGGGCGGAAAGTGTTAGATGTACTAGCAGATTTAAATACACTAACAAATTGAAGCCAAACTCCAGCTAACACTTTATCGGTTACAGCGTTTTTTTGGGGGGTAAATGTTTTACATTAAAAAAAGAAGCTGATCATTGTAAGCATCCCTGCTAGTGGTAAATGAGTTGTCTCATCTCTGTAACTGATGCATACTTTTTTACAATTTAAAAAAAAAATATTTTTTTGTATTTATACATATACTTTCCATTCTGAAGTGTGACGTTATTTTTGTGATGCACATTTTTTTTTTTTTTTTTTATTAAGGTGGTTTGTCATTTCCTGGCCTGCATTACTTTTTATGGTGGTGGTGCTGATTTTCTATGTGTATTTACAAATCTTGTTACCAATCGTATTTGTGAAAGTAGTACGAATAAGGGGGTAACGTTCGGAGAGTATAGAGTTTGAGAGAGGGCTTCCAACTACCTATTTGACATGTAGACTAACAGGGCAGCTTGTTGACAAATTTGCCATAGAAGATGACTACTCATGAATAATAAGAAAATAATTTGTAACATGCTTCAGTCTTTGAGAATTAAAGTGTAACTCCACTTTTGTTGAGATGAAAAAAAAAAAAAGCATTCCCCTCTGGGTGATATGAAGTGCCCCGTGATGTACAATTAAGACATTATGATTTTTAGTTTACCTGTAAAATCCTTTTCATGGAGTACATCACAGGACATAGGGATCTCTCCCCTCTGTTCCTCGTTGCTTACTACAAAACTAAGGCTTAGCTGACCTGGGAATGGTTAAGACTGGGCGGGGATTCCTGCCTTTTTTGGCCAGTGTCCATCCACCTAAAGGGGACAGCATAATCCAAGTAGTCATGAATATGAAGTGCCTTGTGTCTTGTCATGCGCGCCAAGAAAGATTTTACAGGTAAACCAAATTTTTTTTTTTTCAAACATGTTTTTTTTGCACTGATCAATGCATAAATGACACTGGTAGGGAAGGGGTTAGCACTAGGATGATCAAAGGGTTAACTGTGTTCCCTGGGTGTGTTCTGTGTGCGTGATGGGCTCACTGGGACAACACAGACTGCTGTTCCTGATCTCTAGGAACAGCAGATCTCCATGATCCCTGTCAGAACGGGGATCAGCCTTGATTACATAGGCAGATCCCCGTTCTGCCTCTCTGTACCGCGATCGTGGATGGCCGGAAGACATAAGAGTTTGTGCAGCCAGGCTGCCCTGCCTCGGTATATGTGCAGTGGGCAGTCCGGAAGTGGTTACCTTAAAGCAAAAGTCTTGTGGTTGTTAAGTTTGTTATTTTAGAAAAAAAAAAGTTATACTTACCTGCTCTGTGTAATGGTCTTACACAGAGCAGCCCAGGTCCTCCTCTTCTTGGGTCCCCCGCCAGTGCTCCTGGCCCCTTCATCCTGCCGGGTGCCCCCACAGCAAGCAGCTTGCTGTGGGGGCACCCAAGCAAGCGCACTCCTGAGCCGCGGCTCTGTGTGTCCATTCATGCATAGGAGCTGCAGCTCGGCCCCACCCCCTCCGTTTCCTGATTGGCTCACTGCCTGTGATTAACAGTCAATTGGAAGTACAAGTCCCCAGAGAGCCAAGGCTCTCATGGACATCGCTGGATAGAGAGGGGGCTCAGGAAAGTATTAGGGGAGAGCTGGGGGGGCTGTGCCTTTTACAATCACTTTAAAATTAAAATGATCTTGTAATGTATGTGTATTGCATGCTAGTACTAAACGGTCAAGCTTTAGTTCATCTCTGTAATCCAGTTTTTTTTTTATCAGTAAGAATAGCCTGATGAGCATATAAAAAAAAAAAAATTCAAGCAGCCCAGAGCATCAATCACAGCCTGGAAATAGTGACTGTAAAACAGTAATTTCATTAGATCAGCTCATAAATCTTATTTTATTTTATTTTTTTACGTAATAAAATATGCACAAGTTTGTAATACTGATCTGACAGGAGCTCCCTCTTGTAAGTGTTGAGGGGGTTGGGATCCATGTTCAGAAGATTGGCTGCTCAAGAGGTGGAAGAAAAATAGGTTTGGGTTCCTGTAGAGCAGCAATCCTCAACCATAGAACCTGGAGTTGCTACGGGTCTCTTGCTTATTACATTTTATTTAAATTTACCCCCAAAGTTCTGAGACTAATGTCATTTGGTAGACCAACTGCATGACACCAATGATCTTTTTTCGAGTTCAAATATTTATTTTCTTTTTGGATAGTTGGCATGCAATCTTGTACCAAACGGCTATCACAAAAGTTTTCACGGGAGATTTGCCGAAGGATACACAATAACCAATATGGATCCAAAGTCGCTCAGCGAGGTATCAACACCCAAGTTGCGTGTACACACGATTGGACTTTCCAACGGGAAATGTTCGATGACAGGCTGTTGGCGGTAAACCTGACTGTCTGTATGCTCCATCAGACAGTTGTTGTCGGACTTTCCACAGACAAATGTTGGCTAGCGGGTTTTCAAATTTTTGCGCAGACAAATGCGTGGTGTCGTATTTTCCGAGCGTGTGTACACAAGTCCGTCGGATAAAAGTCCAAAGTACAAACGAGCATGCTCAGAAGCAAGGACGATCCAGAAGCGGTCGGTCTTGTAAACTAGCGTTCGTAATGGAGAATTAACATTCGTGATGTGGCAAATTATAAAATCTCCAAATGCAGCACACAATTCTCCTTCTTTAATGGGATAATAATGAAGCTGCTTTGCTGGTGATTACTGATGGAATTATTGCAAACGAATTTTCAAAGGCTTTTCTTTTTTCTAGTGATATCAAGAATAATTTATATATATATATATATATATATATATATATATATATATATATATATATATATATATATATATATATATATATATATATATATATATATAATTTTATTGGGCAAAGATACAACTATGTTGGTGTCCCTTGTCAATTTTACATTATATTTTTTAAAATGTAACTGCCTTTTCCCAAACTGTCATTTGAAGTAAAACATATAGCCAAGTATTATTCTACACCATTTTTTTTTATTGTGCATTAAAAAAAGAAAAGAAATAAAATTAGACATGCTATCTGCCAATAGAACTTAACCAAAAAGTGCATTCTATGCATCCAAAAATATAGAACATATACCAAATCAGTTCCTTATTCAACCAAAAAAATAATGTCAAAGCAATAACTCCAAGGCCAATAATAAATAACACGTAATCTCCTCTGATTCTGCAACATGTCTGGTTGACAAAACGAACTGAAAAGCGCTAAATGAGAAACGCGAAAAGAAAAGCGCATATCAACTCTCGCCAAACTTCTAACGCGAAAATTAGCAGAAGAGGCCCAAAGGGTGGCGCTAAAGAGCTGAAAAACCACGTAGTACATCACTACGTTTGTAATTGTTGGCCAACAATTGTGTGTATGCAAGACAAGTTTGGGCCGACGCCCTTCGGACAAACATCCACGGTTTTGTTGGCCAACAATTCCGATCGTGTGTATGAGGCTTTGGAGTCAGATATAGATCTGGTAAGTGATGGCATCATTAATAGTTTAAACATAGTTATGAAGAGAGCAGGATAGCTGGCATTTGGATTGTCCACACCAGCCATAGCTCGGGGAATAATAAGAGACCAAACTAATGTCAGAGGAGTATACAGTAAATGGCAGGGGGTTTAAAAAAAAGGGGGGGGGGGAGAAGAGAGTGAGGAAGGAAATATTCCAGGGGCTGTACTGGCGATGATCCTGAGTGTGTATTTTTGACAGGATTATAGAACGAATAAGGGTTCCAGGAATGAAGTGTCAGTCGGGGCAAGTATTTGCTAATCCAGGGCTGCCAAATTTTAGTACATTGATATAGTGGGGTTGATTTACAAAATTGAGTGCAGCTCTGCATAGAAACTAATTGGCTTTAGAGATATATATAATTATAATTATAATATTTTTTGTGTGTATATATAATATATATATTGTGTGTGTGTGTGTGTGTGTGTGTGTGTGTGTGTGTGCGGGTTTGATCCCTAGCTGCACTGTGTGCTTGGCCTCACCCCCTGCTCCTTCCTCACTGGCTGACAGCATGCAAGTCCTGTAAGGAGGGTGAGAGAGCAGCGCTGTGCCCATGGTTCAAGATCGGGATAAAGCAAGTATACAGGGGGGGTCTGGGAAGAGCTGGCCACGGAAGGGTTTTTACCCTTCTGCATTTTACTATTGCTTTAAATCGCCTCCTTCTCCTGCCCGGGACTACATGTCCATTATACATGGCTCCTCACATTCACAAGTTCTTGGGTGCAGCTGCAGTATGAACTGTATACTGAGCTGTAATTTGCCTTTGGGTTATACTGCCACCTACGGGAGAAAGGGACAATGGCAAAGAGCCCAGCATAACCCCTTCCACTTCCAACAACACTCAGTTTTCTTTTTTGCTTTTGTGCTCAGGTGAGTCAATACATTTCTTATCGTACATCACGGGACACAACCATAGTAACTATGTGGGTTATAGGCCACCTTCAGGTATTGGACACTGGCACGCCCTAAGACAAAAAGTACACTCCCTATATAACCCCTCCCACTACTGGGAGTACCTCAGCTTTTTCGCCAGTGTCTAAGGTGTTGGTCACGAGCAAAGATGAGATGTGCTGTGCTGAGCTCCACTGGAGCAATCCTTGCTGGAGCTAGCCATGCAGCCGGATCCATTCAAAGTGTCTTTTTGGCCGAATTGAATGGTACCCAGGCCTCGTATCCGAAGAAACTAGGTTTTGCCTGTAATGCTTCTCTTTAGAGAGCTGAACCCCAGGATCCAGTACTTTTTGGTATTAATGCCATAAAGTTTTACTGGCAGGGTGCTATTACAGGTCCAGGATTGTGGGTTTCCTCGAGGATCCCCAGCTCCTGAAGGTTTAACGGAACCCACCATGAAGGGTGAAGATTTGGTCTGTTGGTTTACCACAGAAAACCCTGCGGCAGGAAAGGTAAGTGGAGTTTTGTAAGAAATTTTTTAAATTCTCTTATGAATGTCTCCTTTAATTTAGTAAATGCTGTCATGCCTATGTGTCACCACTATGGGCTGTATTGAGCACTCACCGTCTCATGCTTTCCAGAGAGCCCACGCTGTGTCTTGAAAGCTGCAGATGCTTCCTCCTCCGGCCAAACAACAGACCTCCGGTAAGTCTGGGGGTTCCCTCTCCCCACCAGATGCCCCCCCCCATGCTAGTTTTCTTCCCTTCTTCATTGGGGAAAGAGCACTGCAAAATTTGAAAAAGAAAAAGGCAAGAACGGCTTCCAGACCCCCCCCCCCGCCATTTCTGCTCCTTCCTGATGGATCCCATAGGATCAGGAGCCCCCACTCACGCGGTAAAAAGATCTTTTCATAAAAGAGGGAAAGGGCCGTAGGTGACATGGGGGGCGGAGCTTAGCGTGGTGTTGGCATTCTCCAACGTCCAGCTCCGAAAGGTATGTTTTTAAAGGGATATGCTGTTGCAAGCTGCGGAGGGACACAGAAGCAAAGTAAAACAAATGTTTTGTTTGCATATAAGAGTTGGTGACACAGGCATTCCTTTGACACATTTACTACTCCATCAGGCTGAGCATTAATAGCAGTGACAGAGCTGGACTGTTGCTCAAGCAGTGAATGCATTCCTTCTGATAGTACCTCTGCTTTGTGCATCGGGCTATGGCAGAAGGGGGGTGAAAAACACCTCAGAAAGGACTCTAGAAAGACTTTTTACAGTCACACGGAAGCCTAGATCCATCCCAGTAAAGATGGCATCCTCCCCTAAGAATAATATGGCTGGTCAGAGTAAGCCATCAGAAGGGGCAAGTGTTGCAGCTGCTCTTAACACTGCTGCCCCTGTGATATTACTAGGAGGTTTTTTCTTCAACCATTTTAAGTAAAGATTGATGCTTTAATCGCATCCCAGAGTTGGGACTAAGCGTAGCAGGTCCCCATCCATTGTTTAGGACCCTCTTACTGAGGAACATAGAGCATAGAGATGACGAATTTCTCTCAAAGGACCAGGAAGAGAGGCTGATGTCTCCTCTTCCGAAGAACCTGATACGGAAGTGTCAGGTTCGCAGGAAAGGTTGTTGGTAGTCTCTCACTGAATTGGTCCGCTTCACATTTTTACTGCCAGTAACGCAGTCAGTGAATGAGCCCACCCCTGGGTTGGGTTCACTAAAGCCTCCCCAATCTGATTCATGTTTTTCCTATCCATTCATGGCTAAGAAAGCTTATGTATTCTGAGTGGGAGCACCCAAATAAACAATTTTTTTCCTCCGAAAAACGTTTTTCAATACTTTATCCTATGGAGGAGAAGTTTTATAAGAAATGGGGAATTCCAGCAATTGACGCTGCTATATCCTCTGTAAACAAAAACCTAACGTCTCTAGTAGACAATGCTCATATGCTAAAGGATCCAACAGATAATAAGTTGGAGTTCCTTTTTTCGCTCGCAGGTTCAGTTTTTCAACCGGCGCTGGCAGCGATCTGAATATCTCAGTCCTTATAGGACCAGTTTATAGAGGTATTTAAAGTTTTTCCTGCTGGTGTTGTGTTCTACAATAGACACTATGAAAGATTCTATTCTCCAGGCCTCACGGCTCATGCTAGGGCTGGTACATGTGTGTAGAATCCTATGGTTGAAAAATTGGTCAGCCGAAGCGCCATGCAAAAAGCTCTTGACCAGTTTTCCTTTTCATGGTAACCGGTTATTTGGAGACAATCCGGATAAGTATACCCAAAGAATTTCTAATGGGAAAAGTTCCCTTTTATCGGTTAAGAAGTTTAAGCATTTTTTTTCTTGTAAGCGTGCTTCTTCTCCAGTGCCAGTGGCATCAGCCTCCAGGCAGTCTCGAAGGCCTCCACCATCAGGTTCAAGAGGTAAACCTCAGGGTCAGTGCCATTGTCAAAAGAAACCCACAAAACAAGATACTAAAGCCTCCTTATGAAGGGGCACCCCCGCTCGCTCGAGTGGGGGGGAAGGCTTCTACAGTTTTCAAGGGTCTGACAGGAACATTGTCAAGACATATGGGTGGCTTCCTCTTTCTCTAGGTTACAAACTAGAGTTCTGAGAGTTCCCGTCTCCTCATTTTCTCAGATGAAACGTTCCCAGAGATCCAGTGAAAAGGAAGTCTCTCTCTTTCCAGCTCTGGAATCGGTGGCCCCTTGCAAGAGCAAGGTTTAGGGTTTTATTCAAACCTATTCACGGTTCCAAAACCAAACAGGGATGTCAGACCCATTTTGGATCTCAAACATCTAAACCGGTTTTTGAATATCCATTCTTTTCAAATGGAGTCAATCTGATCAGTAGTCTCAATCCTACAAGGGGGAGAACTTCTGGCATCAATCAACATCAAGGATGCTTATCTCAATGTGCCGATTTTCACCGCTCACCAGAAATTTCTATGCTTCGAGGTAGAAAATCTTCATTTCCAGGTTGTAGCTCTGCCTTTCGGTCTAGCTACTGCACCTTGAGTGTTTACAAAGGTCCTGGCTCCTCCTTTAGCCAGGTTAAGGGCTCAAGGTATAACAATACTAGTCTACTTAGACGATCTTCTCTTGATATATCAATTGGTAGCCCGCTTAGTCCAAACTTTGGTCACCTCAGTCAGCTACCTGGAATACCTAGGTTGGATTCTCAACCTAGAGAAATCCTCCTTAAAACCATCAATAAGATTGCAGTTCTGGGGCTGATCCATAGATACAGCTCAGAAGAGGGTGTTTTTTTCCCCCAGGGAAAGATCAGTTCCATAAAGGAGCTGATTCAGTTGATCAAAACAAAGAAGAATCCTTCTATTCAACTTTGCATGAAATTGTTGGGAAAGATGGTGGCTTCTTTCGAGCCCGTTCCTTATGTGCAGTTTCATTCAAGACTGCTGCAAACCAGCTTGGAACAAGAAGGTCCAAGCTCTGGACATCCCAATATGTTTATCCCTCAATATGCGTCGGAGCCTCAATTGTTGATTGATATCTAAGAATCTTCAAAAAGGGGAAATCCTTTCTACCAGTTACCTGGAAGATGGTAACAGATGCCAGCCTGCTGGGCTGAGGAGCAGTCCTGGAAGAAGCATCTGTCCAAAGAAAATGGTCCAAATCAGAGATGGCTTTGCCCTTCAATATTCTAGAGATTCGGGCAGTGCGCCTGGCCTTCGAGGCCTGGACGCTCAGACTACGGGGTTGTCCTGTCAGAATCCAATCCGACAGTGCCACAGCTGTGGCTTATGTCATTCACCAAGGGGGCACGAGAAGTCGCGTGGCCCAGAAATAGGTGAATCATATTCTATCTTGGGCAGAAAACAACATTCCTTGCCTATCAGCAATTTTTCATTCCAGGGATAGAGAATTGGCGGGCGGACTACTTGAGTCGCCAACAATTGTTCCCGGGAGAATGGTCCCTTCACCCTGGCATTTTTCTGTCAATATGCCAAAGATGGGGAGTTCCGAATGTGGATCTGTTTGCGTCCAGATTCAACAACAAGATCGACAACTTTGTGTCTAGGACAAGGGATCCGGTAGCATACGGAACAGATGCCTTGGTTTTTCCATGGGATCAGTTTTCACTGATCTATGCGTTCCCTCCTGTTCTGCTGCTTCCGCGCTTTCTCGCATAATCAAGCAAGAAGGGGAGGGGAGGAGGTGATTCTTGAAGCCCAGCGTGGCCCAGGAGATCTTGGTTTGCCGAGATCTTAAAGATCGCGTTAGGGGAACTTGGACCCTGCCACTATGGCCAGACCTTCTCTCGCAAGGTCCGGTATTCCATCCTACCTTACAAATGCTAAATGTAGCAGTTTGGTTATTGAGACCCACATTCTGAAAGATCGTGGGCTGTTATCTTCAGTAGTTTTTACTTGGTTAATGTTAGGAGGCCGGCCTCCAGAGTCATATACTATAGAATCTGGAAGGCATATGTCTCCTGGTGTGAATCCAGGGGTTGGCACCCCAAGAAATATGTCATAGGTAGGATCCTTGAATTCCTACAGATAGGATTAAAAATAAAGCTGGCCTTGAGTACTATCAAAGGCCAGATGTCGGCCTTATCGGTCTTTCTTTTCAACGACCACTTGCTTCTCACTCTTTGGTTCGTAACTTTATTCAGGGGGTAACGCGGAATAATCCTCTAGTTTAGTCACCCCTGAACCATTGGGACTTACTTTTAGTCCTGTCGGCTTACAGAAGCAGCCTTTTGAGCCAATACAAGATATTCCCTTGGTCCTCTTGACGGGGGAAAAATTATTTTCTTGATTGCCATATCTTCTGCAAGAAGAGTATCAGAGCTGCTCTTTCTTGTGAAGAGCCACATGTTGTTCAGAAGGATGAGGTTGTATTCATCCTGAATTCCTACCGAAGGTAGTATCAGGTTTTCATTTAAACCAGGATATTGTTCTGCCTTCATTTTTTTTTTTTCCCAGAACCTTGTTTCTGTGGAAGAAAAGTCACTACATTCTCTTGATGTGGTTAGAGTGGTCAAGGTCTATTGAAAGTGACCGCTCAGATGCGTAAAACGGATGTTTTGTTTGTGTTGCCAGACGGTTCTTAAAGGGGACAGGCAGCGTCGAAATCTACTATTTCTAAATGGGTTTGTTAAGTGGTTGTTCAAACTCATGGTTTAAAGAGGAAAATTCCTCCTGTTCATATTAAAGCGCACTCCACCAGGGCTGTTAGTGCTTCTTGGGCAGTGCATCACCAAGCCTCCATGGTTCAGATCTGCAAAGCCCACAACTTGGTCTTCAGTCCATACATTTACCAGATGCTATCAAGTAGATGTAAGAGGCATGAGGATATCACCTTTGGGCGCAGTGTGCTGCAGTATGAGTCCTCTAGTCTCTTGGTGCCCTACTTTGTAGTGTTTCCCTCCCTTCAGTTGGCATTGCTATGGGACATCCCACATAGTAACTATTATGGCTCTGTGTCCTGTGATGTACAATAAGGAAATAGGATTTTTAATACAGCTTACCTGTAAAATCCTTTTGTTTGAAGTACATCATGGGACACAGAGGTCCCTCCTTTCTTTGGTATACACGTGTATTGCTTTGCTACAAAACTGAGGTACTCCCACCAGTGGGAGGGGTTATATAGAGAGTGCACTTTTTAATTTTGGGCATGCCAGTGTCCATCACCTGAAGGTGGCCTATAACCCACACAGTAACTACTATGGCTCTGTGTCCCGTGATGTACTTCAAAGAAAAGGATTTTACAGGTAAGCTGTATTAAAAATCCTATTTTCCTACACCTGATTTTATTTTTATTTGTTTCTTTGCACAACCTTTCTTCTATCAACAGCTGCTGGTAGAATCGAGCCATACACTAAAATCCTGAAAGTCTCTCCAGGTGGCAAATGAGAGCAGATTTCACTAGTTCATTAAGTATACTGGTGTTCTGTCTGCCACAGCCCTGAATTCTTAGAAGTTTCTTCAGTCAGCCAAGAAGTGCAGGTTTTCCCAGGTCATTAGGTATTCTGGTGTTAACTCTCCCACAGCCTGGAATTACTGCTGGGTAACCCTATTTGTGTTCAGCTTTACAAGATGTTGCTATACGTCAGGCCAGTATTCTGCCTGCTTCTGTTTGTTTTCTCACCCTTGAGGTGAGCTGCAGCAGCCCCTACCTACTGTGTTGGGGGTGAGGGGCTTTTTATTACTCTTAGGTGCCTTTTTTAATGCCATGTGCAATGGCTGAGTACTGTTTTATGTGCTGCAGCCTCCATTGCTTCCTTATTTCTGTGGCAGGTTTGGGAACCCTCCTTTTTATTGTGTAAAGCGCTTTGTTGTATGTTTTTTGCAGTGGCTGAGCCTGGTATAATGTACTGAAGCTATCTTTACTTATTTTTCATGCTTCTGCTATTTTTCCAGGCTTTATAATGTCATGGCTGGGGGCAGAGCTATCGTGATCACACCTGTTTCTTCATGCGCTCTGGCAGCTTCCCAGTGCTTACACGGCAATCTCTAAGTAATTTTAGTTGACATAGCATCGGCCAGACACATGTCAGACTACCTCAGGCCACCTGCAGTGGACCTTGGTCACAGAGCTCATTGCCGAGTACATCCGGGACATTTTTGAGTGGCTGACAAGTGGAAGCACATCTTTATTGCAGGACTTCGTTCTTCTTGTACATATTGTAACCCTGAGTCTTTTGTGAAGGGAGTTCTCCCTATGAAGGAGTTATTGTCACAGTTGAGGATCACTTTGACCCAGAGGTCTAACGTTCCTATTCCCTCCCCCCCTGCTAAATCTAGTAATAGACATACTAGACTTCACTGGTTCAGTCGTGGACCCCTTTGCAGATACACTACAAGATATATGCTCTTTATAGTTACATAGTTACATAATAGGTGAGGTTGAAAAAAGACAAGTCCAACCTATGTGTGTGATTATGTGTCAGTACTACATTGTATATCCCTGTATGTTGCGGTCATTCAGGTGATTATCTAATAGTTTCTTGAAGCTATCAATGTTCCCCGCTGAGACCACCACCTGTGGAAGGGAATTTCACATCCTTGCCGTTCTTACAGTAAAGAACCCTCTACGTAGTTTAAGGTTAAACCTCTTTTCTTCTAATTGTAATGAGTGGCCACTAGTCTTATTAAACTCTCTTCGGCGAAAAAGTTTTATCCCTATTGTGGGGTCACCAGTACAGTATTTGTAAATTGAAATCATATCCCCTCTCAAGCGTCTCTTCTCCAGAGAGAATAAGTTCAGTGCTCGCAACCTTTCCTCATAACTAAGATCCTCCAGACCATTTATTAGCTTTGTTGCCCTTCTTTGTACTCGCTCCATTTCCAGTACATCCTTCCTGAGGACTGGTGCCCAGAACTGGACAGCATACTCTAGGTGCGACCGGACCAGAGCCTTGTAGAGTGGGAGAATTATCGTTTTTATCTCTGGCGTTGATCCCCCTTTTAATGCATGCCATGCATGTAAGAAAAATCTTTTCAGACAGTTTCTCAGTTTGTGGCTAATACACCAGAGCAAAGAGGTTGGGCTCCTGTTAAGTTGGTAGTCGGAGCAGGAGCCATTGATTCCACTATCTCTGGACTTCGTTTTTATAGACTGAAAGGGGTTCCTTTACATTAAGGTGAAAAAACTTCTGACACTGAGCATATCGTTATTTTAAAAAATGAGGGTTTACAATTCCTTGACGCATGCCACAAGGTTTTTCCTCAACATTCATAAGTAGTCATCTTTTTATATATGAACAAACACATATACATGTGGCACTGGTACTGAAACAGATCCTATAGTACTGAAGTCCAAGTGGCCAGTGGGCTGCTATGCAGCCTAAAAAAAATAGTCTATTGATTCAGGGCCAGCCTTAGCAGGGAAGCAGAGGCGGTTTCCAAGATGTTCAAGAAAAAACAAATGCAGGCGCCTCTGAGTTAGACTGTAAAGTGTGTATTAATAAAAACATAGTAACTTACATCTAGGTAAACAAGGAAGGGTACATCTGTGGGTTAACGCTCTGTGGGGCATCCATCACACTGGTCAGTAGAAGGAGGGTGCATTTTTCTCACCACCAGGGTGCGCCAGCCGAGAAACATGTCGCGATCACCCTGGTGAGGTCATCCCCTCTAGCACTGCGATCCAGGAAGTGTTCCAAGCCTCTTCTCCAGCTCTCCGCCACCATACCATCTTCCTGCTGACCGGGAGAGTCCACAGAGCGGCTAAGACAGCGTACCTTCTACTGACCAGTGTGATGGATGCCCCACAGAGCATTTACCCACAGATGTACCCTTCCTTGTTTACCTAGATGTAAGTTACTATGTGTTTTTATTAATACACACTTTACAGTCTAACTCGGAGATGCCTGCATTTGTTTTTTCTTGCATCCTTTTATATATGGTAGGACCACCAAGTCAAACAACCGATAAGCAGTTGGAAGTCCTCTATAGAAGCCTGTTCTCTCAGGCAGCCCTGCCCCTCGCCCATTTTACTGTGACTTTACTTTCATTCCATCCCTTTAAGAGATTTTTATCCCCACTGTGGTTGATTCCATGATTTATAGAATACAAAGAACAAATCATAACTTTTGATTTTCCCTTTTGATGGTCTGGCGAAAGCTTCTCGGCATCTCTTTATGGGTCTCTTGTCAATACATATGCGTCAGGCACTTTGGTTAAAGTGCTGGACTGCAGGAACCTTTGTGTAAGAAGCGTTTAATGCATGTGGCCTTCGAGGCATGTTATCTCTCCAAACTGGCTTTTGATCGAATATTCAAGAATGCTTTTGGTGACAAGAGCGCACCTTCTCTAGTCTGAGAAATGTTCCCTTTGTTTTCCCTCTCCCTCAACCTGAATGTCTGTCTTTAATCGGTCCATGAATTTCACAAGAATCCACCAAACCTCTTTCCCAGGGAGACCTCTTGGCTTCTGTGGAAGTCTACAGTGCTTTCCTTCATGTTCCCTTCCTTCCAGCACACCAGAGATTTCTTTGCTGTGGGGCCCTGCTTTTACCAGTTCTTAGTCCTACTTTTCAGTCTCTCATTTACATCTGTCTGATATTTACCAAGGTGCTAGCTCCAACGTTTGTACTCATAAGCTCTTGTGCAATAACCGTTGAGATATCTAGGTGAACTCTTCTGTTAAGGGCACAGACGGTGCAGGCTCTGTTGGATAATGTGTCTTTAATTGTCCAGATTTTTCATCAGTTCATTTTGATTCTAAAACATTATAATTGGCCACTAACCATCTTTTATAGAATCTGGGTCTAGTGTTGAACACCACTTGGGCCAAAGCATTTCTTCCTCAGGAAAAACCTAGTCTCAGATTTCAGCTCAAGAGTCATCACTTTGCTTTTATTTGAGAGCAGTAGGCCTGATGGGAGTTTTTTTCATGACAGTTCTATTTTCCCAGTCTCAATCCAGACATCCAACACTGTCTCTAGACAAAACCGATTCGTTTTGTTCCCGAGAACCAGGTTGTCCAATGGTTGATAATACGAACAGATGTTTGTGCTTGAATCAAATGGCTTACACATATATATAACAGACCAGGTGTTTAAAGGGGGATAACCACACGTTGACGCTGGAAATTCTGAAATAACTTTTTGGCACACTGCCATACACCCTTACAAATTTTTAGCAAAATTTTGCTTAAAAATAGTGATTTTTAGTTTCAATGCTGCAATACATGTTCCTGCTGGCCCACTTCATCAAACAAATCCCTCTGTCCAGCATGTGTGTATGCGTATATATAGTATAAAATATAAAAATAAACACTCCAGGTGCTAAAGGGGTGTGACCACATGTTGGCACTAAAAAAAATCTGAATTAACCCTTTGCACACTGTTCTACACGTTTATTTTGAGCAAATTTTTGCATAAAAACCATTGGCCAGTTTGAACATGCAATTACATACATTTGCAATAATACATATGATTTAAAATCCAGATAAGTCTACTTCTCAGCTTCTATTTCTTCAAAAGACTGTTTGTTTTTTTTTTTTTGTTTTTTGTCATTGCGGATGGTCTCTGTAATAGTGGAACAAGAGGCCAGTGTATCTTTTCTAGGTAGCTCATTCTAACCATTTATTCCGTCCAAGCTTATAGTCTCCAGAATTGGGTTCCACCCTTTCCTCCCAAGGTGCATTCTACTTGATCTGTGAGTGCTCCTTGCCAATATAAACCAAATGTGAACACCATTCTGTGTCCCTCAAGAAAAGGATTTTTTGGTGAGCACAAAATTCCTACTTTCTATTAAAAATGTAAAATGGTTCATGGCACATGACTCTTTAGTCAGTCAAACTTGTTTGTTACAGACAATTATTAATTTATATTTGAGGTAGATTGAGGCCACAGGTAATGTAATGCTATAACATGGAAACATAAAGTGATAGAAAAAAGACAGAGTAGTCCATCGAGTCTGCCTGTGGTGTTTTTTTTTTTTTTTCTTTGTGCATGTTTTGTATCTTTTTGATTTTGGTTTAAGTGGGGTCTCCAGAACTGGACACCGTATTCTAAATTACCGTATATACTTGAGTATAAGTCGTTCCGAGTATAAGTCGAGGCCCCTAATTTACCACAAATAACTGGGAAAAACGTATTGACCGGAGTATAAGACGAGGGTAAGAAATGCAGAGGGTCAACAATGCCCATCTGCAGCTGCATGCCTCCCTGTGTCCTGCGCAGCCTACCTGTACCCTGTGTCCTGTACCCTGTGTATGTGTCCTGTACCCTGTGTATGTGTCCTGTACCCTGTGCATGTGTCCTGTACCCTGTGCATGTGTCCTGTACCCTGTGCATGTGTCCTGTACCCTGTGCATGTGTCCTGTACCCTGTGCATGTGTCCTGTACCCTGTGCATGTGTCCTGTACCCTGTGCATGTGTCCTGTACCCTGTGCATGTGTCCTGTACCCTGTGCATGTGTCCTGTACCCTGTGCATGTGTCCTGTACCCTGTGCATGTGTCCTGTGTCTGTGTCCTGTGTGCGTGTCTGTGTCCTGTGTGCATGTGCAGCCTACCTGTGGCGATCTCCATCCTCAGACGGCGGCCGGCGTGTGATGATACTGTTCGGCGGCCATTCCACAGTTCAAAAGCCGCGCCTCCTCCTCGTCTGTGATAGGCTGACTGCCTATCACGGACATTCTCTCATTCTCATACCACGGACGAGGATGAGAGAATGTCCGTGATAGGCTGTACACTGGCAGCTGTTCAGCCTATCACAGACTAGCAGGAGGCGCGGCTTTTGAAAGCTGGAATAGCCTCCAAACACTATCATCACACGCCTGGCCGCCGTCTGCCTGCATGACACGCTGATCATGCAGACAGACGGCGGTGACTCGAGTATAAGTCGAAGGGGACACTTTCAGCCCCAAAAAAAGGGCTGAACATTCGACTTATACTCGAGTATATACGGTAGGTCTTACTAAAGATCTATATACATTGCCTTGAAAGTGTTCGTACCCCTTGAAATTTTCCACATTTTGTCATGTTATAACCAAAAACATGTATTTTATTGGGATTTTATGTGATAGACCAACACAAAGTGGCACATAATTGTGAAGTGGAAGGAAAATGATAAATGGTTTTAAAATTTTTTTACAAATATGTGAAAAGTCTGAAAAGTGCGGTGTGCATTTGTATTCAGCCCACTTTACTCTGATACCCCTTACTAAAATCTAGTGAACCAATTGCCCTCAGAAGTAAAATAATTGGTAAATATAATTCACCTGTGTGTAATTTTAATCTCAGTAGGAAATACAGCTGTTCTGTGAAGCCCTCTGAGGTTTGTTAGAGAACCTTAGTGAGCGAATGGCACCCATTAAGGCCAAGGAACACCCCAGCCAGGTCAGGCATAAAGTTGTGGAGACGTTTAAAGCAGGGTTAGGTATTAAAAAAATATCCCAAGCTTTGAACATCTCATGGAGCACTGTTCAATCCATTATCCGAAAATGGAAAGAGCATGGCACAACTGCAGACCAACCAAGACATGGCCGTCCACCTAAACTGACAGGCTGGGCAAGGAGAGCATTAATCAGAGAAGCAGCCAAGAGCCCCATGGGAACTCTGGAGGAGCTGCAGAGATCCACAGCTCAGGTGGGAGAATCTGTCCACAGGACACCTATTAGTCGTACACTCCACAAATCTGGGCTTTATGGAAGTATGGCAAGAAGAAAGCCATTGTTGAAAGAAAGCCATAAGAAGTCCTGTTTGCAGTTTGCCAGAAACCATGTGGGGGACACGGCAAACGTGTGGATGTAGGTGCTCTGGTCAGATGAGACCAAAATTGAACTTTTTGGCCTAAAAGCAAAACTCTGTGTGGTGGAAAACTTAACACTACACATCACCCTGAACACCTCATCCCCAACCTGAAACATTGTGGTGGCATCATCATGTTGTGGGGATGATTTTCTTCAGCAGGGACAGGGAAGCTGGATAAAGCCAAATACAGGGCAACCTTAGAGAATGAGAATGTGGCAAGACTTGAAAATTGATGTTCAGACGCTCTCTATCCAATCTGACAGAGCTTAAGCTATTTTGGAAAGAAGAATGGGCAAAAATTTCTCTTTAGATGTGCAAAGCTGATAGAGACGTACCCAAAAAAGGCATGCAGCTGTAATTGCAGCGAAAGGTGGTTCTACAAAGTATTGGCACGGGGAATGAATACAAATGCACGCAACTCTTTTCACGTTTATTTGTAAACCTTTTTAAAAAACATTTATCTTTTTTTTTTTTTTTTTTTTTTTTTTTTCTCCACTTCACAATTATGTGCCACTTTTGGGTCTATCAGATAAAATACATTTACATTTTTTGGTTGTAAAGTGACAAAAGGTGAAAAATTTCAAGGGGTATGAATAATTTTTCAAGGCACGGTAGGGGAATCGGGACCTCCCTCCCTCCTCCTGCTGGTGTTCCCTCATGATGCATCCTAAAACTCTATTCACTTTTCCCACTGCCTGGTCACACTGTTTGGTCATAGTGCAACCATCCTGAAATAAGTACCCCCAAATCTTTTTTTTCTCTGTAGTACTGGCCAACACTGTACCCACAATGTTGTACTCTCTCTTTCCTATCTTTAGGGTGGCATTGGTGGTATTCATAATCATAATTGGTTAAAAAAATAGGGGTGGGGAAAGCCTTCCCTATATCCGTAGTTTTACCAGAGATTATCAGATTTTGAGCCTGTGGTATGATGAGAGAGCGGAATCCCATCTAGCGGAGATCCCGAAACAAGAAGAAACATGGACGATTTCCCACATGTGCTCCCTTTCAATGGATGCCTTGAAGGACTACATTCAACAACTTTTTTTAGAATCTTACTGCTGAAGTGTTGGTTAGTGGTTATCCTGCAAGAAGCATGTGGAATGTTGACCTTTTCAAGAGGAACGTTTGCGTGGTCTTGGTTTGGATGAACCAGAATGTAATGGTGGCTAAAAGTACACTGTTACCACTCAAAAAGAAGCCAAAGCCTATAGTTCAGAAACCTGCTCCATTCTCTTCCAAGAAGCATTCCTTTCACCAGTCTCGGACCTAGGGATCCAAGCCCAAGTCCCATACCGATTTCTGCAAAAATCCAAAATCCATGGACCCTAAAGTCCTCCAAGCCTGGGGTCCATTCCACTTCTGCAGGGCATCAAAGTTTAGCAGAGGAAGATTACAGATGAGTGAGTCCACAGCATAGTGACTCGAGGTTACAAGCTGAAATTTTTAGGCTTTCCTGCTCATATTAGTGGTTTTCAAACCGCTGTGTATTTTACTGAAAGAACAGAGAGCTTTGCCTGCTTCCTATATACAAACAATTAGAATTGAGCAGAGCTAATTGCAGTGACTTAGCATTTGCCTGATCTTTTC
The DNA here is from genome assembly GCA_037952835.1 of Lithobates septentrionalis. Classification (NCBI taxonomy): domain Eukaryota; kingdom Metazoa; phylum Chordata; class Amphibia; order Anura; family Ranidae; genus Lithobates; species Lithobates septentrionalis. The sequence goes on from JBBDGP010004023.1 coordinate 369,764, forward strand.
TTTACTGTGGAGTTTCTTAAGAGGGCCTGTGTTTTTATTAAAAAAAAAAAATTAAAATGGTCATTCTCCAACCCCCCCCCCCCATTTTGTTTGTTTTGTTTGTTTTTTTTTTACCCCAAAAAATCTAAAATGGGGGGAAGGCTGATCTCCGTCCAAATGGTGACCGATTTTTATTCTTCATCTATCCCTGCTGTGAAACAAAACTCGTCTTTGTCACTACTACAAGAACCTCTTACCTCATCAACCTCCCCCCTCTCTTCTGGTTCAATGAGCGTTGTCATGAACTGTTGAGTTTTTCTTTTTTAGGAGCCACCAACCCTGCTTGTCAGAGCATAGTGGTGCAAATAAAAACATAGATGTGTACAGAGCTCTATGGTGTAAGGCTTTCACCAACCCAGTCTTTTCCACCTCCATGGAAACCTTCCAAAGCATGTTTTCCAATGAACCAAAAGATCAGTAGATGCTGCCAACTAATGACATGTGTCCAGCATATGCTTTGCTGTATGTAGAACAATGCCTCACAGGGGCAGTCGCACACACTGCATATCAAGCTGAAAGAGCAACTGAGGTGAACTGTGCCAGTCTTGCCATTAAGGGCTCAACTGTTTGGCTGATATTTATATTTTTTAAGACCTTTACTGTTCCATATGGCTTACTGTTCTGGAATGCTAATTAATGTGGTTAATTAATTTTTCATTATGCTAGAAAATCAAACTTGGCCATTTTATTTTTTATTTTTCTGTACAAATCATGTGGTAACCTTGAAGGTTTCCATTTTTCAACATTTTAAACCCAAGAATATACAGCTTACTAGTCCTTAAATGTGGTGGCTGCAATAGTTTTCTTTTTTTTTTCCCCCTTTATTTTAACCTGGTAATTTTGCCATTAACTCACTCCTGTCCTGAGGTGACAACTGTAATGAGCAGCATTGTCACCCTAGGAAGGGGGTGTTAGGACTACAAAAACACCTCCCTCTGCTCTCCATCAGAGGGGGAGCTGTGTTGTAGTCCAGAAAGACAGCAGGAAACAACACTAAGTGCCAGTTCACACTGGGGGCGGCTTCAAAGTCATGCGACTCTGAAGCCGCCCTACACAGCGTGACTTCAGCGCGGCTTGCAAACGACTTCTTTAATAGAAGTCAATGCAAGCCGCTCCGAAGTCGCCCCCCAGTAGTACAGGAACCTTTTTCTAAGTCGGAGCGACTTGAATCGCTCCTACTAGAACGTTTCCACTGCACTACATGGAGCGCGACTTGTCAGGCGGCCCCATTGTGAACCGGCACTAATTGATAACCGTGCTGAAGCACTGTTAAATATATATAATTTAAACTTTCAATGGTATATTTCACAGACCATAAGAGCCCATTCACACCTGAGCGTTTTGTAGCTTGAAGCCTCAAGCTACAAAACGCTTGAGGGGAAAAAATCCATTATTCTCTATGGAGATGGTTCACATCTCCACTCCAAGTCGCCTGAAGCTCAAACAAGTTCTGGACCCGCGCGAATCGGGCAGATTTGGGCGTTTTTGGAGCAGGAAGCAGATGACAAAATCTAACATAGCAACAAATGATGAAAACAGATGCTCATTTTTCCTATTGGATAATAAAACAAAAATGCCAAAGCTCAAAAACGCCGGACAACGCTGCATGGAAACGCGCAAATATGCGCGACAAAGCGCCGGTAGAAACGCTCAAACACGCTACACTCAGGTGTGAATGCAGCTAAGATTAATTTATTGTCTGAGCATATGTGCACCATTAAGGTGTATGTAAACTCCAAGATACTTGCGTTTTTAAGTGTCAGTACAATTGACACCTGATGTTCTTAAATTACCAGTGTGTACTTTTATTGAATTGTTTTCTTAAACTTTGGTAATTAAGGACCAACTGTCAATAAGCTTTCAAGTTATTAAGGCATTGGGCAGCTTACTGAAGTCTCAAAGCAGCTTCATAATCTTAGACAAATGTTATCTGCACCCTTTCAGTTGTCATATTGCCCATGTATTAAAAAAAATTCTCTGCCAATCCTGTTAGAGTGAAAGTAATTTATATAAATGCAAATTTTCCGCCCCACCCTAACAACAAAGGCAGATATCTTTCGGTCGACTAGTCATCCCTGCTGCTCTAATCACAGAGGCTAATGTTGCTTTCAGATGGCCCTCAGCCCACGCTCCGCTGCCTCTTTTCTCCTGCATACAGAACCCTAATCCAGAATACTTTTCCCCTCCCCTCCTTTTCCCTTACAGCTAACAAGTTCAGTAAGGCTCACTCCTTATTACAAGCATGTTGTCCTTTTGTTTAAATGAATGGCTATTTATGATATGCTGTCGTGCCTATCAAAGCCATTTTAAAACTCTTAATTCTAATATAAAATATCATTTTTACTATTTAAATTTTCTGATCACAAATTTTTTTAGCCTTAGGTGAAATGATCAATGTAACTATATATAGTTTGACATCTTGGCTAATATTTACCTTTCCTCCCATAATCTGTTATGGCATGTTTTTGGGGGTTTTTTGTGTTTTTTTTACCTCTGTGGCTTGATTTACAATCACTAGAGACAAGTAGCTCAATTCGTAAATGGGAATCGGCAAAATTCTGATTTATGTAGATCCGTTTTCTTTCCCAAAGACGATGCGCATATGAAACTAGATTTGACTATTTTGGGCAGTCTCTCTTGTTTACGTTGTATGTCTGTTTTCAGTTGTGTATTTTGGATTTTCTTTGTTTAAAGGAGAAGTCCAGCCTGAGCTCTCCGCTGACATCTCTTCCATCATTTGGTGCAGCGGATCATCCTGACTTTCCAAGTCTGGATCCGCAAGGTGCCTTGATTGATGGCAGTCTCAGCATCTCGGCGAGCCACTCCCTGCCCCTCCACAGCTCAGCACTCCAGTGAGCGCGGAGGAGCAAAGAGAGACGCTGACTGAAAGTCAGCAGCTCTCCTCTCGGGGATTGGTGAAAACCGAGCCATCTGCAATGTTTAATGGCTCGGTTCTCAGTGCAGAGACGGCGGGTGACTGCTTCAGCATCGGTCTGATGCTGCATCCACCTCGGTAAGTATGAATAAAAAAAAGTACTTCTCTTTTAATAAAGCTGTGCATTGAGTTAAGTGCATAAAGCACCAGGCAGGCAATGTTCCATTAAAGCTGAATGTTCTGGTTGCGTTTACTACAGTCAGTGATTACAGCAAAATATTTATCAAGCGGGACACCCAAGACATCATGTGTAGCTTGCTAGGAGCCACCAAACATTGGGCTGTTTTTGAGAAATAAAACATTCATAACATTTTGAGCAAGCAAACTTAACCACTTCAATACTGTTCACTTTCACCCCCTTCCTGCCCAGGCCAATGTTCAGCTTTCAGCGCTGTCACACTTTGAATGACAATTGCGCGGTCATGCAACGCTGTACCTATACATTCTTATCATTTTTTTCCACACAAATATAGCTTTCTTTTGGTGGTATTTAATCACCGCTGGGTTTTTTATTTTTTGCTAAATAAAAGAAAAAAGACCAAACATTTGCGGAAAAGTGTTTTTCTTCATCTCCGTTATAAAATTTTGCAAATAAATTATCTTTCTTTGCCAAACTGTATTCTGCTACATTCCTTTAATGAAAATAACCCAAATCATTGTTTATGTCTAGGGGGTCAACAACCCCCGACACGCGTGCCAGACATGCAGGTGGCTGCATTTAGGATGGCACGCGAAGGCTTGGACACCCACATAGCCAGCCGTCCGATTCTTGCAGCTGGCTACTCAAGGAGGAGCACAGCTACCTCTTTCCCGCCTCCGGTTCCACCCACCTCATTCGGCTTGCCTTCATTTAGCCGACATGGTTCCTAATGTTCAGCCGCATATAGGGCATGTTGTGCCCCCTACTTAAAAGGATGCTGTACTCAGCCTGCTTAGCCACTACTCCCATCCCCACCCAGGGCACTCAGAAGATTTTGTCCTCACGCACAGCACATAGCTTAAAATCATCTGATTATTTTACAGATAAACCCTCCATCTGCCTGCTATGTTGCTGTTCTGACCTGTGAAATCTCCAGATCAAAACAGCAGCAAAGCTGCAGTAGCCAGCTAAACACTGTGCAGATGGAGGCTGTGTCTGTAAAATAATCTTATCTCAGCTATGTGCTGTTTGGGGAGGAGGAACTCTGCTTTATGCCCTTCCAACACTGACCCCTATACGCAGCTTCTGTACACTGTTCTGCTGACCACATTCTTTGCCCCACTGACCCCAGTCCTCTGCCCTGCTGACCCCATCCTCCACCTTGGTGAACACTGCTTTGCCCTGCATTCCTAACCATGTTGACCATTGGGAATTACTAATTTACAGGTGCAGAAAATTGGGGTTGATATGGTCTGAAGGTGCAGAAAATGGGATGATCTGGGGTCTGAAGGTGCAGCGGAACTGGAGTTTATCTGGTGTGTGAAGGTACAGAAATTGGGGCTGATCTGAATTTAGAGGTGCAGAAATTATGACTGATCTGGGGTGTTAAGGGGCAGGATATGTGGCTGATCTGAGGTGTGAAGGTGCAGGATATGGGGACTGATCTGAGGTGTGAAGTTGCAGGAATTAGGGCTGATCTGAGGTGTGAAGATCAAGAAATTTGGGTTAATCTGAAGTGTGAAGGTGCAGGAATTGGGCCTGATTTTAGGTGTAATGGTGCAGGAATTGGTGGTGGTCTGAGATGTGAAGGTGCAAGAATTAGGGTGAACTGAGGTGTGACGGTGCAGGAATTGGAATGATGTGGGTTGTGAAGGTGCAGGGATTGGTGTTATCAGAGATGTGAAGGTGCAAAGCTCAATATTTATTTCTAATATTCTCATAATTTACAGCATTTGCTAGTTTAAGATTCCATTTCATGGTTGAAAGTGTCGAGTTTAAATTTTTTTTAATGTAGCTGGCACTCTGTTTTTTTGTTTTTTTTTGTTTTTTTAAAGGTTTTGGGCTCACGGTGTTTAAAAGGTTGCCTACACCTAATTTTGCCAGAAAGTTAGTCCACAAACTAATCTATATACAGTTGTGTGCATAAGTTTAAATGCCCTGGCAGGATTTATGATTTCTTGGCCATTTTTCAGAGAATATGAAAAGTAACACCAACTTTTCTTTCACTCATGGTTTAGTGTTTGGCTGAAGCCATTTATTATCAATCAACTGTATTTACTCCTTTTTAAATCATAATGGCAACAGAAACTACCCAAATGACCCTGGTCAAAAGTTTACATACCCCAGTTCTTAATACCGTGTATTGTCCCCTTTAACACCAATGACAGCTTGAAGTCTTTTGTGGTATTTGTGGATGAGGCTCTTTATCTTCAGATGGTAAAGCTGCCCATTCCTCTTGGCAAAAAGTCTCCAGTTCATGTAAATTCTTGGGCTGTCTTGCGTGAACTGCACGTTTGAGATCTCCCCAGAGTGGCCCAACGATATTGAGGTTAGAGGTCGACCGATATGGGTTTTTCTCTGGCCGATGCCGATATTTAGAAATCGGGCCGGCCGATTATATGATGCTGATTTTTGCGGCCGATATTTTAAGCTGATTTTTCTTTTTTTGGCAGGTGGCACTGGTTGCCAATGGCGATTGGCACTGGCAGGTGGCACTGGTTGGCACTGGCAGGGGGCACTGGTTGGCACTAGCAGGTTTCACACTGAGCCGATTTGTCAGTTTCTGTTACACTATATGTAACTGAATGCAGAGACCAGCTGTCAGAATTCAGTGTGATGTCGAGGGGGGGGGGGGTGGGCGGGGCCCTGCAGCTATCAAACACCAGCCATTGATTGTGCTGCTTAAGAAAGTGGTCGGGGCCCTATACACGTAGTGGCCCGCCCAGATCCCATCCCATTGGCTGGTGTTTGATATCTGGGTCCTGCCCACCCCCCACATCATGCTGAATTCTGACAGCTCCTTTCTCTGCATTCAGTTGCAAATCAGTTTCACACACTGAGCACAGAGCCGCTCAGTGTGTTTAACTGTCAGTGGAGTGTGGGGAAGGGAGGTAATCCTCGATTTCTTAAAAAGGCCAACCTCTAATTGAGGTCAGGAGATGGCCACTCCAGAACCTTCACTTTATTCTGCTGTAGCCAATGACAGGTTGACTTGGCTTTGTGTTTTGGATCATTGTCATGTTGGAATGTCCAAGTACGTCCCATGTGCAGCTTCCTGGCTGATGAATGCAAATGTTCCTCCAGCATTTTTTTGATGACGTACTGCATTCATCTTGGCATCAGTTTTGACCAAATTTCCTGTGCCTTTGTAGCTCACACATCCCCAAAACATCAGTGATCCACCTCTGTGTTTCACAGTAGGAATGGTGTACCTTTCATCATAGGCCTTGACTCCTCTCCAAATGTAGCGTTTATGGTTGTGGCCAAAAAGCTAAATTTTGGTCTCATCTAGGGCTGAAACGATTAATCGATATTATCGATAATAATCGATAATGAAAATCGTTGTCAACGATTTTCATTATCGATTAGTTGGTCCGCACCTTTCTTCTGTCTGTCCGTCCGTTTAAATCCTCCCTCCTGTGTCCTCGGCACTGCCATTTGTGACCAGGCACGTCTGAGCCACCGCACGTCCACGGCGTGCCTCTCCTCCTCCTCGCTGACGTCACCCCCCCTGATCTTCTCAGCCCCGCCCGCTGCCTCGAGGGAACAGAGAAAGAAAACCTCCCTCATGTGTCCTCGGCGCCGCCGTTTGTGACCAGGCATGTCGGCGGCGCGCCTCTCCTCCTCCTCTTTGCAGACGTCATCCCCACTGATCTTCTCAGCCCTGCCCGCTGCCTCGAGGGAACTGACAGGCGAGGGCAAGAAGCGAGGAGAGCCGAGCTGCACATTCATAGTGAAAGGTAGCAGCTAATAATAACACAGTAAAAACAGCACATTTTTATGACCGGGCACCATCCTAACAGTATTACTGGGGAGGGAGGGGGGGTGCCCCATCATTGGTGTTCCGGGGGGTGGCTGCCTGGAATAGTAGTGCCCCATCATTGGTTTTCCTGGGAGGGAGGGGATTAGACATAGTGCCCCATTGGTGTTCCTGGGAGGGGGGGATAGTGCCCCATTGGTGTTCCTGGGAAGGGGGGGGAATAGTGCCCTATTGGTGTTCCTGGGAAGGGGGGGGGAATAGTGCCCCATTGGTGTTCCTGGGAAGGGGGGGGAGAGTGCCCCATTGGTGTTCCTGGGAAGGGGGGGAATAGTGCCCCATTGGTGTTCCTGGGAAGGGGGGGGGGGGGGGAATAGTGCCCCATTGGTGTTCCTGGGAAGGGGGGGAATAGTGCCCCATTGGTGTTCCTGGGAAGGGGGGGATTAGTGCCTCATTGGTGTTCCTGGGAGGGGGGGGGGGGAATAGTGCCTCATTGGTGTTCCTGGGAGGGGCGGGGGGATAATGCCCCATCATTGGTGTTCCTGGGAGGGGCGGGGGGATAATGCCCCATCATTGGTGTTCCGGGGGGTGGCTGCCTGGAATAGTAGTGCTCCATCATTGGTTTTCCTGGGTGGGAGGAGAATAGACATAGTGCCCCATTGGTGTTCCTGGGAGGGGGGGGGATAGTGCCCCATTGGTGTTCCTGGGAGGGGTGGGGGGATAGTGCCCCGTCATTGGTGTTCCTGGGAGGAATAGTGCCCTGTCATTGGTGTCCCCGGGAGGAATAGCACCCCATCATTGGTGTCCCCAAGAGGAATAGCACCCCGTCATTGGTGTCCCCAAGAGGAATAGCGCCCCGTCATTGGTGTCCCCGGGAGGAATAGTGCCCCGTCATTGGTGTCCCCGGGAGGAATAGTGCCCAGTCATTGGTGTCCCCGGGAGGAATAGCGCCCCGTCATTGGTGTCCCCGGGAGGAATAGCACTCCATCATTGGTGTTCCCGGGAGGAATAGAAAAAATGGCACATTACGATTTTTTTAATGAATTTATCCGATTAATCGAAAAAATAATCGGCCGATTAATCGATTATGAAAATAATCGTTAGTTGCAGCCCTAGTCTCATCACTCCAAATGACTTTGTGCCAGGTGGTTTGAGGCTTGTCTCTGTGCTGTTTGGCGTATTGTAAGCTGGATACTTTGTGGGATTTGTGTAGTAATGGCTTTCTTCTGGCGACTCGACCATGCAGCCCATCTTTCTTCAAGTGCCTTCTTATTGTGCATCTTGAAACAGCCACATCACATGTTTTCAGAGAGTCCTGTATTCCACCTGAAGCTATTTGCGGGGTTTTCTTTGCATCCCGAACAATATTCCTGGCAGTTGTGGCTGAAATATTAGTTGGTCTACCTGACCGTGGTTTGGTTTCAACAGAACCCCTTATTTTCCACTTCTTGATTAGAGTAATACTGCCGATTGGCATTCTCAATGCCTTGGATATCTTTTTATATCCCTTTCCTGTTTTATACAGTTCAACTACCTTTTCCCACAGATCCTTTTGCCAAACCTTTTGCTTTCCCTATGACTCAGAATCCAGAAACGTCAGTGCAGCACTGGATGAAAGATGTAAGGGTCTGTCAGGAGTCCAGAAACGCATTGACCTTTTATACACACACACACTAATTATAAGCAAACAGATCACAGGTGAGGATGGTTACCTTTTAATAGCCATTCAAACCCCTCTGTGTCAACTTGTGTGCATGTTATCAGGCCAAAATCGCCCGGGTATGAAAACTTTTGATCAGGGTAATTTGGGTAGTTTCTGTTGCCATTATGATTTAAAGAGTAAACACACTAGATTGATAATAAATGGCTTCAGCCAAACACTAACCATGAGGGAAAGAAATTTTTTAGTCTCATTCATATTCTCTGAAAATGGCCAGGAAACCATAAATTCTGCCAGGGTATGTAAACTTATGAGCACAACTCTGTGTGTGTGTGTGTGTGTGTAGATAGATAGATAGATATATCTATATCTATCTATATATGTATGTATATATATACACTCTGAAAATTGAGCAATCCTGATGTACTGACGTCCCTTTGTGTGAAAAAAAAAAATTATAAAAACATCCTATGGGTACAATGTAATGCATACTGAGAGCCTTGCCAGTTATGCAAGCGTGAGGAAAGGACTGCTGATAACCGGCAAGTCTGTTTTACTTGTGATCGGCTGTGATGGAACACGACTGATTACCGTGTGCCATCACAGCCGATTGGCCCTTTACCCTGATCTGTGATCGTCTGTGTCCAGAGAGAGGTGAATCATATTCTATCTTGGGCAGAAAACAACATTACTTGCCTATCAGCAATTTTCATTCCAGGAATAGAGAATTGGCAGGCAGACTACTTGAGTCGCCAACAATTGTTTCCGGGAGAATGGTCCCTTCACCCTGGCATCTTTTTGTCAATATGTCAAAAATGGGGACCTAAGGAGCGTGAATCTGTTTGCGTCCAGGTTCAACAACAAGAATGACAACTTTGTGTCAAGGACAAGGGATCCGTTGGCATACGGAACAGATGCCTTGGTTTTTCCATGGGATCAGTTTTCACTGATCTATGTGTTACCACCTGTTCTGCTGCTTCCGCACCTTCTTCGCAGGATCAAGTAAGAAGGGAAGGAGGTGATTCTTGTGGCCCAGGAGATCTTGGTTTGCCGAGATCATAAAGATGGCGGTAGGGGACCCTTGGACCCTACCACTGTGGCCAGACCTTCTCTCGCAAGGTCCGGTATTCCATCCTACCTTACAAACGCTAAATTTAACGGTTTGGCTATTGAGACCCACATTCTGAAAGACCGTGGGCTGTCGGCTTCAGTAGTTTCTACTTTGGTTAATGCTAGGAAGCCAGCCTCCAGAGTCATATACTATATAGTCTGGAAGGCATATGTCTCCTGGTGTGAATCCAGGGGTTGGCACCCCAGGAAATATGTCATAGGTAGGATCCTTGAATTCCTACAGATGGGATTAGAAATTAAGTTGGCCAGGTGTCGGCCTTATCGGTGTTTTTCCAACAACCACTTGCTTCTCACTTTCTGGTTTCGTAACTTTATTCAGGAGGCAACACGGATTAATCCTCCAGTTAGGCCACCCCTGAACTCTTGGGAAATTTAGTCCTGTCGGCATTACAAAAACAGCCTTTTGAGCCAATACGAGATATTCCCTTAGTCCTCTTGACGAGGAAAATAATTTTCTTGGTTGCCATATCTTCTGCAAGAAGGGTGTCAGTTGGCTGCTCTTTCTTGTAAAGAGCCATATTTGATTATTCATAAGGATAAGGTTGTATTGCAGCCTCATCCTAAATTCCTACCGAAGGTAGTGTCAGGTTTTCATTTAAACCAGGATATTGTTCTGCCTTCATTTTTTCCAGAACCTCGTTCTGTGGAAGAGAGGTCACTACATTCTCTTGATTTGGTGAGAGCGGTCAAGGTCTATTTGAAAGTGACTGGTCAGATTCGTAAAACAGATGTTTTGTTTGTGTTGCCAGACGGTCCAAAAAGAGGACAGGCAGCCTCAATCTACCATCCCTAAATGGATTCGTCAAGTGATTGTTCAAGCTTATGGTTTAAAGAGGAAAATTCCTCTGTTTCATATTAAAGCACACGCCACCAGGGCTGTTAGTGTTTCTTGGGCAGTGCATCACCAAGCCTCCATGGCTCAGATCTGCAAGGCCGCAACTTGGTCTTCAGTCCATACATTTACCAGATTCTATCAAATGGTTGTAAAAGGTCATGAGGATATCACCTTTGGGCGCAGTGTACTGCAGGCTGCAGTATAAGTCCTCTTGTCTCTTGGTGCCCTACTTTTGTTGTGTCTCCCTCCCTTCAGTTGGCATTGCTATGGGACATCCCACATAGTAACTACTATGGCTCTGTGTCCCATGATGTACGATAAGAAAATGGGATTTTTATAACAGCTTACCTGTAAAATCCTTTTCTTTGAAGTACATCATGGGACACAGAGGTCCCTCCCTTCTTTTGTATACACGTGTATTGCTTTGCTACATAACTGAGGTACTCCCAGTAGTGGGAGGGGTTATATAGGGAGTGCACTTTTTGTCTTAGGGCGTGCCAGCGTCCATCACCTGAAGGTGGCCTATAACCCACATAGTAACTACAATGGCTCTGTGTACTTCAAAGAAAGGGATTTTACAGGTAAGCTGTTATAAAAATCCTATTATCAGCAGAATTGCCTTTGGCGGGGAAAGCTATTACAGATTTGGAAAAATTTGGTACCCATCAACATGTAAAAAAAAAACCTTTTAAAACCTTCTAAAAACCTAAAAAGTAATTTGCATCCATGCACTTGCTTTTGATTTCACAAAATATCTTAAACAATATAACAAATTAGAGTGGACAAAAATGGGACTCTAATGCCGCGTACACACGACCAGACTTTACGGCAGACTTTGTCCGGCGGACTTTTCTACGGACTTTCCAAATGAACGGACTTGCCTACACACGATCAACCAAAGTTCGATGGATTCGTACGTGATGACGTACGACTGGACTAAAACAAGGAAGTTCATAGCCAGTAGCCAATAGCTGCCCTAGCGTCAGTTTTTGTCCGTCGGACTAGCATACAGACGAGCAGACTTTTCGACCGGACTCTAGTCCGTCGGACAGATTTGAAGCATGTTTCAAATCTAAGTCCGTCAAACTTTTGCGAAAAAAAGTCCGCTCGACCCCACACAAGAGACATTGTCTGACGGACTCCGGTACGCCGGACCAAGTATGCCGGAAAGTCCGCTCGTGTGTACGCGGCATTAAACTAATATTTTGTTGCCCAACCTTTAGCGGCAATCACTGCACACATGCAATTTCTTCAGCTTGAAATTTGATTTCTGCTGCCCCCAACAGGTAGTTTGCTCCACTCTTCTTGAGCAAACTGCTCCAGATATCTGATTTTGAAGTTTGTTTTCCCGAAACGATATAGTTCAGCTCTTTCGATAGATGTTCAATAGGATTAGGATCAGGGCTCATAGACATTCCAGAATAGTCCAATGTTTTGTTCTTGGCCATTCCTAGGTGCTTTTAGCTGTGTGTTTTTTGGGTCATCTTGTTGAAAAACCCATCACTTTCAACAGAGAAAGCTTTCTGACATTGGGCTGTACATTTTGTCACAGAACTCCTTTGGTAGTCCTTAGATTTCATTGTACCTTGAATAATCTGTATTCAAGGTGCTAGTTGCGGCCAAACCCTAAAACGTCACCAAGCTTCCTCCATGTTTCACAGTATGTTCTGTTCTTTAGATGCTTTTGTTTTAATTGTCTCTGAACATTGAGCTGATGTGACATGGCAAAAAGCTCTTGTTTTGTCCCATCTGTCCCAGAAGGATTTTGTAATTTTGTCATTATGCATTTTATCATATTTTAGTCTGGCTTTTTTATGTTTTCCTTTCAACAGTAGAGTCCTCCTTGGTCGTCTTCCCTTGAGCCCACTGTCATTCAAAAAGGGATCAATGGTGCTGTCAGAAACTGATGTACCTTGACCATTGAGTTCAGCTTGTATCTATTGGAAGACTCTTTGAGGAAGATTTACTAAAACGGGTGAACACAGAATATGCAGTTGTGCATAGTAACCAATCGGCTTCCAGGTTTTATTGTCCAAGCTTATTTGAACAAGCTCAAGTTAGAAGCTGATTGGTTACTGTGCACAGCTGCACCAGATTCTGTGTGCACCAGTTTTAGTAAATCTCCGCCTTTGTCTACCATTTGCACTATTGTTCTGTTCATACAGAGGTTGTCATTTTCTTCTTTTTTCAACTCCCCATGATTAATACTCACCTGGCTGAGCTTGTACTGGGCACAGTCCAGTGAAAGGTGGGTGAATAATCCTCGTTAATCAATTGTAAACTGACTGTTGGGCAGATGATCACCCCTGGATACTGCATACCTAGAACATAAATCTGTTGATTCTTATGTGTGCTATGACAACCTGAAAAAATGCTGTATATGTATACAAAACAGTTGTCAATCCTTGGGTTAACCTCCTAAATAAAGTATTAAAATAAGTGTTTGAAATATCATAATTTCTACATTTTATACTTTTTTTATCTAGGGGTACCAACAAGTCTTTTTTCACACATTGTTTGCTTTACTCTGTTACATAGCAAACGAATACAAGTGTACATTTTAATTTCATCACTTTCCAAGAGTAATGAAGCATTGTTTCAATGAGCTGATACGATACCAACACATTTGTCCACATTTGTATTTGTTTTGTGCCAGTATGGTGGTTAATTTAAGAGGAATGTGAAAACGATAAATAAAACCCCTACTGATATTTGTTTTTGGTTTTTATATTAGTCAGGTTTGCGTAATTCTATTTTTTCATAAACATCCGCACCAAAACATGTTTCTCTCCAAAGAATTTAGGGGTAAATAATTGTTTCAGAAAGAGCCAGATCTCTCCCACTGAAGATCTGCACAGATCTCATGGAGAGAGCTTCATTACAGAACAACTGGGAGTTTTAACTCTCAAAAGAAAACTATACAGCATTTGTCCATACAGACGTAGACTATATTACCAAAAGTATTGGGACACCTGCCTTTACACGCACATGAGCTTTAATGGCATCCCAGTCTTAGTCGTGTTCAATATTGAGTTAGCCCACCCTTTGCAGCTATACAATATCTCACAAAATTGAGTACACCCTCACATTTTTGTAAATATTTTATTATATTGTTTTCATGTGACAACACTGAAGAAATGACACTTTGCTACAATGTAAAGTAGTGAGTGGACAGCTTGTATAACAGTGTCAATTTGCTGTCCCCTCAAAATAACCCCACACACCCATTAATGTCTAAACCGCTGGCAACAAAAGTAAGTACACCCCTAAGTGAAAATGTCCAAATTGTGCCCATTTAGCCATTTTCCCTCCCCAGTGTCATACGACTCGTTAGTGTTACAAGGCCTCAGGTGTGAATGGGGAGCAGGTGTGTTAAATTTGGTGTTAACGCTTTCACACTCTCATACTGGTCACTGGAAGTTCAAAATGACACCTCATGGCAAAGAACTCAGAGGATCTGAAAAAAAGAATTGTTGCGCTACATAAAGATGACCTAGGCTATAAGAAGATTGCCAAGACCCTGTGGGCTGCAGCACGGTGGCCAAGACAATACAGCAGTTTAACAGGACAGGTTCCACTCAGAACAGGCCTCGCCATGGTCGACCAAAGAAGTTGAGTGCACGTGCTCAGCATCCTATCCAGCGGTTGTCTTTGAGAAACAGACGTATGCGTGCTGCCAGCATTGCTGCAGAGATTGAAGGGGTGGGGGGGGGGGTCAGACTGTCAGTGCTCAGACCATATGCCGCACATTGCATCAAATTGGTCAGCATGGGTGTCGTCCCTGAAGGAAGCCTCTTCTAAAGATGATGCACAAGAAGTCTGCAAACAGTTTGCTGAAGACAAGCAAACTAAGGACACGGATTACTGGAACCATGTCCTGTGGTCTGATGAGACAAAGATAAACTTATTTGGTTCAGATGGTGTCAAGCGTGTGTGGTGGCAACAGGTGAGGAGTACAAAGACAAGTGTGTCTTGCCTACAGTCAAGCATGGTGGTGAGAGTGTCCTGGTCTGGAGCTGCATGAGAGAACTATGAATGCCAACATGTACTGTGACATACTGAATCAGAGCATGATCCCCTCCCTTCGGAGACTGGGCCGCAGGGCAGAATTCCAGTATGATAACGACCCCAAACACACCTCCAAGTACAATGAGCTAGTATGCATCACATACTAGCTCATTATGAAATACTTACCTTAGATCGGTGCCGTTGCATCGGTCCCCGTACACTGCTGTGACTGGCGACATGTCTCCCGGAATTATTTCCGGGTTTGCCCGCTCTGGTGCTGTGATTGGCCAAAGCCACAATGTCACTTCCCGCGCAATGCAGACGGGAGCCGTCGCTTGCAGTGCAGCTGCTAAAGAAACGGCGCGAGCGAGCTGTTTCTTTAGTGCGCATGCACTGATGATGTCAGCACAAGCTTATATGATAAATCTCTCCTAAACCGTGCCTTATTATAGGTTTACCTGTAGGTACAAGTGGTGTAACTAGGTTTACAACCACTTTAGAGAGAGAGAGAGTTCTAGGTCTAGAAGTTTTTCTATTTTTGTCATTCCAGTCTTAATATATAGCTAGGTTGGTGAATGGACTTTTTTTAACTGCAGTCAAATATAGCCTGTTCACCCCCTATTTCATGCTTGTATTGGTTGGTGAAGGCACAGCAGTACCATAGTGATGAGTCCTCCTCTTCATTCCTCTGTTAATTTTGCTTTGTACTCCACTTGTCATGTGTACTTTACCAGCTCTTGTGCACTAAAGCACAATGGATTGTCTCCTATTGGCGCCCCTCCTTTTCGCAGCCTGATTGCATGATGTTTTTTTAAATGAAACTCATGTACAGTACCTGACCGCGAGATTGTGTTTCCAGCGCAATCCCATCGCGCTGGTTCTCGGCGACAGGGTACTGTGCATGTCGCGCTGATCGGGAAAGGAAAACTTTTATTTTTCCTTTCGCGATGATAGACAGGCAGTGCTGAAAGCTGTCTGGTATGAATCATGAGGCCCTTAGGTCTGGTATGGATTGTAAGGGGAACCCCCTACGCCAAAAAATCGGCGTGGGGGTCCCCCCCCCCAAAATTCATACCAGACCCTTATCCGAGCACGCAGCCCGGCCGGTCAGGATAGGGGGGGGGGGGGGCGAGTGCCCCCCCCTCCTGAACCATACAAGGCCGCATGCCCTCAATGGGGAGGGTAGGTGCTTTGGCCCCCCCCCCCTCCCCCAAAGCACCTTGTCCCCATGTTGATGAGGACAAGGGCCTCTTCCCGACAACCCTGGCCGTTGGTTGTCGGGGTCTGCGGGCGGAGGGCTTATCGGAATCCGGAAGCCCCCTTTAATAAGGGGGCCCCCAGATCCCGGCCCCCCACCCTATGTGAATAAGGGTGCATGGTACCCCTACCCATTCACCTAGGGAAAAAAAGTGTCAATAAAAAAAAAAACGCACTACACAGGTTTTAAAAGTAATTTATTAGGCAGCTCCGGGGGGGTCTTCTTCCGACTTCGGGGTCTTCTTCTGTCTTCTCCCAGTGTTCGGCTTCTTCTCCCGGGCCCCTCTGCTATCTTCTTCCAGCTCTCTTGCTAGCGGGGGCCCGGTCTGCTGCCGCTGTCTTGTCGCTTCTCTTCTTCCGATGTTGACACGACGCTCTCTCCTGCTGGAATGCTGTGTGCGCGCTGCGGAGCCATTGATATAGGCGGTGACCCCGCCCCCTTGTGACGTCACAGTCCCAGCATGCGCAGGGACTCGGGGGTCACGCCCCCTTATGACGCCAGAGTCCCTGCACATGCTGGGTCTGTGACGTCACAAGGGGCGGGGTCACCGCCTATATAAATGGCTGTGCAGCTCGCACACAGCATTCCAGCGGGAGAGAGCGTCGTGTCAACATCGGAAGAAAAGAAGCGACAAGACGGCGGCAGCAGACCGGGCCCCTGCTAGCAAGAGAGCTGTAAGAAGATAGCGGGGGGGCCCGGGAGAAGAAGCCGAACACCGGGAAAAGAAGGAAGAAGACCCCCGAAGTCGGAAGAAGACCCCCCGGAGCTGCCTAATAAATTACTTTTAAAACCTGTGTAGTGTGTTTTTTTTTATTGACACTTTTTTCCCTAGGTGAATATGTAGGGGTACCACGTACCCCATACTCGTTCACATTGGGTGGGGGGCCGGGATCTGGGGGCCCCCTTATTAGAGGGTGCTCCCGGATTCCTATAAGCCCTCCGCCCGCAGACCCCGACAACCAATGGCCAGGGTTGTCGGGAAGAGGCCCTTGTCCTCATCAACATCTGGACAAGGTGCTTTGGGGTGGGGGGGCCCGCAGGGCGCCCCCCTCCCCCAAAGCACCTACCCCCCCCATGTTGAAGGCATGCGGCCTGGTACGGTTCGGGGGGGGGGGGCGCTCGCTCGTCCCCACCCCCTATCCTGACCGGCCGGGCTGCATGCTCGGATAAGGGTCTGGTATGGATTTTGGGGGTTTCCCTTACAATCCATACCAGACCTAAGGGCCTGGTATGCCCCTGGGGGGGAACCCACGCCGTTTTTTTAATTTAAAATTTGGCACGGCGTTCCCCCTCATGATTCATACCAGACAGCTGTCAGCACTGCCTGTCGCTCATCGCGAAAGGAAAAAAAAGTTTTCCTTTCCCGATGAGTAAACCATCTCGGCGCTAGCTCCCGCGAAAGGGCTCGCAGGTGTCAAATCTCGCCTTTCTTTACTTGGTATTGGCTTCCTAATGCCAAGGCGGCTAATACCAAGTCAAAATCGGGTACTTACACGAGTTTCATTTTAAAATACATTGAAGCATTTATAAAGAATGCATTTGCTGATTTTTTCTTTTTTTCTTTTCTTTAGTAATCTGCTCTAAGCTGGCCATACATTATACAATTTTCTTTAGATTTACCTTCAACTATGTAGTGCAATTGCAACTGCCTGATTGGATACAAATTTGAAGTGTTTTGGTTTAACCTCGTATTATATGTTTTTTGTAAATGGTAGTGTTGTCCCCTGCCTCCCTGCCAGGCACAAAACCTAATCTGCATGAATAATTCTTTCCAGATAGGGAAGAAATCTTATTGCCAATATCTTTCTAAACAGCTTTAGGTCTTAAAGGGGTTGTAAACCTTCGTGTTTTTACGCCTTAATGCATCCTATGGCAGTGAACGGCCCACTTTTTTACTTACCTGAGCTCTGGAATTTCCCACTGCAAAGACGTGCTCTTCCTCTGCCCGGGGTTCTCGGCTTGATTGGATAGATTGATAGCAGCGCAGCCATTGGCTCCCGCTGCTGTCAATCAAATCCACTGACGGGGGGGGCAGAGTCCTACATTCGTCTATGAACGCCGAATGATGAACTCAAAAGCGCGGCTGCAAGGTAATCCCCCAGGAGAGTGCTTCTCCTAGGGGGTTATCTGATGCGGTGCGGGACCCCAGAAGTCAAGGGTCGGGGTCACACTGTGCAAAACGAACTGCACAGTGGGGGTAAGTATGATATGTTTGTTATTTTAAAAAAAAATCAAAGCTTTACAATCACTTTAAGGAGAGAAATTTGCCTGTAGCTGACACAGAGCGAGGAGTCTTTATCAGGCTTTATCAATACAGTGATATGTGCCTAGGAAGTATCCTTCAGGATACGATTGCCTTCTTATATTGAGTCAAAAGCAGATACAAATTTTGGGGCAAGGTTTGCCTAAACGTTTTATAATAAAATGGGGTAAACCCACCAGGTGACGGACAAACTGGTTTACCAACTGGCAAACTTTTGCCATATTAAAATCTTCTTCCGATATAGGTTTGCTGAGCGCTATTTTTTCCTCAGGAGAAACTTTTGGAAGGGAAGAATCTACAAGATATTTACTTATAAGTTCGTCTTTTTGAGTAGTCGCAATTGGGGACAGTTGATCTGGGAGATTATCTCAATTCGATTCTGGCTAAAATGAGAATCGCTATTTTTTTGCTTACAGTAAAGATCACCATTCTCGCGGCGTAACATAATTTTTCACATTATACAAAAAAATTGTGCTAACTTTACTGTGTTTCGTTTTTTCCTAATTCATTAACCGCTTCAGCCCCGGAAGATTTTACCCCCTTCCTGACCAGAGCACTTTCTACAATTTGGCACTATCGCGCTTTAACTGACAATTGTGAGGTCATGCAATGCTGTACCCAAACAAAATTTCCATCCTTTTTTTCCCACGAATAGAGCTTTCTTTTGGTGGTATTTGATCACCACTGCGGTTTTTATTGTTTGCGCTATAAACAAAAGAGCGACAATTTAAAAAAATAAATTAACTTTTTGCTATAATATCCCCAAATTTAAAATAAAAAACTAATTTCTTCATCAGTTTAGGCCAATATATTATAGTCTACATATTTTTAGTAAAAAAAAAAATCACAATAAGCGTATGTTGATTAGTTTGGGCAAAAGTTATAGCATCTACAAACTATTGGAAAGATTTATGGCATTTTTATTATTATTTATTTTTTTCATTTACTAGTAATTGCGGTTATCTGCGTTTTTTTTTTTTAGCGGTACTGCGACGGACACTTTTTTTGGGACCATTGACAAATATACAGCAATCAGTGCTATAAAAATGCACTGATTACTGTGTAAATGTCACTGGCAGGGAAGTGGTTAACACAAGGGGGCAATCAAGGGGTTAACTGTGTTCTAATATTGCGTTTGAAAAACCGCTGCGCAAATACAGTGTGACATAAAATATTGCAGCAACCGCCATTTTATTTTCTAGGTCTCTGCTAAAAAAAAAATATACATATGTGTGTTTATGTATATGTATGTGTATGTATATATAGTGTTTTTGGGGGGGTTCTCTGTATTTTTCTAGCAAAAATTACTGATTTTAACTTATAAGCTACAAGTGTCAGAAAAGGTTTGTCTTTAACCACTTCAGCCCCGGAAGGATTTGCCCCCTTCCTGACCAGGCCATTTTTTGAGATACGGCACTGCGTCGCTTTAACTGACAATTGCGTGGTCGTGCGACATTGTACCCAAACAAAATTGATGTCCTTATTTTTCCCCACAAATTGCTTTCTTTTGGTGGTATTTGATCGCCTGTGTGTTTTTTTTTTTTTTTTTGTTTGTTTGTTTTTTTGCCCTATAAACAAAAAAGACCGACAATTTTGAAAAAACACAATATTTTGGACTTTTTGCTATAATAAATATCCAAAAAACAAAATTAAAATTCTTCATCAGTGTAGGCCGATGTATATTCTACGTATTTTTGGTCAAAAAAATTGCAATAAGCATATATTGATTGGTTTGCGCAAAATTTATAGTGTCTACAAAATAGGGGATAGATCTGTAATTTTCTTTTTTTTTTTTTGTTTTTACTACTACCGTGTTTCCCCGAAAATAAGACACCGTCTTATATTTATTTTTCCTCAAGAAAACACACTATGGCTTATTTTCAGGGGGTGTCTTATTTTTATTAAGTATGGTGCAACAATCAGCATTTATTAAATTACAGTTTACTTTCTTTTTGCACTCATCTTGTCTAATTGTACAGATAGGCCCCTTTCACACGGACGATCCGTATGTCCGTTTTTCATCCTTCCGTTTTCGGATGAAAAACGGACATACATTCATCCCTATGGAGCGTCGGATGTCAGCGGTGACATGTCCGCTGACATCCGACCCGCTCCGATCCGAAAAGTGTAACGGAGGAAAAACCTACTTTTCCATCAGTTTTCGGATCGGATGACTACGGACCGTCATCATCCGATCCCCCCATAGGGGAGAGCGGCGCTCTGACAGATCCGTCGCTGCACAGTGTGCAGCGATGCACCTGTCATCTTCCTGCTCAGCGGGGATCGGCGGAGCTATCCCCACTGAGCAAGCGGATGTTCACGGGGCGGATCATGACTGATCTGCCCCGTGTGAAAGAGCCCATACTCAGGAAAAGCAGAGATAGGCCAGCAAAGCTGATGTGTAAGGGCTGGCTTATTTATCAGGGATCCAGTGAGAACTGCAAAGTGGAGCTGGGATGATCTCTATGGGGTCTCTTGGCTCAGTAGCAGACTGCTTGCTAAAGTTTTTCCCCTATCCCCTGGTGTTTGTGTGGGGTGAGAGAGACCCACAGACTGTTGCTGCTCAGTACTGGGGAGCAGCTTTCTTCCCCTGAGGATACACAATACAGAGCGTCCTGCTCCTCACGTCACTGAGGAGACTTTTACTTTCACTTTCACAGAACGACCTGACAGGCGGAACAGACCTTATTGATGAGGCTGGTCACAGGTCACATCCGAGATACAGTAGCAGCTGTCACGATGGGGCAGATGAGAAGGGCTGCCTGACTTCTTTACCGCTCCGCAACGCTACTGTATCACTAGGTATGTCTTGCGTCTTCTTTACCGCTCCGCGCCGGTACGCATAGCCATGCCCATCACTACGTCTTATTTTTGGGGTATGGCTTATATTGGGCTAATGCTTAGAAATCCTGCTACGGCTTATTTTATGGGTATGTCTTCTTTTCGGGGAAACACGGTAGTAATGGTGGCAATCCTTATATCAGGACTGCGACATTAGGGCAGACAGAGCGAACACTTTTGACACTATTTTGGGATCATTGACATTTATACAGCGATCAGAGCTAAAAATAGCCACTGATTACTGTACAAATGTCACTGGCAGGAAAGGAGTTAACACTAGGGGGCGATCAAGGGGTTAACTGTGTTCCCAAGGTGTGTTCTAACTGTGTAGGGGGATAGGACTGACTAGGGGAGGAGACAGATTGGTGTTCATACTTAGTATGTTAGTGGTTGCCCACCACTGCTGGAACTGATGGAAAAGGACTGAGACCAAATACCTTCCACATTACACTAGTAAAAAAAAAACAGATCTTCCCTAGAACTAAAGAACAAATAAAAATGTAATACACAGCTGACAAAAGTTGTGTACTATGCCTTCTTTTTGGAAACCATGAGTCCCCTTCTATGGTTAACTGTGGAACTTTTACCTGGTGGAGATTATGGAAGTGACAGTATGTTAAAGCATACGTTTTTACCTTTTAGAAGCATGTTACATGTTACACCCATATTTAGGGTACGGTTCCAGCTGCTGTCTAAGCCTATGTTACACAGTCAGAACCTATTAACATTTTGTGTTTTGTGGCAGTGTGCACATGAACTAGGAGATACCAAAAGGAAACAAAAGGGCCACCAGACTAAGTGCAGCAATTTTTTTTTCCTTTTTGGTCTCTGCAGAGTTACTTCACTCCAAGGGTGCTGCCGCAGGTGCTCTGATCCACCATTCTTCCACTTATTGTGATCCCATATGGACTTTTATGAACTTATATGGAGAATCTGGTTTTAATAGCACTCCAGCGCCATTTGATTGCTGCTTGGTTTGTTTGTTTTTTTGTTTTTTCACATGAGCTAGGAGAAGCATCATTTATAAGCTGTAATCTTCAGTCTATAGACACTACAACAGCTCACAAACAGAAGGACAAAAGCCACAGCTGATCATATGATTACTTGTGAATTTTATGCAAGTTAGAATTCTTCTTTAAATAGTATACAATTAAAAACCATTTTAAGTGGGGCTCCCATTTTAGAATCATTTTTAGGAGGATACATAGGGGGTTATAAGTCTGAGGTGTATTGTGGCCACCTAACATATCAGGACTTCTGTCAAATTTGATCCATACTCTCTAATAATTATATTATTGCATTATTTAACTTTTATTGTATTTTAATATTTTGACAGTCAGATATCTTCTATAGATGCACTAAACGTAAGGTTGTGACTGAATCTCATGATTCACAGGAAAGTGTTAACAATTCTTACCCTGAGAATGACCTTTTCAGCAATCAAGTGCTTCCTAATTTTCATCCTCTAGATATTGTCTCACTGTATTACTTGTTTGTAGTTTGATTTCAAGTGGGTTAATTACTGTTTTTTAAGAGCAAGGAGAATGAGGAGGGTTGAGTGAGTGTAAATAAAGCTATCCAAACGAGTCTAATCTAACCACAGGGAGACTTCCTTAATTCGTCAGGTCTCGTGGTTGGTGGTATAAAGGCACTGAGTTGGTATATACCACGGCAGGGGGAGGAAAGCAACAGGAATTTTGAATCTCTGCCATGCTGCATATTCCTTGGGCCAAGATGTCGCCACTCCCTATTGAGTAGGTCAGAAAGATGGTTCAGCTGTCTGTGAAGTCCTGCATGTAATTGCAGAAGATCTGGTCGGAAATACTTTAACTTGCTCCAAGACCAGCATTCATCTCCAAACAGGCAGAAGCGTTCCCGTGTACAGTATATTTTCACACAGACATTAAAGGAAGTGTGTTCTTTGCATATCAATTAATCTGCTATGCCAATATATGAATTTCAATACAAAGTTTATTTCTAACATAGCCATTATTTAAGGTTTTTAAAATTCAGCAATTTAGTCTTAATGATTTGTAAATGGGTGACAAAACAAGACTGCAAATTGTGACCTGAAGCTCTAAATAAAAGTGTGAATCCAAGACAGCTGATTACAGTATATGCCAATTAAAGCGAGCCAGTTCTCACTCTTGTACAATAATCTGAATTTTTACTCTTGATTTAATATAACTGTATAGATATCCTTATAAAAATGTACTATATATTATGTTCCCTTATTTAGCTTTACTTGTTTTGTTTTTTTCCTGAGCCTGACATTTTTAATTTTTGTTAGAGGCCACCTGAAGTATGACAGTTGCTGTTGTGTCAACTGCCTGGACCCACTTGCTTTCTTTCAACTCCTGAAAATGCAAAATCCAATTAACAGAGCCATGTAGTTAAAGAATATGTAAACCCAACATTTCATATTCTTGATATGTGCCTGCTGTACCATGTACTTGTATTAAAAAAATATCCTGTTCTCTTTGTATTGCTTCATTTGTGTGAAATCCCTGGTGTTCCTTTCTATCCCTCTGCTTTCCTGTTAAAAAATTAGCACAGTGGGCATGAGAGCACAGCATGGTCAGTTTTCTAGCGGTGCTGAGAACTGGGCCTGCTCTGCTCCTGATCAGACTTGTCCTGAAATGCTCCCTCTGCTCAGTCATTCACTGGGAAGATCAGTGTTCTACTGTTTCTCCTCCCAGCTCTCTGAGCTGCTTACGCAGCTGAGAACAGAGGTTATGTGATCACTTATATAAAAAAAAAAGGAACAAAAAAGATTTTTTATAATTTTATTTTATATGTATAACTCGCGTTTCATTTCTATTTTAAACTTAATGGGTTATTTTACAAGGTGAGGGTTTACATATACTTCTTTGCAAAATAGCTCAAGCTGTCAGATTGTATGGAGAGCGTCTGAACAGCAATTTTCAAGTCTTGCCACAGATTCTCAATTGGATTTAGGTCTGGACTTTGACTGGGCACTTCTAACACATGAGTATGTTTTGATATAAACAGTTCCATTGTAGCTCTGGCTGTATGTTTAGGGTCTTTGTCCTGCTAGAAGGTGAACCCTTAGCCCCAGTCTCAAACAGGTTTTCTTTTAAGATTGCCCTGTATTTGGCTCCATCCAGCTTCCCTGTCCCTGCTGAAGAAAAGCATCCCCACAACATGATGCTGCCCCCACCATGTTTCACAGTGGGTATGGTGTGTTCAGGGTGATGTGCAGTGTTTTCTGCCACATAGTGTTTTGCTTTTAGGCCAAAAAAAGTTCAAATTTGATCTGACCAGAGCACCTTCTTCCACATGTTTGCTGTATCCCCCACATGGCTTCTCGCAAAGTGCAAACGGGACTTCTTATGGCTTTTTTTTTTTTTTCAGCAATGGCTTTCTTCTTGCCACTTTTCCATAAAGGTTGACAGATTCTCCCACCTGAGCTGTGGATCTCTGCATCTCCTCCAGAGTTCCCATGGGCCTCTTGGCTGCTTCTTTGATTAATGCTCTCCTTGCCCGGCCTGTTAGTTTAGGTGGTTGGCCATATCTTGGTAGGTTTGCAGTTGTGCCATACTCTTTCCATTTTCGGATAATGGATTGAACAGGGCTCCGTGAGATGTTCAAAGCTTGGTATATTTTTTTTAATACCTAACCCTGCTTTAAACATCTCCACAACTTTATGCCTGATTTGGCTGGTGTGTTTCTTGGCCTTCATGGTTACTGTTTGTTCACTAAGGTTCTCTAAAAAAAATCTCCTGAGGGCTTCACAGAACAGCTGTATTTATACTGAGATTAAATTACACACAGGTGGATTATATTTACTAATTAGGTAACTTCTGAAGGCAATTGGTTCCACTAGATTTTAGTTAAAGGTATCCGAGTAAAATGGGCTGAATACAAATGCATGCCACACTTTTCAGATATTTGTAAAAAATGTTTAAAACCATTTATCATTTTCCTTCCACTTCACAATTATGTGCCACTTTATGTTGGTCTATCACATAAAATCCCAATAAAATACATTTACATTTTTGGTTGTAACGTGACATGTGGAAAATTTCAAGGGATATGAATACTTTTTCAAGGCACTGTATATTGTTAGCATTCTGTATTAATATCTTGCCCTATATTGAGTCCCAGATGTCTTAGGGACTCAAGCAAATACTTCAACTGTGCTGAAGTCTGAAAAGTAAACTCGGTTTACATTAGTCTGAGGACTATGTAATTAACTGCATCCAGATTCCAAACCACTCTTAGCATGGGTTCTGGGTGTGACTGCTTCACAGCGCCTGTTCTGAGTAAGGTGTCCGCTTGCCGCATCCACAGATTAAAAAAATTCCAAGTCAGGTTAACCACTTGCCGACCGCCAAATGGCACAAGTGCGCAAAAGGGCGTACCCGTACATCCTTCTGTGTTTCCCGCCTATCGTACGTGCGTGCCTGCGGGTCCCGTGGACTCTATGTTGGCCGACGTCCCGCGAATGCAAGGAGGAGAGGCAGAACGGGGCGATGCCTATGTAAACAAGGCATTTCCCTGTTCTGCCTAGCAACGTGACAGGGATCTACTGCTCCCAGCGATCAGGAGAGGGGATCTCTGTCATGTTCTAGTGGGCCCACCCCCCCCCCCCCCTACAGTTAGAACACACTGAAACGCATTTAACCCCTTGATTGCCCCTTAGTGTTTAACCCCTTCCCTGCCAATGACATACAGTAATCGGGCTATTTCTAACTCTGATCGCTGTATAAATGTCAACAACCCAAAATAGTGTCAAAAATGTCTGATCTGTCCGCCGCAATGTCGCAGTCACGATAAAAATCGCAGATCTCTGCCATTACTAGTAATAAAAAAAATCATAATCAAAATGCCATAAATCTATTATCTATCCCTTATTTTGTAGACGCTATAACTTTTGCGCAAACCAATCAATATACACTTATTGCGATTTTTATTTTTATCTTTTTTACCAAAAATATGTAGAAGAATGCATTTCGGCCTAAACTGTGGAAGAAATTTTGTGTTTTTTATATATTTTTGGGGAATATTTTTATTATAGCAAAAAGTAAAAAATATTGCTTTTTTTCAAAATTGCCGCTCTATTTTTGTTTTATAGCGCAAAAAATAAAAAACGCAGATTGATCAAATACCACCAAAAGAAAGCTCTATTTGTGGGGGGAAAAGACTTCAATTTTGTTTGGGTACACCGTCGCACGACCGCACAGTTGTCAGCTAAAGCGACACAGTGCTGTATCGCAAAAAATGCTCTGGTCAGGAAGGGGGTAAATCCTTCCGGGGCTGAAGTGGTTAACTTTTCTCTCTTTTTGTGACTTTTTAAAAATGAATGTCTTTAAGATATTGCAAAACACTTTGTATCCAGTTACAAATTAAACATTATTACTATAAAAAGACCCTTCCGCTGATATTGAACAATTTTGCGCTTTCTTTTTTCTTAAAAGATCCCGTGCGGGCTTATGAATGATAAAACATAAATTCTTGTGGGAAAATGTATAATATTTTTCGATGCATAATTTTTATAATTTAAAGTTTTTTTTTTTTTTTTTTTTTTTTTTTTTTTTTTTTTTTCTTTTTTTTATATTGCCAATAACCATGTAAGCAATTTCAGTTACCCACCCATGATTTCATACTGACAGGGCACAATGCTAGACATTCTAAAACCATGGCTGGCTCGTATTGTATTCGATAGCCGTAGTTATTTATTATCATCGTCATCTATTTATTTTCTTTTTTTTTTTTCTTTCCTGCAAAGCTGCATCCCTGTGTTTTCTGGACTTTGTGAATACAACTATATTAAGCAATGTTTTCTAACTGCTGATCTTTGTTTTCTTTTTCCTAATTTACCCAATTCATCCCTGCCACATGTGCTCACGTTTTCACTTCTTTGATTTGTTTTCCTTTTTTTTCTTTTTTTCTTTTTTTTTTTTTTTTTTTTATCCTCTTTCTTATTACATATGAAAACCTACTTCTATGTAGGTCAGATTTAAAGTAAGACAAAAAAAAGGAAAATACGCCATCTGACACTTAACGTGTAGGAGGTCACTAACAGCTGCTTGGTGCCCGTGGGTGCACTTGAGCATGGCCTGGTGCAGAAACAAACCTAGGGAGAGGTTTGATAAATGCCTTGCCTGATGGCTTTTGGATAGGGGTAATTTAGCTCAGATGGGCTCCAGCAGCCCATGAATCAAAAGCTGTCAGTATAAGGCTAAAGATAGAGTGAGGAGCATTGTATGTGTGCCTCCTTGTGACCCTTGCTGGCCTAGAGGTCAAGTAGGCTAGATATTTCTGAAGAGTTGATTTAGTTCAATAGTCAGTGGTGCTTTCTGGCAGTTGGGGAGAATGCACAGGAGGTGTGCTAATTCAACTTGAAATTTTACAATTTATGTAGCTTAAAAACCTAATGACATTTTGCTCTTCCATTAACCCTCACAGTAGCTAAGGATTTCTTCTTGATCCTAAATGATCATTGATGTCTTTTTTTGTAGCAGCTGTTTTGAAAACAACTATTTCTTGTCTATTAAAAAGCAAATGAGACAATTGACCGTTATATTCTGTTATTTTTTTTTTTTAAATACACTAACTTCGCTTTTATTTTTTAAAATTTTTTTTACATGGATAAGATTTTAATCCATTTTTCTGCAAGTACTTAAAACCTTACCATCGTTTGGTGACTACCTTACAGTGTTTAACCACTTCCCGCCTGCCCTATAGCGGATTGACGTCCGGGAAGTGGTTCCGTTATCCTGACTGGGCGTCATATGACGTCCAGCAGGATAACATGCCGCCGCGTGCCCGCATCGCGGCGATTGGTGGAGCGGTGTGTCAGCCTGACACACCGCTCCACCGATCTTGGTAAAGAGCCTCCGGCGGAGGCTCTTGACCACGTGATCAGTTGTGTCCTATCACGGCTGATCACGCTGTCAATAGGAAGAGCCGTTGATTGGCTTTTCCTCACTCGCGTCTGACGGACGCAAGTAGAGGAGAGCCGATCGGCGGTTCTCCTGACGGGGGGTCTGCGCTGATTGTTTATCAGTGCAGCCCCCCCTCAGATCACCACACTGGACCACCAGGGATCGCCACTAGGACCACCAGGGAAGGGCCAACATGTGGATGGCCAGGTATGTACCCCATGGCCATCCACATGTGCCCAATCTGTGCCCACAAATGGGCACTGATTGGCACCATTATGTTTTAGTTATGCCCAGCAATGCCACCAATACATTTTATCAGTGCCACCTGTCATTGCCCATCGGTGCCACCTGTCAGTGCCCACCTATCAGTGCCCATCAGTGGAACCCATCAGTGCCACCCATAAGTACCCATCAGTGCCACCCATGAGTACCCATCAGTGCCACCCATGAGTACCCATCAGTGCCACCCATGAGTACCCATCAGTGCCACCCATGAGTACCCATCAGTGCCACCCATGAGTACCCATCAGTGCCACCCATGAGTACCCATCAGTGCCACCCATGAGTACCCATCAGTGCCACCCATGAGTACCCATCAGTGCCACCCATGAGTACCCATCAGTGCCACCCATGAGTACCCATCAGTGCCACCCATGAGTACCCATCAGTGCCACCCATGAGTACCCATCAGTGCCACCCATGAGTACCCATCAGTGCCACCCATGAGTACCCATCAGTGCCACCCATGAGTACCCATCAGTGCCACCCATGAGTACCCATCAGTGCCACCCATGAGTACCCATCAGTGCCACCCATGAGTGCCCATCAGTGCCGCCTATGAGTGCCCATCATCAGTGCCGCCGTATCAGTGCCAGTCAGTGCAGCCATATCAGTGCCCGTCATTGAAGAAGAAAACGTACTTATTTACAAAAAATGTTAACGGAAACAAAAAAACGTGTCTTTTAAAAAAAATTCGTTTTTTTTTATTTGTTGCGCAAAAAATAAAAACCGCAAAATGATAAAAAATTTGTTTGGGTACAGTGTTGCATTACCGTGCAATTGTCATTCAAATTGCGACAGCGCTGAAAGCTGAAAATTGGTATGGGCGGGAAGGTGTCTAAGTGCCTGGTATTGAAGTGGTTAAGGTTTTAATGTTTCTCATCAGAGAACTAGATGTGTTACTGATCCAGGATGAAACCAGAATCAGTTTTTCAGGTTGCCTAGCCAGCAATTCCAGAAGAGAAGGTCACATCTATTTCTTTCATGGCATATTTCATTTAAGTGTAGTGACCAAACCTAGGCTAATGAATAATGACCATTTCCTAGTTTGCAAAGCTAATCCCTTTTCAAGTCAGAAATTTATTTTGGCCCATTATATTTTTTTTTAATTTTTTACAAGTTTAAGGGGAAGGATCTGCTTGAACTTGGACTCCAACTATAAGCTAAGTGTCTGTCGTTAGCCACTTAGTACATGAGTGCATATTTTATGGACTCTTTCTTCAGCTTTCAACTCAAGAAAATCCATGAAAGAGTGCCTGGGTTACTACCTGAACCTTCAGCTTGCCCACCACATGCAACTGCAGTTGGCTAAATAGAATTTGACTCCACACTGAATCACTTTAAGGAATTGATGAAGGCAATGTATGCAGATATATTAAGTCTTTTGAAACCTGAATTTAATCACATTTATTATTGTATTGGAATATATGTATACAGTATATAATGCATGTAGTATATGTATAGGAAAATTCATATCCTCCCCCCTTTTTTTTAACCCATACAGACTGAAGATGATGAAAAGCTGAAGAAAAGGAAGGAGCGTTTTGGTATAGTAACAAACTCTGCATCCATTTCTGAGGATTCTGAGGTATGTATGCTTAACATTCGCTTTTTTTTTTTTTGCCACTCTTTTCGCCTCCTGTCCCTCTATTGCAACCTGATCAGATGCGTAAAAGAAATCATTGTAAAAATTGTCACTAATTATGGGCACTATCCTTTATGGACACAACATTTTACAATTGTTTATGACCAGTTCCCATTTACGTGCAGAAATTGCAGCTTATAACTCCTTTTTGCTGCATTTAACCCGCCACAGGAGTAAAGGAAACGTAAAAAAAAATGTTGGTTTTCTTATATGCAGTTACTGGCTAGAAAGTCAGCTAAGTTTTTAAAAACATTGCTTTCTGTTATGATTCCTTGGTTTTCAAAATTGTATTTTACATGCATGTTGTGATCATTTTTAATTAAACCTTTACTTTAACCCTTTCACTTCCAGAACAGTATTTGCAAATTTTTTGCACACATGCTTAAAAAATCATTTTAGGCGTAAATATTACATAAAACCCCCTAACCCTTATATATTTTCTGAAAAGAGACATCCTAGAGAAAAAAATTGTGGTAATTCAAATTTTTAATGTCACACGATATTACAGGAAACGTCTAGCTAAATTAGAGTAACATTTCAGTAAAAAATACACTAAAGTTCATTTTAGTGCACACAAACACAATATAGTACCCAATTTTTTGGTAAAATATGAAAGATGAGGTTGCTAAGAGAAAATGGCAACAAACTTCAGTACTCTATATTTTTCATAAGTGACACTTTAAAAGCCCCTTATAGGTCATTAGTTTAGCATTACGGAGGAGGTTTGGTGCTACAAATATTGCTCTATGGCGTGCGCGGTAATATGTAACTTGTATTACAATTGCAGTTTTAATGTGTATGCCCCCCTTTATTCATATGTGCATATATCTGAGGGAAGGCCCTCAAACATTTTTTTTGGGGGGGGGGGGGGTTTTATGTGCTTCAGTGTAACACATTTTTTTTTTTTTCAATCCAAAATGTTGCATTACTGAATGTAATGCTATGCAGATCACATTGCGATACATTCTTGCCTGGACATGCTAGCCAGGGACACTGATGGACAGACCCAGAATTGACCATTATTATGCCGCTTTCCGGGTCAGCAACAAGGAGGGGAGGAGAGCAGACGTGTGTGGAAGCAATCGGGCGGCAGCGCAATGTCCGAATGCTTCCATCTGACAGGCGCAGGAGTCTGCTTATCAGATTTTCACCCCCCTCAAGACGTGACAGCGAAAGGGTTAAAGCAAGATTAGTAATTTATAGCAAAACAATGTAGATGTTTACATATATGTGAGGAGTGCCAGAATTGGGCTGAAGTGGTTAAAGAAACAAAACCTAGGGAAATATGTACCTATTGCATAGACTGGATTTTTTTCTTTTATTCTGTCCCAGACATACACTTTAAGCTATTGTGTTCAAAATATTGAGGACTTTACATTTCTACCGATATGTGAGCTTTAAATTTCTCCCATGTACTAGATCTCATGTAACAAGTGATGGCTTTTGCACAGTGCTAAATCACGATGTGTAGCAGGTGCCAGTTTGAGTGCATCACCTACTTCAAGCATTCAAAGAAGCTAAACTGAATTCAGCAGGTGTTATTTTCACTTCACTAAATCCTTGTTTTATAAATCTGATTACATGTTTTTATAGTTTAGTAAGTTCCTAGTGTTGAATTTCTAAAGCCAATTTGTAAACTTGTATGTCGCACAAATATATTTTGAGGCACTACATGGTTTCCTTAATACTTTGTTGCCTTGCACGGGCAGTAAAAACACAGCTGGAAGTAGATGATGTGTTTGTAATGTAACTCATGCAGTGGCTTGTAAAACTGGAATGTGAGGTCAAATATGCAATCTTGCTGGATTTTGGTTACCTTGCTAAAAAATGAGGGCTTCTGTCAGAAGTGTGAACTCTATGCCACAGAGACCAGGAGCCCTCCTAACAGCCTCAGATGGGGGAAGGCTGGCCAATTAGTCCTTATCGTGGGTCAAAGGGCACCTAAGTGGGAGCTGCTAAGAGTGGGGGTAGTGAGAACAGGAAGCAGTGTCCATAAAGCGCTGTATGCCAGCTGTGTAATACTTTATTGAGCTTCTTTACTGCGGCTTTCACATGGTCTATAATAGTTTATGAAGTGGTGGCATTTTTTTATTCTGTACACTTAAATATCTCCAGAGCGGACTTTCACTACATAGGTATCTAATATACAGTACACTTTATTTTTATTTTGTTATAAAATTGGAGTGCAGGCAAACTTTTTGACTTTTTACAGTATAAACTGGAGCCTTTTTGCATCAGTTCCTGCTTGAGTGGCGTTTACATTCCCTACCAAACTTTTAAAAGGGCTCACAGTTAAGGTGGCCATAGACATGGCTCTCACCTAGAAAATAGTGTCCAGTAAACTAACCCACATCTGACTTGCTGTAATCTATTTTTATTTTTTTTATTCAGATAGGATACATATAGTAAGGTACTCCTTACCTTATGCATGTAGAAGAGGAGAGTGTATGGTTTCTGATATGTCAATCTCTGCACACGGCGACTGTTCTTCCACTCTGAAGCATTTATCATTATTAGGTTTAATTCCGATTTTATTTTTTAGGCTGTTTTCACACTGCTCTGTTGCTAGAATGAGGTAAATGCCGCCCTATTAGCACAAAAAAAAAATTACATGATGTTTCATAGGATGACTGGCTCTGCAATTTATTTATTCTTTTAGTGTGCATTGCAACTGCAGTTGCATTAGAGTAAACTGATGCTGTAGACATGCAGGACTGTGCCTCAGTTTGCAGCAGAAGCAAGTGCATAGGCGCACCATGTCCAAGGACTAAAGCTGCTTTCACACTGCTCTGTTGCAAAAACATTGTAAAAATGCATATGTGTTTTTGCCGCGTATCTGGTGCATTTTACACCTGTGACAAAAAAGGAGATGCGACTCGAACGCAATCAAGGGTGCGTTTTTGATGCATTTTTGCCGCATTTGAAGCAATTTACATTTATTTCAATGGGAAGGTGCGCTTTTTCTCTTTACAGCACCAAACATGCAGCAACTGACTGGTGTGAAGTGCTCCATAGTATTTAATGGTCATGAATTTGTCTTCCACTTTTGGTAAAGCAAAAACGGAAGAAAAATATCATTGTAAAAGGGGTATTAGTTTCGTAACAAGTGTTGCTCATACCATTTTAGCATTGCTCCCATATATTGGACAGTGCATGGCTTGACTTTTACAGACACCTCTTGTGCCATTAAAGCTGAAGTGTCCTGCTAGATGAGCTTGATGTCCATCTGGACCTGCTTCTTTGACACCCATTAGTGACTGTCAGTAGATGAGCAGAAACAATCTAAATTCCCTTCTATTATATGCAGAGGTTTCTTTGGAAAGTGTAATAATGCTCTGTAAGTTTGACACCTGGTTATAAGCGCTTTTGTTGCACATTTTACATATGTCTGAAGCTTTCTTTTACTTCAGTAACATATATAGACTCTCTAATAAACATTGTTTAGAAGCCGCAAAGACACTTCATCGTCCAAAAAAATCCAGCCCTGTACTCTTAATCACAATACAGCTTGGTGAGCTATTTTAAGGGCTTAATTTATTTTTAAAAAAATTGCAGAGCTTTTCCCTTTCATCCTATGAAACTGCATGGATTTTCTCATCAGATAGTATTCTTCATACGAAATAGAATCGGGGACTTAAATTTCGGCTTTGGAACAAAGTTTTTACAATCGCTAATCTTTATATTCCAAACCATGATCAAATAACGGCAATAACTCTGTACCTTCACCTTCTGACAGAATATTCAGAAGACATAATCCTTGTAGGAGGGGATTTTAATTTGGTGCTAGAACCTCAGCTAGATATTCTCAGCGATCAAATATTTCTTACAGCCGTCCGAGGGTGCTTGGAAAACAGTTGTTTGAACACACAATGCTCGATTTTTGGCGTATCTTAAATCCTAGAAATCACAATTATACAGATTACTCATCGACCCACCAATCTTATAGCAGGTTAGACTACCTTTTTGAGGGACCTCATATCCCGGAATGGAATCCCTCTCTGGATATCAGGTCCTTAATTTGGTCGGATCGCTCACCACTTTTTTTTTTGACAATATGCCCTCCACAGACTCCGCGCACTGACTGGTCCTGGCTTCTAAATGAAACTCTTATGTCAGACTCACTTTGTCATGAGGCAATTGTGGTAGCGATACAAAACTATTGCCGAGCATGATGAGACTTCCCTGAGGAGGATTGTTTATCCAATAGGGAGCCTGCCTCAAAAAAGAAAGCTCTGCAACTATACAAGATACTCTGTCCAAGCTTCGTTATCTAGAGACTTCACATAAAAACTCCCCGTCTCCAGAGCTATTGGCTGATATATCCTTAACAAGGTCATCACTTTTGCAGTTATTAGAGGTCTAACATAGCAGTGGTCAACATAGATATGCTCCAGGAAGATACCAGTATGGAAATAAGCCTGGGGGAGACCACTTGCTTCGTCTCTACACCCTCGTTTATCCCAAACCTTCATACCGAGTATTACTTTGCCATCAGGGGAAATCACTTCAGACCCCAACACACTCCAACAGGCCTTCTGTGACTATTTTTCGCAGCTTTGTGCAACCTTGCTCTGCCATCATCTCCTGTAGACTTATGCCCCGTACACACGGTCGGATTTTCCGATGGAAAATGTCCGATCGGAGCGTGTTGTCGGAAATTCCGACCGTGTGTGGGCTCCATCGGACATTTTCCATCGGATTTTCCGACGCACAAAGTTGGAGAGCAGGAGATAAAATTTTCCGACAACAAAATCCGTTGTCGGAAATTCCGATCGTGTGTACACAAATCCGACGGACAAAGTGCCACGGATGCTCAGAATAAATAAAGAGATGAAAGCTATTGGCCACTGCCCCGTTTATAGTCCCGACATACGTTTTTTACGTCACCGCGTTTAGAACGATCGGATTTTCCGACAACTTTGTGCGACCGTGTGTAGACAAAACAAGTTTGAGCCAACGTCCGTCGGAAAAAATCCTAGGATTTTGTTGTCGGAATGTCCGAACAAAGTCCGACCGTGTGTACGCCCGATTAGACTCTTCTAGTCACCACATACCGGAATATGTACAGGAAACTGCCATTCCAAAAATGGATGAGGATAGTGGGAATTCTTTAGATTCTCCTTTTCTACTCAAGGAATTATTAGAAGCGATTACCAATTCACCGTCGGGTAAAAGTCCCAGCCCTAATGGATTCACATCTAAATTCTATAAGACTAAGGAATATATAACACCGTTTATGCTCCGGGTTTTTAATAGCATATCTGCCACCAATGGGTTCCCTTCTCAGACACTTGAGGCTCATATCTCACTACTCCCTAAACTGGATAAGGATCTAAGGCTTTGTTCCAGTTATCGCCTTATATCTTTAATTGGGGTAGATGTTACAATCTATGCCAAATTGATTGTTTCGTGTCTTCAACCTCTGATTCTGAGTCTGGTACATACAGATCAAGTTGGGTTTGTTCAGGGGAGAGAAGCCCGTGATAACATGCTTAAATCCTTATTGCTTATGCCCAATTAGCAAAACGTCCAGCTTGCCTTCTCTCTGTTGATGCAGAGAAGGCATTTGATCGTGTTAGCTGGCACTTTTTGGAACAAACTTTGGGGCACATAGGATTGGGGCCAGTTTTGTTACAAAAAAATGATGACACTCTGTTAACCAAGTGCCAAAATATGGATCAACCAATCATTGTCTCTGAGTTATTCAATCCAACATGGTACTCTTCAGGGTTGCCCACTGTCTCCTCTCCTGTTTGTTTTAGTAATGGAACATTTGGCAACAGCACTTAGACAAAATTCTTCTATCCCTGGTATGCCAATAGACAGACTGGAGATGAAGTTGGCAGTATTTGCCGATGATCTTTTACTGTTACCAACCCACATGTGTCCATGTCTTCTATTTTGTATGAATTCAAGTGTTTTGGGGCCTTGGGTAATTTTAAAGTAAATCTATCTAAATCAGAGATTCTTAGTGTATCTCTTTTACCACATCAAGTTCAGGCTCTTGGGGAAAAATTTCTGATTTAAAATTTGCACTTCAGCGCTTAAATATCTAGGTGTTAAAATCCCTTCAGACCTTACCAATCTGTATATGGAAAATTATCCTCTTCAGCGTACGATCAAGCCCAATATTCATGGTTTGGGAGGATTAACATCTTAAAAATGGATATAGTTCTGTGTATTCTTTATCTCTTTCAAGCCATACCTATTGTGGTCCCCCGCTCTTTTTTTGTTACTTTACAATTTGCTTTCACACGGTTTGTTTGGAGATGCAATAAGCCTAGACTACAAAGGAGATTTCTATCTCTTCCTAAAGTAAAAGGAGGTGCAGGAGCACTGGACCTATATTACTACCACGCTGCAGCAGTCCTAACTAGGTTAGTGAACTGGTTTCACCATTTCCATCTTAAACAATGGGTTCATATAGAGCAGTTGATTGCCCCCCTATGATCGCTTCCCTGGTTGGATATTTCTGCCCGTGGTCCACTCTCTTCTTCATCCTTCCTTACAGTGCACTTACTGCATGTGTGGGATAATTTGCAAGTTCAATTGGGACTCTCCCCCAAAGTGGGACCGATGACTCCCTTGTTTGGTAATCCACGGTTTCCCCCGGAGGTGGCGCAGACACGTTACATGGAGCAAGGAATCATCCCGCCGAATATCTCAAACCTTTTGTCGGGGAACTCTCCCACTGCTGTCAAAACTGATTCCTACACAACAGCAATCAATTACACATTAGCTGGAATATCGGGAACTATTTTGTCCTTTCTATACTCCTTCTCTTTAAGAGATGTATTTAATAGGGAACCGGATACCTTAGAATCCTTTTTTACAGGATACTATTCCAGACCATATTCTCTCTGCAGTTTATAGGGTTCTTATTGTAAAACTTCACCCTCATCTTCCGGAATTCGCGAATAAATGGACTCTAGACTTAAATGTACAAATTAAATCAGAGGAGTGGGAGGAATCATTTACCCTTACCCATTGTATGTCACCAGCAACTAAGGCACATGAAACAAATTTCAAGCTTCTCTCCCGTTGGTACAGATGCCTGACGCTGCTTCATCGGATATACCAAAATGTCTCAGATCCAAGTTGGCGCTGCCAGTACTCCAAGGGTTCACTACTGCATATCTGGTGGGAATGTCCACCTGTCTATGATTTTTGGGGTGTCATCCTTCAACTCCTATACCTGTGCAACTGGGATAATTGTCCCCAACATGCCACAAATTTCATTTGCCATCTATCTTACCTGGCTTCTTTAAAAGTATCAAAAAAGGCCTCCTTAGACATTGGTTGACAGCAGCATGAGCAGTCATACCATGCCATTGGCGAACGACACATGCTTCTCCTCTGAGTGGGTTATAGAGATGGACCATATTGAGAGGATGGAGACACTCCTGTCACGTGAATCGGACACTTATGAATAATGTTATAAAATCTGTCTCCCTTGGAAGTTGCCCAGGGAATCCCCCCAAATACGAAATATATCTACGGGTGCGCTGTAAGACCTGAACCCGGTTTAGAGCTGGGATGAGCAAGTTGAGTGCCCTCCCCTGGTCGCGTAATTTTTTGGGTAATTGTATTTGGGTAATGGTTCTTGTGGGATGTTTATATGTTTCATGTTCTATATTCTATACACTTTTATAATACAACAGTCTTTCTTTGATTGTCTTTGGTATGTGGACACTACCTTTTGTTGTACAATTTTGTATGGAAATATTTTTAATAAAATCAATGCAAGAGCAAAAAAAAAAAAAGAAATGGATTGGGGGAAATACTGTATTTTGGACACTAGATGGAGGTGGCAGTCATAGAAAATACTTTTCTTTCTGTTATTGTCAGCACCATCTAGTGTCCGTAATAAGGGATTTTTTTTTTTTATTCATTCTATTCTGTATGAAGAAAGCAAATCTAAAATGAATCTATTAATGTTGGTTTTTGCTGCCTCATTTGCACAGAACAAATTTTACATGCAGTTACATAGGATAAATAGCTATGCAATTTTCTTTTTTTTTTTTTTGACCAACTCCTGACGTGTGCAGCTTTGCTGCATTAAAGTAAACTGATGCTGTAGATATGCAAGACTGTGCCTCAGTTTGCAGCAGAAGCAAATACAGAGTGACCGTGCAGAGAAGCACCATGCCCAAGAACCAATCCAAGGACTAAGGCTGCGCTCACGCTGCTCGCTTGCAAAAATGTGGTAAAAATGCATGTACATATTTGCCGCATTTCCGGTGAATCAAAAATGCAGGACTTTTAACCGATTCCCATCCAGACTATAACAAGATGACATCGACAGGAACCTCGTCGATCCGGGCAGACGTCATATGACAACCTCCTCGATCTTGTCCTACAGAGGCACAATCTGTCACTGGTTGCGTCCACCAGACACAGCTGATGACTGATCACTGTACCGGCTCGCTGCCGGTACCACGTGACTGCTGTAACACATCACAGCAGGTCACATGACAGTTGTAAACAATGGATGGCTTCATTTCAAGCCATCCATTGTATAAATTGTGTTGGTAGCTGTTATTGGTCAGTATGATCACATGGTACAGACTGGGCCAATCACAGCCCATCTGTATCATGTGATTAGCTCTGGCTAATCACAACAAAACAAACTGAATCAATTTCATTCAGTAAAATGAAATTCATGGCTATATGCAAACCTAATGTGTAAAAAAAAAACTGATCACTTCCCCAGAGTAGTACAATGGTAACATTGTTATATTGCTCTGGTCAAAATGTGTTAGAAAAAAAATTGTAAAAAAAAATCAATCCTGATCATCACCACCACACCTGTGTTATGATGACCCTGTACTGCACTGGTGACGGTATGTGAAAAAAAAAAAAACTGCCAAAAAATAACATCTTCAAAAAACTCGCCATGCCTCTTACTAAATACCTTAGAACATTAGAGCAGAAACTGAGAGCCAGGCCTTCTCGTCCAACATTAGTGCCTAACCTCACAAATGCACTTCTGGAAGAATGGTACAGCCTTCCCAGAAGAGTTGAAGCTGTTATAGCTGCAAAGGATGAACCAACTCCATATTGAACCCTACGAACTAAGACTGGTATGCCATTAAAGTTCATGTGAGTGTAAAGGCAGGTGTCTCAATACTTTTAGTAATATAGTGTACACGGATTTGGGTTATTTTCACCAAAGAAATGTAGCAGAATACATTTTGCCCAAAATTCATGAAAGAAAGATTTGCAATTTGAAAAATGTGGGGGGTTTTTTTGTGGTTTTTGTTTTTTTTTTTTTTTTTGCAAAATTTTAGTAAAAAAAACAAAACAGTGGTGATTAAATACCACCAAAAGAAAGTTCTTTTTGTGTGAACAGAATTATAAAAATTTCATATGGGTACAGTGTTGCATGACCGCACAATTGTCATTCAAAGTGTGAGAGCACTGAGAGATGAAAATTGGCCTGGGCAGGAAGGGGGTAAAAGGGCCTGGTATTGAAGTGGTTAAAATTGACCCACAATTGACCGGTGTAGAGACTTCCATATGATTTATTGGTCATGCATTTTTCTTTTTCGCTTTTGGTAAGACAAAACCGGAAGAAAAACTGATAAGTGTGGAAGGGACCTAAGTAGGAGTCTGTCTCCATTTTGTTCCATTATATGAACTGAACCTGTTGGAAACCTGCACAACACAGTACATTCAAATGTAGTGATCATGCCCTGTTTTACTTAAATTACACCATTTATACTACATTTATACTCTGTCAGTGTTATATTGTTCACATGCAGCCCAGAACATGCATCAAGATGAGGACAAGATCTGTTACTAGGAATAATGGGAGTACTAGTCTTCAGCACATGTGGTGGCACGCTTCTGTGCTTCTCTATGGTGGTTCTCTTCACCACATCATATGTACCAGACTATATGTGTACAATTTAGCTCCAGAAGGTGTCCATTCTGGCCATGCCATTCAGAGAGAAAACTGACATTTGCCAGTTATACCTATAGATTCCCAATTAGGGTTATTGCTCAGGCTGGCTTGGGAAAGTGAAGTGTTTAATAAGTTATTTAGTTAAAGTGCACTCCTCTTTAACCACTAGGCATCCGTGCTATAGCCGAAAGACGGCTACAGCGCGATGCTCAATTGCTGGGAGTGCGTCCCTGGATGTCCTCCTGTTTACTTCCTCCTTGCGCGCGTGCATTGGGGGAAATCTGTGTTGGCCGTGTCCCTTGGACACAGCCAATCACAGATCGTGCTAAATAGCCAATCACAGCGCCCATTTAGCACTCGATCGGAGTGTCCAATGAGAGATGATCTCATAT
Organism: Lithobates septentrionalis; assembly: GCA_037952835.1. Lineage (NCBI taxonomy): Eukaryota > Metazoa > Chordata > Amphibia > Anura > Ranidae > Lithobates > Lithobates septentrionalis. The sequence continues at coordinate 409,764 of JBBDGP010004023.1, forward strand.
GTAAACATCTGAGATCATCTCTCATTGCCGGCTCTCCCTCCTCACACAGAGACCGCGTGTGAGGAGGGAGAGCTTCTATGCTGCGGAGTGAGTAAAAAAATCATAAATTACAGTGATGCACTAACGCAACACATTTCCCACAGTACCTATCAGTGCCACCCGTCTCCAGTGCCACCTGTCAGTGTCACGTGCCATCTGTTATCATGGTCACGTGTCATCAGTGCCACGTATTAGTGCCATCTGCCATCGGTCATCAATCCCACATCAGTGTCATTGTCCTGGTGCTCCAGGGCCTTCAAAAGTGTAATAGGTAGTCAACAAGTTAGATGTGTAATTTATGCTCCTAGAACACCTGATGGTGCTCCCTGCATGTTGGGTCTCTGTGGCCAGGCTGTGAAAAAGTCCCACACATGTGGTATCGCCATACTCGGGAGGAGTAGTAGAATGTATTTTGGGGCATCATTTGTGGTATACACATGCCATGTGAGAGAAATAACCTATTACAATGACAATTTTGTGGGGGGAAAAAATCATTTTGAAAAGCATTGTGGGAAAAAATGACAACATCATGACAATATGCATCTTACTAAATACCTTTGGAATGTCTACTTTCAAAAAAAGAGGTCATTTGGGGTATTTGTACTTTCATGGCTTGTTGGGGTCTCAAGAAATGAGAGAGGTCACCAGTACATCAGGTGTGATCAATTTTTTATGATTTGCACCACAGCTTGTAGACTCTCTAACGTTCACAAAGACCAAATGATATCCACTAATTTGGCTTATTATTTTTACTAAAGATATGTAGCAGTATAAATTGTGGCCAAAATTTATGAAGAAAAATTAATAATTTGCAAAATTGTATCACAGAAACTAAGAAAAATGCGTTTGTTTTTGTTTTTTTTCAAAATTTTCGGTCTTTTTTTCATTTATAGCACAAAAAATAATTAAAAAAAACAGGTGTGATCAAATACCACCAAAAGAAAGCTCTCTATGAAAAAAGGAAAAAAATCATTTGGGTACAGTATTACATGACTGAGTAATTGTCATTCAAATTGTGAGAGCACCGAAAGCGGAAAATTGGTCTGGTCAGGAGGGGGGTTTTAAGTGCCCAGTAGGCAAGTGGTTAAACAAATGTATTTTTGTTTAAACAGTTTTAAGTTGTTTTTTTTTGTTTGTTTTTTTTTAACATAGCACATACAATTTAACAGTCTTTTACAGATTGAGACGTTTTTGTTAATATTTTGTATGCTTTCTCCCCCAGGCAAAGAAGAGGAAAAGATCAGAGCGATTTGGTCTGGTTTAGTCATTGTCACCTGCCTAATCCTCCAGTTTGTTTTTGTTTTGTGCATCTCTACTTAGTATTGTAAAATGTATTTCTTATTCTTGATTTGTAAGGTTTTTTTTTAAACTTTTAAAAACAAAGAAATTAAATTGAATAAACTAAAATGTGTATTCCTATTATGGTGTGCATCGATGTGTTTGGATTGTGCATTGGTTACTGAATTTCTAATTTCTGGCATTATGGTTACTGAATATAGAATTTTATAACTGTTGCGGCTCAAATTAGCCAAGATCATACTTTTATCGTTGGGTACGAAGAGGTGCTGGTACTTGCTGTTCCTTCTATCATTATATAATGGAATGCAGAAGGGAGGATGTTAACAATGCTTTCCTATTCCAGTGTTGGAAGTTAGCTGGCACTAATTACAAATGGACTTTTTATACATCTGGCAATTCATTACTTTACAACACTGACCTCATTCAGGCTTTATCCCACATTCAACCCCACACACCCTTAGGCTCACTGCCGAATGCTTTATTGCCTCAACTCCCATTTGTCACAATTACAGGTTTCTTTTATTTGAATGTCCCTAAACCTTTTTTTTTTTGATGTAGCCAAGAAAACTGAAAAAAACACGAAGTATCATTTAGTATTAGTAGTGGTACTAGTTAGTACTATTTTTTGTCTTTAACAAGATTTATAGGGCATGTAAAATTTTTGATTTCTGTTGCTGCACGGACTTTCATACCTTCTGATTTTATTTTATTTCCTTTTTTTTTAAAAAAAACTGCAACATTTTTAGCTTGATGTCAATCTCCCTTAATTTGTGATAGCCAGGATCTAGCGCTAAGCTCCGGGTCTTCTGAAAAATATTGCAATTATGTGACATTTTATTTAACAGACTATTGATTTACATTTTGGGGTAAATAGAAGGAGTTTACAAATTTAAGATTTGTGTTGGGGAAACATTTCTGGAAAATCATTTTTTTCTAATGCTTTATTATTTCTTCTTAGAAAAAAGGAAATAAAAATAAATGTATCCAGATTAAGCCCCTGTGCCAGGAACAAAAACTATGTATTAACTAAAGGACCGGAAGGATTTGCCCCCTTAATGACCAGGCCCTTTTTTTTTTGCGATACAGCACTGCGTCTCTTTAACTGACAATTGTGCGGTCGTGCTACGATGTACCCAAACAAAATTTATGTCCCCTTTTTTCCCCCACAAATAGAGGTTTATTTTGGTGGTATTTGATCACCTCTGCCGTTTTTATTCTTTGCGCTATTAACAAAAAAAAATGACAATTTAAAAAAAAAAAACGATTACTTTTTGCTCTAATATCCCCCCAAAAAAAATTCTTCATCAGTTTAGGCCTATATGTATTCTTCTACATATTTTTGGTAAAAAAAAACTCAATAAATGTATATTTATAGCGTCTATAAAATAGGGGATAGATTTATGGCATTTTTAGTGTGTGTGTGTGTATGTGTATATATATATATATATATATAATTTTATTTATTTTTTTACTAGTAATGGCGGCTATCTAAGATCTTTAGCGGGATTGTGGCGGACAGATCGGACACTATTGACACTTTTTTCGGACCGTTGACATTTATACAACAATCTAAGCTAAAAATAGCCACTGATTACTGTAGAAGTGTCACTGGCAGGGAAGGGGTTAACACTAGGGGACGATCAAGGGGTTAAGTGTTCCCTAGGGAGGTGTTTCTAACTGTGGGGGCGGTGTACTGTCTAGAGGAGGAGAGAGAACGCTGTTCCTGATCACTAGGAACAGCAGATCTCTCTACTCCCCTGTCAGAATGGGGATCTGTCTGTTTACATTGACAGATCCCCACTCTGGCTCTCTGAGGAGCAATTGCGGGTGGGTGCACATCGGCTCCAGCATCCCCTATAGCTTCTTAAAGCGGCCGACGTACAATTACTGCGATTTGTGCAGCCGTGCCCACCTGCCGTATAACTTCGGCGGCTGGTCGGCAACTAGTTAAGGTAGACTATAAGGTGCTAAAAGGTATAAAGTGTGGGTCCAAGACCTCTCCTAAACCAATGCTTTGGGATTTCAGAGGATTTAGGAAGGAACTGGTCTAGGGCTTCAAATGGTTAAAGAGGTATGTAACTGCATGAACTTCTAAGCCCGGGTTCACACCTATGCGAATTAGATGCGGCTTACACCGCATCTAATTCGCAGGACATTTTAAAATACATTCATATGAATGCATCTGGTTCACATATGTGCGTTGCATTCGCACTGCGCATTGCACAAAAAACGTGTGCGTTTTTGGGCATTGCGGTGCGAACTACAAGCCTATTATCTCCTATGGGAACGCATCTGATTCGCAGATGCATTGCATTCTGAACAAGAATTTTCTACTTCTCCTCACTACACCTTCCCCTCTCCCTGCTCACTGATCCTGAGCTAAAACGCAATGATTCCTTTGAACAGGAGATTTTTATCTCCCCAGTGAAACCTGAGCTTCAATTCGCACCGCACATGTGTGAAACCGGGCTCAAGCTTTCAATAGATTATGAGCTGAATATATCAAAATGGTACTGGGTTACAATATTTAAAGTAAGTTTTTGTTGATGGTGTTTGTCTTTTCTTTACATCCTTGCATGTTAAAAGGCTCAATTCACAAAAGAAGCCTTGTAAACATCCCTTGTAATAGGAATATGGTATGATCGGTCCTCTTTACAGTGAGATATGGGGTCAATAAGACCCCACATCTCACCTCTAGGTTGGGAAGCCTGAAATAAAAATATCTCGGCTTCCCAGCCGAGGTGGCGCCATTTGTTTGATTGCAGAGGCCGGGCGTGACGTCATAACATCGCGCCCGGCCTCCAAAAGATCATAGAGTCTCCGGTGACCATCTGGTCTGCCGGAAATCTCTATGGTCACCATCCGGGGCCGGCGGATCCTGTCTGCGACTCACCGATGGAAGCGATGAGTCAGTAGAAGCACGGGAGATGGGGCGTCCCCTCTCGCCAGCGGAACAGCCACTATGGTGCAAGGAATTGCCGGCTGAAAAAGCCAATATCTAAATGATGCCTGTAGCTGCAGGCATCATTCAGATATACCCGCACAAAGTCAAGGACGTCATATGATGTACCTTGGGTGAGAAGAGGTTAAATGTTACAAAGAATATGACGGAATATGGAAAAAGGAAAACAAGGAAGCAAAAATTCAAAACGAAACATCAGATTGCAAAAGATAGGACAAACCCCCAAAAATTCCTCAAATATTAATAGTAAAAGGGTCAGGTCTGAGCATGTAGGCCCTTTACAAAATGATCTGGAGTGGGTGACTGGGGACAAAGAAGGCACATTTATTACATTCCTTTGTTAGCTCTGTGTATACAAAGGAGCATTAGGGAGCTCATGTCCATAATGGGAAAGGTATTGACACAGTCTCAAAAGATCCACAATGGCTCAAAATTGATACAGTCCAGAAATATTTAGACAGCATAAAGGTGTGAATACCTGGACCAGATGGCATACACCCAAGGATCTTAAAAGAATTCCGCTCTGTCATTTCAAAGCCATTGTTTCTAATTTTTACAGACTCATTAATGACTGGATTGGCGTAAGGCCAATGTGGTGCCTATATTTAAAAAGGGGTCAAAGTCTTTACCAAGTAACTATAGACCTGTTTAACTTATAGTTGGGAAGATACTGGAGAGTTTAATAAAAGACCACATAGATGAGTTCTTGCTGGAACAAAAAAAAATATTTTAAGCAATCGATAGCATGGATTCGTGAAAGACAGGTTTTTAGACAAATCCAATTTCTTTTTATTCGATGGTGAGTAAACCCTTAGGCTAAGGAGTGGATGTGGTATACTTGGATATTGCAAAAGCATTTGACACAGTTCCCTACACACGGCTAATGTGTAAGGTAAGGTCTACAGTCTTGGAAAAATCAGTTTGTAAATGGATAGAAAACTGGCTAAAAGACCAAATTCCGAGAGTAGTGGTTAATGATTCTTATTCTGAATGGTTTAGGGGTTTTAGTGGTGTACCCCAAGGTTCAGTGTTGGGATCCTTACTTTTTAATATATTTATAAATTATATAGGGTCTGGGATTAAAAGTACCAATTTAGTCTTTGCAGATGAAACCAAGCTATGCAGTGGAATAACGTTCTTACATGATGTCTCCAACTTACAAGCCGACCTCAATACACTGTTTAATGGAGCAACTATGTGGCAGATGAGGTTTAGGCCTCATGTACACACAACAGCTGCTAAACTGAAGTTTAGGAGCAGTTGGGTGTTTTTTTGGTTTTTTTTTTATCTTCTGTGTACATGTACACTCAGTAGTTTAGAGGCAGTTGAGGTTACAGGCATTTTTTTGAAAGCAGAAAAATCACATTCAGGACTGTAGTTCACTGGCATTTTAAACGCCAAATGCTTGTAACTGCAGTAAACTGCGTTTGAAAGTGTTTTTAAGGGGGAATACATTTCTCATACTTTTTGAACATAGAAAAATGTTGGAAAAAAAAACCCCACACATTTCACCACATGCTTTTGACTGCATCAATGGCTGAAATAGTTAACCATTTCCCTCCTGGCCTATAGCAGATTGACAGCCGGGAAGTCGTTTTGTTATCCTGACTCAACGTCATATGACATCTTTCAGGATAACATTCTGGTGCAGGTGATCGCTGGTGCAGTGTCAGTTTGACACGCCACATCTTCGATCGTGGTAAGGAGCCTCTGACGGAGGCTCCTTACCACGTGATCAGCTGTAACCAATCAGGAAGAACCAACTTGGAAGAACGCCCCCTCCTATATTTAATAATTACGAACGATCCAAGTCTGATCTCAGATGTGGAAATACGGGAAAACTTGGGCTCTAGCGATCATAGGATGATCACATTTAACGTAAAACATAGAAAAAGGAGGCACGAGGCCAGACAATTGTTCCTAATCTTTGTGGACAGCATACTGACAGGATTGGTACCCGCTGATTGGAGAAAAGCCAATATCATACCAATATTCAGAAAAGGACAGAGACAGAGGCCTGGGAACTACAGGCCAGTTTGCCTAACATCAATCGTTGGAAATAATTTTGGTTTTAGCCTGCACAGAAAATGTAATGTTTACTGAGACATTGTGCTGACAAATAATATCTCACCGTATATGCCAGAGCTATAGAAGATTTTTAGACTGGAGTCATACATTTTTTTATTTTTTTTTTTTACTGTTCTGCTTCCCCAGTCTAAGTATGGTAAGTGTGATCTCTATGACTAATCCAGTTGGGGTGAGATGGCTATAACTTACAATCTCAGCTGCATAGGCAAACAGTGACTTAATCCAAATTACATCTTGCAGAACGTAGAAATTTTTAATAGAAAACTTCTGGAGATCTTCACAGATTAACACCAGATCGGTCAAAATTCATAATATGTATAGCTCCAGCAATTATATGTGCTCTGAACAGAAACTAAAGATACACTAAAGGAGGGTGGGACCAACTGTACAGAGCATCTCCTAGCTACAGAGTGAGGAAGGGTCAAAATTAGTTAAAGGCAAACAACAATGCATGTATAACACAATAGTGCCTTTTTCCTTGGGGCGTGCATATCGCTTCCCCATAGTCTGCAATCATGTGAGGTTCTTACCTAGTGTGATGATAGGGAACTTCATCTTAAGGCTATGTTTCCACTATTGCGTCCCCAAAGTCGTGCGATTTTACCATGATTTTTTTGCCACGACTTGAAGCAATGCCTGTGTATTCCTGAGGTCTATGGACCTCAGGTCGCATCAAAGTGGGACCAAAGTAGTGCAGGGACTACTTTGAAGTCACTGCATCTTGAAGTTGCACAGATATGAACGGTACTTATTGGAAATCATGAGGTAGGACTTATGCGACTTTTCAGTCCCAAATCGCATGAAAAGTCGCACTAGTGGAAACCTAGCCTTAAACATATTCATATTCCTCATGCTGTGGCTTCTTTGATTTGGATTTTGCTCAACCGTGTATTCCCTCCTAAAACATTGACTTTCATTGTGCAAGAAGTTGCTTTTTTTAGTTGCCTGCTCAACCTTCTGTGTCCCTCTATGGCAGTGGTTCTCAACTCCAGTCCTCGGGACCCACCAACAGGTCAGATTTTAAGTATTACCTTGGGGAGTTGCAGACTAGAATACTGCAATCACTGAGCAGCAAGTGATATCACCTGTGATGTATTTCAGCTATCTTGCAAACCTGGCCTGTTGGTGGGTCCTGAGGACTGGAGTTGAGAACCACTGCTCTATGGCCTTACTCAGGGCAATCTTCATATGTTCTTGGAAGTTACTCCCTTAAAAGGTTCTCTGTATAAACGGAACCTTCTGTTTGTTGCTCCTGACTTTGCTCCCCTTCTTCTCCTTGATAACCATCTTTTTTCTTCTGCTACATGGAGACAAAGTACCATGGAAGCCAGGCCTTCTTGCTTCCTCTGTGCACTTCCTGTCGCCTTTATTGTGGGAATTTCATTCTTCTTCCTCAAGAAGAAGGCATTTCAAGCAATTTTTTCTTCACCTTCATGGATGGGGTTAAGGCTGCCATCTGTTGCTACCTGCCACTTCGTCCCTTTGGAAATGACCCCTCTTCTGTTTTGCCACAAGCCGGGTCCCTCTAGGGAACTCCCCCCTCTTCCATCTTGCTGGGTGGTTAATTTGCCTTGCTTAGGACTTGTGCTCTCAGGGAATGAGTCCCTCCTAACCTATCTAAGCCCATTCTCTTGAAGATGTTGGGGTTCTTGGTCCTTTTCAGTATCAAGTATCTGCTTTTCACAGGTTCATCTGCTGATCCTCTTTTAATGTTTTCTAAGCCATTTTTTTCCTGGCAGCTGTTTGAGCCCATGCCGATGCACAAGGTATTTCTGCTGTCAACTGTCTGGGTTTGTTGACCCTTTTTCCTGTAGACTTGTTACTGGTTTTTTTGCTATGTTGTTGCCTGTCTGTTAGCGGGTTGAAATTATGCCAGTTAGGCTCTACCCTGGAATGGGAGGGTAAGGGTTAATGGAAACCTGGGGGTTCTCCCCTGAAGACATCAGCTACTGAAGAATACCAACTATTGGACCTGTTAATACACAGACTCTTCCTCTGCAGGTACGCTGGGGCAGCACATAGCCTGAGTTAGGATTAGGGATATAGGGGAGGAACTGTTTCTTGGGCATTGAACTCTGTCATGTTTTGCATCTTTTTCTAAGTAGAGCTTAAAACTTTGCATTCTGCCTGGTCTGAAGGCATTCAAAGGAGTGCAATGCAAGTAACCGGCACACATAGTCTACATCGGTATAAGGAGTTAATACAGTGTGAAGTACAAGCCAGTGGTTACCAAGGTTAACGAAGAATAGCCTCTTGCAGCAGGAAGATGTTGGTGGCACTTTTTCTGTGAGCGGTCTGTCTTCCATGGCAGTGGAAGCATACTTGCACCTCAGAGGTCCCCAACCTCTGCACAGGTATGGAAAGAAGAAGTTAAGTGAGTGTGCATGGAGCCAGTGCTAGGCACATGGTGGGACCCCATACCGTTACTGTGAGTGCGGTAGCAGTGATATGCTGGACAGGTGGAGAGGGCATAGGCTCCGCATGTCCCTCCTAAATGCAACTGTGATATGAAACATTGAAAGGGGACAAGAGATGAAAAACTTAAGTCATCTGCTCAAAAGTACACGTGCTCAGCACCAAGTGAAGGTACCCCATGTTCAAGGCTCTGTTAAGGTGCCTAGTGTAGCCCAGAAGAACCCACCCTGGGTTGGCCTCCTATGTGACCCACACTTGGTGCCCAACTAGGCAGGAAACATGGAGGACATGACCACCACTCTATCCCCCTACACCATACATGTCACAGAGTGGGCAGGGTTTATATGAACATGGAGGTAGTGGGGGGGGGGGGGGGTAAAAAATAGAAATAGGAGGCATATCCTTTGTTGACAAAACCTGTTCCAGTGCCTTCTGCTGTCTTTGGTGCCTTAACTTTCTTAAAGGTTTCTGGGACAGGGAGAGAAAGGAAATCTTTCCAATGAGAAAATGTAAGTTTGTATTTCTTCTAACATGTTCTAACACTTTCCCATTCTCTCCCAAACGTAAAAATAATGTTGTGTTCTTTTAAGTTCAGATCTCTGTTGGAAGGAATACAAATATGCTTTAATGGCATTATGCAGAAACATGCACTCGTTTCCACATACAGCCTAATACTAGAGTTGTTCGAACGGTTTGGGCGAACACCCGCTGAACGTCCTGCAACTTCGGGTGTTCGCCGAATGGGCAAACAGGTGATGTTTGGGCCAAACTTTTGCTTGGCCCAAACCGTTCGACCAACTCTAGTATTTGGCTGTATGAGGAAATTAGTGCATGTTTCACATCAGCAGAGTACCGGTCCTACAGCCTCCTATCGGCAAAGTACCGGTCACACAACCTCCCATCAGCAGAGTACCCATCCTGCAGCTGCCCATCGGCAGAGTACCCATTCTACAACCGCCCATCGGCAGAATACACGACCTACAGCCACCCACCGGCAGAATACCCAACCTACAGCCGCCCATCAGCAAAGTACCCATCACACAGTCACCATCAGCAGTCTACCTGTCCCAGTGTACACTACTTAGGAGGAGTTTCAAATCCTCAGTATGACTGATGAGAGCAGCTGGGAGATTTTACCTTCCGATTCGATGTACAAGCCAGGCTAAAGTAATGAATTAGCGACTGAATCTGAGGAGGAAAGGGTCCCTCTTAAATGGATATGGCTTTCTGAAAACCAGGCAACCACCAGCAGCGCCATACACCCCAATGGTCAATCAGCAAACACAAACGCCACTAGGCCCCAGGATAAAAGGCCCCGTACCAGCACTGGAGTATCACACCAGACCCCAAGAATTAGGACCCATACAACTCTCCCAGATGCACTGGTGAACCCATTATGGCTGCCCTCCAACTTGGGATCAGCAAGTATTCTCCCTTTCAGCACACAGCCAGGTGTGCAGACCAACACTGAAAATTTTTCAGAAATTGATTATTTTTTTGCAGTTTACTTCAGTTTATTGTGGACCAGACTAACCTTTTTTCACAACAATATATTGCAAACAACCCCAATTCATCCTTTGCCTATACGTTTGAATGGAGACCTCTTACATTGGAGGAGTTCGTTATTTTTGGGCATCAACATTAACATTGGCCTTATGAAAAAAATGAAGGACATGCTTATTGGTCCACCCAACCCATCCATCACATGCCCATTTCCTCTTCTGTAATTCCCAAGACACGCTATGAAATGATCATGCGCTTCCTTCATTTCAATGGCAATACCCAGTGCCCTCCCCAAGATCATCCCAACTATGACAAATTATACAAAATTCGCCCTCTTTTATTTTTATTCCCCAAAGATTTGCTGAACTTTATGTCCCTGACCAGAACATCTGTGTGGATGAGTACCTTGTCTACTTAACTGGCCGGCTGGGAATCAAGCAATATATTCCCAGCAAAAGGACCAGATATGGGGTAAATCTCTACAAGCATTGTGAAAGAGCCATGGGATATTTGTATGTCTTCCATGTGTACGAAGGCAAAGACTCCCAGCTCCATCCCCCTGAGTGCCCAACCTACATCAGCGCAAGTGAGAAAATTGTCTGGGACTTGACATTTCCACTTTTCAAAAAAGGGTTATCACATCTATCTTGATAACTTCTTTACAAATCTCCCCCTTTTCCACCACCTCTACCGTGAGAAAACCTTGGCCTGCGCTACCACCTGAACAAACAAGAAGGGCTTCCCACAAAGTTTAGTGTCCACAAGGCTACAAAAAGGGGAGTCAGCAACTCTGGGGAACGACAAAGTGTTGGCCATGAAGTGGAAGGATAAGAGAAATATGTACTTTCTGTTCACCATCCACAATGACTCCTCAGTGGAAATTCCCAGAAGACACGGTCCCATCCAAAAGCCTGCGTGCATTCAAGATTATAATCTCTACAAGGGGGGTGGATTTCAACAATCAGATGCTACAGCCCCATTTAGTAACAAGACGGTCCCGTTTCTGGTACAAAAAAGTTGCAATTTACATCATTCGTTTGGCCATTTATAATGTATATGTCACCTACAACAAATCCACAGAAAGACCAACCACCTTCCTCAAATTTATAGAAGAAATCGTCACATCCCTTATCTACCAGCAAGGATCCCCCCCAGAAAACATTCACTCTGATTCTGTGAGCAGCAGAGAGGGAGTTAGAAGAGATACCAATTTTCATTGTCCCGAATGTCCCTCCCAACCGGACCTATGCATCGGAGACTGCTTCAGACATTATCACACTTCTCTAAAATATTAGCCCATATTTCTAACAGGTTTCCAATATCTGCTGATCATTTGCCTGCTGCCTCAACTGACCATGCTTCTGCCTTCCACCTTAACTGACCCTGGCCTGTTTATCAACTGTCTCTGTCTGCCATCTGCATTGTTTAGAAACCACATTTCTGCCTTCCACCTGAACTGACCCTGACCTGTTTATCGACTATGCCTCTGCCGTCTGGATTGTTTATCAACCACGTTTCTGCCTTCTACCTGAACTGACCTTGGCCTGTTAATCAACCATGATTTTTGTCTGCCTCTTGGACTGATCTTTCTGCCCTGCTACTGTAGTAGTGTAATTCAGGATAACACAGCAAATCGCTATGTGTGGCAGAAAACGAATACTGCACATCATCCTGAACACACTGTCCCCACCGTGAAACATTCTGGTGGCAGCATTATGTTGTGGGGATCCTTTTCTTCAGCAGCGACAGGGAAGCTGGTCAGAGTTGATGGGAAGATGGATGGAGCCAAATACAGGGCAATCTTAAAAGAAAACCTGTTATGCCCTGTACACGCGGTCGGATTTTCCGACGGAAAATGTGCGATCAGAGCGTGTTGTCGGATATTCCGACCGTGTGTGGGCTCCATCGGACTTTTTCCATCGGATTTTCCGACACACAAAGTTTGAGAGCAGGCTATAAAATTTTCCGACAACAAAATCCGATTGCATCAATTCCGACTGTGTGTGGCCAATCCCGACGCACAAAGTGCCACGCGTGCTCAGAAGAAATTCCGAGACGGAACAGCTCGGTCTGGTAAAATTAGCGTTCGAAATGGATATAGCACTTTCGTCACGTTGCAATGTTTTAAATTGTTTAATGCAGCGCACTCTGTTCTTCTTTATAATGCTAGAAGAATGAAGTAGTTTTGCTGCTCATATTCACACAGACTTCTCACAAACTTCTTTGTTTATTATTTATCGTGATTCCCTCAATATATTTTGATTTGTCACATCTGACAAAAAAGATTTTTTTGTCAGATGTGAGACTTCCCTGTGTATGAAAAAGGGACATGGTTTTAGTTTTTGAATCATCAATCATAAATTAGTACTCCAAACTAACATTTATTTAACATCATTGATTGGACAACCAGCAATATTTAGAAGAATGCTATACCTGGCTCAATCTGGGCTCCTCCACATGTTGCTGCCTGGAAGGCCCAGGTTGGGCGTCAGAAGCCTCAGCTGGGGGGGAAGGAAGCGTGGAAGGAAGAGTGGAGAGTGCTGGCCTGGGTTCAGTCTGACCTGCCAGAAAATGCAGCCTGTCATAGTACCACAGCCTGGGGACATAAATGTCATCTGCAGCTCCTGATCTCTGGGAATCCTGGACCTTCTTGCGCTCCCTTAGATAAGTGCTCCTCATGCCACCAATTAGGATCTTCAAATAGGTGATGTCTGCCGTGGGGATCACCAGCTTCACAAATTGCAGCAAATTATCCAGCGCTGACTTCCTCTTTGGTTCTTATATTCAGGGTGGTTTATCTGCCATAGACAGGGCAGCTCCCTGAACATATCTATGAAGATTGGCATAAAGTCCTGATCATTGACTAGATCCATTTTCACTGCAAGACACAACACAAGACAAACCCTAATGTCAGCCTAAAGTCTTCTAAACTTGTCCAAATACAGGCCTCAATCTAGAAGCAGTATAGGCCAAAATTTAAATCTTACCTTCGTTATCACGATCAGCGCCTCCGTTACTCCTTCCTCTACTCACAGATCGTACGTAAGATGCATGAGTGTTACGCTTTATATACACTGCGCATGCGTGAAACTCCGCCCGCCCCTGGCATTCTTTCTAGTCTATTTCCCGCCCCTTCTCGTTCGGCGCAGTGGGGAAGAGCACATGGCGGAGACAGAGCAGGTATCTGATAATTACACCAACGAGGAGGAGGAAAGCCCAGAGCCTGAAACGTCCCGATCCCGGAAGAGATGATTTAAGGCCTCAAATATGTCCTTTGGGGAGATGTTGGAGATGGTTGACATCCTGAAGAAGGCCGACTATGAGGGGAAGTATGGACCTTACCCCAACCCCAATGTCAGAAAGGCCAAGATCATGGCGAAAGTGGTCAAAAGTCTGCACCGGAATTTTGGGGTACGACGATCCAAGGATCAGCTCAGGAAGCGGTGGTTGGACCCAAAATTAAGGGAGCATGAGCAGTACAGAAGGATCAGGAGAGTGCTGCAAAAAAGTAAGTAGTTGTGCTATGTTCCTATTCTTTCTTTTTATTACATTCGTGCTGCTCCATGTGCTTTTCTTAACTGTTGTACAGTTTAAAATGGCAACTTTCATGTTCATGGGCACATTATTTGTTCGTATGAAACATTGTTCATTAGGCCTAGAAAACACCTGTTGTTTTGGCCATATGCATTTGAAGACATTTTTTCTGGCCTACTTCTATTCAAATAATTTTGGTGTCTAGATGGGTTTGTAAGTAGAATGTAATGCAAACTAGATTCTGTGTAAGGAGAGGACACTCAGCAGTTTTCACATCTGGACGCTGGAGCACTAGTGTGGGACACCAGAACACCCTTTTTATTAGGGGGCCACACAGATGCTCCAGTGTATACTATAAGGGTGTCTCCATCTGTGAAGCTTGTACAAAACAGGTAAGTGTTCAAGCTTGACAATGGGAAAAAATATGTATTCATCTTGAAACTCTGTCAAAACAGACAATTGTACCCCATTTCCAAACAATGTTTCATATTCCTCTTTCTGTCATCAAATATCTGTGTGCTAAGTATACCTATTTTTTTTACATAGGGGAGAACACCACTCACCCGTGGAGACCAGAGACCCCCCACCTCAGGGAGAAGGTGAAATCCCCCAAGGATAAGCAGAGCAGGAGGAGGGAGACGTGGTGGAAATAGTCACCACAACAGGTCAGTGCCTGCGACCACAGGCTCAGGTAAGAGATGGATGCCGGCATATTTATAATACATGGTATGTTTTTGTTTTCATATTTTTAGGTGATCGTGATGTTGTGGATCCAGGTCATTTTACCAGTGAAAGTGCACAGATCCTGATCGGGGAGATCATGGGGTGTAATAGGGACTTGGAAAACATCCTGAAAAACATCAATGATGTTCAAAAAAAATGAAGAACATCATTGATGTTTTAGGGCGAGTTTGAAACACCTCCAAATCCCTTCCCTCTTTTGTGCTTTTGGTAATCTCAAAATTTCTCTTATTTTTTGACATATTCGAGAAAAGCCAAATTTTGAGGATGCACACAGTGTGTCAATATGTGCTATCTGCCATCACGGGAGATCAATGGACGCGTTTTGGGGGTGCAACCCCATCCTCAATAATAAAGTAGCTGAGAGGAAGGGGTTGCACCCCCAAAACACGTCCCTTGATCCCCCGTGATGGCAGCTAGCACATGTTGACATTCGGCAATTTTTGTGCATCTTCAAAATTTGGCTTTTCCAGGGGTGACTTCTCCCCATCTGAACGCAATATCAAACACAGTTTAGAAATACTCATGTCTGATATTGCCTTCAATTTCTACAAAAGTTGAACTTTGTAAGTTCCAGATTTGTGTATTTCTTGTTGGTTTTAAACATGCCTGTTTGAACTAAAATGAACATTTCTACTTTTAGTAATGTGACCCAATTGTGATACAACAAACATGTTGGTTTGTTTTAAAAACCTTTGATAAATGCACATGTGATTGTGCTGGTATTAAAAAGATTGATAATCAAGAATGTTTGGATTATTGTTTCAATGCTCCAAAAATTTTGTTGTGCTAAAATTGGTGTTTTCAGTGACAATGGGGGTTATTTCCTAAGGGCAAATCCACTTTGCACTACAAGTGCAGTTTCAGTGCAGTCTCAAGTACACTTGTAGTGCAAAGTGTCTTTGCCTTTAGTAAATAACACCCAACAGTGCTTTGTAATGTTACACAATCACGCCATTTTCAGGACTCCCCACATTTCTGTCAGGGTCAGCTAAAATAAACACAAGCAGTTAATGTCACCAAAGATTTTAGTAGTTAAAATGATTTTTTTATTTAAAAAATGTTTCAGACATTGTCTGGCATATTGATGGCCCCCCTACCCGCAAAGTATTCTAGGTATCTAAGACGAACCTTGAGGGCACTCAGGGGGGGCAAGCCAGGATGGCCACTTTCAAGCGCCGTCAGGGTTGGTTCATTATGAATTCCAGCTTCAGGCCCAACTGAGCCAGCATAGTTGGCAGAATTTTGCCTTAAAAAGTTGTGTAGAACACAGCACATATTTATGTGTGTAAGAAATAGGCGGAACCGGCTGGCCATGATTCCAAACGTGTTCTCCACCACTCTTCTGGCTCTGGCCAGCCAGTAATTAAAAACCCTCTGGTCATGGGTGAGGGTCCTCATAGGGAATGGCCGCATAAGATGGTCCCCCAGCGCAAATGCTTCATCCGCAACTAAGACAAATGGGAATCCTTCCACATTGTCTTCTGGAGGTGGCAGGTCCAAGCTGCCATTCTAGAGACGCCTGTAGAACTCCGTCTGGGCGATCGGACATCCGGCCATTCTTCCCCACGTCCACATACAGGAACTCGTAAGTAGCCAACACCACCGCCAACATCACAATACTATTGAACCCCTTGTAGTTGTAATAGTATGACCCCGAGTTGGGTGGTGGGACGATGTGGACGTGTTTCCCATCAATTGCCCCTCCGCAGTTAAGAAAGTCCCACCGCTGGGCAAAGTGGGAGGCCACGGTATGCCATTCCTGTGGGTTGGAAGGAAACTTGGAGTCAAACAAGAAAAATAAATTAATCATTTTGCACATAAACATGGAAAGCAGATTAGACACAAAAATTCTTGGCCAACATCAGGATAACATTTATTTTAGGGAGTATTTAAAGACCAAGGTATAAGGTCCACCTATCAGATTCCCCCCCCCCCCCCTTTCATGGGCCATTTCTAACATTTTGGGGGGGGGATGTTTTGGACAGGTAACCCTCTCCACTTCATTTAGAGATAAATGCCTAAATAATGTGTATTACTTTGGCCAGCCCCTCCTTACTTTACACTATTGGCAGCCCAATGGACAGGTAAGAAGTGTCATAATACAAAGATATAAATACACACTGTACACATGTTAGCACATTTTGAAATTCTGCTATTACCTATCAAGATAATAATAGGATACAAAAACTTTAAACATTAACATTTAAAAGTATTCAGGCAGGCCCTTGCACTACATGGGGTGAATATAGGGCCAGGAGAGCATGCTGGGGAGGTAAGTGAAGGCAAATATGCATGAAGGACAAAAAACAAATCAAAAAACCAGCATGCATGAGGACAAAAGGGACATTCACAGCATATTACAATCATGGTAATTAGGGAATGAGGAAAGAAATACAATACATTAGCAAACATTAAATACAATAAAATGTGATGTTAAAGGATAAAAATCTTACCTTAATATAAGCACCCTTTGGGCTCCTTTTGCTAATCTCGTGTTAGTAAAAGTTTGATGAGAGGCGATTCGCGCTTTTTCAGACTCGTGGCTTTCAGATCGATTTCTGCTGTTCAGTTTGTGCTTGTGGGTTTGTATCTGGTCTTCAGTGCGTGCAGTGAGTTCGCATTGATTTATCATTGTGTTCTTGTTCGTTCGTTACTGATTTTCAGGTTGCTCTTCACAGGCCTTGCTGTTCTTCAGTGCATTCTGTTACTTCGTTCTGAGCAGCCGACCGTTTTCTAGCCATGTTGTGTATACGTACTCCTCGTAGAGTTCGTGCTGTGCGGGGGCTTGGTGTTGGGGTCCTTACCTTGACACAAGCCCAGTCCATGAACAGGGTGGGGAGGAGTTCATGGACCAAGAATTGGTTGCTCCAGCGTGACCAGTTCTGTCATATGCCTTTGCTCCGTGAGATCCGTGAGAATAATCCTGACGATTTCAGGAACTTTCTCCGGATGACGGACCCCATTTTTCACCGTTTGTTGGCTTTGCTGACCCCCTATATCAGCAGGCAGGATACCTGCATGAGGCAAGCCATCACTCCGGAGCAGAGGCACGTCGCCACCCTGAGGTACTTGGCGACGGGGAGAAGCCTGCAGGACTTCAAGTTCTCGACAGGCATCTCCCCCCAGGCTCTGGGGAAAATTGTGGCGTGCATTTGTATTCAGCCCCCCTGAGTCAATACCTTTCCCCGCAATTACAGCTGCAGCTCTTTTTGGAGATGTCTCTACCAGCTTTGCACATCTAGAGAGTGAAATATTTGCCCATTCTTCTTTGCAAAATAGCTCAAGCTCTGTCAGATTGGATGGAGAGTGTCTGTGAACAGCAACTTTCAAGTCTTGATACAGATTCTCAATTGGATTTAGGTCTGGACTTTGACTGGGTCATCCTAACACATGAATATGCTTTGAATAAAACCATTCTATTGTAGCTCTGGCTGTATGTTTAGGGTCGTTGTCCTGCTGAAAGGTGAACCTCCGCCCCAGTCTCAAGTCTTTTGCAGACTCTAATACCCCGTACACACGATCGGACATTGATCGGACATTCCGACAACAAAATCCATGGATTTTTTCCGACGGATGTTGGCTCAAACTTGTTTTGCATACACACGGTCGCACAAAGTTGTCGGAATTTCCGATCTCCAAGAACGCGGTCACGTACACCACGTACGACGAGACTAGAAAAGGGCAGGTCCGAACCAAGCGCCACAGTGTATGTTGGTATTCATGGTTCCCTCAATGAACTGTAGCTCCCCAGTGCAGGCAGCATTAATGCAGCCCCAGACCATGACACTCCCACCACCATGCTTGACTGTAGGCAAGACACACTTGTCTTTTTACTCCTCACCTGGTTGCCACCACACACGCTTGACACCATCTGAACCAAATAAGTTTACCTTAGTCTCATCAGACCACAGAACATGGTTCCAGTAATCCATCATATGTTTATTTCCCAAAGACAACCTCTGGATATGACGCTGAGCACGTGCACTCAACGTCTTTGGTTGACCACGGCAAGGCCTGTTCTGAGTGGAATCTGTCTTGTTAAACCGCTGTATGATCTTGGCCACCCTGCTGCAGCTCAGTTTCAGGGTCTTGGCAAACTTCTTATAGCCTAGGCCATCTTTATGTAGAGCAACAATTCTTTTTTTCAGATCCTCATTGACCAGCATGAGACAGTGAGAGCAATAACACCAAATTTAACATACCTGCTCTTCATTCACACCTGAGACCTTGAAACACTAACGAGTCACATGACATTGGGGAGGGAAAATTTCTAATTGGGTCCAATTTGGACATTTTCCCTTAGGGGTGTACTTACTTTTGTTGCCAGTGGTTTAGACATTAATGGCTGTGTGCTGAGTTATTTTGAGGGGACAGCAAATTTACACTGTTATACAAGCTGTAAACTCACTACTTTGCATTGTAGCAAAGTGTCATTTCTTCAGTGTTGTCACATGAAAAGATAGAATAAAATATTTACAAAAATGTGATGGGTGTACTCACTTTTGTGAGATACTGTACAAGCCAACCTCAATGCGCTGTTTAATTGGGCAACTGTGTGGAAAAGGAGGTTTAATGTTGATAAATGTAAAGTTATGCATTTGGGGGCTAAGAATATGCATACATCATACATACATACTAGGGGGAGTACAACTGGGGGAATCCATAGTGGAGAAGGATCTGGGGGTTTTTAGTAGATCATAAGCTTAATAAAAGCATTCCATGCCAAGCTGCGGTTTCCAAAGCAAGCCTTTCTCGTATTAAGAGAGGTATGGATTCCAGAGAGAGAGAGATATCATTGTGCCCCCACACAAATCATTAGTAAGACCTCATCTGGAATATGCTGTTCAGTTTTGGGCACCAGTTCTTTTTTCAACCTGACTATGTAACTATGTAATTTTGTTAAAAAATAAGTAAATTAATCTTCATTTTCCATAGAATTGTGGGAAAAAATTACAACTTCAAAAAACTCACCATTCCTTTTATTAAATATCTTGGACAGTCTACTTTCCAAAAAGGGGTCATTTGGGGGTATCTGTACTTTCCTGGCATGTATGGGCCTCAATAAATGAGATAGTCAGTACATCAGGATTGATCAATTTTCAATAATATGTACCATAACTTGTAGACTCTACAACTTTCACTCTGACTAACAAATATATACTGATTTGGGTTACTATTACCAAAGAAATATAGCAGTAAAAATGTTGGCTTTAATTTATGAAGAAAAATGACTTAGTTGCTAAATTTTTCAGCAGAAACTAAAAAAACAAGTTTTTTTCCAAAATTTTCGATTTTCTTATTGTGATTATATTGCAAAAAATAAAAAAACCTAGCAGTCATTAAATACTACCAAAAGAAAGCTCTATCTGTTTTGAAAAAAAAAAAATATATATTATATATATATATATATATATATATATATATATATATATATATATATATATATATAATATACAATCTGCCTGGGGTGACACCAACCATTTAACCATTTATAGTCCTTGCTAACTAAAGTAGACAAGGGACCACATGAAGCATTCACTGTCTTACCTAAAAGAAACATAGAAAGAGATAGGTAGAAATAATAGAAAGGAAGATAGTAGAAGAAAGAACAGCAAGGTCACCAATCTTACCACAGTCTGACACCAAGCGTGCAGTGTTTGTCTCCCAGCCTCTAAGAACAGATGGCCTCCTCATGCCGAAACTTCCAAGCTCCCAGACTTCATTTAATCGTTCTAAGGTGTTCCATAGATGGGCTGTTAATCCTCCTTTAGTTTAACATCCCTAATTCTAGAATGTAATCCTAATAAATCTGAAGATTTCACTTGTTTCCAATTAAGGGCTAGAATACATCTGCTGCAAAGAATATGTGATATCATTTATTGACAGGTTTAGAGAAACAAGATGGAAGTAGTTAATATTTAGAGGTATCCATGAGTCTATTATGTGGTGAATAAGAGTTTGAATCAATCTCCAATATAGTATAATTAGTGGACATTTTCACGCTATGTGCATTGCCAGCATCTATCACTGGCTGTCAGATATATCAAGTGGAGGAGTTTGAGGGTTAAATAGAAGATCTGAGGACGTCATTCTGTGATGAAACGACATAGGGAGGAGTCGGCAACGAGACACAAGTGCATGCTGGGATGCGGCAGCCATCTTTCTGGTGGGGACTGCTGGATTTTAAAACAAACACAAGCCATTTTTTATTTGTTGTAAATGTGAGTTCATTCCCTTGCTTGTATTCAAAATAAATGCTGTTTGATGTACTGCGCAATGAGGTTTATCTCCTTCTATTCACATGGGATGTTATACAAAAATGTGTAGCGCTAAAATAACAAGATACCTTAAAACTAATAAGTTTAAAAGGCCTATACCCAAAGTGTAATATACACATATAAAGGTACATACAAAGTCAGACTGAAAATAAAAAGTGTATCAAATGGACAATCAATGAGTTGGAACTGAATGGGTCGCTACCCAAAACGTGAGGTGAGGAGGCACTTTATGCCGCCCCCTTTTATGTACAAGCGCTTTTTTACTAACTTCATCATGTAAGTGTATCTCTTTTAACTTTAATAAATACGGTGTCTACGGTATCACACTATGTAGTCCCTTTTGTGCCCTTTATGAACCCTGCGTGGAGAGATCCAACATTACGTGTGGAGAAGATACATCTTTAGAGAAGCCCCTCCCAATATCCTCAGGCTGCCAAGATCTTCTCACCATTGCCAGGGTGCAATAAAAGCTGGTTTGGCCCTCACAGTATACGCTGTTTTGGGTTCAAACCCTCCGGTAAGCCCCCATCTGTAACATCTAAGTGCACTGCATGTTTTTGAAGACACAGTGGTGTGATATAAGAGTTTGGTTTATAGATGGATTATTCAATTTATTGATGAGACTTTTAAATGACTGCAGAACATCATCCTTTGAGACTTTTTCTGCTGTACGTTTTGGGTAGCGACCCATTCAGTTCCAACTCATTGATTGTCCATTTGATACACTTTTTATTTTCAGTCTGACTTTGTATGTACCTTTATATGTGTATATTACACTTTGGGTATAGGCCTTTTAAACTTATTAGTTTTAAGGTATCTTGTTATTTTAGCGCTACACATTTTTGTATAATATCTATTTGTTGGGCAACGATTCTAGTTGTGGTGTTAGCTGCTTACAATTTCTTGACTATTTAGAGTAAGCGCAAATCTATTATTGGTGTGAATTTTGGTATTCACATGGGATGACATTTGTGTGGTGAACATTGCTGGAGTGCATATTGAAGAAGGAGAGCTATTACCTGAGGTTGCTGC
This sequence comes from Lithobates septentrionalis, assembly GCA_037952835.1. Lineage (NCBI taxonomy): Eukaryota > Metazoa > Chordata > Amphibia > Anura > Ranidae > Lithobates > Lithobates septentrionalis. Next base: position 431,658 of record JBBDGP010004023.1, read on the forward strand.
ATCCATTATCCGGTCTGCTGCTACAAAAGTATGGCATATTGAGATTAATGGGCTTCCTACCGTGTTTCCCCGAAAATAAGACCTACCCCGAAAATAAGCCCTACTGTGAATTTTGGGGCGGGTTGCAATATAAGCCCTACCCCGAAAATAAGCCCTATTTGGAAGGGTTGTGAAGTCCTAAAATGCACTGTATTACAGTGTTGTGTGGTCTGTGTATGTTGCTGTGGTCTGTTTGCGGTGAATACCTTTGCTGCGGCGCCGCTCGGCACTCAGCTGATTACTTCTTCTGGCTGTAGGTGGGGGGGTTCTCGGCCCCCCTCCCTGCAGTGTTCAGAGCGGGGTTGACAGCTTGGGGCTGGTCATCAAAGCGCCGGGTGTCAGTGAGGAATCTTGGCCCCCCTCCCTCTGCAGGCGCTCAGCTGATCTCTCCTCATCTCGCGGGGGATCTTGCCCGCCCTCAGCTGATCTTCACTGCTTTGCTCTTCAACAACTCGGGGCAGGCCATAAGAAGGTATTTGCACAAACTTTACCACAGCAACACACACCTTTTACACCATACAATCCTGTAATAGAGACCCGGGCTTATTTTCGGGGAAACACGGTATATCATTTACATGCTGATGTGGCCTTTGTAGTGAGGGCCCACTAAGAAGGGTAAGCGGCTGTGTGATTGGGTGCTGGTGATGGTTTCTTCTGTCAATAACCCCTTCTCACCACTGATTGAATTGAATTGGATATCTATTACTGGATTGATTTCTTATGGACTTTTTTTCAAGCGCTGCACCTTATCCATATATGCTTTTTATTGACTTATCTTTAATATTGTGCTAGCTGCTGGTGTATTATATTCTGTACTGAAATTTAAATAAGCGCAGCAGATTTGTATTTATTTTAAATAGAAGATCGGTCATTAGAAATGACTCCAACATTAGGGAGTGTTGGTGACTTAAAGTGTGCCATAGACCCTTGAGAAACAACATCTTGTGAAGGAGTTTGCATTATTCTATGTCACACAGCACAGCACAGTTCCACAGTAGAGAGTTAGGGTGGACATGTGCTATCCATAACTTTTTACTTCTGTCCATTTATTATAAGCATGAAAGGTGGACCATGACTCACTGGCTCATAGGTAAATTGCTTAATAATATTTTAATTGGTTTTGGAATGCTAAACACTGCTGCTTACGAGAGGTATATAGTACTGATTTAGAAATCCTATGCCTTTTATAGTTCCAGATGAAGTTCAACAAGTCTGTTTGCAGTCTTTTATGAGTGGCTGGGATGGGAATTGGTAGGGTCTCCAAAAGTTAGAGACATTTTGACAAAATAGACATTTTAATAGAGGCTATATGGCCAAAGAAAGAGATGCAGTGTTTTCTCCATTGTTGAGAATATGTGCAGAATATTGGCATGCATTAAAAAGGGGATTAATTCAAGAGATAAAATGATAATTCTCCCGCTCTACAAGATTGCGGTCCGGCCGCACCTAGAGTATGCTGTGCAGTTCTGGGCACCAGTCCTCAGGAAGGATGTACTGGTATTGGAGCGAGTACAAAGAAGGGCAACAAAGCTAATAAAGGGTCTGGAGGATATTAGTTATGAGGAAAGGTTGCGAGCACTGAACTTATTTTCTCTGGAGAAAAGACGCTTGAGAGGGGATAGGGTTTCAATATACAAATACCATACTGGTGACCCCACAATAGGGATAAAACTTTTTTGCGGAAGGGAGTTTAACAAGACTCGTGGCTACTCAGAATTAGAAGAAAAGAGGTTTAACCTTAAAATACGTAAAGAGTTTTTTACTGTAAGACCAACAAGGATGTGGAATTCCCTTCCACAGGTGGTGGTCTCAGCGGGGGGCATCGATAGTTTCAAGAAACTATTAGGTAAGCACTTGAACGACCGCAACATACAGGGATATACAATGTAATACTGACATATAATCACACACATAGGTTGGACTTGATGGACTTGTGTCTTTTTTCGACCTCACTTACTATGTAACTATGTAGCAAAGATGCTCTAACATCTCAGATAAGAGGAATGAAGTTTTCTTTGCAAAGTGTGTAGTGCAGGGGTAGGCAACCCCTGGCCCTGGTGCCGCAAGCGGCACACAAAGCCTCTTTTGCCAGCACTCGACTCCCTCCTCGTCAGCAGAGCAGTGCAGGGAAGTGTCAGTGAGACACTAATGCATTCAAATTTCAGAGTTCCCCACGCTGCACCTGCACTGAGGGGGGCACTATGCCCCCATACATTGTAAAAGATGGTAAACATTGTTTGGTTCTCTAACATTCCTGGAGCTGCGATCGTCATCTTTTGTAATGGGGAAGAGATTGGGTGCAGTTCTGCTAGGTGGGGCGTCCCTGTTTCCAGGAGGAGGAGGACTGTCATTGGCCACTGCTAAAGCCAATCACGGTCCTGCTAGCTCTGCCCACCATCTAGAGGAAGATGACTCGCTTGGTTGCCACTACCAATCTCAGAAAGAAGGGATTTCACTGTGATTGAGAAAACCACAATCAGGTGACAGTTTGTGGAATTACTGTTGAGCTTCTGGGAACTTTTATTATTATTCCTGAACCTTTGCATCACTTACTACTGAACCCCTGCACTCTGTGTCCCTTTAAGCCACAGCCAGTATTCAGCGCAATGAAAATCACACCCAACTTTTGCTGCGGCGCACAGCGCCACACTTTTTCTCAGGTACAGGGGCCCAACTTATGATCCTGTACACAGGCCCACTGCTTTTAGAAAATACCCCTGACCTGAGCTCATCATTGCGCATCCATTCCAGATGCTTGTATGTGACATCACATACATCACCTACATCACATACAAGCACGTGGGCTGGATGAGAGAGTTGGATCAGCAGGATGAGTGTGCCAGAACAGGTAGATGTGTCTCATCTCTGCTTCCTTTCACCACTCTGCATATCACCCATATCATAGATGAGCAGGAGGGTACAGTGGTGGAGCAGATGAGCAGGAGGGTACAGCGGTAGGTAAAATGAGCAGGAGGGGTTCAGAGGTGGCACAGATGAGCAGGAGGCTACAGTGGTGGGGCAGATGGCAGGGAGGTACAGTGGTGGAAGAGATGAAAAGCGGGTTCAGCAGTGGGACAGAAGAGCAGGGGGTACAGTGTTGGGCCAGATGAGCAGGGGGGTTCAGTGTTTGGCCAGATGAGTAGGGGGGGTTCAGTGATGGGCCAGGTGAGCAGGGGGTTCAGTGGTGGGACAAATGAGCAGGGGGGTTCAGTGTTGGGCCAGATTAGCAGGGGGGTTCAGTGTTGGGGCAGAAAAGCAGGGGGGTAGAGCAGTGGGGCAGATGTGAAAGGAAGTGTATTGGTGGGACAGATAAGCAGGGGGTTACAGTGGTGGGGCAGAAGAGCAGGGGGAACAAAGGTGTGGCAGAAGAGCAGGAGGAACAAAGGTGTGGCAGATGTGCAGGGGGTTACAGTGGTGGGGCAGATGAGAAAGGGGTACATTGGTGGGGCAGATGAGAAAGGAGGTACATTGATGGGGCAGATGAGAAAGGGGGTACATTAGTGGGGCAGATGAGAAAGGGGGTACATTGGTGGGGCAGATGAGCAGGGTGGTACAGTGGTGGGGCAGATGTACAGGGGGTTACAGTGGTGGGCAGATGAGCAGGGGGGACAGTGATCTGAAATGTGGAGTTGCAGGAATTGGGGCTGATCTGAGGCGTGAGTGCAGGATGTTCATTTCTCACTACTAAAGTAGTTTACAGCTTGGGTAACCTGATATATCGCGGAGCCTCAGCATACCCTTCTTTACCGATTCCTACCAGAACTACTCTTGGGGTGTGGAGCCTGGCCAGGAGAAGGTTTCTTTCTCCAGGCAGGTGGTCGCCTTTCTGCCCTATGTGGGGCAACCCGTCCCTCCCGCACTTTCGCACAATCCCTGACCCGCAGCTTTGGGCCCAGTATAATATTAAATTACTAAAAGATGTTGTGGTAGCGGGGTCTCTGCGACCCTTCCAAGAATTGGTTAGGGTAAATGGTCTCCCTCGGTGGATGCTGTTTCGGTACCATCAGTTGAGACATGCCTTCCGTGCACAGTTCCCGACTCCACCCGATCTTAGTTCTGATGCGGTTCAGGAATTGTTGGCCCAGGAGTCCCTACCCAAGCCTCGGTCTGCGCTATACCTAACTCTCATTCGAAAGGATTCTCCAAAGATGGAGGTACTCTGGTCTAGGTGGGAGGCTGATATCCCTACCTTGGATAGGGAGTCTTGTGAGGAAAGTTTTGAAGAAAGTTTTAAATTGGTGATATCCTCTAGGGACAAATTAATACAAGCCAAGTTCTTCCATAGGACATATCTTACGCCTCAGAGACTGCACAGAATATACCCAGAGAGGTCCCCGAATTGCCCCCGTTGTAACTCTCCGGATAGCTCATACATCCATATGTTCTGGTCTTGCCCCAGACTATCCTTCTACTGGTCTGCTGTAATGGAAGGCATTAACGCTCGTCTACGACTTGAGATACCTATGACCCCTGAATTAGCTCTGTTGGGCATACATAATGACGATCAGAGACCTAGGTATACCAAGTTGTTAGTTTCACTGCTTCTCTTCTATGCCAAGAAGGAAATTTTGTTAAAATGGAATTCTCGTAGATCTCCCACGATAGGGGCGTGGGAAAACTCAGTTAATGCTGTCTTACTTATGTACAAACTGACCTATATAAGTAGAGAATGCTCTCAGAAGTACACGAAAGTGTAGCAGCCTTGGACTGATCCTGGATGAGGGCCCCATTATACATGCATTAACACCTCCCTTCATGTATGCACTGTATTGTGTCCTTGCTGGCTCCCCCTCCCTTATCCCCCCTCTTTCCCCAATTAATCCTATCCCTCTTCTTGCCTCCCCTCCCCCTCCCATCCTGTTTCCCTCCCCCTACTGCCCCCCCCCACCTTCCCTTCCCCTTATTATTGACGTCACATACCGGTTAATCTACTTATGTTATGCACTATGTACTTGCTTCTTCAATATGTCATGTATGTATCATTATGTAGCCACTATACTGTTCTGTTCCACTCTACATTGTATGCCATCTTTTTTCCAATAAAGACCAACCTTGTTGTTAATAAAAAAAAAAATTAGTTTACAGCATTTACTTTATAAAAAATCATTTTCATAATTGAGAGTGTGAAGTGGACATTTTTGTTATAAAATCGGCACGCTCAATTTCTTTGAAAGCATTTTTCAGCACACTGTTCTCAAAAGGTTGCCTACTCCTGGTGTAGTGTGTCAAAACAGTAGCGGAACTACCAAGGTCATAAAGGTCACACTTGCGACCGGGCCCTAGCATTCCGCCATCGTGGGTAGCCCCAAGACACCAAGCCAATAGGAAGAGCACAGTACCTGCCCCCTTACCCATCCTGCCTTATATGAATCTTAAGCTGTAACAGGAGGAGGTGGCGGCAGCTGGATAGGAGGGGGAGAGAGAGGAGTGGAGAGAACACAGCCTGCTATGGGGGACAGACTACAAGAGGCAGAGCGATTACTCAACCCTTGGAGTGATCTACAGTGAGTTGTGTTTCTCTACACTTGGTCTAAAGGGAAAGAAACAGCTTTTGCCAGCATGAAGAGAACCTACTTGCTACAGTGTGGAATACAGAAGGTTATCAGAGCAGCACCAGAGACAATATCCTTTATCCGATGCATCAATGCTGTATTCTGACACCAGCAAGGCTTTTGGGAAAGATCCTCAATGGGACAGACAGAACACAGACTTCATGCATTCCTTTCTGCCAACAGAAGTCTTGTTTTTTTACAGAGGCTTTCTAACAGGGAGAAAATGATGCAAGATGTCTATGTGTTCTGCCCATCCATCACACATAGACATTGCTGGAGTCACAGGATGAATGTATTGAAAATAGAATCTTGTCCTCTGGTGTCATTCTGCCAACCCTCTGTTTCCCACAATCTAGAAACAAGTCAGGGCTTTTGCACAAAGACTGCCAGAGCCAATTCAGTGTAATTGCAGTTGAATTTCTTCCGTCCAGGCAGCTCAACTGCATTGTAGATCCTGTTGTTGACATGAATGGTTGTACACTCATGTATTCCTCTATACAGTGGTGCGATCATAAACATTAGAATCAACTATTCATGTCAATGACAGACTACACTGTAGCTGAGATGCCTGGACGGAGGAGATTCAACTGTAATTACACAGAATGGGCTCAGCCCTCTGTGTGCAAGAGCCCCGAATCTCAATAAAACTAATGTGAACTTTCCCTCCGTACTATCTCTCCCTCCTCATGATAGTGTAAATTATACTCCATATTGACTTTGGTGGTCAGTACCACCACTAAATGCAATCTATGCAACAGAATCAGCCAATTCGCAGCTCTGCACTCTGTACATAGTGCACTTCTGAACTCTGCACTCTGTATGTAGTGCACTCCTGAACTCTGAACTCTGGACATTGTGCAGTTCTGAACTCTGCATTCTATATGTACTGCATGCCTGAACCCTGCACTTTGTATGTAGCACACGCCTAAACCCTGCACTTTGTATGTAGCACACGCCTGAACTTTGCTGTCTGTATGTAATGCACTCCTGAACTCTGCACTCTGTATGTAGCACACATCTGAACCCTGCACTCTGTATATAGCGCATGCCTGAGCTCTGCTCTCTGCACTTAGTGCACTTATGAACACTGTACTCTGTACTTAGCGCACTTCTGAACATTGCATTCTGTACATATCGCACTTCTAAAACATGTACTGTGCATGTAGCATGCTCCTCAACTCTGCACTCTGTAAGTAGCACACTGCATATTCCACAACCCTTCACTCTATGCATAGCATACTCCTGAAGCCTGTGTGTAATGCACCCCTAGTATTTAACAATGACCCTTTAAGATTTTATATAGTGCTGACCTCTGCATTCTGTATGCTATGTTGAATATTGCACAATGAAGGGGGCACACTGATTGCTATACTGCTGGAGGTTTATTATTGTGCAGTGTTTGGGGATAATTACTGTGCTCTGGATTAGTTGTTGTGTGATGCTGGGGGTTCATTACTGTGTTGTGCTTGGGGTATAATATTGTGTTGTTCTGGGGGTTAATTGCTGTGATGTGCTGCAGGTTAATTACTGTGCAATGCTGGGGGTTACCTATTTGACAACATTGGGACTTTTTGTTGTGCAATTATGGGGGTTAATTGTTGTGCAATACCGGTGGTTAATTGTTGTGCAGTGTTGGGGGTTTATTGTTAATTACTGTGCCGTGCTGAGGGTTATGTATTGAACTATGCCCTGGTTAATTTTTGTGCTGTGCTAGGGGTTAATTTCTGTGACGTGCTGGGAGTTAATTATTTTGCTGTGCTGGGGGTAATTACTGAACTTGACACAAACTGAGGGTTATCATTTCTGGCCCCAGCTTGGCTTTTTTAATCCCACAGTCTCTTCATTTCCCCCCACAAGTCTTATTTGGTCTACAGAAAGGGAGAAAAGTGTTACACTGCAAGCTATAGACCATTAGGAAACGTCCACTTTCCGGCAACACCCACTTGCTGGCCATACCCACAGGTGGTCGGTAGGTGGCATGCTTCATGCGCTGCATTAGCACCCCCACTCATACTTCCAGCACAGCACACCCAAAACAAATGGTCTGGAGCAGCCCCAGCCACTGAAGAACATGTGAAAGGTTCTGCTGTGAGACCATAAGGCTCAGTTTACACTGCTTCAACCCCAAAGTCTTGCGACTTGCTTTCAATTTCCTTGTGACTTTTTTGTAACTTGCTTGTTTGTGATTTACCTTTGCAGTCTATGGCACTCAAATCACACCAATGTCACAAAAAAAGTAATACAGAAACCTTTTTTTTTGTTGCTGCGACTTGAGTTGCATTGTCTAAGACAGCACCCATTGAACTTAATGTTTTGACCTGTCATGTGATTTTACGTGTTGCATGTTGCATGATAAGTCACAGCAGTGTGAACCAGAGCTTTTAAAGGGCCCTGTGAAGTAAATGGCCCAGGGATCAGTGGGAAGGGCTCCAGGCTAGGAGCGAAGGGCCCTGTGACCAATGGAAAGGGCCCTGGTAGTTAGGGGGACCCTTCATGGTTTCTTGTACCAGGGCCCTGAAGTTTCTAGTTACAGTCTAATACAAAGGTAAGATTTGGTGGGGAGGCATTTAATGAAAGAGCTTCCATTTTAGAGTGATTAATCTTGTACCCTGAAAAAGAAACATATGTGCCCAGGGTCTTGTGTAGTTTAGGAAGGGTGACACAAGTTTGAGTTAAAGCGAGGAGTTCATCATCTGCGAAGAGCATTATTTTGAACTCTCTGTTCCTAACAGAAATTCTATGTATATTTGGGTCTTTCCTAATGTGGGACACCAGGTGTTCTATACACAAGGCAAATAGACAAGCGGACAGTGGGCTGCTTTGCCTTGTGCCATTGGATAGGGAGGAAGGCGCATATGGGCTTTTGACCTAGAAGGAAGGGGAGGTATAGAGGTGTTAATAGCTTGGAGAAAGGGGCCTTTGAGGCTGTTGCATACAAGAGTGGTGAATAGAAAAGGCCAGCTCAGTCGATCAAAGACCTTTCTGCATCTAAACTACATAGGAGCGCCTCTCTCTCTTCTGTGTTATCTATATCTATTAAATCAATAACCCTTCGAATATTGCCCCTACTTGACAAAATGGCATAAAACCTACGTGGTCTGTCCATGTATTAAAAAAGGGAGGACTGTATTCAATCTGAGAGACAATAGTTTTGTAATCATTTTCAAATAAAAATGTGATAGCGTAATGGGCATATACTTAGAGCATAAGCCGTGATCTTTAGGCTTCAGTATTAGCATAATATAGGAAGATTACAAATCTCGTGATATAGAGTCTTTATGCAGGAAACCATTAAACAATTTCAAAATATGCAGGAGTAGGATTGGAAGGAATATTTTATAGCATTCATAGGGGAAGCCATCTGGCCTCAGGGCATTATGTGTGGGTCATGTTTTAATGGTTGTCGTGATTTCGTCCTCATCAATGACAGCATTGTCACAGACATATAGACAGTATTAGTGTAGGGATGCCACTATCTGCAAGGTAACATTGCATTTGTGGAAGAAGATCCACAGAGGGTGGATTGTGGGGTATATTATTAGTGTGGAGGTCTGCATAAAACTCTTTAAATACTTGATATATACAGTTGTGCTCATAAGTTTACATACCCTGGAAGAATTTATGATTTCTTGGCCATTTTTCAGAGAATATGAATGACAACACAAAAACTTTTCTTTCACTCATGGTTAGTGTTTGGCTGAAGCCATGTATTATCAGTCAACTGTGTTTACTCTTTTTAGATCATAATCAGGACAGAGACTACCCAAATGACCCTGATCAAAAGTTTACATACCCTGGTGATTTTGGCCTGATAACATGCACACAAGTTGACACAAAGGGGTTTGAATGCCTATTAAAGGTAACCATCCTCGACCAAAGAATTGCAACCACAAATGCCTTATTATACAAATGTATCTTTTATTTCTGATATGTCGTTACAATGCATATTGCATAAGTAACATGATGTATAGAATCGCATGGTCAGACAATTTTGATTATTATGTGCCCTAACAAATATGAAAAGTTTTTTGTTTATTTTTATTTTTTGTATCTTTTTTCAATAAAAATTATCTGATTTAAAAAAAAAAAAGGTAACCATCCTCACCTGTGATCTGTTTGCTTGTAATTAGTGTGTGTGTATAAAAGGTCAATGAGTTTCTGGACTCCTGACAGACCCTTGCATCTTTTATCCAGTGCTGCACTGGCATTTCTGGATTCTGAGTCATGGGGAAAGCAAAAGAATTGTCAAAGGATCAGAGGGAAAAGGTAGTTGAACTGTATAAAACAGAAAAGAGATATAAAAAGATATCCAAGGAATTGAGAATGCCAATCAGCAGTGTTCAAACTCTAATCAAGAAGTGGAAAATGAGGGGTTCTGTTGAAACCAAACCAAGTAAAATTTCAGCCACAACTGCCAGAAAAATTGTTCAAGATGCAAAGGAAAACCCACAAATAACTTCAGGTGAAATACAGGACTCTTTGAAAATATGTGGTGTGGCTGTTTCAAGATGCACAATAAGGAGGCACTTGAAGAAAGATGGGCTACATGGTCGAGTCGCCAAAAGAAAGCCATTACTACGCAAATTCCACAAAGTATCCCGCTTACAATACGCCAAACAGCACAGAGACAAGCCTCAAACCTTCTGGCACAAAGTCATTTGGAGTGATGAGACCAAAATTTAGCTTTTTGGCTACAACCATAAACGCTTCATTTGGAGAGGAGTCAATAAGGCCTATGATGAAAGGTACACCATTCCTACTGTGAAACACGGAGGTTTTGGGGATGTGTGAGCTACAAAGGCACAGGAAATTTGGTAAAAAATTGAAGGCAAGATGAATGCAGTATGTTATCAAAAAATACTGGAGGAACATTTGCATTCATCAGCCAGGAAGCTGCGCATGGGACGTATTTGGACATTCCAACATGACAATGATCCAAAACACAAGGCCAAGTCGACCTGTCATTAGCTACAGCAGAATAAAGTGAAGGTTCTGGAGTGGCCATCTCAGTCTCCTGACCTCAAAATCATTGAGCCACTCTGGGGAGATCTCAAACATGCAGTTCATGCAGGTCAGCCCAAAAATCTACAGGAACTGGAGGCTTTTTGCCAAGAGGAATGAGCAGATTTATCATCTGAGAAGATAAAGAGCCTCATCCACAAATACGACAAAAGACAACATTTTTAGGGACTCATTAATGACTGGAATAGTACCACTGGATTGGCGCAGGGCTAACGTGGTGCCTATATTTAAAAAGGGATCAAAGTCTTTACCAAGTAACTATAGACCTGTTAGTTTAACTTCTATAGTCGGGAAGATACTGGAGCGTTTAATAAAAAAACACATAGACAAGTTCTTGCTGGAAAAAAAAACATTTTAAGCAACGGACAGCATGGTATCCTGAAAGACAGAAGTTGCCAAACAAACCTGATTTCTTTTTATGAAGAGGTAAGTAAAACCTTGGACAGAGGGGTGGCTGTGGACGTGGTATACTTGGATTTTGCAAAAGCGTTCGACACAGTTCCCCACACGTGGCTCATGTGTAAGGTAAAGTCTACAGGCTTGAAAATATCAGTTTGTAAATGGATAGAAAACTGGCTAAAAGACAGAATTCAGAGAGTAGTGGTTAATGATTCTTACTCTGAATGGTCTAAGGTTATCAGTGGTTTACCCCAAGGTTCAGTGCTGGGACCCTTACTTTTTAATATCTTTATAAATGATATTGGGTCTGGGATCAAAAGTAACATTTCTGTCTTTGCAGATGACACCAAGCTATGCAGTGGCATAACGTCCTTACAGGATGTCTCCAATTTACAAGCCGACCTCAATGCACTGTCTAATTGGGCGACTATGTGGCAGATGAGGTTTAATGTTGAGAAATGTTAAGTTATGCACTTGGGGGCTAAGAATATGCATGCATCATACATGCTAGGGGAGTACAACTGGGGGAATCCGTGGTGGAGAAGGATCTGGGGGTTTTGGTAGATCATAAGCTCAATAATAGCATGCAATGCCAAGCTGCGGTTTCCAAAGCGAGCAAAGTCCTTTCTTGTATTAAGAGAGGTATGGACTCCAGAGAGAGAGATATAATTTTGCCTCTGTTCAAATCATTAGTAAGACCTCATCTGAAATATGCAGTTCAGTTTTGGGCACCGGTTCTCAAAAAGGATATCAGGGAACTGGAGAAAGTGCAGAGAAGGGCAACCAAACTGTTAAGAGGCATGGAGGAGCTCAGCTATGAGAAAAGATTAGAGGAACTGAATTTATTCACTCTTGAGAAGAGGAGAATAAGGGGGGATATGATCAACATGTTCAAATATATAAGGGCTCCATATAGTGAACTTGGTGTTAAGTTATTCTCTTTACGGTCAACCCAGAGGACACGGGGGCACTCTTTAAGTCTAGAGGAAAAGAGATTTAATCTCCAAATACGCAAAGGTTTCTTCACAGTAATAGGGCGTACACACGGTCGGACTTTGTTCGGACATTCCGACAACAAAATCCTAGGATTTTTTCCGACGGATGTTGGCTCAAACTTGTTTTGCCTACACACGGTCGCACAAAGTTGTCGGAATTTCCGATCGCCAACCACGCGGTCACATACACCACGTACTACGAGACTAGAAAAGGCCGGTTCAGAACCAAGCGCGGCACCCTTTGGGCTCCTTTTGCTAATCTCGTGTTAGTAAAAGTTTGGTGAGAGACGATTCGCACTTTTTCAGACTCGTGGCTTTCAGATCATTTTCTGCCATTCAGTTTGTGCTTGTGGGTTTGTATCTGCTCTTCAGTGCGTGCAGTCAGTTCGTATCAGAGTTTTCTGTGTGATCTTGCCTGCTCGTTGCTGTTTTTCAGGTCGCTCTTCACAGGCCTTGCTGTTCTTCAGTGCGTTCTGTTACTTCCTTCTGAGCAGCCGACCGTTTTCTAGCCATGTTTCGTATGCGTACTCCTCGTAGAGGTCGTGCTGTGCGGGGGCTTGGTGTTGGGGTCCTGACCTTGACACAAGTCCAGTCCATGAACAGGGTGGGGAGGAGTTCATGGACCAAGAATTGGTTGCTTCAGCGTGACCAGTTCTGTCATATGCCTTTGCTCCGTGAGATCCGTGAGAATAATCCTGATGATTTCAGGAACTTTCTCCGGATGACGGACCCCGTGTTTCACCATTTGTTGGCTTCGCTGACACCCTATATCAGCAGGCAGGATACCTGCATGAGGCAAGCCATCACTCCGGAGCAGAGGTTGGTCGCTACCTTGCGGTATTTGGCCACAGGGAGAAGTCTGCAGGACTTGAAGTTCTCGACAGGCATCTCCCCCCAGGCTCTGGGGATCATTATCCCAGAGACCTGTTCTGCCATCATACAGGTCCTTCAGAAGGAATATATGAAGGTAAGATTTTTATCCTTTAATATCACATTTTATTGTATTGAATGTTTGCTAATATATTGTATTTCTTTCCTCATTCCCTAATTACCATGATTGTAATATGCTGTGAATGTCCCCTTTCTCCTCATGCATGCTGGATTTTTATGTAATTATTATTTTAGGTCCTTCATACATATTTGCCCTTCACTAACCTCCCCAGCATGGTGTCTCCTGCCCTATATTCACCTCATGTAGTCACTTAACAATGTATTTTATCAGCTCCATAGTAGTGCTTTACCCCAAACACCCCCTAAAATGTTTGTAAATGTTATTTTTGATTTAAATTCATGCAGAGTGCCAGAGGCTTTTTTTGTGGTGTCCCCAAATAATTTTTAGTAACCCTCCCTCCCCCCAACTGCTAAGTCAGCTGATCCCAATTCTCTATCCTCAATCATCTATCTGCTGACTTTGTCAAACCCATACACACTATACCCACCTCTTTACTGGTCAGATTTATGGATGAATTCCCAAAAGCATGTAGTGCAAGGGCCTGCCTGTATACTTTACAATGGTACTGTCTAAAGTTTTTGTATCCTCTTATTATTATCTTGATAGGTAATAGCAGAATGTCCAAATGTCCTCAAATGTGTACAGTGTGTATTTATATCTTTGTATTATGACACTTCTTACCTGTCCAGTGGGCTGCCAATAGTGTAACTAAGGAGGGGCTGTTCCAAGTAATAATGCAGCGCTAAGAAATAATAGGAATCATGCCCCTGTTTAAGACCCCCTTGGTCGAAACGCATCGGGCGATCTCCCCTTCCTTACGCTGCTTAGATTTTATTTTAATTGTGATCACTTTTATCCATTTTTTGTATGGTATTTTTAGAAATAAAAATCCCTGGTTTACCTGCACTATGCAGAAGCTTTTTATTTTTTATTTGCATATTATCCCGATGCAAGAAACTGCCTTCCAGTAGCCCTACTTCCATCACGGATCTGGATCAAATCTGTCCCCGGCTTCTCCTTGGAACACATCCTTGAGGTCTATTGGCTGATATCCAGTTGGCGGCCCTTCCTGATGTTTCTTCACCCCACCAGAGAAGTCGAGAAGTGAGACAGAGGTTCCACCGTTCCGGATATCGTTTTCCAGCCTAGGTTTGGCTCCATGCACCATTGACTCCATGTCATATGACAGTGGAGTCCACGTCATCTGGTAAGAGTACCCATCTTATCTTACTTCCTGATGTTTTCATTCTGATGCCCCATATCGAGATGTTGGTTTACAGCTACGGAAGTTCTGTACCCCGTTGTTGACTCAGTCACAGATCCACACCGTGCACCATTGACTTTATTTTCTAGTTTCACATCATTTTTTGGTTCATACCAGTTCCTCTTATTAATTTGAGTTTGGAATCATCCATTTACCATATGTGGACACTTTATACTGTGTTTGTTCATTTCATTTCACTTATGGTTTTTGCACATATGCTTTACGGTTCAGTACAGCATCTCTTACTTAATTGTTTCACTACACCCTAACTTCCTATTATTTCTTAGCGCTGCATTTTTCCCATTTACCAGTTATTGTTTGTCACAATGTATGCAGCTGCTGGCTCACATATATTTTATTTTTGCTATTAGAGCGCAGTGTTTTCATATTCTCTTGTTCCAAGTAATACCCTGTATTTAGGCCTGCATCTCTCAATGAAGTGAAGAGGGTTACCTGTCCAAGAGTTCCCCCCTTATAATGTTAGAAATGGCCCATGAGAGGGGGGGAGGGGGAATATGATAGATGTACCTTATACTTTGGCAATGTTAAATTCCCCTTAAGAAATGCTATCTGGAGGTTGCCCCATAATGTTTGTGTCTAATCTGCTTGCCATGTTTCTGTGAAAAAATAGTAATGTTTATTGTTTTTTCCTCAACAGTTTCCTTCCACGCCACAGGAATGGCAGACTGTGGCCTCCCACTTTGCCCAGCGGTGGGACTTTCCTAACTGCGGAGGGGCAATTGATGGGAAACACGTCCACATCGTCCCACCACCCAACTCGGGGTCGTACTATTATAATTACAAGGGGTTTAATAGTATAGTGATGTTGGCGGTGGTGTCGGCTAATTACGACTTCTTGTATGTGGACGTGGGAAAGAATGGCTGGGTGTCCAATGGTGGAGTCATCGCCCAGACGGAGTTCTACAGGCGTCTCCAGAATGGCAGCTTGGACTTGCCAGCTCCAGAGGACAATGTTGAAGGTCTCCCATTTGTGTTCGTTGCTGATGAAGCGTTTGCGCTGGGGGACCACCTGATGCGGCCATTCCCGATGAGGACCCTCACCCCGGATCAGAGGGTTTTTAATTACCGGCTGGCCAGATCCCGAAGAGTGGTGGAGAACACATTTGGAATCCTGGCCAGCCGGTTCCGACTATTTCTGACACCCATCCATATGGCGGAGTATAAACTGAACCATATAATACTTGCGTGCTGTGTTCTCCATAATTTTTTAAGAAAACATTCGGCCAACTATGCTGGCTCAGTTGGGCCTGAGGCCGGAATCCTACATCCAACAACACTGACGGCGCTTGAAAGTGGCCGTCCTGGCTTGCCCTCCCTGAGTGCCCGTGATGTCCAGACATGCCCGTGATGCCAGACAATATGTGAAGCCTTTTTCTAATAAAAAAAAACCAAAAGAAATTCTTTGTGGACATTTACTGCTTGTGTTTGTTTTAGGTGACCCTGACAGAAATGTGTTGAGTGCAGAAAATGTCGTGATTGGGTAACCTTATAAAAAACACTGTTGGCTGGTATTTCCTAAATGCAAAAACACATTTCACTACAAGTGCACTTGCAACTGCACTGAAACTGCACTTGTAGTGTAAAGTGGATTTGCCCTTAGGAAATAACCCCCATTTTTGCATAAAACAGCTATTACATCACCCCAAAAGTGTTGTAGTGTTGAGACAATAATCCATACATTCTTGAGTAAGCAACTTTTTTATACCTGCACAATCACATGTGCATTTACCAAAGGTTTTTAAAACAAACCAACATGTTTGTTGTATAACAATTTTTTCAGTAGCATTATCAAAAATCAAAATGTCCATTTAAGAGAAAACAGGCATGTGTAAAACCCAAAAGAAAGCCAAAAAACTTGAACTTACAAAGTTCACATTTAGAAAAACCTGAAGGCTATATCAGACATCAGTATTTAGGAACTGGGTTTGATATAGCGTTCAGATGGGGGGAAATCACCCCTGGAAAAGCCAAATTTGGAAGATGCACACCAAGTTCCGAATGTCAACATGTGCGACCTGCCATCAGGGGGGATCAAGGGACGTGTTTTGGGGGAGCAAGCCCTTCCTCAACGCTACTTTATAATTGAGGAAGGGGTTGCACCCCCAAAACGCGTCCATTGATCTCCCGTGATGGCAGATAGCACATGTTGACACACTGTGTGCATCCTCCAAATTTGGCTTTTCAAAACATTGCAAAAAGATTTTAAAAATTGGAACACAATCCCAAAAATATATTTTGTGGCGTTTTAAATTTGCCCCAAAACATCAATGATGTTATTATTTTTTTTAATAACATCATTTATTTTTTGCTGTATGTTGTGCAATTCGAGATTACACCCCATGATCTCCCCGATCAGGATCTGGGCACTTTCTGAAGTAAAGCGTTCTGGATCCACAACCTCACGATCACCTAAAAAGAGAGAAACAAAACAAAAACAGGTATCAAAAATCTGCCACCATCCATATCGGTAACCTGAGCCTGTGGTCGCAGACACTCACCTGTTGTGGTGCCAATCTCCACCACGTCTTCTTCTTCCTCCTGCTCTTCTTGGGTTTGCGGTATTTCACCTTCTTCCAGAGGTGGGGGGTCTCTGGTCTCCTCGGATGAGGGGTGTCCTCCGAGTCTTTTCTCCCCTATGTAAAACAAAAATGGTATAATTAGCACACAGATATTTGATGGCAGAACTAGAAATAGCAAACATTGCTTGGAAGTGGGGTACAATTGTCTATTTTAGCCAAGATGTATTTTTTTTATTGCCCTTTGTCAAGCTGCAATACTTTACCGGTTTAGTACAAACTTCACAGATGGAGACCCCCTTATAGTATACACTGGAGCACCTGTGTGGCCCCCCCTAATAAAAATGTTGTTCTGGGGTCCCACACTAGTGCTCCAGTGTCCAGATGTGAAAACAGCTGCTCAGTGTCTTCTCCTTACACACAATCTAGTTGGCATTTCATTCTAGTAACAAACCCATCTACACAAACAAATATTTGGCATCCAAGTAGGCCCAAAAAAATGTGGGAAAATGCATATGGCCTAAACAATGGTGTTTTAGAGGCCCAAAGAAAAATGTTTGATACGAACAAATAATGGGCCCATGAACATTAAAGTTGCCCTTTTAAACGTTACAATTACTAAAAGCATATGGAGCAGAATGAACGGAATAAAGACAGAAAGAATAGGAACACAGCACAACTACTTACTTTTTTGCAGCACTCTCCGGATCTTTCGGTACTGCTCTGGCTCTCTTAATTTCAGGTCCGACCACCGCTTCCGGAGCTGATCTTTTGATCTTCGGACCCCGAAATTCCTCTCAAGACTCCTGACCACTTTCGCCATGATCTTGGCCTTTCGGATGTTCGGGTTGGGGTAAGGCCCATACTTTCCGTCATAGTCGGACTTCTTCATGATGTCTACCATCTCCAACATCTCCCCAAAGGACATATTTGTGGCCTTAAAACGTCTCCTTCTGGATCGGGACGTGTCCGGATCCGGGCTTTCCTCCTCCTCCTCCTCATTCCTGCAATTAGCACGCACCTGCTGTGACTCCGCCATGTGCTCTTCCCCCACTGCGCTGAACGAAAAGGGGCGGGGAATAGACTAGAAAGAACGTCAGGGGCGGGCGGAGTTACACGCATGCGCAGTGTGTATAAAGCGTAACACGCGTGCGTATTGCGTACGATCTGTGAGCGGAGGAAGGAGCATTGGACGCGCCGATCGTAAGAACGAAGGTAAGAGACAAACTTGTGCCTATACTGCTTCTACATTGAGGCCTATATTGTAACAAGATTAGGAGAGTTTTGTCTGACATTAGGCTTTGTCTTGTGTTGTGTCTTGCAGTGAACATGGATATGGTACTCAAAGATAATGACTTCATGTCAGTATTCATAGATATGCTAAGGGAGCTGCCATGTCTGTGGGAGATTAACCACCCACATTACAAGAACCAAGCAAAGAGGAAGGCAGCACTGGTGCAATTGTGTGAAATTGTGAAGCAGGTGATCCCCACGGCAGACATCAACTATTTAAAGAAATTAATTGGTGGCCTGAGGAGTACATATCTAAGGGAGCGCAAGAAAGTCCTGGATTCACAGAGATCCGGAGCAGCAGATGACATCTATGTCCCCAGGATGTGGTACTACGACAGGCTGCATTTTCTGGCAGGCCAGACTGAACCCAGGCCATCCCTCTCAAGTCTTCCTTCCACGCTTCCTTCCCCCCCAGCTGAGGCTTCTGACGCCCAACCTGGGCCTTCCAGGCCGCATGTGGAGGAGCCCAGATTGAGCCAGGTATAGCATTCCTCTAAATATTTCTGCTTGTCCAATCAATGATGTTAACTAGATGTTAGTTGGGAGTACTAATTTAGGATTGTGATTGATGATGCAAAACATTACAACCATGTCCCTTTTTCATACACAGGGAAGTCTCAGCCAGGAGGTGGCCGGGCCGAGCCGGCTGGCTGATCTGCAGGTCCTTCCACCCCCCCTGGAAAGAGAAAGTGGCAGGAGGAGGAGTGCCCTAGAGGAGGTTACCGGAGGAGTCTTTTGGAGGGCTACAGAGGTCCTGGGAGCACGACAGACCATGGAGGAGGACATTGCTGCCGTCATTGCATATAAAATGCAGAGGATGGAGGAGGGCTAACAAGTAATGTGTGAGGCGCTCATATCGGAGGCTCTGGAGAAAGGTATGAGGGGCCAAATTACACCTCAGACACACCTTTGCGATGGTCCTCCTCCTCCTCCTGCAGGTTCAGCTCCTTCTCCTCCTTCTCCTCCAGGTCCTACTCCTCCTCCTGCCACATCTCCAACTGCACAGCCACAGCCCGGAAGGAAGCGTGTAAGGAAGACCAGAAAGTGAGGACCCTGGATCCAGTCTGGTCGGCCAAAAAATGCAGCCTCTTGTGGTACCACAGCCTGGGGACACAGATGTCATCTGCTGCTTTCCGGATCTCTGCGAATTCTGGACCAGACTGCCCTCCCTTACATATGGACTCCTCAGGCCACCAATTTTGATGTTGAAGAATTGATGTCTGCCGTGGGGGTCCCAGGCTTCGCTAATTTGTCATGTTGATCCAGTGTTGCCTTCCTCTTTGTTTGGTTCTGATCCCTTAATAAAGGATTTTTGTTTTGAATTATACTCTCCTATGTGTTTTACTTCAAAAATGACAGTTTGTGAGGATTCAGGTACATTTCAAATATACAATGTGAAATGAACAAGGGTCACCAACAACAAACAATCTCCTTGAGATTAAATTATAAAAGATATCAATGGTGTTGGGGTAACTTGACACACAAAACACACACAAAAATATTCAGGAGTAAAAAGAAAAATAACATTAAACAAAGATCAGCCTTTGAAAAAATACAAACATTACAGAAAAAAAAAGGCTTAAAATAAAAAAATAAAAATAAATAAATAATATAAAACTGTCAGATGTGACAACTAATAACAATATATTGAGGGAATCCCAAAAAAAATACACAAATAAACGTTTGTGAAAAGTGTGTGTGAATATGAGCAGCAAAACTACTTAATTCTTCTCACATTATAAAGAAGAAGAGAGTGCGCTGTATGAAACCATTTTGAACATTGCAGCGTGACGAAAGTGCTGTATCCATTGCGAACACTAAGTTTACCAGAACGAGCTGTCCCGTCTCGGAATTTCTTCTGAGCATGCGTGGCACTTTGTGCGTCGGAACAGGCCACACACGGTCGGAATTGACGCGATCAGATTTTGTTGTCGGAAAATTTTATCTCCTGCTCTCCAACTTTGTGTGTCGGAAAATCCGATGGAAAATGTCCGATGGAGCCCACACACGGTCGGAATTTCCGACAACATGCTCCGATCGGACATTTTCCATCGGAAAATCCGACCGTGTGTACAGGGCATAAGAGCTGTGAAAATGTGGAATAGACTCCCGCCAGAGGTGGTTCCCGCCAGCTCAGGAGATTGCTTTAAGAAAGGCTTGGATACTTTCCTAAATGTACATAATATGACTGGGTACTAACATTTATAGGTAAAGTTGGTCCAGGGAAAATCTGATTGCCTCTTGGGGAATCAGGAAGGAATTTTTTCCCCTGCTGTAGCAAATTGGAGCATGCTCTGCTGGGGTTTTTTGCCTTCCTCTGGATCAACTGAGGGTATAAAATTGGGTATATTGGATTGTACGATATTTTTTATTTTATTTATTTAAAGGGGGCAATACACGGTATTAAGAACTGGGGTATGTAAACGTTTGATCAGGGTCATTTGGGTAGTTTCTGTTGTGATTATGATTTCAAAAGAGTAAACACAGTTGATTTATAATAAATGGCTTCAGCCAAACACTAACCATGAGTGAAAGAAACGTTTTTTGGGGTTATTTACGAAAGGCAAATCCACTTTGCACTACAAGTGCACTAAAAGTGCATTTTCAAGTGCAGTCGCTATAGATCCGAGGGGGACATGCAAGGGTAATAAAAAACTGCATTTTAGCTTGCACATGATTGGATGATAAAATCAGCAGAGCTTCCCCTTGTTTCAGATCTTTCCCTCAGATCTACAGCGACTGCACTTCCAAGTCCACTTTCAGTGCACTTGTAGAGCAAAGTGGATTTGCCTTTCGTAAATAACCCCCTTTGTGTTATCATTCATATTCTCTGAAAAATGGCCAAGAAATCATAAATGCTGCCAGGGTATGTAAACTTATGAGCACAACTGTATACATGTAGGCTGTGATTGGAATGTGCCATCTTTGTCTTTGATTTGTTTTAAATATATATATGTACTTATGTGTACAGTATCTCACAAAAGTGAGTACACCCCTCACATTTTTGTCAATATTTATTTTATCTTTTCATGACAACACTGAAGAAATTACACTTTGCTACAATGTAAAGTAGTGAGTGTATAGCTTGTATAACAGTGTAAATTTGCTGTCCCCTCAAAATAACTCAACACACAGACATTAATGTCTAAACTGCTGGCAACAAAAGTAAGTACACTCCTAAGTGAAAATGTACAAATTGAGCCCCATTAGCCATTTTACCTCCCCGGTGTCATGTGACTCATTAGTGTTACAAGGTCTCAGGTGTGACTGGGGAGCAGGTGTGTTAAATTTGGTGTTATTGCTCTCACTCTCTCATACTTGTCACTGAAAGTTCAACATGGCACCCCATGGTAAAGAACTCTCTGAGGATCTGAAAAAAAAAGAATTGTTGCTCTACATAAAGATGGCCTAGGCTAAAAGAATATTGCCAAGACCCTGAAACTGAGCTGCAGCATGGTGGCCAAGACCATACAGCAGTTTAGGAGGACAGGTTCCACTCAGAACAGGTCTTGCCATGGTCGACCAAAGAAGTTGAGTGCATGTGCTCAGTGTCATATCCAGAGGTTGTCTTTGTGAAATAGACGTATGAGGGCTGCCAGCATTGATGCAGAGGTTGAAGGGGTGGGGGGGGGGGGGGTCAGCCTGTCAGTGCTCAGACCATACGCCGCACGCTGCATCAAATTGGTCTGCATGGCTGTCATCCCAGAAGGAAGCCTCTTCTAAAGATGATGCACAAGAAAGCCTGCAAACAGTTTGCTGAAGACAAGCAGACTAAGGACATGGATTACTGGACAACAAGGTGAGGAGTACAATGAGTGTCATGGTCTGGTGCTGCATGAGTGCAGTCGGCACTGGGGAGCTACAGTTTATTGAGGGAACCATGAATGCCAACATGTACTGTGACATGAAGCAGAGCATGATCCCCTCCCTTCGAAGACTGGGCCACAGGGCAGTATTCCAACATGATAATGACCCCAAACACACCTCCAAGACGACTACTGCCTTGCTAAAGAAGCTGAGGGTAAAGGGGATGGACTGGCCAAGCATGTCTCCAGACCTAAACCCTATTGAGAATCTGTGGACTATCCTCAAATGGAAGGTGGAGGAGAGCAAGGTCTCTAACATCCACCAGCTCTGTGATATCGTCATGGAGGAGTGGAAGAGCGCTCCAGTGGCAACCTGTGAAGCTCTGGTGAACTCCATGCCCAAGAGGGTTAAGGCAGTGCAGGAAAATAATGATGGCCACACAAAATATTGACACTTTGGGCGCAATTTGGACATTTTCACTTAGGGGTGTACTCACTTTTGTTGCCAGTGGTTTAGACGATAATGGCTGTGTGTTAAGTAATTTTGAGGGGACAGAAAATTTACACTGTTATATAAGCTGTACACTGACTACTTTACATTGTAGCAAAGTGTCTTTTCTTCAGTGTTATCAAATGAAAAGGTATAATAAAATATTTACAAAAATGTAAGGGGTGTACTCACATTTGTGAGATACTGTATGTTAACCACTTAAGCCCCAGACCATTTGGCTGGCCAAAGACCAGAGCACTTTTTGCGATTTGGCACAGGTAATGTCGGCGATCGGCGATTTTTATCGTGACTGCGACATTATGGCGGACAGATCAAACACTTTTGGCACTATTTTGGGACCGTTCACATTTATATAGCGATCAGTGCGATTAAAAATGCATTGCTTACTGTGTAAATGTGACGGGCAGTGAAGGGGTTAAGCAGGAGGGGGCGCTGCAGGGGTTAAGTGTGTCCTAGGGATGTGTTCTAACTGTGGGGGGGATGGGCTACGTGTGACATGACCCTGATCACCGCTCCCGATTACAGGGAGCGGTGATCAGGGTCCTGTCACTAGGTAGAACGGGGAAATGCTTGTTTACATCAGCATTTCCCCGTTCTTCCTCTCCGTGAGATGATCGCGGGTATCCCCGCGGACATCGAGTCCGCGGGACCTGCGACCACACTCACGGAGCTCGCGGCAGGGTCGCGCACTCGACCACATTGCAGCAAATTTAAAGGGACGTACCTGTACGCCCATTTGCCTGTCCGTGCCATTCTGCCGACGTTTATGTACATGTGGCAGTCGGCAAGTGGTTAAAATGGTAATAAAACCAAAAGAAAACATTTACTATATTGCAGCTTACTATTTCTTATATGTGATGGCTGCATTGCATTTTCTTTTTTAGGCTTTATTTTTATTTTCACCAGGTGAACCAGCCAATGAGTCTGTCGTTTTTTAAAGGACAAGCTCTCCTGCAGATGTAGCAATTACAGGGGTGACAGGGAGGTGGAATAATACTGCGCAAAAACATATACCAAATATGACAGCTGCTACACTAAATGTGACAAATTTCAATACAAGGGGTGTGAAAAAATGTGCACAAATAATAAGTGCAATACAGTGAAAACAATACGTATAAAGTCCAACATATATAAGAGTGTAACTGTGAGTCTTTATCCCCAAATCCTAACCAGGAAATAGGAAGGCAAACAAATAAAAGTCCTCAAACAATGAAGAGGGAATCTTCTTTGACGTGCAGGGAATAATGTGAAACATCCACACTGGTGAAACCAGAAAAATTGAAAAAATGGGTACTCTTACCAGAGCAGGTGGACCCGGATGTCAGCAACACCGAATCATAAAAGCTTAAAGATCCAGGATGACTGATGGAGCTGAGAATCCCCCTCCTCTCTTCTTTCTTATACACCGTTGTTTTTGATGAGAGTTGCTGCTGAGGTTCCTTCCGAGACGTCCGTTTTCTGGTCGGGTCGCGTTCACTGAGATCCTTTGGAGCCATCCGTAGAAGACCCTGGACCTCTACCACTATCGGAGAGTGCCACGGATTCGATCTTTAAGCTTTTATGATTCGGTGTCGCTGACATCCGGGTCCACCTGCTCTGGTAAGAGTACCCATTTGTTTCATTTTTCTGGTTTCACCAGGGTGGATCTTTCACATTATTCCCTGCACGTCAAAGAAGATTCTCTCTTCATTGTTTGAGGACTTTTATTTGTTTGCCTTCCCATTTCCTGGTTAGAATTTGGGGCTAGTCAGGGGCTTCCAACACTAGAGTAGTGGTCTCTATTGATTTTGAAAAGGCCTTCGACTCTGTAGATTGGTCATTCATGTTTAAGGTCTTGGAGTTTATGGGTTTCGGCCCAAGTTTTAGGAAATGGGTGGCCATGCTTTATAGACGTCCGAAAGTGGCGATCCGACTGGGGTCGTCCACCTCGGACTTCTTTGAAGTGGGTAGGGGAACCAGGCAAGGTTGCCCGCTATCCCCTTTCCTGTTCGCCCTTGCCCTGGAGCCACTGGCGGTAGCACTTAGATCCTCTCCAATAATAAGATCCATACGAGTGGGTACAATAGAAGAGACTCTGGCACTATACGCAGATGATTTGTTATTATTCCTTGATGATCCGGGGGATTCCTTAAGAGCGGCACTAGAAATCATAAATCATTTTGCAACCTTCTCGGGTCTAAAAGTAAATTGGGGAAAATCATCCATCCTACCAATAGACTCAGGGGCCAAGGAAAGAACAGATCCTCACCTACCACTACAATGGGTCACGTCCCTTAAATACCTGGGGGTACAGATCACTCCAAATGTTCAAGACTATATGCCACTTAATTTACTGCCTCTGATAACGGTATTGAAGCAAAAAGTACAAACCTGGACAAAACTTCCGTTATCCTTAATAGGGCGCATCAGTTTATTAAAAATGAAATTTCTCCCGGTTATACTATATTTCTTGAGACATGCACCTGTCTGGATACCACGGTCATTTTTCCGGAAGCTAGACAGTATTGTCTCATCTTTCATTTGGGCTCCTAAAGCTCCCAGAATAGGACTCAAAGTACTTCAAGAACCGGGGGAGCAAGGGGGATTGGCACTGCCTGATTGGCATAAGTACTACATAGCGGGACAGATGGTGTTCGCACACAGGTGGTTGGTAACAGAAGATGGAGATGCGGCTACAGTCTTGGAGGCGGCTCACCTGGGGTCCTATGACAGTCTGCGTTTTGCTTTGTTTAGGGGTACCAGGTCAGAATTGCCCCTAACGCTAACAATGAAAGCCACTATTAAGGCCTGGGAGACAGCAGTAAAGCTGGCGTGCCCTAGCTATGGGGGGGTGTCGCCTTCAACCCCTATTTGGATGAACCCGACTTTACCCCAATTTTACAACTTGCCAGATCCTATGATATGGGCTAGTAGAGGAATCAAGACATTAAAAGACATAACAGCCTTTGGTGAATTACTGACCTTTTCTCAAATGCAGTCGAGGCACGATCTCCCCAACGCATACTTGTTTCGTTTTTTACAAGTTAGACACGCTTTTCAGGCGCAGTTTGGGGAGAGGAGGGTGGAATCTCTGCCCTCGTCCCTTGAAACGTTGCTAGCGGATGAGAACCTGACCAAACCCCTTTCAAACACATATAAAGAATTATTCAAGTTAACCCCACTGGCAATTACCAGATGCAGGGAAAAGTGGGAGGTGGAGGTCCCAGATATACAGGGTGAGGACTGGGATGAACTATGGACTCAACCATTCAAACATCTGGTGTCTGCAAGGGACAGGTTAATTCAGTTCAAGTTCTTGCACAGAAGCTATTACACACCAGCTAGATTAAAAAAGATTTTTCCCACAGCCTCGGCAGAGTGCTGGAGATGCTCTCACTCACCTGCAGATGCTAATCACATCTTCTGGCAATGCCCCCAGATTCAAAGATTTTGGACTGATATCACAACCTGCATAGCTGAATTAATATCAATACCGATCCCATTGACAGTCAGGGTTTGTCTGCTTGGACTAGTAGATGAGGTAGTACCCACACGGGCCATGCGCACAATGCTAAATGTTCTGCTTTTTTATGGTAGAAAGGCTATTTTGTTGGCATGGAAAAGACCAGAGGCACCGAGTATCTCCTCCTGGAAAAGCCAAGTGAACTCCATGCTACCCTACTATAAAGCAACATATGAGGCCAGGGGGTGTATGAAAAAATTCGATAAGGTATGGCAATCGTGGTTTAATTCCAACAACACGGTGGGGTAGTGGAAGAGAGTACTGAATAGATTTGGAAGTACTAGACATAATATGTCCCCTGGTGGAAATACGCAATATGAGGGTTTTGACTAGGGGAACGTCTGTTGAAATTATCACTGGTATATGTATAAAAATGTAAGCACAAATCCTTGATCTAGATAAGGTGGAAAACTGAAGATCCGTTTTATGTCGAGCTGTGGTTCGGGGGGGGGGGGGGGAGTTGGGGGAGGGGATGGAGATATGTCTTAGCTAGTAGGTCTCTGTTAGATAGGGATATGGTCATGTTGACCAAGTATGGATAGTGTCCTAATGACACGTCCAAATGTTGTATGTGTATATGTCTTTTAAAAAAAAGAAATAAACAGAATTTTCCAAAAAAAAAAAAAAAGAATTTGGGGCTAGAGACTCACAGTCACATTCTTATATATGTTGGACTTTATACGTATTGTTTTCACTGTATTGCACTTATTATTTGTGCACATATTTTGTTAAGCGCTACATTTTTTCATACCCCAATTACAGGGGTGAGACAAAAGCTGTCAGTGTTAAATGGTTTATTTATTTATGTAAAACCTTTATCCCAAAAGGACTGTTTACTGTAACTGCTTATAAAGTATTAGCTGGAGTTTGCCTTCAATGTGTTAGTGTATTTAAATCTGCTACTACATCTAACATGACCCTCCCCCAGACTAACAATGCTGCTGTCCAAATCTGCTCCTTCATCCAGAGTGACACACTAATACAGGAGATGTGTTACTGGCCAGATCACCAGGTAAAACCCAGAGAAAAGAAAACTTAAAAAAGGAAAATAATGCAGTCACCACATCTAATGATTGGTAATCTGCAATATATTACATGTTTGGTTTTGGGTTTAATATTGCTTTAATTTGGACAGTAGATAAAAATGAGATAGTTTATACTCGTGCCACATTGAAAGCATAGTGCTTTGAAAAAAATTGAAATAGATTGTACAGGTGGTACTACACTCCGGCAAGATTGGCGCGCTTTATTCCAACTTATTCCCCGCTCTGTTTTAGGGGTTGCTCCCAGGAGGGATCCATGGCACATATTTGGTGGTCATGCCTGCGGGCATGCAGACTATGGGTCAGGGTATACACCCTTCTTCGCAATCTGTTTCAGATTAAAAGGGACCCTTATGAGGCTCTCCTTGGTAAGCCTATTGTTGAATTACCACGTCCGGAACGGCAACTAGCCCAACATCTCTTTACTGCAACTAGATTGACGATTGCGAGAGCATGGAAAACCCCCATACTCAGCTTTGAGGCAGTCAAAAATCGCCTGAATGATGTCATGGTTAACGAGAAACTGATGGCTGTTCTTTCTGATACGCATGACAAGTTTCTCAAAGTCTGGCAACCTTGGATTGCATATCACCACCCTTCAAGATTTGACGTAACATTACTATCGATATAGGATTCCTCCTGCCCACACCCAGTGGACCCCCTACCCCTTTCCTCTTTCTGCCTCTCTTCATCCTCTACCCTCCTTTTCTTTTTGCTCTACTGTTTCACCTCTTCCACTCCTTTATCACCTCTTTCATTTCAGTTATCCTTTTTCTTTTCTTTTCTTTTCTCGAGGATGCTAAATTTCAGGTTCTACTGTAGTGTATTGTACGCCCTTGTTACAGGTTTACAAGCAGCCGGGCATGGCCCGGGTTCTGGACCAACTGGTTCTTAGAAATTTTTCATTTGAGTTTACATGAGATCATGATTCCTGCCTCCATTATGCTGGAGACGGC
This sequence comes from Lithobates septentrionalis, assembly GCA_037952835.1. Classification (NCBI taxonomy): domain Eukaryota; kingdom Metazoa; phylum Chordata; class Amphibia; order Anura; family Ranidae; genus Lithobates; species Lithobates septentrionalis. The sequence goes on from JBBDGP010004023.1 coordinate 459,529, forward strand.
TTCTGGGCCCTGATTTGTTTTGTATATTATATGCTATAATGCTCTATTGTAAACCTGTATTGTTGGTTTGTATGACAATAAAACTTTTGTAAAAGAAAATAATTGAAATAGAATTAAATATTTTTTATAACATCGCTTGAAAGCACAGCCAATTGGGAAATTAGAGATTATGTCAATGTGTGCATGTAGACATTATGGAGGACAGACTTCTAAAGGTTAAGTCTTTTAAACACAGCTGAGAGATGGAGCAATTAAGAGCAGTAGTCTCTACAAAAAGTCTTGTTATTTAGAATAGGATAAGAAAGAGTAGGGCCCCTTTCACACAGGCGCCTTCTCTAAGCGGAATCTGCTTGCTCAGCGGGGGGATCTCTCCACTGATCCCTGCTGAGCAGGTGGAAGACAGGCCCGTGTCTGCTATGCAGAGTGGACACAGATACAGTCCCCTCTCCTCTGTTGATATACATTGTATATCCCTGTATGTTGTGGTTGTTCAGGTGCTTATCTAATTGTTTTTTGAAACTATCAATGCCCCCCCGCTGAGATCACTGCCTGTGGAAGGGAATTCCACATCCTTGCCGCTCTTACAGTAAAGAAGGCCCTACGTAGTTTAAGGTTAAACCTCTTTTCTTCTAATTTTAATGAGTGGCCACGTGTCTTGTTAAACTTCCTTCCGCAAAAAAGTTTTATCCCTATTGTGGGGTCACCAGTATGGTATTTGTAAATTGAAATCATATCCCCTCTCAAACGTCTCTTCTCCAGAGAGAATAAGTTCAGTGCTCGCAACCTTTCTTCATAACAAATGTCCTCCAGACCCTTTATTAGCTTTGTTGCCCTTCTTTGTACTAGCTCCATTTCCAGTACATCCTTCCTGAGGACTGGTGCCCAGAACTGGGCAGCATACTCCAGGTGCGGCCAGACCAAAGTCTAGTAGAGTGGGAGAATTTTTGCTTTATCCCTGGAGTTAATCCATTTTTTAATGCATGCCAATATTCTGATTGCTTTGTTAGCAGCAGCATGCCATTGCTGAGCCTATCATCTACTAGGACACCCAGGTCATTTTCCATCCTAGATTCCCCCAGAGGTTCTTCCCCCAGTGTATAGATTGCATTCATATTTTTGCCACCCAAATGCATTATTTTACATTTTTCTACAATAAACCTCATTTGCCATGCAGTTGCCCACCTCATTAATTTGTTCAGATCTTCTTTCAAGGTTTCCACATCCTGGGGAGAAGTTATTGCCCTGCTTAGTTAGCTTAGTATCATCTGCAAATACAGAGATTGAACTGTTTACCCCATCCTCAAGGTCGTTTATGAACAAATTAAATAGGATTGGTCCCAGCACAGAACCCTGTGGGACCCCACTACCCACCCCTGTCCATTCTGAGTACTGCCCATTTATCACCACCCTCTGAACTCGCCCTTGTAGCCAGTTTTCAATCTATGTACTCACCCTATGGTCCATGCCAACGGACCTTATTTTGTACAGTAAACGTTTATGGGGGAACTGTGTCAAATGCTTTTTGCAAAATCCAGATACACCACGTCTACGGGCCTTCCTTTATCTAGATGGCAACTCACCTCCTCATAGAAGGTTAATAGATTGGTTTGGCAAGAACGATTCTTCATTAATACATGCTGATTACTGCTAATGATACCGTTTTCATTACTAAAATCTTGTATATAGTCCCTTATCATTCCCTCCAAGAGCTTGCATACTATTGATGTTAGACTAACTGGTCTGTTATTCCCAGGGATGTATTTTGGGCCCTTTTTAAATATTGGTGCTACATTGGCTTTTCTCCAATCCGCTGGTACCATTCCAATCAGTAGACTGTCAGTAAAAATTAGGAACAATGGTCTGGCAATTACTTGACTGAGTTCCCTAAGTACCCTCAAGTGCAAGCTATTTGGTCCTGGTGATTTATTAATGTTAAGTTTCCCAAGTCTAATTCTAATTCTGTCCTCTGTTAGCCATGAGGGTGCTTCCTGTGACCTCCGCTATGTGTCTTTCGTGTTCTATCGTAGCCGCCCTAATTGCACCCTTACATTTCTTGCTGCATTCTTTATAATTCTTATAAAGTTTGAATGCTGATGATGATCCCTCAATCTTGTATTTGCTCTTGTATATGCTCTTAAAGCCAACCCACCTCTCCTCCCTGTTCTTTGTTCATAAGATTTTATCCCAATATGTATGTTCTAGCAAGGTTCATAGTTTAGGGAAGTTGACTCTTTTGAAATTCAGTGTCTTTGTATTTCCCTTATGTTTTGTTTACCCCCAAAGGAGTTGCTGTTTCTTAGGTCCCCTGTTTCTGTGTTTACAACTCTTCAAAAAGCACCACGCACTCGTACACAACTGGCTGGGTGGGGAATGTTTTTTGCAGATTTTTATGCAGTATCCCAGGAGCAACAAAGATATGAACAAAAGTAAAAACACACCAAACAGTTAAACACACAGCTAAAAAAAAAATCAGTAAATAGATGAACAGTGGCAAGAAATATACAGTGAAAACTTACAATTGGTGTAGAGACCCCATCTAAACCCTATCCTGTGGCAATTCTAACTGAGAGCTACGCCACCATAACAAATCAGCAATCTGTAATATCCCCGCTATCTTCTGCTGGCCAGTTTGTTGGGGCCCAAATCTTTTGTTCAATATAATATCCCCTCAAGCACTGATAAAGGCACTAGCTTTGCAATACTTGCAGGCAACACATTTCCTCTTTGCTAAAGTGTAGTAGGGTTTGGCCAGTGGCCTCTCACCATCTCATGTGGTAGCAGGTGATCTCCCCCTGTTCCCTGTTTGGTATCCTTCTCCTTGATTAGACAGTGGGCTTCGTCAGCATCTGTGGCACTCTTTAGTGTCCCAGGATGTCTGCTGCTGCATCTCTCTTCCTCTCAGGTGCGGTGGTGAGCGGTCTCCTAGCAGATTTTCTCCTCAGCCTGGAAAAATAACTTCCCTCTTTTCCTCTCTACTGAGATCTCTAATCACTCTGAGATCTGTAGTTTCTTTTTGCTCAGTTCATAAGGCAACTTAGCCTGTTTGGAACTACTTCTCCCACAATCCCCCATTCTTCCCAGCATTCACAGGGACTCAAGCTGGGATGTTAGGCAGAGTCAGCAGACTAAACAAGTTTTGTAATCTTAATCTCTAATTTCAGCTGTTCCTGTTGCTCTTTTTACACAACCTAGGATACTTGACCATCCATGGGGCCCCTTCAGTAGACCACCCCCTCACATAGCTGTGGTAGATAGTACTCCTTGTGAACAAATGTACTTCATGTGTAGTGTTTACTAGTAACGGCTGAGTGACCACTCTCCAGGGCTTTCAGGATGAGAGTACATAAAGAGTCTTCTGCTTGATCCTTTTTAGGTCTTTCTTCTATACAGTAAGCTGTCTCCACCCCTCACTTGAGTGAGGTCACAGTAGAGCTTGGAAGCACCTGCAGTAGTGACTCAAATGGCCTCAGCTCTGGTAGCTCCTTTGACATGATGCTCTACCCCTTGGAATGAGGCCTGGACTCCTTCTGATGTCTGTAGAGTCCACACTTCTGGGGGAGTCTCAGGGTCAAGGGGTCCTCTTGATAGGGTGTCATCATCTCTATTTCAGACTCCTGGGCTATACTTCAGACTGACGCAGAAACCAGATAGGTTAGCCAGCCATCTACATCTTATCGCGTCTAGTTTGGCTGTAGTGAATATATAAGTGAGCGGATTATCTGTCTTGACCTCGAAGTCCACTCCATACAGATAACCTTTTTTTTTTATATAGTCTTTATTTAGTAACATTTTGGTACAAAAGACTACACACATTATACAAATGTTACGCAAAACATATGGAACATTTCAGGTACGGTCTAGAGCTGAAAGGTTAAGGTGAGTCCAAGGTACCAGTGGGGTCAGGAGTTTCTAATGAGTTCCCGGGGCTAGGTGGTCATGAGGCCTTAGACCGGTCAGATATTGGCCTTAAACCTCCAGAAGAGGTATATGAGTTGGAGTGGTTACGTGGGGGGATCATCCTCCACCAGCGATCCAGGCTGAGGGGGGCAGGAGCCTCCTACAACCTCGCCCTTCTCGCTGTGTCTAGGAGGATTTTCCTCCCTTGCCCCGCCTGACAGGAAGCGGAGGAAGAATGTCTCCGCCACTGTGTGACGAGGCCTTTGTCTTATTGCCAATCATCTTCACCTTAAGTTTATACAAACTAGATGCATCTTAAATTAGAACCGCCTGATATCAGAAACGTTAAGTAGTCTTTCAAACAAAAATAAGGATATTAGTAAAAAGTAGAAAAGAAGTAAGAGTAAGGGAATAGTGGGTAGAAAAGGGTTAGAGGGGGAGAGAGGTAGAGGGGAACGGATATGGAGCATACCTCTTAGTCTAAGAAGGCTCTTTTGTTCCGTGCCGGGCGAGTCCCCCACCCATGTATCCTTATGACCGGTAAAGTTGATGTATATCTTTCAGTGGGTTTTGTTTACGTTATCTAAGCGGGATCGTAAGGAGGGCTCTGCTAATTCTAGTAGAGCCATGTCCAAGCTTGAAGACATATGGTTTGGATCGAACACATAGTCTTTCCATGGGTCCCATATAATTTCAAAACGTTCCGTCTTTCCTTTACATGATGCTATCCAATGTTCTGCTTCCCTAATATCGTTCACTTTTTTTATCCAATCTTCTTTTGTAGGAACCCTAGTCTGTTTCCAGTATATTGGAACCAGGCGTCTAGACGCGTTTAGTAAGTGTGGAAGTACACTCTTTTTATATCTACCAATCGGTATCAAAGGGACGTGCAGGAGGAAATAGGCTGGGGACAGAGGAATATCTAGATCTAGAATTTCTTTTATACTAGACTTAATGTCTTTCCAGTATGATTGGATCAGGGGACACTCCCACCAAATGTGTAGGAGTGTGCCTCTGTGGCCACATCCCCTCCAACACTGATCCGACACCGAAGGGTAGATACGAGCCAAATCCGCTGGTACTCTGTACCAGCGTGATAAAATCTTATAGTTTGTTTCTTGGGTTTTGGATTCTATAGAGCTCGAGTGGGTGAGTTGGTATAGGTGTGTGATTTGGGTCGTAGAAAAGTCTAACTGCAAATCCCTTTCCCATGCCCGTATGTAAGTCGTTCTAGGGTTGTCAGTTGTATCTAGTAAGCGATACATTTCCGAGATCAGGTGTGGGATCGGGTCTTCCTCAATAAAAAGTTGTTCAAATGGAGTAAGAGTGGAAATGTCCCTTATGGAACGTCTATGGATTTCAAAAAAGTGGTGGAGCTGCCTATATCTCCAAAAATTCATTTTGGGGCCTCCATGTTCCCGTTGTAGTGTTTCATAACTCATCAGTTTGCCATCCTTCATTAATTTTCCGCAACTGGCGTTTCCGTCATCCACCCATGGGCCGAAAAAGGCCATTTGTTCGCCTGGTGGGAACCAAAGGAACCCTCCTAACGGAGCAAGCGGGGATATTGGTGGGGATAATTTTAGAGCTATGTTCACTGTGTCCCAGACAGAAAGGGCATGGGTCGTCAACGGGGAGGTAGTGTCTGACAATCCTCGATACTCTCGTGGCAGCCAAGGCGCAAAGGCCAGGTTCCTGCCGGCTAACCATTTTTCCAGGGAGACCCATAATTTGGACTGGGTGTGGAATCGCCAGTTGAGGATCCTCTGGAGAGCGATGGCTCTATAGTATCTTAAAATGTCTGGAATCCCTAACCCCCCTGTTAGTTTTGAGCGCTTCATGACGTGCATAGCTATTCTAGGCTTTTTTGCGTCCCACACAAATCTTGTTAGTATGCTATTAACTTGGGAAAAGAAGTTTTTGGGCAGGGGAATTGGTATCATTTGTAGAAAAAAAAGTATTCGGGGTAAAATATTCATTTTTATGATGTTAATGCGGCCTATCCACGTAAACGCGGTCTTTGTCCAGGTGGACAGATCTTTTTTAATTGCGTTAAGTAATGGTGGGAAATTTGCAGTATATAGTGTGTCAAGACTATCCGTTAGCTGTATACCTAAGTATCGAAAGGAGGATTTGGCCCAGGTGAAGGGGAACGAGGCTTGTAAGCTGTTAGTCACTGTGGGGGTCAAGTTGATCGGCAAAATTTCAGACTTAGAGAAATTGATTTTAAAATTAGAAAGTAATCCAAATAATTTTAATTCTTTCATCAGGACTGGCAACGAGATCAGGGGTTCTGCGAGGTGAAACAATACGTCGTCTGCGTATGCGGACAGTTTATGTTCATTACTCCCTACCTTCAGGCCCCTGATATCAGTATTTGCTCTGACAGTACTCAGTAACGGTTCAAGCACTAAAGCGAAGAGTAGAGGGGAGAGGGGGCACCCCTGTCTCGTGCCATTCCTAATTGCGAATTGGGGGGAGAGCATTCCATTCACCTTGACCTGTGCACAGGGGGTAGAATATAGGGCTAAGATAGACGACATCATGCGTGTTTTCAGTCCTAAAGCCTCTAGCACTGCTTTGAGGTATGACCAATCGACCCGGTCGAAGGCCTTTTCGGCGTCTGTGGAGAGGATAATGTAAGGTTTAGGGTTAGGATCTGAGCGGGCCCAATGGATAAGTTGTATTGCTCTTATTGAATTGTCTCTTGCTTCCCTTCCTTTAATGAACCCAGTTTGGTCCGGATGGATAATGTGGGGTAGAAGACTCCCAAGTCTATCTGCTAAAACTTTTGCCAGAATCTTAATGTCAGTATTAAGGAGGGATATGGGACGGTAACTTTGGGGAAGCGTCGGGTCTTTACCATCTTTTGGCAACACAGTGATGTGCGCCAAAAGGGCTCCTGGGGGGATGGGTGACCCCTCTGCTGTGGAATTGAAATAGGTGCACATGTAGGGTAATAGGAGAGGCAGGAAAGTTTTATAATATGACCCAGTATATCCATCCGGCCCAGGGCTTTTTCCGGTAGGGAGGGACTTCACCACCATTTCAATCTCCCTAGAGGAAATTGGAAGTTCGAGGTCAGTACATTGTTCTGGACTTAGGGGCGGGACGCCAGCCGAGGCTAAGTAATCTGTTATTGCAGTGGCCTTGGGTTTCTGAATATCCGGAGGGTATTCAGAATTTAAGTTATATAAGCCCGAATAGTAATCCCGGAACCCCGAGGCAATTTTGGAGGACTGGATCAGAGTGTCTCCGGATGGAGAGCGAAGCTTTTGTACGTATGCCTGAGCCTGTTTCTTGCGGACAGCTCTCGCAAGCATACGGCCGCACTTATTGCCATGCTCGTAATATTTGTGCGATAAGTGTCTGGTTTTCCCGCGGGTCTGTCGGTCAAGCAGGCGCAGGAACAAGTCCCTCAATTCATTCCGCCTCTGTAGTGCCTCGGGGTTCCCATTCTGCTTATGTTTGAGTTCAGCTTCTTGTAGAGCTGCTAACACCCTGTCAAAATCTGCCTGAAGCATCTTTTTAAGTTTTGCTCCTAAGGATATGAACTCTCCCCTGATCACAGCTTTATGGCCCTCCCACACTATGCCCGCGCTAAGGCCGTCCGTGACATTTTCTTTGAAGTAATTTGTGATAGTTTCTGACACTTTGGATACTGCTGCTGTGTCATCTAGCAGATTGTCATTCAACCGCCATGTCCAGGCCCCACGGGAGCTGGAGGGGAGGGTGATGAGCACTCCCACTGGTGCATGATCAGATATGGTAATATTCCCAATGGAGGCCGATTGCACGAGCTCTAGTGTGGGCCGGTCCACGTAAATGTGGTCTATGCGAGTGTACACATCGTGTACAGCAGAGTGGTAGCTAAAGTCTTTTTCCTTAGGGTGGAGAACTCTCCAACTATCCAGTAATAGATGTGAGTGTAGGGATTTTCTAAAGTGTTTCAAGAATGCGTACGAATGTGTTTGACTGGAGTTGGAGGTGTCCATTGAAGGGTCTGGGCTAATATTGAAGTCTCCTCCTAAAATGACAAATCCTTCTTTGAATTCTGTCAGCATGTCAAGGGTGTTATCTATGAAAGTGATTTGGTATGTATTAGGTGCATAAATTGAAGCAAAAGTAAACTTTTTCCCCGCTATACTACCTTTCAGGAAAATGTAGCGGCCCAGTGGGTCTATTTTACTGTCTGAGAGTTGGAAGGGGCAAGTCCTATGAATTGCGATCGTACTGCCTTTAGATTTAGAGGAGGGGGAGGTACTATGAAACCATTGATTGAATATGTGGGTAGGAAGCCTAGGTATGGAATGATGGGTGAAGTGGGTTTCCTGTAGGAAAACCACTTGAGCTTTCAGCTTTTTAAGTTCCCACCAGAGTTTATTTCTTTTCTCAGGGGAGCAGAGGCCTCTAATGTTATATGAAATTACCTTAATTGTAGACATTTTTACGTAGGTAGCAGGGAGGTCGTTGGGTGGACAGACTCGCCCGACACAGAATCCAAAGCAGTGGGACGCTCCTAGGGAGAAAGGAGGGGGGTGGACAGATGGGGAGAGGTGAGAAAAACAGGTGGTTAAAGGAATATAAAACAAAAACTGATAAGTTAACAACAACAATACAATACAGTAGTAAGGAAGTCTGTAGACAAGACCTCGGTGTGTTAGGTGGGGGGTCTCCCCTCCTAAGAGGGAGGACCCCAGACCCAAACCTAGTGTCCCGAAAAGGGACCATACCCTGTTGAGGGTGGCCTACGTGGGGAAACGTGAGCCTGTACATAAAGGAGAGGGAAGGGACCCCGTCTCCCATCACCGCATCTGAAGAAAGGCTGGGGAATAGGGAAGGGGGTGTAGTCCGCTAGTGAACTCATAGTCTACTATTTCCTAAGTGGGACCAAAGTAGAATCAGGTAAATGTATATGAACATGGGAAAAAATGGGAACGTTGACAAAAAAAAGGGGGGGAAAAAGAAAAATCAAAAGTCAAAGAAAAATTGTGCTTCTTGTGTCCCTCTTTTCTTCTCTTTTTTCTTCTCTGTAACAGAATATGGGACCCATCACAAGCACGAATCGCCATGTTCAGCAGGCTGGGTTGAGAGGTAGAAGCATGTCATCTCTGGAGGGTGTAGGCTCTAAGAAATGTAGGGACAAAGTTCTGCTAGGTAGAGCTCTTCAATCCTATTGTAGCTTGTAGAGGGAACACTCATCAAAGGTATCTGGTGATGCTTCTGAGTCGAAAACTTGAGGTGGCATCAGTTTTTAAAGGGGTTTGGTGGGGTCTCTGCGCCAATCAGGAGTCCTGGTTCGGGTGCTGCCTGTCTCTCCGTCTGTTTTTGCGTGCAACCGTCGACCATGTTTGCGAGAGATGTTGCACTGATGCATCAGATGGTCCTCTCCAGTCTGGAAAATCAATAGGTCCCAAACCTAGAGTTGAGAGAAAGTGGGGTAGGTCATCTTTATTGCGTAGAGTGACTTGTCTGCCATCTTTGGTCACTTGCAGGTAAAAAGGGAAGCCCCAGCGATACGTAAGTCCTGCTTCCTGGATCGCCGTCAGAAGGGGGCGCAGAGCCCTGCGTTGCATTAATGTGCGCCTGGATATATCTTGGTAGAAAAATAAACGTGCTCCGTCGAAGTCATAAAATGGCCTGTTGCGCATTTTCTGCATAATGCTGTCCTTAAGAGTGTATTTGTGGAGCTTGCAAATTATATCTCTGGGATTTTCAGCATCTTGAGATGGAGGTCTTAATGCTCTGTGTGCCCTATCTATTTCAATAGGTGCGGACGCTGGCAAGCCCAGGATGTCTCTGAATATGTCTGTTAGTGTGGGGATGATGTCTCTGGAAGTCGTGGCCTCTGGCAGACCCTTGATCCTGATATTAACCCTCCTACTGCGGTTTTCGACATCATCCAATTGACATAGCAATGTCTCGATTTGCAAATCCTGCGTTCTGCACTTAGATTGCAGCAGAGCAATGGTGGGGAGAGCCTCCTCTAGTTTCTCTTCCAGAGCTTCCACCCTGTTTCCCAGGTGTGTGGTATCTGCCTTTAGCTGGGCTATATCCTCAGTGAATGCTTTCTCCACTCTAGATGTGAAGCGTTCTAGGTCTTCTCTGGTAGGGAGGGACATAATATGGCGTCTAATGTCTTCTTCACTTAAGTAGTCTGATACTTCAGAGCGACCATCCAGGGATACAGGGGACGTTGGAGGGACAGATTCACTCACCGAGCCTGGGGACGGAGCTTGTGAGGCTGGGGAAGCCGTTTCCTTTAGTGTCCGACTTGTAGCTGCAGCTGGCTGGGACGATTTGGCTGTTTTCTGTGTTTTCCCGGCCGGCGCCATCTTGGAAGCAGCGCGGCCTTGTCCCCGGGTCCCGGGAAAGTAGGATTCCAGCTGTCCCTGCCGGTATTTGTCTGTCCTTTGTGGCTCAGAAGACTGCTGAGTCCGCTGTGACATGTGGGGAGCTGTTAGACACCGGTATTCCCCGTTTTTAGCTAAGATTTCTGCTGCGGTGATACGGAGCTGAGGTGAAACACAGCCTCACTCCTCCATAGCCAGGACACGCCCCTACAGATAACCTTTTAAGTTGTTCACCACTGCCCTTTTCAAGGCAAGGAGTTCCAGCTTATGTGTGGAACAGTTCCTCTCAACAGGGCTAAGGCTGTGGCTCACATAGGCAACAGTTTGCAGGTGTACATTGTGCTCCTAATATAATGCCCCGCTTAGCTGGCATGAACATTTAGTTCACAAGGAGGAGCTGGATCAGTGTAGGCCAAAATAGGGGCACTGGTCAAACTCCTCTTCAGTTGGTAAAAGGCCTGCTCATACTGATCAGTCCATTAGTTCTGTATTGATTCTCAAGACTTTTTGGGCCCATTGGTTTGACAGGCCTATCACAGAAATTTTGAGTCATTGTCTTCGTCTTCACCCCTCAGCAACTCATTGAGGGGTCGTACCATTTTGGCAATTCCCTCCACAAATTGTAGAAAATAGGAGCACGACCCTAGAAATGACCTCAGTTCAGTCACATCGCTTGGTCTTGGTCAGAAGGTGACATCTTCCAAATTCTTGGGGAAATTAGCCACTCATTCAGCAGAGACAATGTGTCTGAGATAATTGACAGAAGGCTGATAGAACACTTATCAATGGACAACTTCAATCCCTCATTGTGGAGTCTCTTCATGACCTTCTCCAAGCATTCTTCATGCCCTTTGAGGGTTCTACAGAAAATTATTATTTTATTTATTTCAGGTACTTATATAGCGCCGTCAATTTACGCAGCGCTTTACATATACATTGTACATTCACATCAGTCCCTACCCTCAAGGAGCTTACAATCTAAGGTCCCTAACTCACATTCATACATACTAGGGACAATTTAGACAGGATCCAATGAACCTACCAGCATGTCTTTCGAGTGTGGGAGGAAACCGGAGTACCCGGAGGAAACCCACGCAGGCACAGGGAGAACATGCAAACTCCAGGCAGGTAGTGTCATGGTTGGGATTCAAACTAGCGACCCTTCTTACTGCTAGGCGAAAGTGCTAACCACTACACCACTGTGCCGCCCAAATGATGATGTTGTTTAAGTACCCCAGCACCTCAATCAGATTCATGTCTCCCACTGCCCACTCTATCAGTAGGGATGAGCCGAACACCCAAATGTTCGGTTCGCACCAGAACATGCGAACAGGCAAAAAATTTGTTCAAACACACGAACACCGTTAAAGTCTATGGGACTCGAACATGAATAATCAAAAGTGCTAATTTTAAAGGCTTATATGCAAGTTATTGTCATAAAAAGTGTTTGGGGACCTCGGTCTTGCCCCAGGGGACATGGATCAATGCAAAAAAAGTTTTAAAAACGTCAGTTTTTTCGGGAGCAGTGATTTTAATAATGCTTAAAGTGAAACAATAAAAGTGTAATATTCCTTTAAATTTCGTACCTGGGGGGTGTCTATAGTATGCCTGTAAAGGGGAGCATGTTTCCCATGCTTAGAACAGTCTGACAGCAAAATGACATTTCAAAGGAAAAAAAGTCATTTAAAACTACTCGCGGCTATTAATGAATTGTCGGTCCGACAATACACATAAAAGTTGATTGATAAAAACGGCATGGGAGCAGGGGGGCGTGACCGGAAAAGGATTATGGAGTGAGCTGGTGAGGAGTGAACGCGAGTGTGTGTGTCCACCCCACTCCCACAATATGGACGAGAGCCCATCTCCATTTGTGCAATAAAGGAGCAAGCCAGCGTTACCTCCGGTGGTGTACGCCAAGCCCAGTGCCCGTTCACAGTCCCGTGTGCCTGATTGCTGCCTGCATCCCATGGTATCTTCCCAGCGTATAGCCATTAGGAGCTGAGGCGGTGTGCTGCATCCCCCTTTTCCCTTCGGAGGTTCCCGGGAGTCTCCGGAGGAACTCAGACCTGAGAGGAAGTCAGGTGGAGGCACGCTCTCGCGGGAGCATGATAGAGGAAGGCTATCTCGTCAACCCCAGGAACTGACGTCAGGGTGTCAGCAGCGGAGGCTCCGGAGAGAAACTATAGCACAGGACCAGATAACGGAGGCCCCCGAGCCCTCTTCGAAGCGGTGGCGCCCAAACGAAGTCTGGGTGAGTGAGTGGACATTTAATTGAATTGATTAACTGACGGTGGAGTGAGAGTGCTGCCTAAAGCTTGTATATTCCATTTTTATTAGCAGAGGGGGATCTATAAGTGTGGATTGGACTCCCCTAAGTTTGAGTGGGGTTATCCTGTGGTGACTTTTAAAAATAAAAAACATCTCTTACTGGTGATCTATTGAAAAACGACCTACTAAAAAAAAAAACCCTTCCTTTCCTGGCATCCAGTCTATGCTAAAGTATCCGATATATTGCTTTGGTAAAATAAATAAATTTACGAGAGGAAAACGGGGAAGAAATTATGTCTGCAAGGAGGAAAGGAGATGAGCATACCAACCAGGAGAGTATGGGGACCCAGTCTTTACGGTCGGCTAAAGACAAAGGGACACCATCCACTGTGGCGGGGGTAACAGCAGCGGCAGTCGCAGCAACCGCCAAATTGGAAAAAATGATTAACGTAGCTGACCATACTCCAACGAAAGGGGGGCAGCAGGCACAGAATAAGACAACGGCAGACAGAAAGAGCCAGGGAGGCTCAAGCAAACTTGTTAGCGGTAGCATAGCAAAGAACCTACCAGCTAAAGGAGCAGGAGCCGCGGGGAAGGCGATGGAATCAGCCATTACCCAGAGTCAAGTACCAGATGGGGAGCCATCTCTTAAAGACATCCTTTTGGCAATTAATGCTTGCAAACAATCTTTGGGTGAAATGTCAGATCAGATGAAAGACATTAAAGAAGAATTAGCCGTGGTACGCCACGATCTTAAAAAAAACAGCAGAGAGAGTGACAGAAATAGAAGGAAGAATAAGCCTGATAGAGGATGAGCTATATCCTATGAAACAAAAGGTCAAGACCCAGAAAGAACAGTTAAATAGGCTCACGGAAAAAATGGACAATAGGCTGCGTAGAGACAATGTGAGGGTAGTGGGACTGCCAGAGAAGAGTGAAGGCGCAGATGCAATAGGATTTTTGGAAAAATGGCTGATTGAAATCTACGGAGGAGAGACATTCTCGCAGCAGTTCTCTATTGAAAGAGCACATAGAGTTCCGTTTAGACCCCCCCCCTCGAGGAAAACCCCCAAGAGCCTTATTGCTAAAATATTTTTAAACCACAGGGATAAAATAAATCTTCTAGCCAGGACTAGAGAGAAAGGGAACATATTCTTTAATGGAGCAAGAATATCAATGTACCCTGATTTCTCCCCTGGATTGCAAAAACGTAGAGCGGAATTTTTATGAATTAAACGTAATCTCCAAGGGTTTGACGTCACATATGCGCTTCTTTACCCGGCCAGGCTGCGGGTGAATGCGCTTGGAGGGAGTCAGATTTTTGACTCCCCAGAGAAGGCGCTGTCATGGTTTGAGGATAAGAGGGACCAGTTGTCACCGAAATAAAGAGGGGTTTCGGCAGAGAGTATATATAGATGGGGAATAAATATAAACACAAAATATAAAGATATATATAATAAAATGGAAACACTTTGAGTGGAGGGGAGTGGGGTGGGGAATACACATGGTTAGATTGAATTAGAAAATAGGTTTGTATGGGAATGGAGGAAGGGTGGGACGGGTAGAGTGTAAGGGTAAGAAAGACAGGGGTGTGTGTAGAATAGGTTTTGGAATGAAGGGGGGGTATGAGACGGTCATTAAAAAAGCCTTTAACGGTAACCTAAAATGGTGTGGGGGGATAGGGGGGAGGGTTTTGGGTAGGGGGGATGGGTGGAGGGTATGGGAGAAAGAGGACACAGAACAAGGGAGTATATGATGCATAAGATTGTAAGGAAATGTTTTGTACACTATTTTTCATATTTTTTCACAGGGCAGCCCACTAGGAATAATAAAATAAATATAGTTATAATAAAATATATTAGGGGGAAACATGTGTATAGATCAAGGGTTTGAAGACATGAGTTTAAAATATTTAGTTAAATTTAGAGTAATTTTTTTTTCCCTTATTAATAGGGATAAGTTGTGTTTGAGCACTAAAATACAAAGAGTAAAAATGTTGCACAAATTAATGGGATATAAAATATTATTGTTCCCTATTATATTCCTCTTTGTTAGATTGGTAGAATTTAAAATCCCCTTTCCAGTAAAGACCATGGACTGTAAAAATCAGGTTAAGTGATGGTGCTGAATATTGGATCATGGAATGTTCGGGGGCTGGGATCCCCTGTTAAAAGAGCAGCGATATTTGATGTTTTGGATACATATAAAGTAAGAATAATTAAAACAAAAAAAACGCGCTATAAAGTTGTTATAAACAATAATGGAAATGTATAGTCCCATATAAAAAATGTATAGTCCCATATAAGAAAGTCCAAAACAAAAAGAAGGTGAAACAGTCATAGGTGAATGGCGTGAAATTCATCCATAATAAATAAGTGGTGAGATGACATTTAACTGGAACACATCTATATGGTAATATGCTTACCAGAAGTAAGCCAAAATAAGGCGAGTGGCTTAAACCCAGCTTGGGCCTTTGAAGAACGATCCAGGAGAGACAGGATAGATTGCACTTGTCCCGTATATCCAATCCACAAAGATTTATCCAAAAATATATGACAAAAACATAGCGTAATACTGATAACGTAAAGCACTCCAAAAACAAACAGTAAGTGCAACACTCAACATAGACCCAAAATCATGTGTAGTCATAAAACATCCAGTGTTCGTAACAACAACTAGGATTGTTATGTGAGTGTCATGCAATCATGCAAAAAAAATTTAGTGTGAGTCTAATGAAAAAGATAGAACGTGAACCATACACAGAATCTGCTTACCAGATATAGGTGGAAAGTGAGCATGTAACAATCACCCAGAAAAGGCATGAAAAAAAGATCCCTCTAGGTGTAGCAAGCCACAAGTACAAACTGCTTACCAGATGGCAAAATAATGTGAGCAGACTCCACACAGCTAAAGACTTATCACCATATGTAGAGACACAGGATATGAAACTGCAGCGAACCTTAGGGAAATCCTGCTTACCAGATATCCAAAAAAGGTGGGCAGATGTAATAAAGCACAAAACGAACTCCTGACAGGAACGGCGTGGATACGTCCTGGCCAACTGGACCCGAGCTCAGCAGTGCATGTATTATAAAGAAGCAACCAATAGTGTGATACTGTATAGTCCTTAATTTATTAAGATAGAATGACACTTACACTTTAAACGAAAGATAAAAACGATGCCGGCCGGCACTCAGACAAACTCCCGTCCTCAACAGGGCAACGTGGTGACGTCAGCACGTCCCTCCCAGAAAAATAGCCTGTCTGCAGGAGACGCACCTAACAAACGATACTAAAGGGCATATGAGGAATAGGAAGTATAAGTACCAGTTTCTTTCTGTGTATACCTCCTATTCGAGAGGGGTTTCGGTAATAATTGGTGGGGAGGTGGTATTCTCTTGCAGACAGTGCGTATTGGATGAAGAGGGGCGATACATTTTTATGCATTGTATAATAGAGAGTCAGGAATGGGTGTTAGCTAATATATACATCCCCCCTCCCTTCAGAATGGAGGTATTGTATAGCCTATTGGAATTAATAATGGATAAACCTGGCTTACCAGTTATAGTGGTTTGGGATTTTAATGTGGTCATGGATAAAAAAAATAGACAGATTCCCCCCAGGGAAACAAAGTCAGGGAGTACAAGAAAACCGGATGAGCCAATATCTACAAGAAGCGGGATTATCCGACATTTGGAGAATACAGAACCTGGGAGCATTACAGTACTCATGTTACTCGAGTTCCTATTCTACCTTATCAAGGATAGATATAGTACTAGGTAACGAGTTAGCAGGACAGGTAATACAAAATATAGTCTATCATCCTAGAGGGGTGTCAGATCACTCTTTAATGACAGTTGCAGTAAACCCAGGAAATAAAAAGGAATGTAGAGTATGGAAACTAAACCCGGCCTGGTTGGAAATTATGGAGGATCCGGAAGGGATGGTATCTGAGTTGAGCGAATTCATAAGGTTCAACGCAGAGACTACCTCAAGTGGGGTGATGTGGGATACATTAAAGGCATATTTGAGGGGACTGTTAATTCAGAAAGTGTCTAAAATCAAAAAAGCATCACGGGATTGGGGGGATAAGATTAGGAGAGAGTTAATGGAGGCAGAGAAGGAGTATGTGAAAGAACCTTCCCCCGATAAACAAAGAGTGTGGGAGAACAAACAACAAAGATATAAAGATGCAATACTTAGGAAGGTAGAAAATAAAAGGCTATTTCAGAAACAAATTATATACGGGGAAGGAGAAAAAGTAGGGAGGATGTTGGCTCATATTGTAAAAAACAGTGTCCCCCCCCCCCCCCCCCTCCACGGTCTCAGCAATTAGAACTATGAGAGGTGAAATATCATCCCAGAGAGAGGTAATTATTGATACCTTTAAAGAATATTATAAGGATTTATATAAATCCCGAGGGATCATGGAGGGAGAGGAAATGGACTCCTTTTTTAGTAAGATAAGTATACCAGCAATCGAGGGGACAGATAAGGAGGAACTAGAGTGTCCGGTCACTCTGGAAGAAATCAAAATGGCAGTAGCAGAAATGGCCAATTATAAGTCCCCTGGGCCAGACGGGCTACCAATTGAGATATATAAAAGCTATGGGGGAATACTACTTCCGGAACTCCTTAAGGTATTTAATTGGGCGAAGGAGAAGGGGAAATTACCTACATCAATGACAGAAGCTACAATTATTGTATTGCACAAGGAGGGGAAAGACCCCTTGGAACCCGGGTCTTATAGACCCATATCTTTACTCTGTTCAGATGTTAAGATTTTAGCAAAGGTCCTGGCTGGTAGGTTAAGGAAAATCATCCATAAAGTAGTTCATCAAGATCAGACGGGATTTATTCCACATAGAGCAACTAGTATGAACATTAGGAGAGTTTTTTTGAACCTTCAGATACCCACAGAGAATAGGGGTTCTAGAGCAGTTATGCTGCTAGACGTGGTAAAAGCGTTTGACAGCGTAGAATGGGAGTACATCTGGCGGGTTCTAAGGGAGTTTGGGTTTGGCCCCTCTTTTATTAATTGGGTAAAAATACTTTATAATGAACCAAAAGCAAAGGTAAGAATTAATAGCAATTATTCAACCGAGTTCCAACTAGAAAGAGGCTCAAGGCAAGGGTGCCCCTTATCCCCCCTGATATTTGCTCTGGCAATAGAGCCATTAGCCATAGCAATAAGGCAAAACAGGATAATAGAAGGATTCCGGAGGGCAGAGGAGGAAGAGCGGATCGCATTGTATGCGGACGATGTTCTCATATTCTTAGGCGATATGGAGGGATCCCTCAACCAAGTGATGGAGATTCTCTCAAGCTTTGGAAGACTATCGGGCTTATCCATAAATCGGGAGAAATTAGTGCTGCTACCAATAGATCCTGTGGGAGAGAACACCTCAGTAAGCAGTACACAAATGGAAATAGTAGAGTCGACAAAATACTTGGGTATAAAGATAACAAAAGATCCAGGTGAATATCTAGACAATAATTTGGCCCCCCTGCTGAGGAAATTTAAAAGTAAGATTGAAATTTGGAGGGGTTTGCCTCTGTCAGTGGCGGGGAGGTGCAACTTGATTAAAATGTTGTGGCTCCCCCCAGCTACTGTATGTTATGCATAACTCGCCAATATGGATAAGTCGGAAATGGTTTAAAAAAATAGATACATTATTAAGAGATCTCATTTGGAAAGGGAGACCCCCCAGGATAGGATTACAAACCCTACAACTTCCATCGCGAGAAGGGGGATTAGCAGTGCCTCACCCGAGGAGCTACTTTTTAGCAGCACAGATGCAGCACCTGGGGAGGGGCACTGGCCTTAATGGTCATAATAGGAGGGAATTGATGATTATGGGAGCACCCCATGGGACAGCGGTGGAAGTGTTAGAAGCAAACTCCTTTTTGTATAGAACCCCAACGGTCAAATTGATGATAAAAGTATGGAATACCATTAAGGCCATGAGGGGAATGGGAGGTATGATGAAGTGCACCCACCTGTGGAATAATAAGAACCTAGAGGAATTAAAAGCAATAGGGAAAATAAAAACATGGGAAATAAAGGGGATAAATAACCTAGCCCAGTTGTACAATCAGAATACCTTAAAAACATTCGGATCATTGAAGGAGGAATTTGGTATCCCGGACCATTCATTTTTTAGTTACCAACAAATTAGACACGCTCTGAATGAACAGTTTGGAGGACAGGGGCCAGCCTGGAATAAGTCTATCTTATTTCAAAGGCTATGTGACCCGGGTGGCTACAGTGGGCCCATAGCCGAAATGTATCCACATATATGTAAAAGTATTATAGAGACTCCAGGAAAACTAAAATTTAGAGCTAAATGGGAAGGGGACCTGGGTGCAATTTCGGATGAACAGTGGAAAGAGATATTGGCGGGAGGACACCAGGTTTCAGTCTCACAGCTTAAAAAGTGTCGCACTTAATGTTATTACATAGGACATACTATACCCCCAAAAGGTTATTTGGGTTCGGGGGAGGAACGATGATAAATGCCCTAGATGCCAGGACACTGGGGACCTAATGCACATGATATGGAAATGCCCAAAGTTATTTCGTTATTGGTATGAAGTGGTGGAAACGTTAAATAAGATTCTCACTTTAGAATTTAAAATAGAGCCAAAACTATGTATTCTGGGAGTGGAGGGAAACATAAATAGAGGTAATTTTAAAATTAAAATAGTACGATGATGTCTATTCCAAGCAAGGAAGTTATTAGCTCAAAGATGGCAGGCAAGAACCCCCCCCCCCCCCACGAAGGATGAATGGATTAAAACGGTATTAGAAACAAAGAAAAATTGGTGGGACTTTATATGAGACCATGACCATCCAGTACACAGGTCTCCATCCCTATGTATACGAGAAAAAAAGGGGAATAGGGGGGAGGCGGGGTATTTGGGACTTTATATGAAACACAACACTAGGGCAAGCTAGGTCATCAGTTAGAGATAAAATCATTTTATTGATACCTCATGGGAGCAAAGTGCAATAGATGATGGACACATAAAATCAATAAGAGACAGTACAAAGTAGATAAGACATTAATTGTATCACATGGTAGTCATATGGTAATATCTCATACGTTGTAACAAATGATATATAGTGATACTAACAACATTACACCCAACATGAGTATGCATAGTAAATAATTATAATCAAATAAAATCGATGGCCTAGACATGAAAATGCTCATAGTAGATGCATGATTGCTGTGGCATGACATCAATTGGTGAATGCTGTATTGTAAATGCTCGACGCGTTTCGTGGAAGTATGTCCACTCATCAGGAGCAGCTAACTGGGAGTACCTGAGATATAGTGTAATAAAGTAGTAATTAATGGTAATTAAATTACACCAGGAAGAGAGGGAACAGTAACTATGATCTTATCACTCTTACCTGTGGATATGTGGTACACTTAGAATAGAACATCTATGGTATTGTTCATAGTGGTAGGCAAATAAGAAGGGTGATAGTAACAGCCCCCCGGGAGCTGAGGCGGTGACCAGGCAGCGGCAAGGCGGGGCAACCCAGGACTCACGTAGGAGAATAGGTAACAAGAGGGTCGTAACAAGAGGGTCCCTCCTCCAACATAGTGGTATAGATTACGATGACCCCATATGACTGTAATAAATAAATATTATAAATAGTATAAGTGTATAAAAATTATAATAGTAATAGAAATAATAATATAGGGGAATATGTGGAAGGACCACTGAGTGAAGGATGTGATGTGAAAGGGAGTGAAAATTGGATTGTGACAACCAGTGACATCCAGCACAGGGATAGATGAGGAATGAGGTGCATAAAGAGAAAGATAGGGAAGAGGACAACCAACCACAGAATCCAATGTGCACAGGTGTAGTAGGAGTGAGAATCCCCAAATGGGAAAAGATACCAATGAAAAAAAAATAGTAGTGCCAAGGTACATAGAAAGGGAGATGCGTGATTACCTGGGATTGCATAGACCAGCCGGCCAGCCAGCGAGGTACCGCCAACGTCACGCTGGATCGTGCTGTGAGGGAGGAACCGGAAGGAGCCCCACACAGGCGGCTAGCGCCTATATAGGGAACCTCCGCCTCCGTCAATTAGCACGCCAGGTGGACAACTACACGTCAGCACGTGGCGTCAATGTGACGTCAGAGATGCTGGTGTGTGGGGCGTGGCGTCGACGCGCAGCGGAGGGAGGCCCCCGATCCCGTGTCTATGATGCAGGGGACAGGGGGACAGCAACGGTGCGCGTCGCAGCTCCCGGGAATGGATGGACTCCACCCTCCAGAGGCTAACCAGCCTAACATCGATAGATGGAATTGTAGAAACATAACAAAGGTCTCCTAAACTAGCAAGTAACTTGTAAAAGCACTTGATGCAGGACAACAGCAATGATGAAGTAGATAAAAATAACTAGTGTGTGTTTCCATCCCTGTATATTTGAAAAGAAAAATTGGTGGGACTTTATATGAGACCTTGACCATCCAGTACACAGGTCTCCATCCCTATGTATACGAGAAAAAAAGGGGAATAGGGGGGAGGCGGGGTATTTGGGACTTTATATGAAACACAACACTAGGGCAAGCTAGGTCATCAGTTAGAGATAAAATCATTTTATTGATACCTCATGGGAGCAAAGTGCAATAGATGATGGACACATAAAATCAATAAGAGACAGTACAAAGTAGATAAGACATTAATTGTATCACATGGTAGTCATATGGTAATATCTCATACGTTGTAACAAATGACATATAGTGATACTAACAACATTACACCCAACATGAGTATGCATAGTAAATAATTATAATCAAATAAAATCGATGGCCTAGACATGAAAATGCTCATAGTAGATGCATGATTGCTGTGGCATGACATCAATTGGTGAATGCTGTATTGTAAATGCTCGACGCATTTCGTGGAAGTATGTCCACTCATCAGGAGCAGCTAACTGGGAGTACCTGAGATATAGTGTAATAAAGTAGTAATTAATGGTAATTAAATTACACCAGGAAGAGGAGGAGGGACCCTCTTGTTGGAGACCACTATGTTGGAGGAGGGACCCTCTTGTTACCTATTCTCCTACGTGAGTCCTGGGTTACCCCGCCTTGCCGCCGCCTGGTCACCGCCTCAGCTCCCGGGGGGCTGTTACTATCACCCTTCTTATTTGCCTACCACTATGAACATTACCATAGATGTTCTATTCTAAGTGTACCACATATCCACAGGTAAGAGTGATAGGATCATAGTTACTGTTCCCTCTCTTCCTGGTGTAATTTAATTACCATTAATTACTACTTTATTACACTATATCTCAGGTACTCCCAGTTAGCTTCTCCTGATGAGTGGACATACTTCCATGAAACGCGTCGAGCATTTACAATACAGCATTCACCAATTGATGTCATGCCACAGCAATCATGCATCTACTATGAGCATTTTCATGTCTAGGCCATCGATTTTATTTGATTATAATTATTTACTATGCATACTCATGTTGGGTGTAATGTTGTTAGTATCACTATATATCATTTGTTACAACGTATGAGATATTACCATATGACTACCATGTGATACAATTAATGTCTTATCTACTTTGTACTGTCTCTTATTGATTTTATATGTCCATCATCTATTGCACTTTGCTCCCATGAGGTATCAATAAAATGATTTTATCTCTAACTGATGACCTAGCTTGCCCTAGTGTTGTGTTTCATATAAAGTCCCAAATACCCCGCCTCCCCCCTATTCCCCTTTTTTTCTCGTATACATAGGGATGGAGACCTGTGTACTGGATGGTCATGGTCTCATATAAAGTTCCACCAATTTTTCTTTTCAAATATACAGGGATGGAAACACACACTAGTTATTTTTATCTACTTCATCATTGCTGTTGTCCTGCATCAAGTGCTTTTACAAGTTACTTGCTAGTTTAGGAGACCTTTGTTATGTTTCTACAATTCCATCTATCGATGTTAGGCTGGTTAGCCTCTGGAGGGTGGAGTCCATCCATTCCCGGGAGCTGCGACGCGCACCGTTGCTGTCCCCCTGTCCCCTGCATCATAGACACGGGATCGGGGGCCTCCCTCCGCTGCGCATCGACGCCACGCCCCACACGCCAGCATCTCTGACGTCACATTGACACCACGTGCTGACGTGTAGTTGCACACCTGGCGTGCTAATTGACGGAGGCGGAGGTTCCCTATATAGGCGCTAGCCGCCTGTGTGGGGCTCCTTCCGGTTCCTCCCTCACAGCACGATCCAGCGTGACGTTGGCGGTACCTCGCTGGCTGGCCGGCTGGTCTATGCAATCCCAGGTAATCACGCATCTCCCTTTCTATGTACCTTGGCACTACTATTTTTTCTTCATTGGTATCTTTTCCCATTTGGGGATTCTCACTCCTACTACACCTGTGCACATTGGATTCTGTGGTTGGTTGTCCTCCTCCCTATCTTTCTCTTTATGCACCTCATTCCTCATTTATCCCTGTGCTGGTTGTCACTGGTTGTCACAATCCAATTTTCACTCCCTTTCACATCACATCCTTCACTCAGTGGTCCTTCCACATATTCCCCTATATTATTATTTCTATTACTATTATAATTTTTATACACTTATACTATTTATAATATTTATTTATTACAGTCATATGGGGTCATCGTAATCTATACCACTATGTTGGAGGAGGGACCCTCTTGTTACCTATTGTCCTACGTGAGTCCTGGGTTGCCCCGCCTTGCCGCCGCCTGGTCACCGCCTCAGCTCCCGGGGGGCTGTTACTATCACCCTTCTTATTTGCCTACCACTATGAACAATACCATAGATGTTCTATTCTAAGTGTACCACATATCCACAGGTAAGAGTGATAGGATCATAGTTACTGTTCCCTCTCTTCCTGGTGTAATTTAATTACCATTAATTACTACTTTATTACACTATATATCAGGTACTCCCAGTTAGCTGCTCCTGATGAGTGGACATACTTCCACGAAACGCGTCGAGCATTTACAATACAGCATTCACCAATTGATGTCATGCCACAGCAATCATGCATCTACTATGAGCATTTTCATGTCTAGGCCATCGATTTTATTTGATTATAATTATTTACTATGCATACTCATGTTGGGTGTAATGTTGTTAGTATCACTATATATCATTTGTTACAACGTATGAGATATTACCATATGACTACCATGTGATACAATTAATGTCTTATCTACTTTGTACTGTCTCTTATTGATTTTATGTGTCCATCATCTATTGCACTTTGCTCCCATGAGGTATCAATAAAATGATTTTATCTCTAACTGATGACCTAGCTTGCCCTAGTGTTGTGTTTCATATAAAGTCCCAAATACCCCGCCTCCCCTCTATTCCCCTTTTTTTCTCATATACATAGGGATGGAGACCTGTGTACTGGATGGTCATGGTCTCATATAAAGTCCCACCAATTTTTCTTTTCAAATATACAGGGATGGAAACACACACTAGTTATTTTTATCTACTTCATCATTGCTGTTGTCCTGCATCAAGTGCTTTTACAAGTTATTTGCTAGTTTAGGAGACCTTTGTTATGTTTCTACAATTCCATCTATCGATGTTAGGCTGGTTAGCCTCTGGAGGGTGGAGTCCATCCATTCCCGGGAGCTGCGACGCGCACCGTTGCTGTCCCCCTGTCCCCTGCATCATAGACAGGGGATCGGGGGCCTCCCTCCGCTGCGCGTCGACGCCACGCCCCACACGCCAGCATCTCTGACGTCACATTGACGCCACGTGCTGACGTGTAGTTGTCCACCTGGCGTGCTAATTGACGGAGGCGGAGGTTCCCTATATAGGCGCTAGCCGCCTGTGTGGGGCTCCTTCCGGTTCCTCCCTCACAGCACGATCCAGCGTGACGTTGGCGGTACCTCGCTGGCTGGCCGGCTGGTCTATGCAATCCCAGGTAATCACGCATCTCCCTTTCTATGTACCTTGGCACTACTATTTTTTCTTCATTGGTATCTTTTCCCATTTGGGGATTCTCACTCCTACTACACCTGTGCACATTGGATTCTGTGGTTGGTTGTCCTCCTCCCTATCTTTCTCTTTATGCACCTCATTCCTCATTTATCCCTGTGCTGGTTGTCACTGGTTGTCACAATCCAATTTTCACTCCCTTTCACATTACATCCTTCACTCAGTGGTCCTTCCACATATTCCCCTATATTATTATTTCTATTACTATTATAATTTTTATACACTTATACTATTTATAATATTTATTTATTACAGTCATATGGGGTCATCGTAATCTATACCACTATGTTGGAGGAGGGACCCTCTTGTTACCTATTCTCCTACGTGAGTCCTGGGTTGCCCCGCCTTGCCGCCGCCTGGTCACCGCCTCAGCTCCCGGGGGGCTGTTACTATCACCCTTCTTATTTGCCTACCACTATGAACAATACCATAGATGTTCTATTCTAAGTGTAGCACATATCCACAGGTAAGAGTGATAGGATCATAGTTACTGTTCCCTCACTTCCTGGTGTAATTTAATTACCATTAATTACTACTTTATTACACTATATCTCAGGTACTCCCAGTTAGCTGCTCCTGATGAGTGGACATACTTCCACGAAACGCGTCGAGCATTTACAATACAGCATTCACCAATTGATGTCATGCCACAGCAATCATGCATCTACTATGAGCATTTTCATGTTTAGGCCATCGATTTTATTTGATTATAATTTTTTACTATGCATACTCATGTTGGGTGTAATGTTGTTAGTATCACTATATATCATTTGTTACAACGTATGAGATATTACCATATGACTACCATGTGATACAATTAATGTCTTATGTACTTTGTACTGTCTCTTATTGATTTTATGTGTCCATCATCTATTGCACTTTGCTCCCATGAGGTATCAATAAAATGATTTTATCTCTAACTGATGACCTAGCTTGCCCTAGTGTTGTGTTTCATATAAAGTCCCAAATACCCCGCCTCCCCCCTATTCCCCTTTTTTTCTCGTATACATAGGGATGGAGACCTGTGTACTGGATGGTCATGGTCTCATATAAAGTCCCACCAATTTTTCTTTTCAAATATACAGGGATGGAAACACACACTAGTTATTTTTATCTACTTCATCATTGCTGTTGTCCTGCATCAAGTGCTTTTACAAGTTACTTGCTAGTTTAGGAGACCTTTGTTATGTTTCTACAATTCCATCTATCGATGTTAGGCTGGTTAGCCTCTGGAGGGTGGAGTCCATCCATTCCCGGGAGCTGCGACGCGCACCGTTGCTGTCCCCCTGTCCCCTGCATCATAGACACGGGATCGGGGGCCTCCCTCCGCTGCGCGTCGACGCCACGCCCCACACGCCAGCATCTCTGACGTCACATTGATGCCACGTGCTGACGTGTAGTTGTCCACCTGGCGTGCTAATTGACGGAGGCGGAGGTTCCCTATATAGGCGCTAGCCGCCTGTGTGGGGCTCCTTCCGGTTCCTCCCTCACAGCACAATCCAGCGTGACGTTGGCGGTACCTCGCTGGCTGGCCGGCTGGTCTATGCAATCCCAGGTAATCACGCATCTCCTTTTCTATGTACCTTGGCACTACTATTTTTTCTTCATTGGTATCTTTTCCCATTTGGGGATTCTCACTCCTACTACACCTGTGCACATTGGATTCTGTGGTTGGTTGTCCTCCTCCCTATCTTTCTCTTTATGCACCTCATTCCTCATCTATCCCTGTGCTGGTTGTCACAATCCAATTTTTACTCCCTTTCACATCACATCCTTCACTCAGTGGTCCTTCCACATATTCCCCTATATTATTATTTCTATTACTATTATAATTTTTATACACTTATACTATTTATAATATTTATTTATTACAGTCATATGGGGTCATTGTAATCTATACCACTATGTTGGAGGAGGGACCCTCTTGTAACCTATTCTCCTACATGAGTCCTGGGTTGCCCCGCCTTGCCGCCGCCTGGTCACCGCCTCAGCTCCCGGGGGGCTGTTACTATCATCCTTCTTATTTGCCTACCACTATGAACAATACCATAGATGTTCTATTCTAAGTGTACCACATATCCACAGGTAAGAGTGATAGGATCATAGTTACTGTTCCCTCTCTTCCTGGTGTAATTTAATTACCATTAATTACTACTTTATTACACTATATCTCAGGTACTCCCAGTTAGCTGCTCCTGATGAGTGGACATACTTCCACGAAACGCGTCGAGCATTTACAATACAGCATTCACCAATTGATGTCATGCCACAGCAATCATGCATCTACTATGAGCATTTTCATGTCTAGGGCATCGATTTTATTTGATTATAATTATTTACTATGCATACTCATGTTGGGTGTAATGTTGTTAGTATCACTATATATCATTTGTTACAACGTATGAGATATTACCATATGACTACCATGTGATACAATTAATGTCTTATGTACTTTGTACTGTCTCTTATTGATTTTATGTGTCCATCATCTATTGCACTTTGCTCCCATGAGGTATCAATAAAATGATTTTATCTCTAACTGATGACCTAGCTTGCCCTAGTGTTGTGTTTCATATAAAGTCCCAAATACCCCGCCTCCCCCCTATTCCCCTTTTTTTCTGGTATTAGAAACAATGTGGAAGGAAAAGGTAGTATATACAAAGAGAAGGAATCTAAGAGAGTTTAAAAGACTCTGGAACCCCTGGTTAGAAGAAATGGGATACCCAATGTAAGGGAATGATAAGAGAAGCGGCCTTACGATAGTTAAAACTAAGAAAGAATAGAGATGCATGGTTGAGGGAGGGGGGGGAGGGGGGGATAGGGTGGGGGGAGGGTGGGGAAAAATGCATGGGGGAAAATGATTAGAGTGTACCCTTTCTTCTACAACTATATGTGTACATAAATGTATATATAGTAGATATATTTAAAACTTGGTATGATTGTTTTTAACTTTTGTATGATGTGAAGTAATGAATAAAGATTATATAAATTTAAAAAAAAATAAATAAATAAAAACGACATGGGATTTCCCCACAGGGGAACCCCGAACCAAAATTTTAAAAAAAAATGGCGTGGGGGTCCCCCTAAATTCCATACCAGGCCCTTCAGGTCTGGTATGGATATTAAGGGGAACCCTGCGCCAAATTTTTTTTTAAAAATGGCGTGGGGGTCCCCCTCAAAATCCATACCAGACCTGATTTTAAGCGGAACCCCGCGCCAAAATAAAAAAAAATGGTGTGGGGTCCCCCCAAAAATCCATACCAGACCCTTATCCGAGCACGCAACTTGGTAGGCCGCAGGAAAAGAGGGGGGGACGAAAGAGCGCCCCCCCCTCCTGAACCGTACCAGGCCACATGCCCTCAACATTGGGAGGGTGACGGTTACGTAACGGGTGACCCCGCCCTCCTCTGACGTCATGGGGAAACCCATTGGGAAGTCCCCGTTAAGTCCGCGTGCACCAGAGGGTCACCGGGTTGCCCCGCCCTCCGTTATTTAAGAAGTGTCAGAAGACGAGAAGCGTCACACAGCGGGAGCCTCCTATCATGGATGCGGAGTGGCCCGAGAACAAAGAAGGGAAGAAGACACCACGGAGGAAGATGCCGGACGAGAACACTGGAGCAAGAAGCAGAGGATCGGAGGAAGAACCAGAGGAAGAAGAATATGGAGGAAGAAACCGAAGGAAGATAGAAGAAAGAAGATAGAAGAAAGAAGATGGAAAGAAGAAGACTTTAAATAAAGGAATTGTCAAAAACTGTCTCTTGTCATTTAACATTTTTGACACTTTTGTACCCCCTTACCATTTCACACGGGGGGCTGGCATCTGGGGGTCCCCTGGTAAAAGGGGCTTCCAGATTCCGATAAGCCCCCCGCCCGCAGACCCCCACAACCACTGGGCAAGGGTTGTGAGGATGAGGCCCTTGTCCCCATTAACATGGGGACAAGGTGCTTTGGGGGGGACCCCAAAGCACCCTCCCAATGTTGAGGGCATGTGGCCTGGTACGGTTCAAGAGGGGGGGCCACTCTCTCCTCCCCCCTCTTTTCCTGCAGCCTGCCAGGTTGCATGCTCGGATAAGGGTCTGGTATCTATTTTTGGGGAGACCCCATGCCATTTTTTTTTAAAGTTTTGGCGCGGGGTTCCCCTTAAAATCAATACCAGACCCTTCGGGGAAATCCCATGCCGTTTTTATCAATGAACTTTTATATGTGTTTTGTCGGACCGACAATTATTAATAGCCGCGTTTTAAATGACTTTTTTTCCTTTGAAATGTCATTTTGCTGTCAGACTGTTTTAAACACGGGAAACATGCGTCCCTTTACAGGCATACTATAGACACCCCTAGGTACAAAATTTAAAGGAATATTACACTTTTATTGTTTCACTTTAAGCATTATTAAAATCACTGCTCCCGAAAAAACGGCCGTTTTTTTTTTGCATTGATCCATGTCCCGTGGGGCAGGACCCAGGTTCCCAAACACTTTTTATGACAATACCATGCATATAAGCCTTTATAATTAGCACTTTTGATTTCTCCCAAAGACTTTTAAAGGGTGTTCCGCGGCTTTAGAATTTGCTGCGAACACCCCAAATTGTTCGCTGTTCGGCGAACTGGCGAACAGCCGATGTTCGAGTCGAACATGAGTTTGACTCAAACTTGAAGCTCATCTATCAGTCGCTGGAGCTCCCAATAGACTTTGGGGCATCCTATCAAACTCTTAGAACCCCAGCGGGCAAATAAAGGCTGTCTTCTCTCAATCATCTGGGTGCATGTGGATCTGATCATATCCACTTCTTAGGTGTAACACACTAAACCACTTTGCCCCTGACATGCTCTATCTGTGAAGTGTTGTATTGATCAGGGATAGTCCTCTTGTTGAGGGTGTGGTAGTCCATGCACATCCTCAGGGAACCATTCTTCTTATGAACCACCACTATGGGAGGAGCATAAGGACTGTGTGAATCTCAGATGATTCATGCATTTTCAACTCTGCCAATTGCTCGCATAGGTCTTCCAAATCACCCAAAGGAATCTGTTGAGACCTTTCCCTAAAAATGTCTTGTCTTTCCGTGCTGAACATTCTTCCCACACACACATTGAAATTATTCTTGGAGAAGATCTCCCGACATCTCAGGATTTGAGCTTTGGCCCTCTCCATCAAGGTATGTATGGGTAAAACTTTTCTATTGGAATCTCTTCTTCTGCTCCCCCCACCAAATCAGATGATGAGACTGGGGTAGCTGTATTCACCTGCCATACAAGCATTTGGGCTTGTTTTCCACTAGGGAGTCAGTAATGTTGTAAATGCTGAATTCTTCCATAGTTTTGTTGTAAAGCCCTGGTCAACACTACTTCAGTAATCAACTCCACCCAAGTGTCCTTTCCCTGTGGATCGGCTTTAAGGCCAACAAAGGGCCCGGCTGGTTCCAGCTCAGCTTCCTTGAGGCTTGCAGGCACACCACTTCTCCAGACTGCAATATCTTCTCCAGCCTCCATAGCTCTACCACTCCTGCTATTGGGGGTTTCTGCTCATGTACTAGGCGCTGATACACCTGCAATAGCATGGGGTGTACAGCCTCGTTTGCTGGGTCACTCACTGAGATGAGTAATCTCCTGAAGAGATCAGTATTCAACTCCATTATCAGGGAACTCCTGGTGGCACCAGGGGGGCCAGGACACACAATGGCTAAGGTGTAACATGCCTCTGGCTGCCCAACCACTCAAAAGTCAACCTGTTTATCACATAGCCTTGACAAGGGAACTTCTCGACTCCAATACACCAAACTTCCATATATTCCAGCTTTCTCATGGTTAAGTGCTTTAGATGTTTCTCAAATAATTTCTGGTAAAGCAGAGTCACCTGTGCTCCTGAGTCAAGTAGGGTCTTAGTGTAGATACCCTCTTCCTGGACTGAAATGATAGAATAAGGGCCTACCTGCTTACCAGGGACCTTGCTTGAAGAAACTGGGGCCACAGATCCAGTGGTTTGCTCTTGAGCTCCCTTTATCACTTGTCGATGCTTATATCGCCACAGAAACTGGGTTTTAGGAGGTTGGTGTTCATTGTCTCCTCTGAATAGAACACCCGAGGTCAAAGCAATTGAGCCAGATGGTCTCTCAGAAACAGCAGGGGTTGAAGACTGATCAGATCCCTGGAACACTCCCAACAGAAAATGTGGTGATTTTAACGGCCAGTAGAGTGATCATTTCCATCCTCTGGGTTACCTGGGTCTTCAGAGGTTCTATCTCTGAGTTGCCACTGACTGCACTAGCCACCCTGACTACTGCAATAGGCTCTGACTCCAGACTCTTCTTTCTGCTTTTCAACAAAGCTTCCTTTTCTCGCATTGTTCTAATTTATTCAGGGTACCTCAAGATTCCACCACCCCCTCGAGTTTTCAGCTGACTCATGATGGGGTCTAAGGTATGAGCTCCCCTTAAAACCTGTTGCGCCCTAACTTCATCCACTGTTCTGGTGTCTATACCTATCTTCTGTAGTAGCTGATGCCTTGTCTTGTTGAGGCACCACATGTATGCAGATAGCTTCTTCCTCACTTTGGTAAGTATATTCAAACTGATACACAATGTCAGTGGCCTTCTCTGTCCTCCTGAACACATCTTGAAGGATACTTAATTAGTCACAAGTGATGCAATCCCACTTAAGTCCTAAATAGCTTCTGAAGCGGGTTACCTCTTAAACTCTTAGTGATTCTAGTGATCCTCTGTTTTTCTGAGTCTCAGGAACGTCTCATTCATCCAGGGCTCACATGGCTTGCTCCAACCACACCTCAAAGCCTTCCTTACTGGCAGGTAGTGTCTGTTTCCCCCAAAAGGGTCCCCAAATCTCAGTACTCAGACACAGTGTATACTGGAATACTGTTCGGGCACTTTGCCATCAATTCTCCAAGACAATTAATTCAGGCTCTATCATAGCCACAGGTGCTGTTAGAGAACCCCTGTCACCTGAGTTGAGCTCTTAGGGTTAGCATCCAGCACTCTCTGCTGAACCAGATGAGCCTCATTGTCATTAGTCAGCTCTACACTAGCCCCCAGGAAACAGGTGGGAATTTCTCCCCTCCACTCTAATGCCCCGTACACATGGTCGGACATTGATATGACATTCCATGGATTTTTTCCGACGGATGCTGGCTCAAACTTGTCTTGCATACACACAGTCACACAAAGTTGTCGGAAAATCCGATCGTTTTGAACGCGGTGACGTAATACACGTACGTCGGGACTATAAACGGGGCAGTAGCCAATAGCTTTCGTCTCTTAATTTATTCTGAGCATGCGTGGCACTTTGTGCGTCAGATTTATATACACACGATCAAAATTTCCGCCAACGGATTTTGTTGTCGGAAAATTTTATAGCTAGCTCTCAAACTTTGAGTGTCGGAAATTCCGATGGAAAATGTGTGATGAAGCCCACACACGGTCGGAATTTCCGACAACAAGGTCCTATCACACATTTTCCGTTGGAAAATCCGACCGTGGGTACAAGGCGTAACAGCATATAGGTGTGAGACATATATAACAAAACAGTGTTGCGCTGCCTAAATACCAAAGTGACTACAAATAGTTCCTTAAAAGAATATATGATTAGCTTGCGAGATAGCAAGATACTTGGTGCACAATCAAATATTCATGTTCCCTAATTGGGAATAATAAACACTAAAATAACACAGTGATAATAATACAAGTCCACACAATTAAGAAATTGTGATAAAAGTCCAAAAGACAATCCTCAATCTTCTGAACAAAAACAGTTTTCACACGCAGAAAACACCAATAGTGCATAAACGTTGAAAGTGCTAGTGCTCTCCTCCACCCCAATATCCTAGCCGCTCACCTCAAGCTCTGACCCCTGTTTCACCAGGAGGTCAGAAATAGCAGGTTCCCTCTTAGGGATGAAAATGGATCAGCTGATCATGGAGCTCCTATTCCGTCCGTGCTGCCACCGGCTGATTGCGTGGATATCAGCCAGTATACATTCCCTCAATGGGGTCCAATGCACATAGGAATAGAAAAGGCAAATCTAGTGGTCTCTGTATATCAAAACAGTTTATTTCCTCATTAAAAACATTAAAACTTACTTACAAACGCAGCACTTAGGCAGTGCAGGCTCAGAATGCATAGAAACGACAAGATGCTCGCGGGATAACGTCACCACTACAACTCCTCCCCCTATACATGTTACGTCAAATGGGCGTGACTTCTTCAGTAAGGGGTGGAGACTGGACGTCTCACCACTGTTTAAATAGACTAACAATCCCTGATCAGGTGTAGTGTATCCTCCCTCCCCGGCCCACCACGCACCACCAGGCCGCATGACCCGCCCAACCAGGCCGACACCGGAAGCAGGAAGTGATGAAACCGCTCCTATTCACATGGGGACACTTGACAAGGGGAAACTCAATTCTTCCCGAGTCAGGCCAGCTGCATACAAAAAAATGTGTTGTAAGTGACCATTACTACAACTATCTCTGGTGACACCATCCTACAAGCATCTTGACCTCAATAAAATATAATATATATAAAATTACACTAATACATATAAATCAAAAATTCAATAAAATTGGTAAAAATAAAATGAATTATAACATCCTGATAATGAATGCCTAAACTCATAAATTACTAATAAAGCAGTTCAGGTCGAAGTCCACATTCAAACCCCTCGGCCAAAGTACCTTACTTTCATAAATCCAGAAGGATTCCCTTTTGCTGATTTGTCTGATGTAATGACCCCCCTTCAGTGTTTATCCACCTGTTCAATACCCCAAAATTGCAGTGAACTTGGATACTTATTATGCACTAGTTTAAAATGTTTCGGAACACTGTGGGTAGTTATACCTTTTTTGATGTTGGCAATGTTCTCTCACACTCTAATCTGCAAAGTTCTAGATGTACGGCCCATGTACTGCAACCCACATCCACATTGTAGCATATAAATGACACCCGTGGATGCACAGGTTACAAAATCACGAATTTCGTACCTTTTGCCTGTACTAGTAGAGCAAAATTCTTTTCTCTTTTTTATATTCTTCTTTGCATGTCGACAAGCCTTACACCTGCCGCATGCAAAGAAACCAAAAAAAGAGGCAGAGTCCCTTCTGCTTTTTTGATGGGTCAATCACTCCTGATGCTGTTAGATCCTTCAAGGTGGGTGGTTTCCTATGAATAAACCCTGGAAGGGCTGGCAATTTAGGTCCTAACAGCCTATCTTTCCTTAAAATGCCCCAATGTTTTTTAATTATTCTTTCCACCTGTCTGAATTGTACATTATAATCCAGAAAAAGATTAAACTCACGACACAAGGACTTATGTTGTTTCTTATCTGATAATAGTTGGTCTCTATCCATGTTTAATACCTTCATTTTATCTTCCTCAACTTTCCTAAGGTCATACCCTTTCTCTTTAACCACTTGCTTACTGGGCACTTAAACCCCCCTCCTGCCCAGACCAATTTTGAGCTTCCAGCGCTGTCGCACTTTGAATGACAATTGCGCGGTCATACAACACTGTACCCAAATTAAATTTTTATCATTTTTTTCCCACAAATAGAGCTTTCTTTTGGTGGTATTTAATCACAGCTGGGGTTTTTATTTTTTGCTAAACAAACAAAAAAAGATGGAAAATTTTGAAAAAAAAAAAAATCATGTTTAATAGTTTGTTATAAAATTTTGCAAACAGGTAATTTTTCTCCTTCATTGATATGCACTGATGAGGCGGCACTGGTGGGCACTGATAGGCTGCACTGATGGGCACGGATAGGCACAGATAAGGCGGCACTGATAGGCACAGTTAAGGCGGCACTGATAGGCACAGTTAAGGCGGCACTGATAGGCACAGTTAAGGCGGCACTGATGGGGACAGTTAAGGCGGTACTGATGGGCACAGATAAGGCGGCACTGATGGCCACAGATGGGCGGCACGGATAGGTGGCACAGATAGGTGGCACAGATAGGTGGCACAGATAGGTGGCACTGATAGGTGGCACTGATGGGGGGGCACTGATGGGGGGCACTGATGGGTGGCACTGATGGGCAGTGATGGGTGGCACTGATGGGCAGTGATGGGTGGCACTGATGGGCACTTATGGGCACTGGTAGGTGACACTGATGGGCACTGATAGGTTGCACTGATGTGGGTGCTGATGGGTGGCACTAATGTGGGTGCTGATGGGTGGCACTGATGTGGGTGCTGATGGGTGGCACTGTGGGCACTGATGGGTGGCACTGTGGGCACTGATGGGTGGCACTGTGGGCACTGATGGGTGGCGCTGATTGATGGCACTGTGGGCACTGATGGGTTAATATGGTGGGCACTGGTAGGCAGCACTGCTGCCTATTGCTTTTTGTTGTAAGATCGCCGTGATCGGGACTGATGTCCCGATCACGGCCGCCGGTGATCGGGTTTTTTTTTCCTCCTCACGCTGTCAGCGCGAGGAGGAAAAATAGCCGATTACCGGCTCTGTTTACATCACATGATCAGCTGTCATTGGCTGACAGCTGATCATGTGGTAAGGGGTTGGGACCAACCCCTTACTCTGATCTGTGATCAGGCGAGTCTCATAGACTCGCTGATCACCGAGCGCGCCGCGCGCGCCCTGCAGGGGGCGCGCAGGCCGCTCGTGCACGGGACGACGTCAATGGACGTAGTCCCGGCAATTCAGATCCGCGCTGTTGCCGTCATTTGGCAATGGCCCGGATCTGAAGCAGTTAAACCTACTGGTCAGTACTTCGGATTGGCTCAAAAAATCTTTCTTTTTAGTACAATTTCTATGAATCCTCATTTACTGGCCCTTCGGTATATTCACCAACCAGGGTTTATGATGACAACTGTCCAATGGCAAGTACGAGTTTCTGTCTGTGGACTTAAAATGGTTTCTTGTCAGCAATCTGCCCTCCTCCTTGAAGATCTCTAGATCAAGGAAGGTAATACACTCATTGCTGACAGTCCAGGTTAGCTTAATATTTTTTATCATTCCCATCCATAGATCCTTTAAATATTTCAAAGGATGCCACATCCCCCTTCCAGATGATTACAAGGTCATCTATAAATCTTTTATATAAAATAAGTTCTTTAGGTCTGGGGTTGAGTACATCTGCATCCTCCCAATAGGCCATAAAGAGGTTTGCTGCACTCAGTGCGAACCTCGCTCCCATAGCAATACCCCTTATTTGCAAATAATAATCACCACTATAGCAAAAATAATTATGCTTTAAACAAAAACGTAAGCATTTAATCAGAAACTTTTTTTGTTTACTGGGGAGGTTGGAACTCTCCAATGCCCATTCAACAGATGCCACAGCTTCATTGTGTCCAATAATGGTATACAAAGACCCTACTGGGCAAAATGCACTGGTCCAAATCAACATGGGACCCTAAACACTGGATCACATGCTTGGTGTCCCTGATATATGCATCAGTCTTAACCACCAACGGCTGCAAAAAGGTAGCTATGTATTGCACTAGGCGGGAACAAACCGAGTCAATACCATTAATGATCGGCCTCCCCGGAGGTTCTGTGATGCTTTTATGGATTTTAGGCAAAAAGTAAATAAAGGGCGTACGACAAGATATGGGGTTCAGATATCTTGCTTTCTTAACAGACAGGATATCTTTAGATTTCCCTTTATCTACCACCTTCCCAAGTTTGTTCTTAAATTCCAGCAAAGGGTTACCAGTAAGCTTGAGGTAGGTGTCTGCATCACCTAACTGCCTTTCCATTTCTGTTTTGTAATACTGTTTGGTCATAATGACCAGCCCTCCCCCTTTATCAGCAGGTCGTATGACCACGTCTTTACGCTGCTCAATGTCTCCAATTCCCTTTTTGATCCAATGAGGATAATGAACCTTTCTAATTTTTAATTGTTCCAAGTCCTCAACAACCATATTTTTAAAGACATCCAAAAATTTGTTGTCAACATTTTGGGGGTTAAAGACAGATTTATTTTTTAAGGATGAGTGGTGAAAGCTACTGTTATTAAGTGGGGTCTAGGATCGGGTTTAGACAAAAAATATATTTGAGTCCTTTGTCTAAAAGAATAATTTCTTCCATGTTGAGATCAACATCACTCAGATTGTAAATTCCAGTCCCTATTGGTGTTTGCTTTTTTGGGGTCCTCCTTCTTGCTCTCCTCCCTCTCTTTCTCTTCTTTTCCCCCCTCTTCCATTTCCAGTCGGGGTGGGGTCATTCAACTGAGATGGGGGTCTCCCTAAAAAAACACCCTGAAAACCTCTGGTGTATTAGCTAGAGTAGAATAGCGATTATCCACCGGTACATTGTACATGTGATCATTGGTGCTAAAAGCTCCTTGGGCCTGTGGATAATTTCTCTGCGAGGAATTCCTCTGATTCCAGTGTTCATTTGGGGGTTAGAAATGACCTGGATAATAATTCGAATTAAAATTAGGGTTAAAGTGGGAGACATGGCTTGATCCATTTTCATATCCAGTATGAACACTCGCTGGTCAAGAGCTAGCACCGTCACTGCTTGGTGGATCTGTTCTTCCATCCAGGTGTCTACGGGAATGTCGGCCACTACACCCAATTCTAGCCAGCGAGTTTTCTCCTTACACCATTTAGTGGCAGCAGCAAGATCCATGCTGACTCTTTGCCTCATTTTTTTTGTCATTCACGTACAGAACAGGGAAAACATGGACTCAAGCTCCCACGTGTAGCACTTACGCCCAAAGGAGCCACTGTTTCTCAGGTTTCGGTTCCCCTGTTCCTGAGCCCATGACACTGCAAATAGCACATGCACTCTGACACACCTGGTTGGGTGGGGAAATTTTTTTTGCAGATGCTTATGCTACCCCAGTAGCAACAGAGCTATGAACAACAGTAATGACACAGCAAAGGGCTAAACTAGTGTTTCTCAACCTTTTTTTTACTTAAGGCACCCTTTTTAATTGTGCACAATCTTGGGGCACACCTGTCTAAGGGCTCGTTTACCCTGAGATGTGCCATGCATGTGCATTTGCTAGATGCATTAGAGTGCCATCAAGGATTAATAGCATCCCTCTCATCTACAAAAATCAGCACATTTTTGTGTGGTGTGGGGAAAATACATGATTAAATAAGCCCTACAATGTTGTTTGTGAGGAAAAGTTCAGCGGTCTGTAGGTTGTTAATCCTCTCTCCCCAAATACCCCCTGCTACCCCCTAAATCCCCTCCCTAACACAAATCCCCCCAATCCAAGATCCCCCATACTAGCACAAATCCCCCTCCCAAAATCCCCACTTCTGGCACAAACCCCCCCTCCAACACAAATCCTTCCCCCCCAAAATCCCCTTTCATAGTACAAATTCCCTCCTAGCACAAATCCCTCCCCCAAAATCCCCACTCCTGGCACAAATACCCCCCCCAAAAAAATTCCCTCTCCTAGCTCCAGTCTGATATGAGTGTGTTCTGTCTTTTTGTCTTTTTTTTGTCCTTTTGCTACAGCATCCCTGAGGACTCTTTCCTTGAGTGCTGTTTAAATATTGTAGGGACGTACTAACTTAATTAAAATGATCTTCTCTCCAATCTGGCTTCCCTTTCCTACCTTTCGCATGATTGATGCTATTCTCTCATATTTCCTATAGGCAGGTAAATCTCCCTGATTAGCTCTTACCACACTGCAACTCCCTATAGACGGAGCCGCTGATTAGGCAGTACAGCTGGCCCTCCTGTACCGGGCCCAGGCCCCATCAGTTCATATGTGGGGCTCAGGCACCTGATAAGCAGCAACGCCGGCTGTACTGACTTATTTCTGAAAGAATTTGAAACATAGAAAGTTCCCCTAATGGACTTTAAAGGCACATATGAAGGAATATTGGGAGAGTATATAGAGTAAAACGCCAGTTTATTCGTTACAAACAAATTTCTCAAGAAAATATCAAACACATAACATAAGTAAAAACAGGGAATGCAGTTCCATAGATATAAAGCTAATGATACCAATACGCTTGCACCCGACGCGTTTCGGAGTTGCTTTTTGCCTCCTTCTTCAGGGGTGATTGTAAGCTTTAAAACAGAAATTTCTGTGTGGGAAATGGCATATACAACATATATAGTAAATATGCGTAAAAGTTAAACCAGAAAGCATAGAATTACATAAATGTACATTTCTTCGTTTACACTTACATTGGTATCTATGGATATTGGTTATGCATTCCAAGAAGTTTAAAAGCAGACAAACATGTTGACACATACTGCCCATCAGACGCGTCCCCTGAGCATGGTGTATAGAGCTTTGATGGAGTGTATCCAAAATATTTATATGACCTCCATCGAAGTAGAGGTAAATAGGTAAAAAGGTATGAGGTAGTTTTACTTCCTTTCAATAGGAGTAAGGGCCCATTGATCAAGGGCGTATAAGAGTTAGGATCTGAGATCACACTGAGGCCAAATGCGGGTCCTGTAGATTATGAGAATATATAGATAAGTACATGTAAGTAAAACATATAAGTGGCTGGAGTAATGGGTAGGACGTCCTATAATGTATCCTACCTGATCAGCCTACAGTATACGGATCAGCAGCTGGTGGTGGAACTAGATCCGATAGAGCCCAAATAATCTGAAGGGTCTACATGCAGAAAGAGAAGGGATAGAAATGTACATTTATGTACATTTATGTAATTCTATGCTTTCTGGTTTAACTTTTACGCATATTTACTATATATGTTGTATATGCCATTTCCCACACAGAAATTTCTGTTTAAAGCTTACAATCACCCCTGAAGAAGGAGGCAAAAAGCAACTCCGAAACGCGTCGGGTGCAAGCGTATTGGTATCATTAGCTTTATATCTATGGAACTGCATTCCCTGTTTTTACTTATGTTATGTGTTTGATATTTTCTTGAGAAATTTGTTTGTAACGAATAAACTGGCGTTTTACTCTATATACTCTCCCAATATTCCTTCATATGTGCCTTTAAAGTCCATTAGGGGAACTTTCTATGTTTCAAATTTTGAATTTAGGATGTGGCACAACCTGCAGATAATTAGCCGATCAAACCCTCGTTCTTATTTCTGAAAGAAATCCGCCTGTGGCACCCCCTGAAGTCCAGCGGTTTCCCCTCCTCTCCCTTCTACCACCTTTCCCCTGCTGCAGGAAAAGACACAGGGTGATCGCTTCCAGTATCTGCACTTCTCCCCCCGCCACACGATCACCGCCCTTCTGGGTCCTTCATCACCGATCCTCCTTCCTCCCACAGCACTGCCGGTTCTCATTCTCTCCCTACCGCGGACTGCAGCTGCTGCTGAAAAACACAGGAGGATCAATTGATTTAACTACTACAAGGGGAACTGATCTTTGTAATTGATTTAAAAGGCCCTGTTCACTTCTGGTGATTTGGGATCATGGGCGGAATTGCAGTGATTCCAAATGGCACTGTAATCATGGCAAAACACGACATGCATGTTTAGGTGCTATTCATTTTTACTGGCATCTCAAACGCAGTGTGGTTTGCTGCAATTGTCAAGTGACAGAATCATGTGGCGATTGTGGAAAACAACATCACACAAAGCTTGTCGCCCAAAGAAGCTTCTGCTCTTTTTTGGGCGACAAGCTTCACGCAATGCAGTTTGCCGTGTTTGCCTCATGATTCGGCACAGTTTTATCTTTTAGATTTAATTTTGTGATTTTTATGTATTTATAGACACAAATATAGTATTGAAATTTTCCAAGGCGGGGGGCTGTCAGGTAGGCTGTTTGGGGTCCCGAGATTTCTAACAGCAGCTTTGCCTATAGACACAGCCAGTTCGACTCTATCCAACTTCTATTTTTTGCTATTTGGTCTCTTTGTTGGTAACGCTACATTGGTGGTTTACTCTTCCCAAAGGTATTCCTGCTTTAGACCTGTAGGCAACTATAGTTGAATAAACTTTGGTTTATAAAGAACCTACATTCTCTTCAGCCGTAATTTAACCAATGGAAACGATACTGAGAGCTTGGACGATCATAGTTAAATGGTACATGCGCTTGAGCTCTTGTTTCCTCATACCCCCCTCTGGGACAAACTGATGCTCACTCATAATACTACTATACCTGACCCTGTTATCTGGAGTAGAGTGGCCATTCAGAAACTCACATTGTTCTGGTGGGTGAGCTCCGCACCTTTAATTTACTAAACGAGGCACACAATCTCCTTTTTTTTTTAATCATATAGTTTTTAATGAAAAACAAAGAAAACAGTTTTCCACAAACATAACACAATGTTAAGAAGACACAAGCTTATCCGTTTGACACAATCTCCTTAACTGGTACTTCTTCAGATATCTCCAACTTAAGCATGCTATTAGGGCTCGATTTAACCATACTCACACCTTCAGTAGTATCCTTTATAATTTCTGAGTAGAGTTGCTGGCCTCCTTAAACCCCTCCTCTGATCACTTATTATGGAACTAGGACCTCTTCCTTTGTTCCAGAAATGAAACAATTATATACCTAATCTTCCAGAGAAAGAATGGGAAGATGTGGAGGCCCAGTACACTAAATGCATGATTTCTGCAAAGGGCAAATTTGTCCTACTGAATGTTTACATAGATTATATTGTATGCCTCAGCGGATACACCACATTGACCCTATGCTCTCTTCACTTTGTAACAAATGCTGAGTACCACTGGCACCTTCTACCACATGGTATGGAGCTGCCTCTAAGTTTTTGCTTATTGGGGCCAAATTGCAAATAGGCTGTGCAAGGTGCTGTATCTTCCTGTACCACTTGACCCCTCATTTTGTTGCTGGGTATTTATGATAGTCTTCCTATTCAGAAACATGATAAACTACTACTTTTTTATACCACTTATTATGCTAGGTGAGAGATTCTCCTCTCATCCCCGCCATCCTATAACAATTGGTTTTAGGTGATTAGCTCCGCACTTCCTATCTATCAGTTGACTTATAGTTGAGGTTGCCTGCCAAATATGACAAATCTGGTCTGCATGGATGGATTCTGTTTTACTGCCCCCTCCTCAAACATTGTAAGGCTTCGCACACCATGGTTCCAGCCCAGGTCTCTAGGACTGGTTCCATTCTGCAGTGGGCCCTAAGATAGGAGCCTAACAGCTCAGTAGGGTGCAACATGTGCCAGACAACCCTAT
The DNA here is from genome assembly GCA_037952835.1 of Lithobates septentrionalis. Taxonomy (NCBI): domain Eukaryota; kingdom Metazoa; phylum Chordata; class Amphibia; order Anura; family Ranidae; genus Lithobates; species Lithobates septentrionalis. Next base: position 501,169 of record JBBDGP010004023.1, read on the forward strand.
CTACAAAACCTCCAACAATGGCCTCAACCGCTGGCTGATCCTCCTTCTCGTTACTTCCCTTATTTCAACACCCGAAGCGTTAACCTGTAGTGGTACACATTGTTCACCAAATATGTTCACTGTGAATTCACACTCTTCTTCACAAGAATCAGACCAGATGTCTTCACTTAATACGGAACTTCTTTACTTGATAGTTTGGCATCTCTTACAGAGAGCTCTGACATTGGTTCCCTCTTACTTAAATGCTGTGGTACTCCAAGCTGGCAAGTCCAGTTGTGTCATCAAAAGACAATATCAAGAAAGTCCAGACCTCAGACCCATGTGGGGTCCAGTTAAGGGGGTACTCCACTAAAGAACAGCAATCACATTTCTCAGTGTAAAGCCACACCTCCGACTTCCCAAAAGCCACAAGGCCTGACATCCTCCTGTATTTCACTCGCCAAAGACAGGAAGTGACGCATGCAGGGGGAGGCACACCACAGCACACACTGTTAACCCTTAAGTCTATAAATTAATACTAACATACTGGGCACCTGCCTGCATGTTTGTCTATCACATTTTTCAAAAAAAGATAAGCATACAGTATGTCCTGGTTAAAGCACACAACAGGTGAATATTTGAAGGCATACTAAAAGGCAGGTCTTTATGCACCATACGGTATATTATACATAGAAATATCCACTTTAGATAGAGACATTTATACATATAAAGCATATGTTTACCAGGTTTTATTGTAAACTGTTGAGAGATACCACTTTATTTTAGCGACTGCTTTCCTCATTGTACACCAGCTTTTAGTTATTGATTTATTTATTTTTTTTATAAAATAATAGTTTGATTGGTCAGTATGTACTAAGATTGCTTTAAATTAGAAAAACTCTGAATACTATAGTCTCCTGGTAAACCCCATAAGGGGAACAGAATATTTAAATATATACAATATAAGACTAGTATAGACAGGTAGATGTCTTGCTGTCTTGCCAACAATAGGACAGCAATGTTTCATTGGGTCATCTGATTATCTTTCCAGTTTGGCTGATGAAATATGTCATATGCAGTATAATATTAATTATTTATTTTCCAAAAAGATAAGCAAAATTTTAGATTGTTGGAAAAGCTCTGTGTCTAAGAATAAGAACTTACTTTAATCAATATAAAGTAAGTACTATTTCTCCTGCTTCCCTCTCCCACGGGGGCCTTCTCTGGACTCACTCCCCCAGACCAAGTGGACGGAAGGGAGGTGGAGTGGGAATCCTTCTAGCCCCATGCAGCACCTATCAGGTTCTTCACCCACCGCCCTCTCTGACACTCTCCTCTTTTGAGGCACACTGCATTCGTCTTTTCTCTCCCATTTCTCTAAGAATTGCTGTCATCTACCGGCCCCCTGGACCAGTATCAGCCTTTCTTGATGACTTCTCTGCCTGGCTACCCTACTTTCTCTCTTCTGAAATCCCCACAATCATTCTTGGGGACTTCAACATCCCTGTTAACACTAACACTACTATTACTTCTAAACTTCTCAGTCTAACCTCATCGCTTGACCTGAAGCAATGGATACAGGCTCCTACCCACTCCAACGGCAACACCCTTGACCTTGCCTTCTCCTATCTATGCACTCCGTGCAACCTTTCCAACAATCCACTCCCACTCTCTGATCACCACCTTATTACTTTTGCTCTCTCCCTGTCTTCCACCTCTTCTCCCTCCAACCGCCTAACAGTTACACGCAGAAACCTTCGCCACCTCAACCCTTCTCTTCTCTACTCTGCTACTGATCACCTCTATGACAAAATCTCCCCCCTGTCCTGCCCCAACCAAGCTACTTTCATCTACAACAGCTCACTGTCTTCCGCCCTAGACAAGCTTGCCCCCCTCACTACACGCAGAATTAGGCCCCGACTGCTACAACCCTGGCAAACAGATGACACCAGAAGTCTCAGAAAACATAGCCGCGCTCTTGAGCGCCTGTGGCATAAGACTAAGACCCAGGAAGACTTCACACATTATAAATCTGCCCTCCTAAAATACTACTCCTGCCTTCACACTGCCAAACAGACCTACTTTATCACACTCATCAACACCTTCTCATCCAGTCCACGTCAACTCTTCTCTACCTTCAACACTCTACTCTGTCCTCCACTGCCTCCACCCACCAACTCACTCACTGCCCAGGAGATTGCCAATCACTTCAAAACTAAGATTGATACAATTCACGAGGAGATCGCCAATGCGCAAAAACCTCCCCCATGCAACACCCCATGTCCACAGATACAGTCATTACTTCCCTCATTCAACCCTGCTACTACTACTGAGGTTGCTAAACTTTTTTCTAGCACTCATCTAACCACTTGCCCCCTGGATCCTGTTCCCTCGCAAATGCTACGCTCACCCTCTGACTCAATTCTACGCTCTCTAACTCACATTTTCAACCTCTCCTTCTCTTGTGGCATCTTCCCAAACTCTCTAAAACATGCGCTAGTCACCCCCATACTAAAAAAGCCCTCACTGGATCCCACCAGTCTCAACAACTTACGTCCCATCTCCTTACTCTCCTTCTCCTCCAAACTTCTTGAAAGACTGGTCTACAACCGACTAAGCAACCATCTGACCATAAATAAACTTCTTGATCCCCTTCAGTCCGGTTTTCGCCCTCAACACTCCACGGAAACTGCTCTCCTTAAACTCTCAAATGACCTACTAATGGCTAAAGCCAATGGACACTATTCTGTACTACTTCTCCTGGATCTCTCTGCTGCCTTTGACACAGTGGACCATCCTCTCCTCCTCAAAAAACTCCACTCCTTTGGTCTCCGTGACTGTACTCTTCGCTGGTTCTCATCCTACCTATCCCACCGCTCCTTCAGTGTCACTTACAACTCTACTTCCTCCTCTCCTCTTCCTTTTTCCGTTGGGGTCCCCCAAGGTTCTGTTCTCGGACCTCTCCTTTTCTCAATCTACACCACCTCCTTGGGTCAGTTGATTGCCTCCCACGGCTTTAAATATCATCTCTACGCTGATGACACCCAAATCTATCTCTCCACCCCCCAGCTCTCTCTATCTGTCTCCTCACGCATTACCAACTTACTAGCAGACATATCAGCCTGGATGTCACATCACTTTCTCAAACTCAACCTATCCAAAACCGAGCTCATGATATTTCCTCCCTCAGGTGCCACTTCCCCTGATCTACCTGTCAAGATCAACGGCTCAACTATCAACCCATCTCCCCACGCCAAGGTCCTAGGTGTAATCCTGGACTCTGAACTAACCTTCCGGCCCCACATCCTATCACTATCCAAAGCTTGCCGCCTCAATCTTCGCAACATCTCCAAGATACGCCCCTTCCTAACCAATGACGCCACAAAGCTTCTAATCCACTCCCTGGTCATCTCCCGCCTCGACTACTGCAACTCCCTCCTCATTGGTTTACCTCTAAATAGGCTATCCCCACTTCAGTCCATCATGAACGCTGCGGCCAGGCTCATCCACCACACAAACCGATCAGCGTCTGCTACACCCCTCTGCCAATCCCTCCATTGGCTGCCACTCAGTCACCGAATCAAATTCAAGATACTAACTATAACTTACAAAGCCATCCACAACCTGGCCCCCAGCTACATCTCTAACCTAGTCACAAAATACCAACCTAATCGTTCTCTTCGCTCCTCCCAAGACCTCCTGCTCTCTAACTCCCTTGTCACCTCATCCCATGCTCGCCTCCAGGACTTCTCCAGAGCCTCCCCCATCCTCTGGAATGCTCTACCCCAATCCGTCCGATTTTCTCCTACTTTATCCACTTTCAGACGATCCCTGAAAACTCATCTCTTCAGAGAAGCCTATCTGGCCCCCACCTAACAACTGTACACTTATCTTCTCCATCAGCACATCACCCACAGTTATTACCTCTTGTATCTCTTGACCTTCCCTCTTAGATTGTAAGCTCTAAGGAGCAGGGCCCTCTGATTCCTACTGTATCAAATTGTATTGTATTTGTACTGTCTACCCTCAAGTTGTAAAGCGCTACGTAAACTGTTGGCGCTATATAAATACTGTATAATAATAATAATATAACCTCCTAAGCAACCCATCACAGGTACTTCTTGATTTAAGCCATGTACAGGCCCAATTGATAAATTATTATAGTTTAAATCTCCTGCCAGAGTATAAACACAGGGGTAGAGCACAGACGGTTATACATGTGTCTACCAATCAGAAAAATATTAGTTAGACAAGTGCAGTTTGAAATAATCTTATCTAATATCTATAGACCACCCCACAACAGCTAGATATTAATTTTCAAACCACCCTTGGGCCAGTAGCTTGTTTATGGAGGTGATGAGAAGACATAGCTGAAGAAGTGCACTGTTGCATTGTAATCAACCATCCACCTTTTAGTGGGTCTTGGTCCTTTTTGGCAAGTATGGCAAATAAAAATTACAAAGCTAATAATCCAGAAAATTTCTGGTATAGATCAGTTTCCAGCAATATGAAAGTTCCACGGGGAGCTTGCACAATGGTCCCATTTATGCGGTTAGATAGCTACCCTGTCACCCAGTAATTGCAGTGACAGACAGCCCACGTATGCTCACATAATACCCGTAATTAACCACTAAGCCACCGCCCACCGTCATATGACGGCGGGACGAGGCTTCTCTTGTTCTGGGCGGACGTCATATGACGTGATCACCCTCCCGAGCCACTAGGGGGCGCGTGCCCGCTGCGTCGCTCGGGACCCGGTGCGCGTGCCCCGCGGCCGCGATGTCCGCCGGGCACCCGCGATTGCTGGGTAACAGAGCAGTACCGTGGATCTGTGCATGTAAACACAGATCCACGTCCTGTCAGAGAGGAGAGGAGACCGATGGCGTGTCCCTTGTACATAGGGACACCGATCGGTCACCTCCCCCAGTCAGTCCCCTCCCCCACAGTTAGAATCACATCCTTAGGTCATACATTAACCCCTCGAGCGCCCCCTAGTGTTAACCCCTTCCCTGCCAGTCACATTTACACAGTAATCAATGCAATTTTATAGCATTGATCGCTGTATAAATGTGAATGGTCCCAAAAATGTGTCAAAAGTGTCCGATATGTCCGCCGCAATATCGCAGTCACAATAAAAATCGCAGATCGCCGCCATTACTAGTAAAAAATAAATAAATAAAAATGCTATAAATCTATCCCCTATTTTGTAGACGCTATAACTTTTGCGCAAACCAATCAATATACGCTTATCGCGATTTTTTTTACCAAAAATATGTAGAAGAATATATATCGGCCTAAACTGAGGAAAAAATTTGTTTAAAAAAAAAAAAAATGGATATTTATTATAGCAAAACGTAAAAAATATTGTGTTTTTTCAAAATTGTCCCTCTTCTTTTGTTTATAGCGCAAAAAATAAAAACCGCAGAGGTGATCAAATACCACCAAAAGAAAGCTCTATTTGTGGGGAAAAAATGATAAAAATTTCATTAGGGTGCAGTGTAACATGACCGTGCAATTGTCATTCAAAGTGCGACAGCGCTGAAAACTGAAAAATGGTTTTGGCAGGAAGGGGGTGAAAGTGCCCTGTATTGAGGTGGTTAAAGAAGAACTATAGAAAAAACATATTTTTTTCATGTTGGATAGAGTAAGGGAGGGTTATAACCCCTGTTGGTTTATTTTTTGCCACCTGTGCCCCATTGGGAGATTTACTTTCACTTCATGTCCCAAAGCCAATATAGGAAGTGAGAGGAGTTCCCACCTATTACTTTTCTGGACACCACCCACATTTTGGGATTTTCTTTTACTTTCACTTTCAATGAAATGGTAAAAAGGACAATTTGAGAGCGTGAATCTCTCTAACGAGGGCACAGAAAGCAATAAAAACTGACCAGTGTTCTAATCCCTCTTCATTCTATACAACACTAAAGAAAAAGTTTTGCCTTTAGTTGTGTTTTAACTAGTGAGAAGGGCTAAGTGTTAAAGTATACTAAATCTCATACAAGCTTTAACACATTTTGTAATTTCAAAAGCCATTTTAAATCTATAATTTTCATTAAACTTAAACTTGGTAATCTTTCCAGGAAAGACCCTTTCCAGGCAGTTCTTGTTGAAGGGCGACAGTTATGTCCCTGTACCCCAAATTTTACTACTGTAACAGGGGCTCCCAATGGAGACCACAAGTTACCATTTGACACATTGGACAGGCATAGTCCACTGTTACCACCATCAGGAAAGCCATTGCTGAAGTGCATGCATGTAGAAAAGAAATGTTTACAAAAAGGCTGTAGGAGAACAGAAGGACAAAGACTGAATGCATTTATGATACACTTACGTTGATTTTGCAAACTAAATGTCAATTAGGTTTTACTTCTACTTTAAATGAGATGAAAATAACACGTTACTTATAAATTCCGTTGTTTGCATAGCATTAATGTATTGAGCACTCAGCATACTACATTGAACCACTTACATCAGTCCCTTATCCTGAAGCCTACAATCCAACATCCTTGCCACAATCATTCACGTTCTAGAGCTTAATTGGAGAGGCACCAATTAACAGTCTATTTAAAGTATTAAAGTAAATGGGCCTCAAACTGAACAGTTAAGAGTCAAAAAAATATTTCTGATAAGCTTGGGAATAGATTGCTTAACATTATCCAAATATGTTGGTGAAGCCATTGATAATCAAAAAAAAAAGCGGTTTCAAGGTTCAAACAAGGTCACTTCGATGACAGTAAGAAGATAAAGTATTCCTTTCAATAATTATACTCATGCACCATCAGGCTCCTGGGCAGTCACCCCGGTTTAAGGACAAGGCATTGTTAAAAAAAGAACAGTGTGCCACTATAAATCTCATAGCATGACGCTGTTCTTATAAATGTGAGATAAATGACTTCTGAAAGTTGTATAGCAGCAATCGACAATTGACGGTGCTATGATGTTAGGACCGTAAAAAATCACCATTTAACCTATTCATTTATTTTTCGTGCCATTATTATATGTTGATTCCAGATTGAGATCAGTCATCTGTGCCAGAAATGGCCAGTATTTGTTTTGATACCTGTGACATAGGAAGAATGGGAGTTTTGCCTGGGGTCAAATGAGGTTGCTTCCTTTATTGTTCTGCACAGTGCTATTACTACAAGTACAGTCCTGTATCAGGGGTTAACCATAGCCATTATTCACTGTGGGGGCAAAGGGAGAGGTGAAGGAAGGGTACGTAATGGTAACAAGGGTAAACAGGATTTAAAGAAAAGAAAAAACTGCACCTAATTTATTTTTGTCTCCAAGCTGGGGCGATTCGTGACTAATTTGGGCTGAATAGGAGCAGAAAAAAATCTAGGGGCTGACAAAGAGCATAGGAAAGTGTGGGAAAGGGCCAGGGAGAAAAGGCAAGCTGTGCCCTGCAGTGTGTGAGAGTTGGTTCCACCGCCGAGAGCACAAATTTGGCATGACTTGACTTCTCGGGGACGCAATGCAAAGGGCCGGCATAGGGTCAGAGAGCTGGGAGAGCGAGAACAAGACAAGAATCGCAGAGAATAGCCAGCGACACAATGTGAGAGAAGGGGGCGTGTGTGCCTTGTGGGACAAAGAAATACCCACACATGTTCTGCAAAATTGCACCCCCCCTCTACTTTCTCTCTTGCTCTCTCTCCTTCTCCGCTTTTCTCTCTCTCCCAGTTGGCACTTTATCACTCGGAATGGAGGGCGGTAGCTGAGAACCCCTTTTCTTTTCACTGGGTTTCACAATGTAATTTTAATTTCATACAGTGTCTTTCAAGAGAAATACACGTCCTGCTTACTGTAAGCATGCACCCTGAATGGACAAAGGGAGGATTGCAGGGAGTGCACTGTATGGATCTGCCACAGTGTACAGAGATTGTGGAGGCGAAGTAACTCCTTCAACTCTAGAGAGATCTACCCTGTATTAGGGTTTCTAAACTCCTATATATTTTTATTTTTTACCATAGTAAAAAAAATAACATTACAGTCACACTTTAACTAACTTGAAATGCCCCACTCTTCATCCAGCAAACAAATTTGTGGCACAGTTATCAATGTTTATTCTTGATGTAAGATTTTATGCATTATTCACAGACAGTGCTGCCTTTATTTTTTAGCACAATGCTTGCAACTAGTGAACAATCCATACATGTACTTACTGCAAAATTGTATTATTTATTAGCATCCCTTTACGCTTTACTACAATAGGTTGATTTACTAAGTAGAGGCTGTTCACAAAGAAAAGTGACAGTTTAGTGAATGTTTTTAAAGTGATCTGCACTCACTTAAATCAAACAAAACTTCCCTAGCATGTGATTGGTTTACATATAGACTTTCAGGTCTACCTGCTTAATAAATTAGGTACTCACAGTGAAATTCATATTTTTCAGTGGAAGTGGGGAGGCATTAAGTGGGTGAAAAGAGCAAGGGTGGGAATAGCCAATTTGATGTACCTTAGCGGTCCAAAAAGCAGACATCAGTGGCACAGGATCTGCAGAATCCTATTTTATGTAGCCAACAGAACAGTGGCTATGGCAAATATGAATAATATTTAATTGTTGGGCTAAAGCTGCTTTTAAATGTTAAAGTGATCTTACAATATGCCATATATTGTAAACTATTGAATCATTTGGACCACTAGGTCCTGCTACCGAAAATCAGGTTACATGTAGGTTGCAGAAGCTTTTTCAATATTTTAGTTCCAACCTAATGCTATCTCTGTTTACAGCACTGGACACATGGTCACAAGTGCAAATGAGGTTTAAAGTGATTTTAAACCCTTACATATACCCAGTAAAGTGACAAGCCTCAGGTAATACACAAAGATGAAACAAATCCTTCTACATATGTTGTACCTGTTTACCTGTAGCACTCTCTTCTGTATAACTTTTTTAAAACACACAGATCAAAGGCTATTTCTCAGCAGTAGAAGGCAGGGGGTGGGGACCTGACATCACACACTGCACAACTAGAGCACAGAGCTCAGTGAAACCTAAAACTTGAGTGGAGAGAACGGACACACCCCATTCTACATAGAATTATAGTGAAATATACACAGGTGAGGCTGTCATTCAATGCACACTGGACGTTTTTACAGCTGCTGTTTTGGGCGTCAGGCATTTTTTTTCTACAGACAGTAAACTCCCCAGCATGTTATTCTATGTGTCCATGCACACATAGGTTTTTAGCCTTTTTTTGGCAGGGGTGTTTTCAGGCTGGAACTACTGGGTTTGAAAATGAGTTTTTCAGCTTTAAAAACGCTGAAAATGCTAAAAAATTTGATAAAATGTGGCAAAACACGTCTATCTGGCATTTATGAGTGTTTTTGAGCCTCAAGCTTTTGTGAGAGCTTAGTTTTGCTAAAAAAAAATGCTAAAAACTAAAACGTGGCAAAATGCTAATGCAAAACGCGCCAAAACTTGCGTTTTTAACGTGGCATTCTACAGTTAACGGTACTGGCGTTTTTATAACGTCTAGTGTGCAAACCTGATTCATCAAACTGCAGTATGTGATTGTATATGCTAAAAATAGCATATTAGGTGGCACCATTACATCGTTATACTGTTTGACTATCAAAGAGAAAAGTTTCATGCATTATTAATACATGAGATTTTCCCTTGTGATTTTATGGCCGAAAAGTTGCCTGACACTTGTAAAAGTGTCTAATGCTTTTACAAGCATTTAGGTGCATTTACAGGCGTCAAGTGCTTGGGCATTCATTTCATTTCATTGGCCAGAATAATAATTTTTTCTGGTCATTAAAAAGAATTAACGCTCAAGCGATAGACACGCCTAGCATTAACACTCGTTTAGACGCGTTTATAATCATCAAGCATTTTTTCTGCCCAAACTCTTCTGCTCCTGGACGCACTGGCAGTGTTTGTTTTTTTTCTTATTTATGCCTCTAAACACTTCTGCCACTAAAAGCTTCTAAAAGCCATAGTGTGCATGGACAGTTGGACACATAGAATAACATGGAGGGTCGTTTTGAAGCAAGGAAAAATAAAAAGCCTGACGCCCCTAAAAGTTGCAGTAAAAACATCCCATGTGCATGAGGCCTGAAGCTAAACTTCAGGCAGATATAAAAAAAAAAAAGCAACATGTAAGGGTTTTTTTTTTAAACAACAAACATATCATACCTACCTCCACTGTGCAGCTCGTTTTGCACAGAGTGGCCCTGAACCTCGTCTTCTGGGGACCCCCGGTGGCTCTCACGGCTCTTCTCCACACCAGGTAACCCCCTAGGAGAAGAGCTCTCCCGAGGGGTTTACCTTGCGGGCGCATTCCCGAGTCCAGCATTCGGCTTCCATAGCCGCCGAATGTATGACTCGGCCCTGCCCCCCCAGTGCCTGCGTCATTGGATCTGGTTGACAGCAGCGTGAGCCAATGGCTGTGATGCTATCTTGGATAATCAAGAGCTGAGAACCCCGGGCAGAGAGACAGCGCTTCCCTGCCGGGTCAAGTTCCAGGGCTCTGGTAAGTAAAACAGGGGGGGGGGGGTTGGGCTGGGGGCCGGTCACTGCCAGGTGTTTTTTCACCGTAATGCATAGGATGCATTAAGGTGAAAAAACATGAAGGTTTACAACTCCTTTAATGTAGTTTTGTACATTCAACTAGTGTAAATATGGAAAATTGTAATCCTTTTAACAGCAGCACTTACACTGAGAGAAGGAGGGTAGGTTCTCTGGATGCACATGTGCTGACAAGGAACGTGTTAGCAGGATAATAAATAATAGTGCAGCGCTATGTGTATATATAAATTAGAAATCTTACATATATAAACAGTGAGCAGGAACCTGATCATCCCTTGTAGGGCAAAATAGTATTGAAACGACACTAAGTGATTCAAAATAACACTTGGAATACAGTGAATATTGTAAATCAATAATAAGAAAATAATATAGTGGGTCTGGGAAACCATACATATGTGACAAATCAACCAATATAGTCCATGAAAATTGACAAATATATTAATAGTGACTAGTGGAATAGAAAAACACCAGTCTATGAGGGTTGGGTGTTGAAAAAATGATGGAAATAAAACTCCCGAGTTTTCTCGTAAACGAAATTGGTCACTTCTGGCAGATGAGTAAATAGATAAGGAACCACAGATGGATGGAGGGTCTAAGTAGGTGGCGGGACCATCACCAGAGCATCAAAAGAGGCTTACCAGAAACAGGTGACTTGAAAAGACCTACGTCTTACAAGTCTAATGCCGCGTACACACGGTCGGACTTTCCGGCATACTTGGTCCGGCGGACCAGAGTGTGCCGGACAATCCGCCCGTGTGTAGGCTCCGGCGGACTTTTTCCCAAAGATGTTTTAAATCTTTCCGTCGGACTCGGTTTCGGGCGGAAAGTCCGCTCGTCTGTGTGCTGGTCCGACGGAAAGCCCGCTCGTGTGTATGCTGGTCCGACGGACCAGATACGATGCGAGGGCAGGGTATTGCATTTCGCGCTCGCTGCAATAGGAAAAAAAAATTTCCTATTGCGGCGAGCGCGGGTCATGCCAGGCCCTTGGGTCTGGTATGGATTATAAAGGGAAACCCCTACGCCGAAAAACCGGCGTGGGGTCCCCCCTAAAATCCATACCAGACCCCGATCCGAGCACGCAGCCTGGCCGGTCAGGAAAGGGGGTGGGGACGAGCGAGCGCCCCCCCCCTCCTGAACCATACCAGGCCGCATGCCCTCAACATGGGGGGTGGGTGCTTTGGAGGAGGGGGGCACCCTGCGGGCCCCCCCAAAGCACCTTGTCCCCATGTTGAGACTTCTGGGCTTCTTGGCTTCTGGGCTTCTGATCTTCTGGTCTTCTGGTCTTCTCTTCTCCAGATGTTGACACGACGCTCTCTCCGGCTGGACTGCTCTCCGAGGGCTGCGTTGTGACTTATATAGGCGGAGACCCCGCCCCCTTTTGATGTCACAGTCCCTGGGCATGCTGGGACTGTGACGTTTTAGGGGGCGTGGTCACTGGCCCAGAAGCCAAGAAGCCCAGAAGTCTGGACCTCCGCTGGCAAGAGAGCTACCTGAAGACAGCGGAGGAGCCGTCCGAAGAACTGGAACACCGGGAGAAGAGAGCGGAGAAGATGAACCGGAGAGACCCCTGAAGCCGGAAGGAGACCCCCAAAGCCGGAGGAAGATTCCCCCCCCCCGGAGCTGTTTAATAAAATATTTTAAAAACCTGTGTAGTGTTTTATTATTTACACTTTTTCCCTAGGTGAATGGGTAGGGGTACCATGTACCCCATACTCATTCACATAGGGTGGGGGGCTGGGATCTGGGGGCCCCCTTATTAAAGGGGGCTCCCAGATTCCGATAAGCCCCCCGCCCGCAGACCCCGACAACCAACGGCCAGGGTTGTCGGGAAGAGGCCCTTGTCCTCATCAACATGGGGACAAGGTGCTTTGGGGGAGGGGGGGCCGCAGGGCGCCCCCCCTCCCCCAAAGCACCCACCCCCCCATGTTGAGGGCATGCGGCCTGGTACGGTTCAGGAGGTGGGGCGCTCGCTCGTCCCCACCCCCTTTCCTGACCGGCCAGGCTGCGTGCTCATGTCGGGGTCTGGTATGGATTTTAGGGGGGACCCCACGCAGTTTTTTCGGCGCAGGGGCTTCCCTTTATAATCCATACCAGACCTAAGGGCCTGGTATGACCCGCGACGGGGCTCGCAAGGTGTCAATCTCGCCGATAAAAGCGGCAAGATTGACATCCCTTGCTAGTCCCGTCGCACCTGAGTCACGTTCAAAATGAACGGACTTGTCCGTGTGTGGGCAAGTCCGTTCATTCTGAAAGTCCGCCGTAACTTCGGCGAAAGTCCGTCGGAAAGACGGGCGGACTTAGCCCGCCACAAAGTCCGGTCGTGTGTGGGCAAGTCCGTCCGTTTTAAAGTCCAGCGCACCTGGCGGACAAAGTCCGTCAGAACTTCGGATCCGGATCATATGGTGAATATTAAACTAGCAGCTTGGTCGGCTAATTCGGAAGTGATCCGAACGCGCACCAAGCCTCTCTCTCAATGCAGCCAGATCGCATAGGCTGAAGCGCCGTCACGCTCCGCCCATCAGATTTGGCCTCGTAATCTGAGTGTACGCGATGACGTCATCCTCCGCTCTTCGAGTGCGGCGCCAATGCGCTCCACTCCTGGGACCTCTCTTTCGTATCAGCAGCCCCATCCCATCTCATATAGGAAGCGAGGCGCTGATAGGTTGGAGAGGACCGGAACACGGTCGTAATGATCTGACAGCAGGTTTAAAGTGTCAGCGGAGATGGATCTAAACAGGAATGATATTTAAATATGTCATGATGTCAAAACAACATGAAATATGTGACAAGACTAGTTAAAGTAATAATAGGGCATCAGCCATGACCATAAATTAATTAGAAATATTGGATAAAAGTTAAAATGACACTGCCAATGAGGGGCATCGCATAACATCCTATACAATAAAACGAAAAAAAGGGGAAGAAAAGAAACATGACAAGACCTCGACATGAGAAGGCATCCTCCGTATAGTAATCATTGCACAAATTATGCATATTCTGAGATGATATTAATACATTATTTAATAATAATATGCAAAATTTATTGATCTAAAATACATATCAGTAACCGATAAATAGGTCCAAAATTCATATTGACGCCGATAACAGTAATTAAAAGTATAGAATTGAAAAATATAGAAAGGAGACCATAAGCTAAATAACTACGCTTGGTTAATAAAAGAATTGATGTCCCACTCTACATTGATACCTTGCGGAAAGTGGGACCCCAATTCGTAAATCCAGTAAGTCTCCAGACGGGAGACACCCCTAAGGGTCAAACCACCCCGCCAGGGGGCAACATATTTATCGATGATGAGAAACTGTGTGCCCTCAGGGTTTCGGTCATGGAATTCCCTGTAGTGTCGAGGCACAGTATGTTTAGTGCTATCTGCTTTAATAAGGTTAATATGTTCGGAAACTCGTGTTGTAAATGATCTAATGGTCCGCCCCACGTACTGCTTACCACATGGGCAAGTCAGAAGATAGACTACCCCTGTAGTAGCACAAGTGCAAAATTGTTTGATCTTATAGGAACGGCCAGTCACAGTAGAAGAAAAACTATGGCTAGCCCTCCTACCGCTGATGTTAAACTGACATACCAAACATTTTTTGCAGGGGTAGAAACCAATCCAATTATGAAAAAAGGAAGGTTCATTTTGGGGGTTGATGACATTGGGTGCCAACTTGTTTCGAAGAGACGGAACACCTTTGAAAACCATCTTGGGGGTTCTGGGCAACAAAGGGCCCAAAACCTTATCCGTTTTGAGGACATCTCAATGGTGTTCAAAAATTCTTTTGACATGCTTATGTTGAATGGAGAAGGACGTCAAAAAGGACCATTTGAAGTCCTCATTTGCTTGTCGAGGTCTATCCTCTAGTAATAATTGACGATCAATCACACAGGCATTATCAATCTTCTTATCCAAATCAGAGGAGTTATATCCCTTCTCCAAGAACCTATCTATAAGAGATGCTGCTTGGATCTTAAAGGTGTTAAGGTCAGTGCAGTTCCTACGTAATCGCAGGAACTGGCTTTTAGGAACTGACCTGATCCAAGGCGCGTGATGGCAACTATCAGTGGGTATGTACCCGTTCCGATCGGTAGATTTAAAGTGGGTGCTGAATACAAATTGGCTTTCTTTTCTTTCAATAACCAAGTCCAAAAAATGGACTGAGGTTGTACTTGCTTCAAATGACAGAACAATATTCCTATTGTTATTATTGAGGGTAATAATAAAGTCGATAAAATCGACTAAACCATCTGAACTGCCGGTCCATAGGAGGAGGATGTCGTCTATGTACCGAGCCCACAACAAAAGGTGTGGGTTATTCATGGCATAGACGACATCCTCCTCCCACTTGGCCATAAATAAATTGGCCAGACTGGGAGCGAACTTTGCTCCCATTGCAACCCCCTTGTGTTGACGATAGAATCTACAATCGAACCAGAAGTAATTGTGCTGCGTTGCAAACTCAATTTGTATTCAGCACCAACTTTAAATCTACTGATCGGAACAGGTACATACCCACCGATAGTTGCCATCACGGGACTTGGATCAGGTCAGTTCCTAAAAGCCAGTTCCTGCGATTACGTAGGAACTGCACTGACCTTAACACCTTTAAGATCCAAGCAGCGTCTCTTAAAGATAGGTTCTTGAAGAAGGGATATAACTCCTCTGATTTGGATAAAGAGATTGATAATGCCTGTGTGATTGATCGTCAATTATTACTAGAGGATAGACCTCGACAAGCAAATGAGGACTTCAAATGGTCCTTTTTGACGTCCTTCTCCATTCAACATAAGCATGTCAAAAGAATTTTTGAACACCATTGGGATGTCCTCAAAACGGATAAGGTTTTGGGCCCTTTGTTGCCTAGAACCCCCAAGATGGTTTTCAAAGGTGTTCCGTCTCTTCGAAACAAGTTGGCACCCAATGTCATCAACCCCCCGAATAAACCTTCCTTTTTTCATAATTGGATTGGTTTCTACCCCTGCAAAAAATGTTTGGTATGTCAGTTTAACATCAGCGGTAGGAGGGCTAGCCATAGTTTTTCTTCTACTGTGACTGGCTGTTCCTATACGATCAAACAATTTTGCACTTGCACTACTACAGGGGTATTCTATCTTCTGACTTGCCCATGTGGTAAGCAGTATGTGGGGCGGACCATTAGATCATTTACAACACGAGTTTCCGAACATATTAACCTTATTAAAGCAGATAGCACTAAACATACTGTGCCTCGACACTACAGGGAATTCCATGACCGAAACCCTGAGGGCACACAGTTTCTCATCATCGATAAATATGTTGCCCCCTGGCGGGGTGGTTCGACCCTTAGGGGTGTCTCCCATCTGGAGACTTACTGGATTTACGAATTGGGGTCCCACTTTCCGCAAGGTATCAACGTAGAGTGGGACATCAATTCTTTTATTAACCAAGCGTAGTTATTTAGCTTATGGTCTCCTTTCTATATTTTTCAATTCTATACTTTTAACCACTTCAATACCAGGCACTTAGACACCTTCCCGCCCAGCCCAATTTTCACCTTTCAGCGCTGTTGCAATTTGAATGACAATTGCGCGGTCATGCTACACTGTACCCAAACAAATTTTTTATCATTTTGTTGCCACAAATAGAGCTTTCTTTTGGTGGTATTTGATCACCTCTGCGGTTTTTATTTTTTGCGCAACAAATAAAAAGACCGAAAATTTCGAAAAAAAACAAGTTTTTCTTTGTTTCTGTTAAATTTTTTTGTAAATAAGTACGCTTTCTCCTTCAATGATGGGCACTGATATGGCTGCACTGATGGGCACTGATACGGCGGCACTGATGGGCACCGATGAGGTGGCACCAATGAGGTGGCACTGATGAGGTGGCACTAACGGGCACTGATGATGGGCACTGATAGGCAGCACTGATGGGCACTGATAGGTGGCACTGATGGGCACTGATAGGTGGCACTGGTATGCGGCACTGATGGGCACTCATAGGTGGCACCGATGGGCACACATAGGCGCCACTGACGGGCACTCGTAGGTGGCATTGATTGGTATATATGGGTGGCACTGATGGGTACTTATGTGTGGCACTGATGTGTGGCACTGATGGGCACTGATAGGTGGGCACTGATGGGCACAGATGGGCACTGACAGGTGGCACCGATGGGCAATGACAGGTGGCACCGATGGGCAATGACAGGTGGCACTTATAAAGCATTTCTGGGCAGATCTCGGCATTGCTGGGCAGATCTGGGCATTGCTGGGCAGATCATTGACATAATAGTGCCAATCAGTGCCCATTTGTGGGCACTGATTGGCACAGATTGGGCACATGTGGATGGCCATGGGGTACATACCTGGCCATCTACGTTGCCCCTTCCCTGGTGGTCCTAGTGGCATCCCTGGTGGTCCAGTGTGGTGATCTGAGGGGGGGCTGCACTGATAAACAATCAGCGCAGACCCCCCCTGCCAGGAGAGCCGCCGATCAGCTCTCCTCTACTCGCGTCTGTCAGACGCGAGTGAGGAAGAGCCGATCAACGGCTCTTCCTATTGACAGTTTGATCAGCCGTGATTGGACACGGCTGATCACGTGGTAAAGAGCCTCCGCCGGAGGCCCTTTACCAAGATCGGTGTAGCGGTGTGTCAGGCTGACACACCGCTCCACCGATCGCCACGATGCGCGCCCCCGGGGGCACGCTGCGGCATGTTATCCTGCTGGACATCATATGACGTCCAGTCAGGATAACAGAACCACTTCCCGGACGTCAATCCGCTATGGGGCGGGCGGGAAGTGGTTAATTACTTTTATCGGCGTCAATATGAATTTTGGACCTATTTATCGGTTACTGATATGTATTTTAGATCATTAAATTTTGAATATTATTAAATAATGTATTAATATCATCTCAGAATATGCATAATTTGTGCAATGATTACTATACGGAGGATGCCTTCTCATGTCGAGGTCTTGTCATGTTTCTTTTCTTCCCCTTTTTTTCGTTTTATTGTATAGGATGTTATGCGATGCCCCTCATTGGCAGTGTCATTTTAACTTTCATCCAATATTTCTAATTAATTTATGGTCATGACTGGTGCCCTTTTATTACTTTAACTAGTCTTGTCACATATTTCATGTTGTTTTGACATCATGACATATTTAAATATCATTCCTGTTTAGATCCATCTCTGCTGACACTTTAAACCTGCTGTCAGATCATTACGACCGTGTTCCGGTCCTCTCCAACCTATCAGCGCCTCGCTTCCTATATGAGATGGGATGGGGCTGCTGATACGAAAGAGAGGTCCCAGGAGTGGAGCGCATTGGCGCCGCACTCGAAGAGCGGAGGATGACGTCATCGCGTACACTCGGATTACGAGGCCAAATCTGGTGGGCGGAGCGTGACGGCGCTTCAGCCTATGCGATCTGGCTGCATTGAGAGAGAGGCTTGGTGCGCGTTCAGATCACTTCCG
Organism: Lithobates septentrionalis; assembly: GCA_037952835.1. Classification (NCBI taxonomy): domain Eukaryota; kingdom Metazoa; phylum Chordata; class Amphibia; order Anura; family Ranidae; genus Lithobates; species Lithobates septentrionalis. Next base: position 519,154 of record JBBDGP010004023.1, read on the forward strand.
AATTAGCCGACCAAGCTGCTAGTTTAATATTCACCATATGATCCGGATTTTCCATCTGTTAGTGACAGCGGTACAATACCGCCTATTGCTCCCTTCACACTGTATACATATTTATGCTAGTATAATAGCAAATTATTATTTTTAGTAACCGGAAGTGACATCAATTGTGTAACTTCCGGTATTGTGACACTCCCAGTGGGGGTCATTTCTTGTTTAAAAAGCGGTGAGGTGGGGGGGCTCCATACCCCAGATGAAGGCTTTGTAGCTGAAACATGTCGGGTGGACCCCTCACGATTACCGCGATTGATCTTTTTTGAGCTTTATTATTTTAATAAATTGATGTTTTTAAACGTTATCATGCCATGTGAGCTTTATTTCTCGCATGGTATTTGAAACATCCGTTTGGCCTGTTGGACCGTTTGGGGACATTTGAAGCTGTGGTGAGACCCCTCCCTCCATTGGAAGCTGAGGATATCTGACGATTCATCTTGCCAGACCTGGTGGTCAATAAGCTTTCTTAGACTTGTAAGACGTAGGTCTTTTCAAGTCACCTGTTTCTGGTAAGCCTCTTTTGATGCTCCGGTGATGGTCCCGCCACCTACTTAGACCCTCCATCCATCTGTGGTTCCTTATCTATTTACTCATCTGCCAGAAGTGACCAATTTCGTTTACGAGGAAACTCTGGAGTTTTATTTCCATCATTTTTTCAACACCCAACCCTCATAGACTTTTGGTGGTGGTTTTCTATTCCACTAGTCACTATTAATATATTTGTCAATTTTCATGGACTATATTGGTTGATTTGTCACATATGTATGGTTTCCCAGACCCATTATATTATTTTCTTATTATTGATTTACAATATTCACTGTATTCCAAGTGTTATTTTAAATCACTTAGTGTCGTTTCAATACTATTTTGCCCTACAAGCGATGATCAGGTTCCTGCTCACTGTTTATATATGTAAGATTTATAATTTATAAATACACATAGCGCTGCACTATTATTTATTATTTTAACCCTTACCTGTGTCTAGAGGTGTGTTAGCTGCTAATTGTATACTATAATTTTTTTTAGCACTTTCTGGCGCAGCGCTGTACTTATTTCCTTACGTGTTAACAGGATGAAATAGAATATGAACTCATTGGTCTGTAGTCCCTCAATTCTCCAACCACAGAGGTGTCCAAGCTTTATTGCTTAAAATAAAGTCAGGTCAAGATCCTACATAAGCTGTCTGGTAGAGCTGTGGCAATCTCAGGATTGGTTGGACAAAATCTAATTTTGTACTGTATTTTAGCTGTATACCTAGCTGTTTCAGAAGGATATCACTGCTGTCACAAACATATAAATCAGGATGTGAAGGATATGAAGGTCTGGTGTGCCAGGCTGTAGGGTGGACATACCATTTGTGCAGCCTGTACAGGCCCTCTGGGACCTAAACAGACAAATGGAGTGGATGGAGAAATTCCCCCCACTGGGATATTGTGTTCAGACAGTACTGATTAAGAAAACATTCCTAAGGTATCCGTTTAACAGAAGTCGATCAAACAATCAACTTCTGTCGAACAGGAACAGCCTCTCACTGATCCCTGCTGAACAAGATGATTTTGATCAGTGTATGGCCAGCTTTAGGAGGCCAATTTATACTCCATATGGTTGCTGGGATCCCCCCCCCCCCCCATTACTGTCACATAAACCTGATCCCTGCCCACTTCTACAGCAGGTACGAAGCAGAGACATTTTTATGTAATGCCCTAACTTTTACCCAGTGTTGTATGTTGTAATATCCAAGTGGTGTTGAACAAGAGTTACTTCCCTCACTTCCTGCCTAACATACAGAATACTCCCATTTCATCTTGACACCATCTATTATGACTATGAGAAATCCAGATCACAAATTCTTTCACTTTCATCTATCTATCTATCTATCTATCTATCTATCTATCTATCTATCTATCTATCTATCTATCTATCTATCTATCTATCTGTAGTTGAACAGGATCATAAAAATTGTTCTTGCACAGGGAGTGGACGTTATACCACTGCCAAGCTGGAATTAATGTTGGTACACAGGATCAGCACTACGGACAGTGCGCAACATTGGTTATAATATGGTACTCATTTAAAATCAATAGAATATCATGGATATATCCTATAAAGAGCTGTTTTCTTTAGATTTTTAGTGAAGTGGCCCTGGCTCTGTTTATATGCTCCAATCTCATGTTACTATTATTGCCACAAACCTTTAAAACAAATCCTTTATGGTCTCTTTGTAAACACACAGACTATACACAAAGAGACACTGGAATTTTATAAGCTTTGCATAGCAAGTTAATCTCTAAAAAGTCTCCTGTTGATCTATAGCAAGATATTGCAATGCATGATAAATTGACATCTATTGATCAAGCTACCATCCATCTGAAGTTGCCTCAATTCCCAGTAAATCAAATGTTGTATGGGCACTCTTATCATAGCATCCCCATAAAATAATAATTGGTGTCTTTCAAACATTGTTTTGCTTTATTTTAAGGATGAGAAGATTTAGAGATTTATGTTTTTTTTCTTCTTATGCAGTACTGAGTTTTTCACCTTGTATGGACATCACCATGAAAAGAACTTTTTTCGGTTGTTCAAGTGCTGGAGAGGCAGATGTCTGATGCAACAGGCAAATAAGCAGAAAGCAATGTTTCTTTCACCATTCTACGCAAATTAAAAAAAAAAATTTGCCATACCATGAATTGCGTAGAAACATAGTTGGAGTCAATAATAACCTGGTTTTTAGTATTGTATTTTAAAGTAATATTTGCATGTTTGATAGATTCTGGAGAGTTATAATGGCCAAGTAAGCTTTATACCTGGGAGACAAACCCCAGATCAAATTCAAAAGGACATAGATAAAATATCAGTCCTTTAGTCTAATTGGAATAATGGAGGGTCTGATATGCGATCCTCCATAGATCTTCAAACGGCATTTAACTCAGTTTCCTGTATTTATATGTTTAATGTTCTAGAACGTTGGGGATTTGGTCCTAACTTCCTTCTCTTCAAACCCTCTACTTCGCCCCTACAGTGGTCATACAAATACACTGACATTTCTCTCAGCCTATCAATATACAACGTGGTACAAGACAGGGATGTCCATTATCCCCTATATTATTTGATATCCTTATTAAACTGTTAACTTGTCCTATTAGGGACAATCTTTTTTTTTCTTTATAAGTTTTTGTTAATCTTTTCACAGAGTTGTACAATACACAAAAGAAAGTATCATGTTACAGAAGTCATGCCATCCCAGAGACGAACAATAGAATCTACAGTACAAGTGCATTACATTAAAACGGCATTGCAAAAATATTACAAAAATTCCCTTAATAGGTAATAAATGAAAATAGTAAACCACTGGGGCATCCTGAACTTTGCTATTCCTATCTTTACACCACTTGTGATAATATGTGATCAAAAACATTAATGACTGTATCATGTAATAATACAATAAGCCATCTCCTGCGTGCAAATAGCATACATAAAAAACACAATTCAAATAAATATATATAAACCAATATCCTTCTCTTGTGTGTGAGTTACACAAAAAACCTGAAAAAAACAGTTGGAGACAATGTGCCCCTCCTGTGCATATACACAATATTAAAGTCCCATAAATTCCATGGACCATAAAACCAAGAAACTTAAAAAATCAAAAAAATCCAAGAAAAGAGAAATCCTCTTGCAAATGCTGTGACTGTATTGTGCTCTTGTATCTCTTCTTAATTATAAGTGACTCTTGTGACCCACCACCACCTTGCAGATTGGCCACTCACCAGATACTGTAAATTGATGTGCCTTTGGTTCATTCATGGGATAACCACTCCACCTTAAGAGCCGCTCCACTTTAAATGCGCTCCACCTTATTACCACTTTTTATCAGCTATGCTATGGTTTTTCCATGGTTTTAAACATATTACGCTATGATCGCCTATTTATGTATCCTACATGAGGAAAAACCATAGCATAGCTGATGAAAAGTGGTAATAAGGTGGAGCGCATTTAAGGTGGAGCGGCTCTTAAGGTGGAGTGGTTATCCCATGAATGAACCAAAGGCACATCAATTTACAGTATCTGGTGAGTGGCCAATCTGCAAGGTGGTGGTGGGTCACAAGAGTCACTTATAATTAAGAAGAGATACAAGAGCACAATACAGTCACAGCATTTGCAAGAGTATTTCTCTTTTTTTGGATTTTTTTGATTTTTTAAGTTTCTTGGTTTTATGGTCCATGGAATTTATGGGACTTTAATATTGTGTATATGCACAGGAGGGGCACATGGTCTCCAACTGTTTTTTTCAGGTTTTTTGTGTAACTCACACACAAGAGAAGGATATTGGTTTATATATATTTATTTGAATTGTGTTTTTTATGTATGCTATTTGCACGCAGGAGATGGCTTATTGTATTATTACATGATACAGTCATTAATGTTTTTGATCACATATTATCACAAGTGGTGTAAAGATAGGAATAGTGCATTCACACCCATCCAATTCATTTATTCTTTATCCTTTAAGGAAAAAGTTTTTTTTGAATGCAGCAATTCTGACAAACACATCGAATTTTTTTTGCGCCGGTGACACATGTTTATGCAGTTTTTTCACACACGCTAGGGGTTTTTTTCACGGGCAGCATAAAATGGAGGTTTTCTCATTCCTGGCGAATCGCAAGCTTGATTTGGGTGAACTATTCCAAAACTATGATAACACCACAGCTTTAAATTTAGAACAGAGTTTTAAACACCTAAAAAACGCAATGGACAAACAAATTAGGATTTGGTGGGACATTAACACATTAGATCAATATAGAGAAGCAAAAATCACTCCCAGAAGGCTTAGATGGGACCTAGGCCCTAATGATGGGTTAATAGATGAAAACCTATCAAGAACTTGGTTTGATTTTTTCAACAGCTGTGAAAACAAACTATTAGACACCATAATTGAAAGAAGAAGAATTAAATTAAAAAAGATAGAATCCACCATCAGTAACATCAAAGATAATATGCTACCACATGTAGAGACAAATGAGTATAAAACTAGAGCGACTAAATTACAGGAGTTTTTAGTTAAATTGGACAATGAAGTGAAGAACAAAAAGGTTAAGAAATACCAAAGGGACAAAAAAGATTACTTAGAGAGGAAAGTGTACAGGTGGCAGGAAGATGAAACCACTACTAACTCTGCAAACACTTCTCTGGATGAAGAGGCAGACACCAGGGATGGGGTTGTGGAGACAAGACCTAGTGGTACACCTAACACCCCTATCGCCAACCTACTAAGGAGGGATACTAGGATGCCAGTAAATACCCCAAACAATAATCATAAAAAAATTAATAGCCAAAAACCTGAACAAGGGAACACTAATAATGTAACCCCTTACCAACCACCGATGGGACAATACTCCAGACCCTGGAGGGGAGGTTATAGAGGTAGGGGAAGAGGTTACTACAATTATAACCAAAATTATGCCCCACCCATGTGGCAGGGGGAATGGCGGGACTGGAGGGAACCCTACAAACCCCCAATGCCAGTTTTCCAGACCAGCAGGGGGGCTGGAACAGGAGCCCCCAAGATACTGCAGGAAGTACAAACCAACGAGAAAAAGAGGTTGCAGAGGGGGAGGCAAAAAGAAAAAGGGAAAACTAGGGGAGGGTATTTTTAATCTTACGGACATAGAATTTACCCAGGAAGAATTACTTGTACTAGATAGCGGTATTAAATATGCACCTAGCTCCACTTTTAACCAGTTTGAAGCTTTTATTGACTTGCAAAAGTTTATTAGAAAATTGAATTTAAAGAAGTATTTCTTGGAAAAGGGAGAACCTGAACCACGATCCAATGATTCAGGGTTTACACACAGCCAGTTGAGGAACAGGTCCACATTCAACCCCAGATCTAACACCAACCAACATATAGAAGTATTTAAAAGAATAGTTGAGAAAGAAATGAGGAGTATCAAACCAGAAAAGTGTAATAAAGATAGGATTTGGCAAGGCCTAAAAAAACTGGAAAAAACAAAAAACATAGTAATTAGACCAGCAGACAAGGGGGGAGGGGTAGTGGTCCTGACTAAACAGGACTATCAAACAGAGCTAGAAAGATTGGTAAAAGACAGTAGTACATACCAACCCCTAAAAAAGAACCCCAACAGGGAACTAAAAAAGAAACTGAAGGATTATTTAAATAAGGGTATAGCAGACAAAATTATTAACAAAAAAGAAGGCAGATATCTATTGACAGAGGCACCAAGAATACCAGTAATATACCAGGTTCCGAAGATTCACAAACACAAAACCAAACCACCAGGCAGGCCCATAATTAGTGGCATTGAATCAGTATATTCTAGACTGGGGGAGTATTTGGATATATTCCTTCAGCCAATAGCAGGAGAGGGTAAGGCGTTCCTTAAAGATAGTAATGATGTAATTAATAATTTGAGAAACATACAGGTAGACGATTCCACATTACTGGTAACACTGGATGTGGAGTCGTTGTACACCAATATAAAACAAACAGATGCCCTAGCAGCAGTAGCATGGGGAATGAAAAACCTATCGGACTTAAAATTGAAACAAAGAAGGTTTATTCTGGAGGGACTAAGAATGGCCATGGGCAACAATTTTTTCTGGCACGACCACAACTATTATAGACAAATAAAAGGGGTGGGTATGGGTAACAAGTATGCACCGAGTGTGGCCAACATCTTCCTAAGTAAATGGGAGGAAGAGGAAATCTTCGGGAGGTGATGGCCACACTTGCTGTTATACAAACGCTACATAGACGATATTTTAATAGTATGGAAGGGAAGCCAAGAACATTTGGAGCAATTCATACGGCATATTGGCTGCAATAAATATGACATAAAATTTACAGCAACTTATAATTTACAGAAAATTAATTTTTTGGGCTTGGAGATATTCAAAAACCAGAACCAACTTGGGACTAGAACACACTTCAAAGATACGGACAGAAATGGGTATATACCAATGGGGAGCTGTCACCACCCCCATTGGAAAAAGTCCATCCCCAAAAGTCAGTTCATCAGGATAAGAGGAAACTGTGACTTGATGGAGGATTATTTCCAACAGACTGACATCCTGATAGAAAGGTTTATAGATAAGGGTTATAAAAGGAATGCACTGGAGGAGACACGTCTGAATGTAGCTAATATAGATAGAGAACTGATTTTAAAAAATAAAAATAAAAATTATGGCCAGAGTAACAAATTACCATTCATTACGCGATTCAATAAACAGTATAAGACACTGGAGAAAATCATAGAAAAGAATTGGTCTATAATCAGCAATGATCCTCAACTGAATAAAGTACTCCCAAAAAAACCAACATTTATATACAGGAGAGCAAGAAGAATCCGTGACAAAATAGTAAGGAACGTACCCGACCCCCCTAACACTATGTCAACTTTTTTCAGTCAAAAGGGTTTCTTTAGATGTGGAAAATGCAAAGCTTGTAGATCCACTAACAAACAGGACAGAAAGATAACCAGCTTTACATCAAACACCAATGAGAAAAAATTCAAAATTGAGAAGTTGATAACATGCTGTAGTACACACGTCACCTATGTACTGGAGTGCAGTTGTGGGCTACAGTACGTAGGCAGAACGACCAGAGCCCTGTCAGTAAGAATAGGTGAACATGTCAGAAACATCAAAAAAGGATTCAAGCACCATAGTGTATCTAAACACTTTAGAGATGTACACGGAAGAAACCCCCAACACCTGAAGTTCTATGGAATAGATAAGATAGAAAGAAACTGGAGAAACACAAATATGAAAAGAGAGGTGTCAAAGAATGAAACGCATTGGATATTCAAAATGGACACGATGAGGCCACTGGGGTTGAATGTGGAGCTAGACATCAATTGTTTTTGGAAGACTATTAACATTTAACTTTTTTTATTATCATTTTTTATATTTTTTATTTTTTATTATTTTTCATCACTATTATATTTTTTTCATTTTTTTCATTTTTTTATGTTTCATTTTTTTACATTTTTTTCCTTTTTTTTCTTAAAATACTTTTATATTTTTTTATAGTTTTTTATTTTTTTCTATTTTTTCCATTTTTTTTATTTTTTATTTTATTTTATTTTCAATTTTATTTTTATTTTTATTTTATTTTTTATTTATTTTTTATTTTTTTATTGTGTATTGTTTATTTTGGTATTTTGATAAACATTGTCACTATTAGAACCACTCTTTATTTAAATGAATTGTAAACTGATTGTATAAGGTGCAAGAAATAATACATTTGTATTTTTTAACTGGGGAATAAATAGGGGTTTTTTTGCCACCCCATAATGCCTGCAGGTCAGTTGTAATCTGCGGAGCATTATAGTCTGTTAAATTTTAAAACATTGTGAGAGCCTCTTCAGCAGATAAAGATGGGCTACACCTTCGTAAACAACATCGTTCATTACAACAGAATAAGTAAATTAAGTCAAACAAGTGGGGTATAGGATGATATAAGAGGCAATTAAAATGAATAAGAATTGGGCAACACATCCCTTAGCTAAGATGGCGGGACACGCACTTCCGGTTTAAAAAAATACACGAATTGGGAATAGTATCCCTTAGTTAAAATGGCGACATATGTACTTCCGGTTACACGGGGTATAAATAAAGCACGCACCAATCAAACGGCAGCTTCCTGATGACGCATATGATGATGCGAAACGCGTAGAGGCTGCTGGGTAATCTCTCGGAACGGGCGGAAACACATACGAGAACGAGGGGTGAGGCGCAAGCCAAACATGGAGGCCATACACGGACCACGGACCCGCTCAAAACACTTGTCCTTATCTGCTGGATTTGCTCAGTGCCGGCCTAAAGGCACTTTTAAATGTGAGTGTGATATCTGTATTAAATTTTTTTACTCAATAAATGTTTTAAACATATTACGCTATGATCGCCTATTTATGTATCCTACATGAGGAAAAACCATAGCATAGCTGATGAAAAGTGGTAATAAGGTGGAGCGCATTTAAGGTGGAGCGGCTCTTAAGGTGGAGTGGTTATCCCATGAATGAACCAAAGGCACATCAATTTACAGTATCTGGTGAGTGGCCAATCTGCAAGGTGGTGGTGGGTCACAAGAGTCACTTATAATTAAGAAGAGATACAAGAGCACAATACAGTCACAGCATTTGCAAGAGGATTTCTCTTTTCTTGGATTTTTTTTATTTTTTAAGTTTCTTGGTTTTATGGTCCATGGAATTTATGGGACTTTAATATTGTGTATATGCACAGGAGGGGCACATGGTCTCCAACTGTTTTTTTCAGGTTTTTTGTGTAACTCACACACAAGAGAAGGATATTGGTTTATATATATTTATTTGAATTGTGTTTTTTTATGTATGCTATTTGCACGCAGGAGATGGCTTATTGTATTATTACATGATACAGTCATTAATGTTTTTGATCACATATTATCACAAGTGGTGTAAAGATAGGAATAGCGCATTCACACCCATCCAATTCATTTATTCTTTATCCTTTAAGGAAAAAGTTTTTTTTAAATGCAGCAATTCTGACAAACACATCGAATTTTTTTTGCGCCGGTGACACATGTTTATGCATCCTGAACTTTGGCTGCATGGAAGGATCATAGATTTTTGAAAAAATATATGAAAAAACAAATAAGCACACCACTACAACAAAAGACAGACAAACAGGAGAAGTGACAAACCTCTAGAGACATACCACCTAGGATTGGAGGGAAGGCAAGACGGTGGGAAAAAGAGCTGGGAGAGAAGAAAAAAAAAATGTAAAAAAATGGAAGCACCCCTTAAAACGTAAATCCCCTCCCCCGCTTCTTTCTGCCATTTTGTGCAGGTATATCACCCCTATGTATCTGTGAGTGGGATAAACAGAACCATGTTGTATGTGTAGTGGTCTTGTCCACAGGCAGCAAAATCTTCTAATTTTGGACCTTAAAATAAATATGGACATGCATGCAGCCCTTCCTAATAAATCTAAACCCAATATCCCTATACACCACGTGTCAAACACAAGGCACCCTCGCACCCATCATCTCCACCCTTACCTTTTCTAAGCAATTGGCAGCAGCCCCTCCCATCTCAGCAGTCAAGAGCAAGGAGGACAGAACTCCTCCTACAGATCCTGAGTTTTTTTGTGCAGCTGCAGCACCCCCCCATCTCCATGTCCCCTGGTCTCAGCATTCAGCAGACTCCGGCAGCTCACTCCAGCCTTCCTCTGGTCCTCCACCATACCCTGCACCAGACATTAGGATAAGTCAAGAAAGTTAATTTCTGCACCAGGCTCAATTTAATCAAAGCCATAGTTATAGGGCCCCTGAGACAGGACAGACACTAGGGAATTCAAAAAGAGTACCGTAGTGCAGGCAGCAGATTCATGTACCTGTCTCCCCTGAATGGCTGGACATGGATCCCAGTAAGATTCAGGCTATCTAAGATTGGCCCACTCTCAAGTACAGTGGGGACGGAAAGTATTCAGACCCCCTTAAATGTTTCACTCTTTGTTATATTGCAGCCATTTGCTAAAATCATTTAAGTTAATTTTTTTCCTCATTAATGTACACACAGCACCCTATATTGACAGAAAAACACAGAATTGTTGACATTTTTGTAGATTTATTAAAAAAGAAAAACTGAAATATCACATGGTCCTAAGTATTCAGACCCTTTGCTCTGTATTTAGTAGAAGCACCCTTTTGATCTAATAGAGTCTTGAGTCTTTTTGGGAAAGATGCAACAAGTTTTTCACACCTGCATTTGGGCATCCTCTGCCATTCCTTCCTGTAGATCCTCTCCAGTTCTGTCAGGTTGGATGGTAAACATTGGTGGACAGCCATTTTTAGGTCTCTCCAGAGATGCTCAATTGGGTTTAAGTCAGGGCTCTGGCTGGGTCATTCAAAAACAGTCACGGAGTTGTTGTGAAGCCACTCCTTTGTTATTTTAGCTGTGTGCTTAGGGTCATTGTCTTGTTGGAAGGTAAACCTTCGGCCCAGTCTGAGGTCCTGAGCACTCTGGAGAAGGTTTTCGTCCAGGATATCCCTGTACTTGGCCGCATTCATCTTTCCCTCGATTGCAACCAGTCGTCCTGTCCCTGCAGCTGAAAAACACCCCCACAGCATGATGCTGCCACCACCATGCTTCACTGTTGGGACTCTATTGGACAGGTGATGAGCAGTGCCTGCTTTTCTCCACACATACCGCTTAGAATTAAGGCCAAAAAGTTCTATCTTGGTCTCATCAGACCAGAGAATCTTATTTCTCACCATCTTGGAGTCCTTCAGGTGTTTTTTTTAGCAAACTCCATGCGGGCTTTCATGTGTCTTGCACTGAGGAGAGGCTTCCGTCAGGCCACTCTGCCATAAAGCCCCGACTGGTGGAGGGCTGCAGTGATGGTTGACTTTTTACAACTTTCTCCCATCTCCCAACTGCATCTCTGGAGCTCAGCCACAGTGATCTTTGGGTTCTTCTTTACCTCTCTCACCAACGCTCTTCTCCCCCGATAGCTCAGTTTGGCCGGATGGCCAGCTCTAGGAAGGGTTCTGGTCATCCCAAACATCTCCCATTTAAGGATTATGGAGGTCACTGTGCTCTTAGGAACCTTAAGTGCAGCAGAAATTTTTTTGTAACCTTGGCCAGATCTGTGCCTTGCCACAATTCTGTCTCTGAGCTCTTCAGGCAGTTCTTTTGACCTCATGATTCTCATTTGCTCTGACATGCACTGTGAGCTGTAAGGTCTTATATAGACAGGTGTGTGGCTTTCCTAATCAAGTCCAATCAGTATAATCAAACACAGCTGGACTCAAATGAAGGTGTAGAACCATCTCAAGGATGATCAGAAGAAATGGACAGCACCTGAGTTAAATATATGAGTGTCACAGCAAAGGGTCTGAATACTTAGGACCATGTGATATTTCAGTTTTTCTTTTTTAATAAATCTGCAAAAATGTCAATAATTCTGTGTTTTTCTGTCAATATGGGGTTCTGTGTGTACATTAATGAGGAAAAAAATGAACGGCTGCAATATAACAAAGAGTGAAAAATTTAAGGGGGTCTGAATACTTTCCCCACTGTATATAAAACGTGCGCAAAGATTTGCAAGGATTTGCAAATTTTTATTTTCAAAAATTGTGGCCACTTTCACTCAGCTAACTAAGAAGGTACAACATTTTCATGGTCCACTGAGCCAGAAACTGCTTTCTCTGACTTTTTTTCACTTGTGCTGGTTCATCCTAACCCAGAACTCCTCTTTCTAGTCAAAGTAAATGCACCAAGTGCAGCTATTGGAGCATACTACTCTAGTAAAGCAGAACTATAAAATCAGAAACAACTTTCAGCAATAAAAGAGACTTTTACTGAATGGTGAAATCTTCTGGAGGGAGATTCAATAACTGTCCTCACTGACCATAAAAATCATGAATTTAATAAATCAGCAAAAATGCAAGACATGCTGGATGAACTCTTCTTTTTCAAAATTTAACTTTACAATTTCTTACAGATCAGGATGTAAGAATGGAAAAGCAGATGCCTTGTCAAGAATTGCAGCTGAAACTTCTACAGGCATGGAACCAGTTGACACTATCCTACAAGAAAAATACTTTCTAGGATAAAGTACTCTGCAAAACTATTCACCAAAATAAAAAAAGGCCTATGATAAGGACCCAATCCTAAACAACCAATCAGAAAACATCGATTTGCACTTTTATGATGGCTACTAGACTTTTGGGGGGTAAAAAACCTGTATATCCCTGGCTTAAGGAGCTGCAACTGTTGCACTACTCAAAACCTGCTGGCCACTCTGACATTACCCTGATTATGTTCTGTAATGTGAGAACTGTGCACACAATAAGGTACCACCTTCTCTTTCTGTTGGGCTACTAAAACCTTTCCCTGTGCCCACCCACCCATGGGAGTCTATTTCCATGGATTATTTCATTTGCCTACCACCATCAAATAAATTTGCAACTGTCCTGGTAGTAGTAGATCATCTATCAAAGATGACAATTTCTGTTGCCCATGGTTGGCATTCCTACAGCCAGAAAGACACAGCAGAAATAATAATTCAAGAAAAATATAGACTACATTGTCTTCCATCAAGGAGTTCAGTTAACTTTACAATTATGAAAAACTTTCTGTTCTATGCTGAGAATTGAATTCAATCTGTCAAATGTTTTTCATCCATAATCTAATAGTCAAACAGAAAGGACAAATTAAACATTGGAGCAATATCCCAGGTGTTTCATCTGCCATCTTCAGGATGACTAGGTTGAAAACCTACCATTAGCAGAATATGCATACAATTCCCACCATAGTTAGATTCCTCAGAGCCCATTTTTTGCCAATTATGGACTACATCCATTGTTTATACCTGAACTTCCAGTAGATTCACCTTCACCTCTGCCAACTATAAATGCAAGATTGTCTGCTTTACAAAAGAACCAAGAATTACTAAAAAAAAGAGACATTACATGAAGCATGAGAATCCTGTAAGAAAGCCGCAGACATGCACAGATGAGCCATTCCCTTTTCTTCAGTAGGTGAGGTGATTGCATCCGTATTAGTGCAATTGTGACAGAGAAAATTGAGTACTGACCGTGATACTTTTTTTATTTGCACAAACATACAATATTTCAGGACAAGCTTTTGGGGTGTGTCCCCTTCTTCAAGGTCCAAGCAGTACTGATTCACAAAAGTTGTAGCAGAATGTTATAATGTTAAAACAAAAAACAAAAAAAAAAACACAATCTCTGAGGAAAAGGAGAAAAAAAAACTGTCACAGAGGGGGACATAAAACGGTAGTATAATGGGTAAAAAAAACAATATCTAAATTTAGGCCATTATTTTTTGTGTCAAAAAGAAGTATCATTCTTAGTTCAAACGTTTTCCTTTTCTGAATAGTTCTAAAATTCCCTTTAAGAACTAAAACATTGAGGTCTTCTATAGTGTGGTCTGGTTGTGAGAAGTGATGTCCCACAGGTGTGCAGAAGCTGTCTTCTTTATGTTCCTTGATGGTTTGTCTGAGCAAATTCATCCTCGCTTGCAACTTCTGTCCTGTTTCACCAACATAAGACCCTTTGCTACACCTTTTGCATTGGATGAGGTACACAAAATTACTGGAGGTACAGCTGTATGATCAGCTGATATTGAAGGTCCCATTTGTGTGTGTGACACTTTTGGATAGAATGATCTGGTTGCACAGTTTGCAGCGTTTTTATGGCAGGGTTTGCTTCCATTATTTGTGACTTCATATTCTGAGTGAAGTTTCCTGCTGCTTAGTTTATGTCTGAGGTTGGGTGGTATTCTGAAAGCCAATATTGGGGTTTGTTGGAATATTTCTTTCAGAGTTTCATCCTTATTATATATGTTATAATGGGTTGTAAATCTTTGATTATCTTTTTGATCCCTTCTAGTGCTGGGTTGAATGTGGTGACTAAAGGTACTCAGTTATTAGTTTTTTTCTCGGTGTATTGGAGGAGATTTTCTCTTCGGGTTTTCAAGGCTGTGTTTATGCTGTTGTTGATGGTTTTGTCTTTGTAACCTTTCTATTGGAAGGAGTCTGCCAGTGTTCTGAGATGTTTACCTCTGCCTTCTGGGTCTGAACATATTCAGTGGTATCTGATGGCCTGGCTGTGTATGATGGCCTGTTTAGTGTGTTGGGGGTGAAAACTGGAACTATGGAGATAGCTGCATCGGTCAGGCAGTTTTCTGTATATTGAAGGGTGAAGCTTGTCATCCCTGATGTATACTGTAGTGTCTAGGAAGTTGACATGTGTTTTCGAATAATCAATTTTTAGTTTGATAGATGGGTGAAAAAATGTTGATCAATGAGAAAAAATGTTTTAGATTTTCTTCATCTTCAGGCCATATCATGAAGATATCATCAATATAGCGATAATATCTGTATGGCTTTTGTTATATGCTGTTCAGGAATTTGTCCTCCAGGTCAGCCATAAATAAGTTTGCATATCGGGGTGCCATTTTACTTCCCATAGCAGTACCCATACACTGGAGATAGATATAATTGTTGAAAGTGAAGTAGTTGTGTGTAAGAATGAATTGAGATGATGAGATGTGTAACATCCTCAGCAGTGTATTTGTGGTTTGGTAAGGATGATAAGAATCTGTGACATGCCGCCAACCCATCCTTGTGAGGGATGTTACTGTACAGAGATTCTACATCCATAGTGACTAGAAGTGTATTTGGTGGTAATTGTTGTATATTGTTAAGCTTGCTCAGAAAATCAGTGGTGTCTTGCAGGAAACTCGCAGTGTTCATGACTAACGGTTTTAACATATTTTCTACAAGGCCTGAGATATGTTCCGTAAGTGTATTCATACCTGTTATAATGGGTCACTTTTGTGAATTAGTACTGCTTGGACCTTGAAGAAGGGGACATACCATGAAAGATTGTCCTGAAAAATTGTATGTTAGTGCAAGTAAAAAAAGACAGTACTCAATTTTCTTTATTCAGTAGGTGATAAGAGCCGGCTATCTTCAAAGCATTTACAGCTTAAACTACATTCTCCAAACTTGGTCCTCCAAAGTTCATAGGTCCTCTAGAAGTAATGGGCCCAAATATACCTGTGGTATACAAGCCCAAATTACCTCCATCAATGAAGATCCATTCTGTTTTTCATGTGACCCTTTTTAAAACCTTTTAGAAAGAATCCTTTTACAGAATGTACACTCTCTCTTCTAGATCCAGCCCAAGTACTGGGGGGGGGGGGGGGATTGTGGAGAAAATCCATAATTCTTGTCTGTATCTTGGTAAGCTAAAATCTCTGATAAGATGGAAAGGTTATGGTCCAGAAGGGGATTTGTGGAAACCAGCGAAAAAGTTGCATTGCCCCAATATTTATTCAGAAATTTCCATAATAGATATCCTGATAAGCCAAAGAAACCACCTGGAGGATGTTCATTAAGGGGAGGGGTAATGTGAGGAGCTGAGCCTGCTGAGTCTTGTACTCTGGTCTCCCAGGGACTTAAGCATGACTGATCTGTTCTGCAGCTCCAGTCTTTCATTAATCATTGGAATTGTCCCACTTGCATCTGATCATGTGAACACTCAAGGTTATTGGCCAGCTATTTATGTCCTTCCTGTTTCCTTGCCAGATTATTGCGTCCCACACATAATTATGCCTACTGTTCTCTGAAAGCTCTATTGCCACAGAGTGCAACGCAGAGGGACTACTTGTAAAGTTGGAGTTGCAGTAGGAAGCAAAATCCGCATAAGCCAATGTCTCCTCTGTAGTGCTGGCTCCTGTCCCATGTGGAGTGATACCAACTGCACTCCACCTCTTATCCTGGCTAGCAGTCTCCAGAGTGGTGCCAGCAGCAAGAAAGAAGAGATCTTCAGGTCAGTGTGAAGCAATACACTGGGCATAATAGTATAAGGCTGATTGAAAATGAGAGGATGGGATTATAACGATGCTCAAATAATCAAATACATATCAAAGATATAAAATATTGTTACAGAGAGTAGAAAAGGGTTCAATAAAAATAATTGACAGAGCATATACAAATTGCTTTTTTTTGGGTCGCTGGTTTCCCACAAAGGTGAAGATGGTCACAGGTAGGTATTATATCCCAACATGTATCGCCAGCATTGGCTTCTTCAAGGGATTATTTAGGACCACCAATATTAACCCAGCTCTAGCACAGACAAAGTACAAAGAAATTATCGTCAATTATAGAGTGTAAATATAGACAAGGATATAGAAGTATATTTACATAAGATCTGTCATGGCTTCAGAGCACAAATACCCACCTCCACCAATCCTAGATCAAGGAGCACCACCCTAGCCAAACAGAGGCGGGGGAGGCCGTGCACAATCACAGGAGGTATGAAAGCACCAGGCTACAATATGCAAACAAAAGAAAAAAAATGTTTTTTAATTATTATATTGGACATAGACCATTGTCCAATAGAGGGGGGCCAACAAGGCCTCAACTTGTACTTACTATGCTCAGTAATTTACGATGGATAATGCAGGGGCGCCTAAAAAGATGTTGTGGTAATGAGTTAAGTCTTGCACTGAAATGCCTTATTTGGACACCAAAGTGAAAACAAAATGCGAGAGAGGTAAGAGCGTATTCAAAATGTTCAACACTTTATATAACTCAGTGATAAAAAAAGGGGGGGGCAGAGTGTATATAGATGAATACAGAAAGGCCAAGCTCAATAAACAGCTAATTGTGTTATAAGTAAAAAGGTAAGTATGTGATATTAGTTTAACAAACAGCAGAGCAGTCAGGTTTAAGAGAGACATAGAGGGAGGAGAGTGTAACCCATTATAACAGGCTTGTAAAGCCAACACGATGTAAGGCATGAACAAGCGGTGAAAGATCGATTAAAAAGTGCTTATCTGTACATCCAAGAAGTACCATACGAAATATAAAGGGTTTAGGCAATAAGATAGCATCAGATCTATGATAGATATCTGTAGCGTCTAGAGACACATTCGGGCGCCCCTGCTCTCCAGATGATCGTATGCTGGAGTGGCCACTCACTCGGCGCCTGACATCACCGAGCGAGCACAGGGAGAACGAGCTGGGGATACGGCAGATCTAGCCATAGAAACACTGGGAGTAGGCAAAGGGCAAAAACGGGCATCAAAGGAGATAGATGCCCTGAGCGTCCATGCAGTTGCACATGGCCCACCACCCACCAGGCCGACCAGGGCTGGGGGACCACAATTATACCCATCGATCAGGAGAGGAGGAGGAAAAAAAAACTAAGGTGGGCTGCACATCCCGAAAATGGTGGACCTGCCAAAGGACATGCAAAAATTTCTCAGAAGCCATGACAAATATAAAACAAATAAACCACATAAATACAGCACATAACATATTAGGGTAATGTAACAGCTGATATAGAAAATGTATAATACATGACAAGTCGAATGGTATTAAACGATAACATCAATCATCTTAACATGTCATTTTAAGAGATCCATAATGAATGGTTAAATAAGTATACACAACTTATATATGCACCAACATTGTACAGTTGTAGCATTGATCGCCTAAGCATAATCAATAGAGAAGTAAGGGGGAGGGAAAATAACAGAAAAAAGGGGTCACAAATGAATACAACACCAATATCAAAAATGAACCCATGATGGGTCAAGAAAAAAGGACATGATAACTAAATAGAAATAACTCACTACTTCACAGTTTTAGGCTGATAATGGATAGGGCCTGTCATCAATGGGTAGTAGTGTCCAGACCAAACAGCCCTAAATATTTATCAAGTTTTATAGATGCAGAAATGATTCAATGTATTCACAGATTCAAAATATGAGTAAATACATTAACCGTTGATCGAAGGCCCGATCAATTCTTGTTTAGCAGCTATAGAAAGGACTTAAAACGGATGTATTCATTGGGTCTGGGGTATCTAGTAGCATTAAAGCCATGGAACCATCTAGTCTCCAGCTGTAAAAGGGTACGATCAATACCGCCACCTCTCACATGTGTGGTTACCTGTTCAAGGGCGGTAAATTTGATCATATTGGGGTCAAAATTATGTCCAAGCCCAACATGACGGTAATGGCAGTGCTCATGAGCCATTTAAAAATAGGAGTGGTATGATCCTTTATTTGTTTAAGGAATGGGCGTTTGGTTTTGCCTACATAGAAGCATCCACATAGGCATTTAGCCAAATACACCACTCCAATTGTGTAACAAGTGACTCTATATGAAATAGTGTGAGTAAGGCCATTAGGAAGAGAAATAACATGGCCATTTAGAATGAATCAACAGACTTTACATTTTTGGCAAGCAAAAGTGCCAAGTTGGAATGGGCAATGAGCAACCCCAGGGGCGAAATGGCTTTTAACCAATGGGTCCCTGAGAGGGTGCCCGTCGATAGGTGATTTCAGGATGCAATTTAATATACCTTTTGCTAATAGTAAAGGCCAAAATTGTGTTAGAATATTCCATAATTGTACATGATGTCTGGAATATTGTGTAATTATTCTTACTGGTTGCTCAACATTTATGGGCTTAATGTAAAAAATAAATCCTTTCTGTCTTCTTTGGAAGCTTTATTGTATGCTTTTTGCTTTTTTAATGAGTCTATGACTATATCCTCTATTTTTCAATCTGGTATATAATCCTTTTTGCGGCTTCCTGATAGTCCTCATCTCGTGCACAATTTCTTCTAAGTCTAACATATTGACTGAATGGAATACTTTTTACTAGTGATTGAGGATGTCCACTAGAAGCATGCAAAGTACAGTTCCCTGAGGAGGGTTTGCGATATAGAGAAGAGTAGAGAAAGCCATCCTTGTCAATGTTCATCTCCAAGTCTAGAAAATTAATTTTATGTTGATTACCATCCATAGTGAATTTGAGATTGAAGCTGTTCACAGATAGAATGCTCATAAATTGTGTTAGTTCCTCCCTAGTACCAGACCACAGCAGTAACACATCATCAATATACCTGTACCATGAAATAACATGGCACAGGAATAACGATATGTCATCGCATGAAAAAAGTTATTTTTTCCATCCCCCCAGGTTGGCATACCATGTGGCACACCTGGTCCCCATTGCAACCCCCTGCATCTGGAGGAAATGGAAAGAACCAAATAAAAAGACATTGCGGGTAAGGATAAATCTGAGTAAATCTAAAATGAACAAATTGTACAAATGGGCCAAATTGCCCCTTTCCTTCAAATGATTCCCTACAATCTCAATTCCTTTAGTGTGTGGAATAGCATTATAAAGATTCTCTATGTCTATGGCAACTAGCCAAGTATTCCCAGGAGCATGCATGCCCTCGATGGTTTGAAGGAGGTCAATGGTATCTTTGATATAAGAGGATAAAGATGTTACGTGAGGGTAAAGATAATTGTCAACAAGTGCACTTGCATTTTCAGTCAGACTTTGGCAACCGGACACAATCAGTCGACCTGGGGGGTTGGACATTGATTTATGTATTTTTGGTAGTGCGTATAACGTGGGAATTCTAGGTTCTTTGGTGTTGAGATAATTCCAGGAGTCTTTGTCAGTGAGTCCCTTTGTATATACTTTGACAATTAGAGAGTAATATTCAAGATTGAAATTATCAATCAAATTTTTTGATATGGGTTGATACCACTCTTTATTGTTGAGAATGTCCCGACACATCTTTTCAAGATCCTCAACATTCATAACTACTACATTTCCTCCCTTGTCCGCTGGTTTAATTACAATTTTAGCATTATTTTGAAGGGATTTTATAGCCAGTTTATGACCTGGTGATAGATTATTATTGCTTGTTCTGACATTAAAGTCAATCTTATCAACTTCCTTCGTAGTCTGTTCAACAAAGGCCCAAATTTTGGGATTATTGCTGAGTAGCGGAAATGCTTGCGATTTTGGTCTGCAAGATGAGGGTGGGAGAAGGCGAGACCAGAGGCACAGACACCACCCGAAGGAGAAATGAGTCGCTCCCCCGATTCGGTATGGCCCTCTTCCCACAATTCCATCAGATCCTCAATGGCTTGAAGTTCATCAGAGTCAAAATTAGATTGTTCAACAGAAGTATTGGAAAGGGTACGTACACCTGACAAAGAGTCATCATAGATTACTTTAAAAATTTCTTTGCAAAAAATGTATGTCTTTGATCATCTGAAACTTATCGACCATCGACTTGTGGGCAGAATGTTAAGCCTAATTTTAACACTTCAATTTCATCATTGGTTTAAGATATGGAAGATAAATTAATAATTTCTAATTTCATGTCTCCATGGTGGTCTGGGGAAATGAGGTTGTGATAGTGGGGCTGGGGGATTGATCTGGTGTTTTCACTAAAAAAATAGGAGCTATTTTTGGATCCATAGCCAAGGTGCTGCGAGGAAACAAAAAAAGAAGATAAGGTTCA
Source organism: Lithobates septentrionalis (assembly GCA_037952835.1). Classification (NCBI taxonomy): domain Eukaryota; kingdom Metazoa; phylum Chordata; class Amphibia; order Anura; family Ranidae; genus Lithobates; species Lithobates septentrionalis. The sequence goes on from JBBDGP010004023.1 coordinate 540,083, forward strand.
CTTACCCTCCTAGTGAAAGTCATAGTTGTGGAAAGTAAAGAGAATGAGGCCAGAGCCATAGCGTTAAGTACAGAGCTAGAGACTAGTGCGGACAAAGTATCAGCATGCAAAGTGAGTAGGGGTGTATTCTGTTTAGGACGAGCAATTTGTGATCATCAGGTAGTTGTAGATCCCAATGTGCGTTGGAGTGATTCCGTTGATGTCGTGTCTAGCGCTCCCTTTTGTTTTTTAGGAACTCTGTCCTGTGACAGATCACAAATAATAGTTGATTGGCTGGATAAGACTGAAGAAACAGAAGACATATTAGGTACATCATTGGTAGTTTTAGGTGCTGCATGTGTGGGAGGTCTATTCATTGGTTTGCTAAAAACTGGTTGATTCCATTTGTAAGGATAACCGTTATCGTGTGCTGACTTGTCCCTCAAAAATTTGCCTTCTTTTGTGTTTATAATGTCTACTGTATACTCTTCTAAATGTTCACACAGTTCCTTTTCTTTGCGCAAAAACAAAGGAGAGGAAACAATCAAGACATGGTCCTGATACCAAAGACTAAATTGTGCATCAAGATTAGTGATTTCAATTTGATATTGGTTGCATAAAATAGCGATCATTTCTAAGGAACAATTCTGTAAATTTTGCTCCCATGTTAATTTGAGCGAGTCATTGATTTTTTTTGAGATTAGGAAAAATTTGTATTCTAAGTCCCCAGGAGACAATTTTGTTTTCTGAATATTTCTCAAAGTATTGTTTATGCCAGTAAATCCTAACTTTTTTCTCTAATAGACGCTGCAATCTTAAAAATCATTTATCTAGATCCGCCTCAGTAATGTCAGATGCATTCTGAGATGATTGTATCCTGAGCATAAATCCCTCCCAGGCCTCTCCACAGAAGTCTGCCATGGTGAAACAATGTCACCCTGAACGGTGGTTAATCAAAGAACGTACAGTTTTAATCAAAAATTACACACTATAAACACTTAAAAATACAAGAACAGAGAAGAGAAAAAGTATAAATTTTTTTTTGCAAATGAAAAATATGAATCAATTAAACATAGACAAAAAATATTTGTAAGACAATAGTAGAGGCACCCAAACAGGTATGGTGTACTGAAACACCTGGTTTGGTAGTAAAGTAAAGTGGATTGAGTGGACTCTAAAATATCATGCACCTCATCCCGGATATTAGAAATGATTGAAAGCGAGAGGATGGGATTATAACAGAGTATATAAGAGAGTAGAAAAGAGTTCAATAAAAATAATTGACAGAGCATATACATATTTCTTTTTATTCGGGTCGCTGGTGTCCCACAAGGGTGAAGATGGTCACAGGTAGGTATTTTATCCCAACATGTTTCACCAGCATTGGCTTCCTCAGGGAATTATTTAGGACCACCAATATTAACCCAGCTCTAGCACAAAGTACAAAGAAATTATCATCAATTATAGAGTGGAAAAATAGACAAGGATATAGAAGTATATTTACATAACAACTGTCATGGCTTCGGAGCACAAATACCCACCTCCACCAATCCTAGATGAAGGAGCACAAGGAAAGGGGATCCCACCACCCCAGCCAAACAGAGGCGGGGGAGGCCATGCACAACCACTGGAGGTATGAAAGGACCAGGCTTGGATATGCAAACAAAAAAAAAACAGGTTTTTAATTATTATATTGGACATAGACCATTGTCCAATAGAGGGGGGTGTCAGGGCTAGGCTCAGCCCTTCCTTCTCTGAGCTGGCCACTCAGCTGTCGGCTAATTGCCAGCTCCTATCTCTTCACAGTGACTCACCTGTTGATGATATCCTGCTCATCAGTCCTGCTTACTTAAGCCGTCCAGCCCAGATGATCTCTGCCTTCACCTTGGTCAACATCACAGAGATTTTCTTTCATAGAAATGGTCTCAGAAAGAATTCACATTGCATTGCATTGCATTGCAATGACCCCCAGGGTAATCTCATACATTTACTGTTGTGGTGCCCAAAGCTCAAACACTATTGGAATGAGGTTATAACAATCTTAAATGATCTGTATGATATCACTCTAGCCTCTTACCTTTTATGTGTATCCTAGGACACATCAAATCCATGGTGTTGGATGACATTTTAAAATTAGAGGTCACAAGGTCAATTTTTATTGCAGGAAAAATAATTGCTTCAAAATGGGTATCTGTTAGTCCACCAAGAGTAGATGAGTGGAAATCTGAAATTAATAAATCTTACTTGAAAAACATACAGTATATACCTTCTTTGTAATGCAATACGCAAATATGATGCCATCTGGACTAAATGGATACACGCAACGTATCCCTCTATTATTTTTGTTGTTGTTTTGTGGGTGCATTGTCTGTTTTTGTAATTATCAAGAGTTCTCAGGAGAACACCATTGTTTTAAAAACGGTAATCCAAATTTTTCATACCTCTCTTATATGGATTCTTATGAACACATTTAATGCTGTTTCTTCAATCTCACCCTTCCAAACTCAGGCCCTGGACGTGCACCTAAAGCTACCTAGCTACCTAAAGTGGGTAAAGACCCTGTCCTTATTTGGGAGCTGTCGTCCTGTCTCACTAATGTCGATATCCGTCTCTGCGCCAAACTTATAGCCAATCACCTCACAATGTTAATTCTAGACCTGATCCACCTTGACAATGTTGGTTTTACACCCATGAGAGAGGCCCGGGATAACACTCTAAAAATGCTGCTGCTGATGGAATATGCTCAAAAATGTCACATACTAGCTTGCATGATAATACAAGAAAAGGCATTCAACTGTGTTCATTGGGATTTTCTTAAAAGCACACTTCAACAAGTGGGGCTTAAACCCAACCTCATACATAAAATATTAGCACTTTATAATAGCCCATCTGCAAGAAATTGTTCGAATGGCCTTCTTTCAGATGCAGTTCAGATCACAATGGTACATGTCAGGAGTGCCTCGTCTCCATTATTATACATACTCAGCATGGAACATCTTGCTATTGCCTTACTCCAAAATCTGGACATAAAGAGTCTCGATTGGTCAACGCCAATACAAATTGTCACTTTACGCTGATGATCTTTAACTGTATGCGAGTACATGTGGGCTGCGAGTGCATGTGGACTGTGAGTACACGTGGACTGTGAGTACACGTGGACTGTGAGTGCACGTGGACTGTGAGTGCACGTGGACTGTGAGTGCACGTGGACTGCGAGTGCACGTGGGCTGTGAGTACACGTGGGCTGTGAGTGCACGTGGACTGCGATTACACGTGGGCTGCGAGTGCACATGGGCTGTGAGTATACGTGGACTGTGAGTGCATGTGAACTGCGGAACAGCCAATAAAGTACGCTCCATTGAGTGACATTGGTGAAACCAGTCAGGGACCAGCACTGCTGGAGCTGAGGGACTCCCCTAGCTGCCAGGGGAAGAACTCCTCCAGTGAGAGTGGGGGGAAGTGAAGGGAAAGGAAAGACCGATTCTGGTGGTAGGGGACTCAATTCTTAGAAGGACAGAGAGGGCTATCTCTGACAAAGACCTGAAGCGCCGAACTGTATGCTGTGTACCGTGCGCTTGGGTTCGGCACATCATGGATCTGGTGGACAGATTACTGGGAGGGGCTGGGGAAGTCCCAGCTGTCATGGTGCACGTTGGCACGTGCACCATGACACGAGCTGCTGTAATAAGGAGGGGTTTGGGTTCCTGGAGAACTGGGCCGACTTCTCAGTCGATCACCAGTTCTATAAAAGGGACGGACTGCACCTAAATGAGGAGGGTGCAGATCTGCTGGGAGTGAAGATGGCTGAAAAGTTAGAGGGGCTTTTAAAGTAGGTGAAGGGGGGGAGGGTCCAGAGGTAGAGATAGTCAACATGGAGCATATTCCAGAGGGTAGTATTAGAGGCATTAGTGGTGGGTTGACTAAAGCACATCAATTCGAGGTAAGTATAGTAATAAGTCCCATTTGCAATCTCGGAACACCCAATAAGAGGACAGTATGCCACCGGTCTAAACTGTGTGGCATGTTCACCAATGCCAGGAGCCTAGCTAACAAGATGGGAGAACTAGAGATACTGTTGTATATCAAGAATAATGTACAAGTGAATGTGAGAGATGACATCACTAACGGAGCTAGTTAGGCGGTGGAATCCTTATGGGTTTAGAGCTCCAAAGGGATGAAACTAAGGGGAAAATAATACTGGAAGTATGCTATAGGCCCCCTAACCTAAGGGAGGAGGGGGAGACGGACTTCCTATCACAATTTGGATTAGCAGCAAGGATGGGAAGTGTGATCATAATGGGGGATTTTAATTATCCAGACATAGACTGGGAGGAAGGAACCGTGCATTCGTCTAAGCCTCGCCGATTCCTAGATATCTTGCAGGACAATTTCGTGGGTCAGGTGGTAGACGCACCAACTATAAACAAAGCGTTACTAGACCTACTGATTACCAACAATACAGACCTGATCATGGATGTGGAAATAAGGGGCAGTTTAGGAAACAGCAATCACAGGTCAATTAGCTTAAGTATAAATCACACAAATAGGAAACATAAGGGGAATACAAAGACTTGAATTTCAAAAGAGCAAACTTCCCCAAACTACGAACCTTGCTAAAAGATATAAATTGGGATAAAATCTTAGAAACAGAGAACAAGGAGGAAAAATGGGTTTGCTTTAAGAGCATATTAAATAAGGGCATTAGCCAGTGCATCCCATTGGCAAATAAATTTAAAAGAGCGAACAAAAGTCCTGGATGGCTTAACTCCAATGTAAAAATGCATATAAAAGCAAAGGAGAAGGCCTTCAAAAAATACAAGGCTGAGGGATTATCATCAGCATTCAGACATTACAAAGAATGCCACAGGAAATGTAAGGGTGCAATTAGGGCCGCTAATATAGAACACGAAAGGCACATAGCGGAGAGCAAAAAAAATCCCAAGAAATTCTTTAAGTCTATAAACAGTAAGACCATATTGGCCCCATAAAGAATGAGGAAGGAAATCTGGTTACAAAGGATGGGGAGATGGCGAAGGTATTAAATTTATTCTTCTCCTCAGTCTTCATGAGGGAATTGAGGGGCTTCAGTAACCAAAACTGCAGTGTTTATCCTCATGACACATCACAGGAAGCACCCTCATGGCTAACAGAGGACAGAATTAGAAATAGACTTGGAAAACTTAACATTATTAAGTCACCGGGACCAGATGGCTTGCACCCGAGGGTCCTGGGGGAGCTCAGTCAAGTAATTGCCAGACCATTGTTCCTAATTTTTACTGACAGTCTACTGACTGAAATGGTACTGATTGGAAAAAAGCCAATGTAGCTCCAATATTTAAAAAAGGGCCAAAATACATCCCTGGGAATTACAGACCAGTTAACCTAACATCAATAGTATGCAAGCTCTTGGAGGGGATAATAAGGTAAGGTAAAGTACAAAGTAAAGTCCGAAGTAGATAAAACAGATACCAGGGTTGATAAACAACACCGGTCCTAGCGCTCAAAGGATAACAAAGAAAAAGTGGAAATGAATCCACTCAAAAAATAAATAAGATATAAATTAAATTGCAAGCTGCTGTTATAAAAGAAAAGCACACAGATAAAACAAAATATACTCTCTTATAGCAAGATAGTATTAACAGCACTAATAAAGTTCTCAAATGATCTATGGCTAGTTAGTACAATAGCACTAAACTCTCGAATGAACGAGAGTAAATGTAAACATAAAATTAATAATCATAAAACAGAAAGTCCAATGCAGTGGCATGAGAACCAATAATCCCAAATTGATCGTTCATAAAATACCAGCGATAGCATATGATATACCAGCGGTAGTATGTGAACACCACTTGTATCTACTGCATAAACTCAAAGTTTTCGTATAGACAGTTCATTGCATACGGTGGACCACAGTCAAGATAAGGGATTGTATTTCTTCTGGAGTGAACATATCCATGGGTAACTAAACCATCACCACATCACCGCGTGAATATCCCCTATGGATGTAAGCTTACCAGAGGTAAGAAAAAGACAAGCCTGTCATCTCCTTTCTCCTTTAGATCAGCTCTTCCACCATCAGAATCCCTCAGTCCTCCTCAGTCAAGATAATGCAATGTCATGGTAAACACATGTAGAAAAATAGAAGGGGAGGCTCTCCATAGTGTAAAACTGTTTCCTGTCGCATCATGGCAGCATACACTTTGGGTTGTGACTCCGCCCCCACAACCTGATAGGACCACATAGCTATAAATTGTAGAGAGGGCCCCCGCCCCAGTATTCTCTTATTTTTCCTCACCTGTCAGGACCAAACGGACTAAGAAGCACCCCCTTACCGCATTCGCCCCAGCCAGGTTCTAGCCTCTCCTCGGTGGAAGTCCTTGCCTGTACAGCCTCTAAATGAGCTAGATGGAAGGAACCCTGCTCTGGTGGTCTCAGGGGTATGTTGCGGCTCCAGTATAAGCCTTAAATAGGCTTAGTTGTGTGCAGCGGTCTCCAGAAACCTTTTTCACCTTGTTTTGTGTAGTTATCCTGGGCGTTGTAGTCCCTCTGTGCCTCCCCCTGGTGCGCCGAGCGTCTCAGCGCTTCCGCGCATGCGCAGTACGCAGCCTCTGGGCGCCCTTTCGTTTTTGCCAGGTTCCAAGATGGCGCCGAGCGTAGCCCGGTGCTACTGCTCATGCGCGAGCAGGACGTGACCTTGGTGGCCATGGCGGCAATTTTAAAAGCTCAAACCTGTCATTCTGTGTTCCTCCTGTTGCCTGAAGGTACCCTGCCTGCATTTTCAGGTGTATTTACACTCCTGACGTTCACCCCCTCTGGGTAAGTGATTTCCTTTCTCCTTACACCTTCTTCTTGGCTGCTTGCATGTTTATACCTGCCTGTATCTCTCCCAGGTGTATCACCTTTCCTTTTCTATGGAGGCCGCTGTCCCAGCAGATCACCATCAGCCTAATAGGTAAGGGGGGGATTCCCATGGTAAGTAGTGAAGATCGAAAAAGAGAGCAGGATCGTACTAGCGCTGCCTAATTGGTCAGCCCTACCAGGTCATCAAGATTGTCAAAATCAAGGCGAAGAGAGACCTCACGCAGGAGAAGCCACTCCAGCCATAGGCGAAGCCGCTCACGCGGCAGAAGTCGCTAAGGCCACAGGGGGAAGCTGTAGAAGGAGTCGATCCTACTCAAGGCATAGACGTTCCTACCACAGAAGATCCCCTGCACGTAGACACCAGTCTCCTGTACACCCATCCCGCCCGGCTGGGAATGCTTGCTGGGTATGCAGGGCCACAGCCCTACCAGACAAACTGGCTTGCCGCAGATGTATGGATGAGGCCACCAGGGAGAAAGAGCTGGATACTATAGAGCCTACCGGAGTCCCTGCTCTGCATGTCTCAACTCCAGATGCGGAGGCTACAGCCCAGAGCGCCTCACCATCCCATCCTAGTACATACAGGGAACAAGAATTCCCGTCAGACGATGAAGAGCTGGAAGCATTAGCTGGATTTAATTTTTCGCTTATAGGACCTTTCGTGAAATCGGTCAAGGAAGCGATAAACTGGGAGGAACCTGAGGAGGTACAGCAGAAGCAGAGGAAGTATTTCCCGAATCTCAAAAGAGTCCCAGAAGCTTTTCCATTCATAGATGAGCTTATTAAGGAGGAATGGCAGAACCCCAAAAAGAAGATTAGTCTATCCAACAGACTTACCAAATTGTACCCACTGAAAGAACCCAAGGTATCTCCCTTTGTTTCCCCTCCAGTAGTAGACGCTTCTTTGATACGCCTAGCCAGACACGTGACGCTCCCCATTAAAGACGCAGTGACGTTCAGGGACGTGCTGGACAGAAAGGTCGATACAGATCTTAAAAGGGCTTACCTTTTTGCAGGGGGCGTCTGCAGACCAGCGGTGACACTGGCCGCCGTCGGGAAAGCTATTTCCAGTTGGTCTTCGAATACCGCAAAGCTCGTCACTGAGGGCACAGATCAAGAACAGATCATTAAGGCCTTACAAGAACTTAGCCTTGCAGGGGACTTTGTGGCGGAAGCTTCCGTGGACACTAGGTCCATGTTAGCCGCTGTAATGGCCAGAAGGGCGCTATGGCTTAAACCCTGGTCGGCCGACCCTGCCTCAAAATCCAATTGGTGCCGAATTCCGTATGATGGGGTAAGCCTCTTCGGGGCAAAGCTGGATACGGCAATTTCTAAAGTGACAGGCGGAAAGTCAGGTCTCATCCCATCAGACAGAAGATCAAAACAACAAAGGCCGCCTTACTTTAAACGCAATCTCCCGGAGAGATATAGGGATGCAAAATCCTATAAGCCCGGGAAGGAATACAGGAGAAGTTGGAAAAAACCCTCAGACATCCTTCCTCAAATTCCCAAAACCCCTGCCTCCAATGACCAGAAGTCCTTTTGAAGGTACGCCCGCCAAACCAGCAGTGGTGGGTGCCAGGCTCACAAAGTTCAAACTGGTTTGGACGGGAATGATAAAAGACCCGTGGACAGTATCCACCATCCATTTCGGGCACAGGTGGTCATTCAAAGGTCGCCCCCCAAGGGATCAATTTTGCTCAACCAAGCTTCCTCCTTCCTGAGAGAAAAGGCTGTCTTTGGTCCAGTACATCCAAGATCTGCTCCAAAAGCAAGCAATAGTGGAGGTCTCACCATCACAAAGAGGAAAAGGTTTCTATTCCCCACTCTTCCTAGTAAAAAAGAAGTCGGGGGACTTTCATCCAGTCTTGGACCTAAAGAACCTCAACCGGTCAATCTGGATAGAAAAGTTCAAGATGGAAAGCCTACAATCAATCCTCAAGCGATGAACCGGAGAGATTGGATGCTTTCAATCGACCTCCAGGACGCATACCTACATATCCCTATCCACGCCGAATTCCAAAAATTCCTCCGTTTCACTCTAAACAGTCGGCACTTCCAATTTCGAAGTCTCCCGTTCGGGATCTCCACCGCACCCAGGACATTTACGAAGGTCCTATTACCTGTAATAGCCCACTTGAGAGAAAAAGGATTGAGGGTCCACCATTACCTGGACGACATCCTGCTTCTCTCAGACGGCAAGGAGTCTCTCATCCAACATCGGGAAGTTCTGGTCTCCACGTTACAGTCCCTAGGGTGGCTGATAAATTGGAATAAAAGCAACATCCATCCCACACAGAGAATGGTCTTTCTGGGGGCCGAGCTGGACACAAGGGAGAACACAGTGGAGCTTCCACGGGAAAAGATTCCTCTCCTAATTCAGAGGGTGAAGAGGGCAATCTCGGCCACAAGGCTACCGGCCAGACCATGCCTCCGTATCCTGGGCTCCTTAGCGTCCACCATTCCAATGGTCCAGTAGCCTCAATGGAACTCGAGGCCTCTCCAAATATCCTTTCTGCGCCAGTGGAACGGTACGTCAATGTCCCAGCCGATCTACATCTCTCAGGAGGTAAAACAATCATTGCATTGGTGGACACGACCTCGCAACTTGAGAAGATGCGAACACATAATCACTCCTCATCAAGAGACAGTGACCTCAGATGCCAGTCTGCAGGGGTGGGGGGCTCACTATCAGGACTACGCGGCTCAGGGCCGCTGGCCATTCAGGACACAGGACTCAGTGTCGAATGTTTTGGGAATAAAAGCAGCGTTTCAGGCTCTCCTGGCCTTTAGTTCCCTCTTGAGGGAGAAGCATGTCCTTCTGAGGATGGACAACAAAGTGGCGGTCGCCTATATCAACAGGCAGGGGGGCACCAGAAGCAGGTCCATGATGCAGGAGGTCTGTCCTGTTCTGGAATGGGCACAGCTGAACCTGTTGGACTTAAGGGCGGTTTATGTTCCTGGAGTCCAGAACGTCTTGGCCGACTCGCTGAGCAGGAATTTTACCTCCAACAACGAGTGCTCTCTGAGTCCCCAGGCCTATGCTCTCATATCCCGGACCTGGGGTTCACCAGAGATAGACCTGGCTGCATCTCCGGAAAACACAAAATGCCAGATATTCCTATCAAGGATACCATTTCCTTCGGCGGAGGGGACGGATTGCCTCCAACACCCCTGGGATTTTCACCTGGGGTACATTTTCCCTCCGACTCCACTCATAGCGAGATTCCTCCTGAGGCTCAAGAAATCAACGGCATTGGTAGCAGTAATTCCTTTCTGGCCGAGGAGGCCATGGTTTACTACCCTCATGCAGCTGAACACGGCAGATCCCCTGCTCCTCCCGTTGTCGACAGACCTGCTCTCCCAGGGTCATCTTCTTCACCCGAACCCGGAGAAACTACATTTGATGGCCTGGAGACTGAAAGGGCTAGGTACCTAGAGCAAAGCTGTTCCCAGAAGGTGGTGGATACCTTACTCCAGGCCAGAAGACCTACCACCAACAACACATACAGACGGGTCTGGGAGAAATTTGTCACTTTCACTCAACAGCAAGGTTGGGGCTCATCCTCCCCGTCGTGTCACAGGTCATGGGTTTTTTTTTTCAATTAGGCCTAGAGAAAGGCCTTAAGTCAAGCACCCTGAAGGTCCAGGTGTCGGCCCTGTCCACCTTGACAGGAGTTAAATGGGCACAAGATCCTCTTGTGATTCAGTTTCAAAGGGCCTGTCTAAAACTGAGGCCCCCCAGAAAACCTTCCTTCTCAGTCTGGGACCTCTCAGTTGTTCTGGAAGCACTATCTAAGGAACCCTTTTTCCCAATCGAGAGCATATCCCTCTGGGATCTAACACTGAAAGTTTTGTTCTTAATAGCCATAACATTGGCTAAAAGGGTGTCAGAGATGCAAGCTCTAATGGTTAGTGAACCATATGTGGTTGTTTTTCCAGACAGACTAGTCCTAAGACCTTCGGATCGATTCATCCCCAAGGTATCCTCATCCTTCCATTTCAGTCAGGAGATTAATCTCCCAGCACTAAGTACGGATCAGGGCGATCCTCACCCATTTGATGTCAAAGGTAGCGTCTTGGAATATCTCTCGGCAACCAAATCCATCAGAAAGACGGAAAGTCTCCTAATTATCCCACATGGATTCAGGAGAGGCCAAGCGGCATCCTCACGCACCATTGCTTCATGGCTAGTAAAGACCATTAAGAAGGCCTATTCGTTGAGTAATCATCAAATACCTAAGGGCTTAAGGGCACACTCCACCAGGGCAGTGGCAACCTCCTGGGCGGCATATTGTAGAGTCTTGGCGGAGACAACTTGCAGAGCGGCTACCTGGTCTTCAAGGAGCACCTTTATGTCTCATTGTAAGGTGGATTCCGCCTGCTTATCCACAGTGGATTTCAGAAGATCCGTTATCCAGGCCAATTCTTCTATTCTTTGTTAATAAACTTAGTTTGCATTCCCACCCAGTTTTGCGAGTTATTCCCCAAAGTGTATGCTGCCATGATGCGACAGGAAAATGGAAAATTGTATACTCACCTTTCCGTATTTTTCCTTTTCTGTCGCATCTTCATGGTAGCATACAATCTCCCACCCTTCTGAGGTGATATACACAGAGAATACTGGGGCGGGGGCCCTCTCTATAATTTATAGCTATGTGGTCCTATCAGGTTGTGGGGGCGGAGTCACAACTCAAAGTGTATGCTGCCATGAAGATGCGACAGGAAAGGAAAATTACGGAAAGGTGAGTATACAATTTTCCGTTTTATATACATTTTATATGATATACCAGCGGTAGTACCACTTGTATCTACTGCATAAACTCAAAGTTTTCGTTCATTGCATACGGTGGACCACAGTCAAGATAAGGGATTGTATTTCTTCTGGAGTGCACATATCCATGGGTAACTAAACCATCACGACATCACCGCGTGAATATCCCCTATGGATGTAAGCTTACCAGAGGTAAGAGAAAGACAAGCCTGTCATCTCCTTTCTCCTTTAAATCGGCTCTTCCACCATCAGAATCCCTCAGTCCTCCTCAGTCAAGATAATGCAATGTCATGGTAAACACAGGTAGAAAAATAAAAGGGGAGGCTCTCCATAGTGTAAAATTGTGTATTGCAAAGAGCCCACAAGAAACCCCCCCCTTAGTGAATGCGCTTAAAGTACCAGCTGGAGACAGGTAGCGTCATCCCGGGACTCATCGTGGTGGGTGGGCCGCTCGGAGCTCCGACCAACGGTGAGCCGATGCTGATTATGTCAGGCTGTTTTTTAAACTTCTATTGTGTAAGCGCATTCACTAAGGGGGGTTTCTTGTGGGCTCTTTGCAATACACAATTTTACACTTTGGAGAGCCTCCCCTTCTATTTTTCTACCTGTGTTTACCATGACATTGCATTATCTTGACTGAGGAGGACTGAGGGATTCTGATGGTGGAAGAGCCGATTTAAAGGAGAAAGGAGATGACAGGCTTGTCTTTTTCTTACCTCTGGTAAGCTTACATCCATAGGGGATATTCACGCGGTGATGTGGTGATGGTTTAGTTACCCATGGATATGTGCACTCCAGAAGAAATACAATCCCTTATCTTGACTGTGGTCCGCCGTATGCAATGAACGAAAACTTTGAGTTTATGCAGTAGATACAAGTGGTGTTCACATACTACCGCTGGTATATCATATGCTATCGCTGGTATTTTATGAACGATCGATTCGGGATTATTGGTTCTCATGCCACTGCATTGGACTTTCTGTTTTATGATTATTAATTTTATGTTTATATTTACTCTTGTTCATTCTAGAGTTTAGTGCTATTGTACTTACTAGCCATAGACCATTTGAGAACTTTATTATCGCTGTTAATACTATCTTCCTATAAGAGAGTATATTTTGTTTTAACAAAGTAAAGTTCGTTGGCATGGACCATAGGGTGAGTACATGGATTGAAAACTGGCTACAAGGGTGAGATCAGAGGGTGGTGATAAATGCGGAGTACTCGGAATGGTCAGGTGTGGAAAGTGGGGTCCCCCAGTTTTCTGTGCTGGGACCAAGCCTATTTAATTTGTTCATAAACGACCTGGAGGATGGGGTAAACAGTTCAATCTCTGTATTTGCGGTCGATACTAAGCTAAGCAGGGCAATGACTTCTCCGCAAGATGTGGAAACCTTACAAGAAGATCTGAACAAATTAATGGGGTGGGCAAATACATGGTAAATGAGAAGGCTGGCTGCCATTTCAATTTAATTTAATTGTTCAAAGGTTCATCCCCTCACCAGATTCTCAGTAAATCCTAGGGAGGACATATTTTGGCTGGATCTGTCCTGGCATGGCCCTGAGAGCCGGGAGAGCAAGCCAGCTGAGACTTGCTTGATAGTCCAGGCTACCTTGGGGTCACAAATCAAGGGGGAGGGGGTGCAGACCAGCAGGTGGGGGCTCATTGGTGGGGTAGCTCCACTTCCATGGTCATTTTGTACTCTTTTTTTTCTCATCGTACTTTTCGCTCAGGTTTCTTTGTTTACCAGGGTTCAGTTAGCTAGTGCTCACATCTCAGGATTTGTCACGTCTACAGATCCATACGGGCTGAGGTTTCGTTTTTTTAAAATGATTGTTGACCACAATATTCTCGCCTGTATACCATACGTCATACAATGCATGTTCATTACATTCTCCCTGATGATGACATGTATACCCTGTGTCGAAGGCGCATAGGGGAGGGGCCAGGACGGAGTGTTAGGCAGCGATCGCTGCCAGTGTTGGGACGGACGCCATATCCTCACTGCTGTACCTATATACATGCTTGCTATAGGGTGGTGCACTGACGCATCCTGGAAATGTGAGTAACCCCTCTTGGGGTGAGTGTTTTTATCTGGTTGGAATAAATAATTTAAAAACATATTACGCTATATGGTCCTTTCTTCTCATCCATTAACTGTTCCCATGCTGGAGCCTGTAATCCTGGAATCTGCACAGAGCCCGGGGTGGCTTAAAAGCGTTTTCTGACTTTGTCTAGGGACTTAGTCACAGTCTATGAGGTGAGCGTATTACCTTGGGGGGGGGGGGATCACCTGTATTGCACCATCGCATGATCTGTGGCACCTGGAGATTTGAGCACGTTTTGAATACACCACCGTTGAAGATCTTGTGCAAGCATTCATTATCCATGTGCAGGACTATTTATATGCTAATTCATTTATTAGTGTTGAATACGCTTTCACATATATTTGATACACTATTGGTTGTGACATCACATGGGCACACCCAGCACACTCCAGCGCATCACTTTATTTATTGATCTGTACCTACACGCAATACGGGACGTGGTTTGTGCATGTGGCTGAGTAGTGCTTACATTTAGCATTGGATTCAGTGTGGCTTGTAGGAAAATGTTTTCTTCTATCTGGAGAAAAGCCAATGTAGCTCCAATATTTAAAAAGGGGCAAAATACATCCCTGTGAATTACAGACCAGTTAACCTAACATCAATAGTATGCAAGCTCTTGGAGGGGATGATAAGGTAAGGTAAAGTACAAAGTAAAGTCCGTTGGCATGGACCATAGGGTGAGTACATGGATTGAAAACTGGCTACAAGGGCGATTTCAGACGGTAGTGATAAATGCGGAGTACTTGGAATGGTCAGCGGTGGAAAGTGGGGTCCCCCAGGGTTCTGTGCTGGGACCAATACTATTTAATTTGTTCATAAACGACCTGGAGGATGGGGTAAACAGTTCAATCTCTGTATTTACGGTCGATACTAAGCTAAGCAGGGCAATAACTTCTCCGCAAGATGTGGAAACCTTACAAGAAGATCTGAACAAATTAATGGGGTGGGCAAATACATGGTAAATGAGAAGGCTGGCTGCCATTTTAATTTAATTTAATTATTCAAAGGTTCATCCCATCACCAGATTCTCAGTAAATCCTAGGGAGGACATATTTTGGCTTGATCTGTCCTGGCATGGCCCTGAGAGCCAGGAGAGCAAGCCAGCTGAGACTTGCTTGATAGTCCAGGCTACCTTGGGGTCACAAATCGGGGGGGGGGGGGGGGTGCAGACCAGCAGGTGGGGGCTGATTGGTGGGGTAGCTCAACTTTCATGGTCATTTTGTACTCTTTTTTTTCTCATCGTACTTTTTGCTCAGGTTTCTTTGTTTACCTGGCTTCAGTTAGCTAGTGCTCACATCTCAGGATCTGTCACGTCTACAGATCCATACGGGCTGAGGTTTTGTTTTTTTTAAATGATTGTTGACCACAATCTTCTCGCCCTGTATACCATATGTCATACAATGCATGTTCATTTCATTACACCTGTACGACTACCCACCACGGACTGTGAGTACACTAGCCCTGAGTATTCCGTTTTAATTACATGTCTTTGCGCTGCAGGTTACTCGGGCTCACTTACTACATACACTAGGATGGGGGTCGTAATCAGGTTCTTTCACACTCTGTGGTCTCGTCATCACTGCTTATGTCCTCATACTTGGGTAGGCACAGAGGGGTGTTGTTGTTCTCATGTCTAGTTGTCTGTTGTAATTTTCTCTAGTTTGTGTTTCCTTGGGTTTGGGCATGCCGCACGTTTGGAAACGACTAATTCATGTTCATCCCTTCAACCCCACGTGGGGGTTCAGAGCATGGTAGCACTTCATCATTCAGGAGTTGGTCTATACTTAAGCACACAGCGGAGCTTGTCATAGGGGTTTTTCTTTCCTGGCCTCAGCCGGGAGGGCAGAACGCTTCGGATTGTTGTTTCCAATTCTGTCCCAGCTACTCACATCCACCAGCATGGAACGTGTTCTGGGAATTATTCTTAACTCAGATTCATGTGGGCTAAAATATGCTCTCCACGGCCTGTTACGGTTGCAAGACAGGATGGAGGTAATCGAAGCTCGCTCGGTCAGAAGCAGGGTATCAGTGCACCCCCAGCTCCTGCTCTTATCAAGCTTTCTGGTTCAATATGTCTGAGCCAAGGAGTGTATCTTGTCAGGGGCGGTGTTAGAATCTCCCATCCCTGGTCTTCAGACAGCCCCTGTTGGGGGAATTTTTCAGGCCTGCATGCAGACCTCATCACTATCTTGTCAGAGTCTTTCGCATGTAGTATCCTGGCTTCAACAGGCAGTCATGCTTTTGTTGTCAAGTTACTGGAGGCAGTCATTTTCAGGGGTGCTTGGTTTGGTTCTTCACCTTCGTTCTTAAGGTGGTGGGTCAGTGATGAGGCCCGCATGCAGGCCTGAAAAATCCCTCAACAGGGTTTCCGTTATCGGTTGTTATATTTTTGGTTGCCCTCTTTCTTGCAGAAGCATTTTCATCCAAGAACTCATCAGTTGATCTGACGATTCAGCATTTCCTACAGTGAGGGGGGTATTGGTTATAAAAAGCTGATCTCACCATGCTTTGAAGCTACTTCCATCAGACCTGACCGCCGGTAGGGCAAATGTCGTTTCACCACTGGGTTAACCTTTGGGTCAAAGGAGTCCTTGATTTGACACCTTTGCCAGACACTCCATTGGATCTTGGGTACCTGCAGGGGGGTTAGGGGTTATTTCATTCAGTTGATTTCCTGTTGTGCGGAGACCCTGGTTACCACCCAGCGATCTGCAGTCTCTCTCAGGGTGTGTGCTGAGCCAATGTCCCCTTGATGGCCCACAAAGTGGTAGGTCCAGATCAAACATCGTAATTTATTCTGGGTTTCACTTCGGCTCTAATATCTTGATTGCGAGGTTGCCTGAAGAACTGGTCAGATATGTCAGACCATGCATCTTTTGTCTGATTACCAGCCTGTTCAGACAGGCACTTACAGTCACTTTGGGTATGTTGAATCATGCCATCAGAATAATTTCTCAGGATGGAGTCTGGCCCTCCTTCCCCTGTTTGAGGACCCTGACTCAGTTGTCAGGTTACAGGCAAAAGCGCGACCCGACTTAATCATGTGGGACCAGTTTATTGGGTGACTGGAATGGCATCTCCATGTTTATTCCATGACCATGATCAGTTGGTTTCACTTTGGAATTTTTTCATTATTTGCCAATACTGGCAGTTAGTCACATGGTTGGTCAGGTAGCTCATTGTTTTTCTTTACGGGTGGTTTGACTATAGAAATTTTTTAATAAGGTGGATCAGGGTCTTTTCCAATCATGTCCTTCATGTGTAGGTTGACATGGCTAGGTCTGACATACAATTTCACTTCGTGGGAGAGTATATCAGTGTGATTCACTTTGGCGCAGCCAGCGCTGAGCTATTGGGCAAACCGGTTCCTTTCTTACTCCCTGCTGGTCATGGTTAGTCTCTCTGGACAGTGATTGATCTGGGTTATGATTTTTTATCCAGGAATACTCTGTAGGCTTATACCAAGGGTTGGAAGATTTTCTCGGGTTCATGACTCTGGCTTTCGATGCATATTGCCACAGCATATTAGCCGTATCCGCCAACACTATCAGGCGTCCAGCACTTCAGACCCCTGCAAACTCCTGGCAGTTCATCCATTTTTGCTGCTCACCCTCTCAAACTTCCCTATACCAAGAATAGACAGACAGGTCAGGGGTTTGTGGGAGTCTTACAGAGCTACTTAACTGGTGTCCGTTTTGAAGTGGTCGATTTTCTCTGCAATTATTATTTTGCAGGGGCTCCTCGGGTCAGCCCTTGCTCCCTTTTCCCCCACGTATACTCTCACTACAAGCAGTCTGTTCTCATGTCTGTGTTTTCTCTGTAATTAGGCTTAATTCAAATCATTTATGGGACATTTATGTAGTATCTTGCGATAGACTTCTGCGCTACTAAAGTGTTTAAGTGATGCTCTGTGTCTTGCTGCAAAATCAAATAGTGAACACCACTCCACTACCTACAATTCTATAAATGCCACAACAATAAAATGTGTCTGTGATTCTGCGCAAAAACTATCCACTAATAAAAAGTGAGCAATAAGTGAAAACAATAAATGCATCTGTACAAGGTAATGCTCTATATAAAACAATCATCTAAGGTGACTTCAGTGCTGATAAATACAGTGAAGTGACTATTGCATAAATAAACAGTGACTGGGTAAAGTGCACATGCGTTGATAGGAGATCTGGTGACTTTTGTGGTGTTATGTCCCCACTCAGGGCTCCCAGAACTCTCACCTTAATGGCACAATAAAAGTGCCTGTTAGAATCCCTTGGATGTGGACCTCCTTCCACTTGGATCAATGCTGGCGTTCTGGAGTGCCTGGCACAGGCACTCCAGAACGCCAGCATTGATCCAAGTGGAAGGAGGTCCACATCCAAGGGATTCTAACAGGCACTTTTATTGTGCCATTAAGGTGAGAGTTCTGGGAGCCCTGAGTGGGGACATAACACCACGAAAGTCACCAGATCTCCTATCAACGCATGTGCACTTTACCCAGTCACTGTTTATTTATGCAATAGTCACTTCACTGTATTTATCAGCACTGAAGTCACCTTAGATGATTGTTTTATATAGAGCATTACCTTGTACAGATGCATTTATTGTTTTCACTTATTGCTCACTTTTTATTAGTGGATAGTTTTTGCGCAGAATCACAGACACATTTTATTGTTGTGGCATTTATAGATTTATGGGACATTGTTTGGGATCTGGGCAGTTTCGCGGCTTCCAAACAGGGGGTCCATTTTTTTCATCAATACATGGGACGCTGGAATTCCTCCTGTTATAGCTGATACATACCGGATCCGTATACCGAAGCCATCCGGGCGTTTTCACTACTTTACTGGATGGTATGTTACCTACCCTTCATCAGGCTTTCTCATCACCAGGGGCGTTGCTAGGTAGCAAAAAGACCAGGGGCTGCAGCCCGAAGTCAGAGCCCGGCACCGGGGGGGGGGGGGGTGATGGTGCGGCAGCAGACGGTGGGGTTGTATGGAGGGGGTGTTACCTACCTGACACACACTGACCTACCTGGCTGACATACACTGACCTACATGACATACCTGAAATGTACTAATCTACCTGACATACACTGACCTACATGACATGCACTGACCTACCTGACACACACTAACCTACCTTGGTGACATACACTGACCTACATGACATACCTGAAACGTACTAACCTACCTGACATACACTGACCTACCTATCTGACATACACTGACCTACCTGACATACACTAACTTACCTGGCTGACATACACTGACCTACATGACATACCTGACACGTACTGACCTACCTAACATACACTGACCTACCTGAGATGCACTGACCTACCTATCTGACATACACTGACCTACCTGGCTGACACACACTGACCTACATGACATACACTGACCTACCTGACCCACACTGACCTACATGACATACACTGACCTACCTGAGACACACTGACCTACCTGGCTGACATACACTGACCTACATGACATACCTGACACGCACTGACCTACCTGACATACACTGACCTACCTGACCCACACTGACCTACATGACATACACTGACCTACCTGAGACACACTGACCTACCTGGCTGACATACACTGACCTACATGACATACCTGACACGCACTGACCTACCTGACATACACTGACCTACCTGACCCACACTGACCTACATGACATACACTGACCTACCTGAGACACACTGACCTACCTAGCTGACATACACTGACCTACATGACATACCTGACCCGCACTGACCTACCTGACATATACTGACCTACCTGACCCACACTGACCTACATGACATACACTGACCTACCTGAGACACACTGACCTACCTGGCTGACATACACTGACCTACATGACATACCTGACACGCACTGACCTACCTGACATACCCTGACCTACCTGACCCACACTGACCTACATGACATACACTGACCTACCTGAGACACACTGACCTACCTGGCTGACATACACTGACCTACATGACATACCTGACACGCACTGACCTACCTGACATACACTGACCTACCTGACACACACTGACCTACCTGACACACACTGACCTACCTATCTGACACACACTGACCTAATTGATAAACTGACCTACTTACCTGACACCCACTGACCTACCTATCTGACCTACCTGACACACACTGACCTACCTGACACACACTGACCTACCTATCTGACACACACTGACCTAATTGATACACTGACCTACTTACCTGACACACACTGACCTACCTATCTGACCTACCTGACACACACTGACCTACCTATCTGACCTACCTGACACACACTGGCCTACCTATCTGACCTACCTGACACACACTGACCTACCTATCTGACCTACCTGACACACACTGGCCTACCTATCTGACCTACCTGACACACACTGACCTACCTATCTGACACAACCTGACCTAATTGATACACTGACCTACCTACCTGACACACACTGACCTACCTATCTGACCTACCTGACACACACTGACCTACCTATCTGACCTACCTGACAGACACTGACCTACCTATCTGACATACACTGACCTACCTATCTGACATACACTGACCCACACTGACCTGACATGCACTGACCTACCTGTCCTTGCCCCCTTAAAGCCTAAGTTTATTTAAAATTAGCCAAGGGGCAGTCAAATCATCAAATACAGCCACTGTGCCCGTCAATTGCAACCACTGTGCCCCATCAATTGCAACCACTGTGCCCCATCAATTGCAACCACTGTGCCCCATGAAATGAAGCCACTGTGCCCGTCAAAAGAGAGAAGAGAGAGAATAGAGACAGAGAAGAAGAGAGAGAGAAGGAGAGAAGGGGAGAACGAGAGAAAGCGAGAGAGAGAAGGAGAGCGAGAAACACAGAGAGAGAGTGACACCTTTTTTTTTTTAAAATCTTCGTTCTGTCCCACTCCCAGTCACTGCCACCATGGCCGTTATTCAGCGTGACTCTGGAGGTTGAGGGAGAAGGAAGCGTCGCGTTCTCTTGATCTCCTTCTGCTTTCCTCAGGCCAGGCGGCATATCACTCCGCCTGTCAGTCAGTGCAGTGGGCGGCGCTGCAACGGCCGAATCACACAGGTAAATTGCGTCTGCCACCGCTGCTGTCTAACCTATTTTCTCTCCCTTTCTCTTCACTGCAGGATAGGTTTGCCCCCCTTTTTTTAAGCCAAACCTGTACACTTTAGAGGTGCATGGCAAAAAAGCTGCATGGCAAATATTAGCACAACACATTTTGGAATGGATTTACTCCTCTATTCATATGTGTATGGCGACTGCACAGTATATGTTTAAATAAGATTGGAGTGTATTAATACTTTATCCTTTGCGGTTTCCACCATCATTCGCAATTCTTTTTTCACATTTAAATTAATATACACTATAGGATTGTAAAGACCTGGGACACCTTTGGGTGCACTAAGGAGAGCAATCATGCAGGACGCTTTATTGGTGAGTGTTCCCCCCCCATAATACAGGGGTCAGTGTTACCCCTCTATAATTTATGGGCCCCCCATAGAGGACCCCCATTAGATCAGAGTCCCCTTATGTCAGTGCTCCTCTTAGAGACCCAAAAAAATTTAAATGGAAAAAATGCAGCACAACCTCCCCCTATAATTATATTCATATATGAAAAAATTGTTGTAAATGATGGTGGAAACCCCCAAGGATAATCCAAGTACTAATACACTCCAATCTTATTTAAACATATACCGTGCAATCTCCATACACATATGATAATGTATGAATAGAGGTGTAAACCTCCAATTCATTCCAAAATGTGCTAATATCCAATTGACTTTTTCGGATATTAGCAAAACACATTTTGGAATGGATTTACACCTCTATTCATACACTATTATATGTGTTTGGCGATTGCATAGTATATGTTTAAATAAGATTGTAGTGTATTAATACTTGGATTACCCTTGGGGGTTTCCACCATCATTCACAATTATTTGTTCACATTTAAATTAATATAATTATAGGGGGAGGTTGCACTGCATTTTAATTTATTTTTGCATAGTTTTTTGAGGAGTTTT
The DNA here is from genome assembly GCA_037952835.1 of Lithobates septentrionalis. Taxonomy (NCBI): domain Eukaryota; kingdom Metazoa; phylum Chordata; class Amphibia; order Anura; family Ranidae; genus Lithobates; species Lithobates septentrionalis. The sequence goes on from JBBDGP010004023.1 coordinate 561,867, forward strand.
AGTTTTATTCTAGGTGTTTTTTATTTGTTTTTTTAGATCAGAGTTCCCTATATCTGATCCTCTTTAGAGACAAACCATCAGTCTCTAAGGGGGGTGCTGATATAAGGGGACTGTAATATAATGGGTTTCTCTGAGGAGAGGGAGGGGTAGGTAATATAAGGACAAACTGATCTAATGTGGGTGCTGATATAAGGAGTTTCCCTTATTTAGTAGAGGTCTCTAGGGAGGGGAGGTGGGGGTGCTGATCTAATGGTGGGTGCTGACTGCTGATCTAATGGGTCACTAGCAGTCAGCACCCCCTCTACATTAGCTCAGAGTCCCCTTATATCAGCACCCCCCTTAGATATCTCTAATAGATCAGTGACCCCTCCCCCCCATCAGTGTCCCCTGCCCCTAAAGACCCCCATTAGACTGCCTTACCGAGAGCCGTTTAGAGTCAGGAAGTGTGGGAGCCGGAGTTTGCGGGCAGAGCAAAGCTGCTCTTCTGTAGTGCCATTTTCCTTCCTTCCATTGTATGGGGGGCTTGGGGAGAAGGCAAAGTAGAGGCAGATGCTGCATCACTGTGCCATTGTGTAGGCAGGATACATTTGAACTGGTACACTCACTCACAGGGCTGCTGTTAGGAATCATGGGGCCCTCCACCCCCTGAGGGGGGAAAAGAGGTGGGGGAGGGAGGTGAGAGAGGAGGAGGCAGGAGAGAGAGGGGGCACTGACAGAGAGGGGGGGCTGACAGAGAGGGGGAGGGCTGACAGAGAGGGGGAGGGCTGACAGAGAGGGGGAGGGCTGACAGAGAGGGGGAGGGCTGACAGAGAGGGGGGCGCTGACAGAGAGGGGGGTGGGCTGACAGAGAGGGGGGCGCTGACAGAGAGGGGGGGCGCTGACAGAGAGGGGGGGCGCTGACAGAGAGGGAGGGCGCTAACAGAGAGGGGGCGCTGACAGAGAGGGGGGTACTGACAGAGGGGGAGTGGGCTGACAGAGAGGGGGGGCGCTGACAGAGAGGGGGCGCTGACAGAGGGGGGGGCACTGACAGAGAGGGGGTGCTGACAGAGGGGGGGTGGGCTGACAGAGAGGGGGGGCGCTGACAGAGAGGGAGGTGCTGACAGAGCGGGGGGGGTGTTGACAGAGAGGGGTGGGCTGACAGAGAGGGGGGTGCTGACAGAGAGGGGGTGGGCTGACAGAGAGGGGGAGGGCTGACAGAGAGGGGGAGGGCTGACAGAGAGGGGGAGGGCTGACACAGAGGGGGGCGCTGACAGAGAGGGGGGTGGGCTGACAGAGAGGGGGGGCGCTGACAGAGAGGGGGGGCGCTGACAGAGAGGGGGGGTGCTGACAGAGAGGGGGGCGCTGACAGAGAGGGGGCGCTGACAGAGAGGGGGGTGCTGACAGAGGGGGGGTGGGCTGACAGAGAGGGGGGCGCTGACAGAGGGGGGGGCGCTGACAGAGAGGGGGTGCTGACAGAGGGGGGGTGGGCTGACAGAGAGGGGGGGCGCTGACAGAGAGGGAGGTGCTGACAGAGCGGGGGGTGCGTTGACAGAGAGGGGTGGGCTGACAGAGAGGGGGTGGGCTGACAGAGAGGGGGTGCTGACGGGGGGGGTGGGCTGACAGAGAGGGGGGTGCTGACAGAGGGGGGATTGGGCTGACAGAGAGGGGGGTGCTGACTGGAGGGGTGGGCTGACAGAGAGGGGGGCGCTGACAGAGAGGGGGTGGGCTGACAGAGAGGGGGGGGCGCTGACAGAGAGGGTGGGCGCTGACACAGAGGGTGTGGGCTGACAGAGGGGGGGTGGGCGCTGACAGAGGGGGGTGCTGACAGAGAGGGGGGTGCTGACAGGGGGGTGGGTTGACAGAGAGGGGGTGCTGACAGAGAGGGGGTGGGCTGACAGAGAGGGGGGTGCTGACAGAGGGGGGTGGGCTGACAGAGAGGGGGGGCGCTGACAGAGAGGGGGGTGCTGACAGGGGGTGGGTTGACAGAGAGGGGGGTGCTGACAGAGAGGGGGTGGGCTGACAGAGAGGGGGGTGCTGACAGAGAGGGGGGCGGGCTGACAGAGAGGGGGGTGCTGACAGGGGGGTGGGTTGACAGAGAGGGGGGTGCTGACAGAGAGGGGGGTGCTGACAGAGAGGGGGTGGGCTGACAGAGAGGGGGGTGCTGACAGAGAGGGGGGGCGCTGACAGAGAGGGGGCCACTGACAGAGAGGGGGGTGCTGACAGGGGGGTGGGTTGACAGAGAGGGGGGTGCTGACAGAGAGGGGAGTGCTGACTGGGGGGGTGGGCAGACAGAGAGGGGGTGGGCTGACAGAGAGGGGGTGGGCTGACAAAGGGGGGGTGGGCTGGCAGAGAGAGGGGGCCCTGACAAGGGGGTGGGTTGACAGAGAGGGGGGTGCTGACAGAGAGGGGGGTGCTGACTGGGGGGGTGCTGACAGGGGGGTGGGTTGACAGAGAGGGGGAGGGCTGACAGAGAGGGGGGTGCTGACAGAGGGGGGGGGTGGGCTGTCAGAGAGGAGGGGCGCTGACAGAGAGGGGGGTGCTGACAGAGAGGGGGGTGCTGACAGAGAGGGGGGTGGGCAGACAGAGAGGGAGGTGCTGACAGAGAGGGGGGTGCTGACTGGGGGGGTGGGCAGACAGAGAGGGGGGTGCTGACTGGGAGGTGGGCAGACAGAGAGGGGGGTGCTGACAGAGAGGGGGGTGCTGACAGAGAGGGGGGTGCTGACAGGGGGGTGGGTTGACAGAGAGGGGGTGCTGACTGGGGGGGTGGGCTGACAGAGAGGGGGGTGCTGACAGAGAGGGGGGTGCTGACAGAGAGGGGGTGGGCTGACAGAGAAGGGGGGCCCTGACAGAGAGGGGGGTGCTGACAGAGAGGGGGGTGCTGACTGGGGGGGTGGGCAGACAGAGAGGGGGTGCTGACAGGGGGGTGGGTTGACAGAGAGGGGGAGGGCTGACAGAGAGGGGGGTGCTGACAGAGGGGGGGTGGGCTGACAGAGAGGGGGGTGCTGACAGAGGGGGGGTGGGCTGACAGAGGGGGGGTGGGCTGACAGAGGGGGGGTGGGCTGACAGAAAGGGGGGTGAGCTGACAGAGAGGGGGTTGGGCAGACAGAGAGGGGGTGCTGACTGGGGGGTGGGCAGACAGAGAGGGGGGTGCTGACTGGGGGGTGGGCTGACAGAGGGGGGTGCTGACAGGGGGGGGGTGGGCTGACACAGAGGAGTGGGCTAACAGACAGGGGGTGCTGACAGAGAGGAGCACGCTGACAGGCTGGAGGAAGGGCAGATAACAGACCTCAGTAAAGAGGAGACACATCGCACGCCAGGCAGGGAGGCAGGACTCCGGGCGGCCGAGATCATCCACAGTCCAGCCCAGCCCCGCCTCCACATGTGACAGTCACCACCTCCACCGGGCCAATCACAGACATGTCCGCCGCCTGCACAGCAAATAACAGAGCGCCCGCTGCCCAGCCCTCGACAGTGAGTGTAACACAGATGTCAGTGGGCACGGGAATCGGGATGCGCCGCTCTCGATCTTGCGGCCGGGGCCACTGGTCACAGGACAGCAGAGCATCATGTCTGTATGCAGCCATGCTGCATAACTAAGCAGGGAGAAGAGGTGAGAGCTGCGGGGGGGGGGGGGTGAGGGAGGTGGCAGTCCGATGGCTCTGTGCTTGTACATGCCTGCTCTTCTCTCCTCCACCTCCAATGCCGCCCGCCGCAGCCGCGACCCACCCGCTAGTTTCTCCTCCACACCCGCTGAGACTCAGGGCTATGGGCTCCACATTCGGGGCTCCAGCCTCGATAGCCACCCCCTGGCGACGCCTCTGCTCATCACACCTACTTTTGTGTTCTTTTTTGCCCTCTTTTAGGCGTACCAACCAGCTAGGCCAAGGCACACCTCAGGTCTAGGTAGTTAGGGTATCACATTTCCAAGTAAAGACTCTGACTACAAATGAGGTTTAATGTGAAAAAATGTAAAATAATGCATTTGGGTGGCAAAAATATGAATGCAATCTACTGAATGGGGGGAGAACCTCTGGGGGAATCAAGGATGGAAAAGCACCTGCTTTAGGCTCAGCAATGGCATGCAATGCCAAGCTGCTGCTAACAAAGCAAACAGAATATTGGCATGCATTAAAAAGGGGATTAACTCAAGAGATAAAGCGATAATTCTTCCACTCTACAAGACTCTGGTCCAGCCTCACCTGGAGTATGCTGTCCAGTTCTGGGCACCAGTCCTCAGGAAGGATGTACTGGAAATGGAGCGAGTACAGAGAAGGACAACAAAGCTAATAAAGGGACTGGAGGATATTAGTTATGAAGAAAGGTTACAAGCACTGAACTTATTCTCTCTGGAGAAGGGACGCTTGAGAGGGGATATGATTTCAATATACAAATATCATACTGCTGACCCCACAATAGGGATAAAACTTTTCAGTGGAAGGGAGCTTAATAAGACACGTGACCACTCATTAAGATTAGAAGAAAAGAGGTTTAACCTTAGACTGCGTAGAGGGGTCTTTACTGTAAGAGCGGCAAGGATGTGGAATTCACTTCCACAGCTGGTGGTTTAATTACATTTAACTATGTATGTCACAAATCCCCTACCCTCTATTATTAGAGAATTTGATGCATTTGGTATGGTGAGAAACTTTTTTTTTTTAACAAAAACAGTGGTGCTTTATTGTTGTAATAGATAATCAGAGTTACAGAATACCATTCAACAGAGTACAATACATTACATACGTAAATTACATATTTGAGGATAGATGGTGAGAAACTTTAAAGTAAATTATGATAAATATAAAATTAATAAATATAAATGAAGTCCTAAATATTTATTTGCCCCATCCATCTTATCTCGAGTGCAATACAATTTTGCCCGTAAATGCGCTTGCTGATCTCAACTTTAAACCCTTCACGCCGATGTAACGCATATATGCGGCCTTCTGCTTCAAGCGGTTGATCTGCAGGCCTCACCCCCGTACCTTATTTAGAGCCGTAGGTCGGCTTTCTTGTAATAACAACTGATGCGGCTAGCCAGCTCGGCTGTTATTACAAGCAACAGGAGGAGACTCCCCCCCTCCCACCACCTTTCATGGCTCGCCCAGGCTCTCCCTTCCCACGGGAGGCCCAAGTGACCAGCCGACATGTCTGCAGGCTAGCCAGAGACCCGAACAAAGCCGGAATTTGTTGGGGTCTTGGCTCTAGTAACCCGGAAGTGATGTCATGACATCACTTCCGGTTTACTGAAGCTTTAAAGGCGCCAGATTTAAGAAAAAAAAAGTCAGTATTCAAAACAGCCAAACTTGGCATTTTGAATGCTTTTAAGTGCAAAAGAGGGATTTGGGGTCTTATAGACCCCAGATCCCTCCAAAAAGATACCTGACACGTGACTATTGCTGTCACAAGGGATGTTTACATTCCTTGTGACAGCATAAAAAGGGATCACATTTTTTTTTTTAATGGGACAGTGTAAAAATAAAATAAACAAAATAAAATAAATAAGAAAAAGAAAATTTAACCACTAGGCGTCCGCGCTATAGCCGAAAGACGGCTACAGCGCGGACTCCAATTGCCGGGAGGGCGTCCCTGGACGGCCTCCTGTTTACTTCCGCATTGCGCGCTCCCGCGGGCGCGCATCGCGGAAGTTTTGTGCTGGCCGTGTCCCTCGGACACAGCCAGTCACAGATCGCCGTAAACGGCCAATGACAGCGGCCGTTTACAGTGCGATCGCTCTGCCAATGAGAGAGGATCTCATATGTAAACATATGAGATCATCTCTCATCGCCGGCTCTCCCTCCTCACACAGAGACAGCGTGTGAGGAGGGAGAGTGAACCGCTGCGGCGGTAAGTGTAAAAAAAAAAAAAGAAAAATAAAAGTGTCCCCTGCTATCTGTCCCTGCCATCTGCCCCTGCAATCTGTCCTGCCATCTGCCCCTGCAATCTGTCCTGCCATCTGCCCCTGCCATCTGCCCTGCCATCTGCCCCTGAAATCTGTCCTGCCATCTGCCCCTGAAATCTGTCCTGCCATCTGTCCCCAGTGTCATCTGTCCCCAGTGCCATGTATAAGTGCCATCTGTCATCAGTGCCACATAGTGCCATCTGTCATCAGTGCCACCTGTCAGTGTCACGTGCCATCTGTCATCAGTGTCACGTGTCATCAGTTCCACGTATCAGTGCCATCTGTCATCAGTGTCATCAGTGCCACGTATCAGGGCCATCTGTCATCAGTGTCATCAGTGCCACGTATTAGTGCCATCTGTCATCAGTGCCACGTATTAGTGCCATCTGTCATCAGTGCCCTGTATTAGTGCCATCTTTCATCAGTGCCACGTGTCATCAGTGCCACATATTAGTGCCATCTGTCATCAGTGCCATTTGTCATCAGCGCCACATGTCATCAGTGCCACATATTAGTGCCATCTGTCATCAGTGTCACGTGTCATCAGTGCCACGTATTAGTGCCATCTGTCAGTGCCACGTATTAGTGCCATCTGTCATCAGTGTCACGTATTAGTGCCATCTGTCATCAGTGCCATGTATTAGTGCCATCTGTCATCAGTGCCACATCAGTGTCACATGTCATTGTCCTGGTGCTCCAGGGCTTTCAAAAGTGTAATAGGTAGTCAACAAATTAGATGTGTAATTTATGCTCCTAGAACACCTGATGGTGCTCCCTACATGTTGGGCCTCTCTATGTGGCCAGGCTGTGAAAAAGTCCCACACATGTGGTATCGTAATACTCAGGAGTAGCAGAATGTATTTTGGGGTGTCATTTGTGGTATACACATGCCATGTGAGAGAAATAACCTATTACAATGACAATTTTGTGTGGGAAAAAAAAAAAAAAATCTTCATTTTGCAAAGAATTGTGGGAAAAAATGACAACATCAAAAACCTCCCCATGCCTCTTACTAAATACCTTGGAATGTCTACTTTCAAAAAAGGGGTCATTTGGGGGGTATTTGTACTTTCCTGGCTTGTTCGGGTGGCAAGAAATGATATAGGCCACAGTACTTCAGGTGTGATCAATTTTTTATGATTTGCACCATAACTTGTAGACTCTCTAACTTTCACAAAGACCAAATAATATCCACTAATTTGGGTTATTTTTACCAAAGATATGTAGCAGTATAAATTGTGGCCAAAATGTATGAAGAAAAATTACTAATTTGCAAAATTTTATCACAGAAACAAAGAAAAATGCGTTTTTTTTCCAAATTTTCGGTCTTTTTTCATTTATAGCGCAAAAAATAAAAAACCCAGCGGTGATCAAATACCACCAAAATAAAGCTCTATTTGTATGAAAAAAAGGACAAAAAATTCATTTGGGTACAATATTACATGACTGAGTAATTGTCATTCAAAGTGTGAGAGCGCTGAAAGCTGAAAATTGGTCTGGTCACGAAGGGGGTTTAAGTGCCCAGTTGTCAAGTGGTTAAAGAGCCCCATCCCTTGCGCGCAAAAGCGAACGCCTACGTAAGTCGCAGCCACAAATGTAAACAGTGTTCAAAGCACACGTGAGGTATCGCCGCGATCGTTAGAGCAAGAGCAATAACTCTAGCACTAGACAAACCTCTGTAAGTCTAAACTCTGTTAAAAAAAAATTGAACATCGCCCATGGAAAGTTTTAAGTGATATTCTACCAAAAAATACTGATTTTAACTTGTGAGCAACAAGTGTCAGAAAAAGGCTTATGCCGCGTACACACGGTCGTACTTTTCGTCTACAAAAGTCAGACAGCCTGTCCGACAGACTTCCGGCAGACTTTCGGCGGACTTGCGGCGGACTTGCGGCATACTTTCTAACGAACGGACTTGCCTACACACGATCACACAAAAGTCCGTCGAATTCTTACGTGATGACGTACACCGGACTAAAATAAGGAAGTTCCTAGCCAGTAGCCAATAGGTGCCCTAGCGTGGCTTTTTGTCCGTCGGACTAGCACACAGACGAGCGGATTTCGGGGTCCGTCGTAGTTACGAAGTAAAGATTTGAAGCATGTTTCAAATCTAAAGTACGTCGGATTTGAGGCTAAAAAAGTACGTTGAAAGTCCGGAGAAGCCCACACACGATCGGATTACCAGCCAGCTTTAGTCCGTCAGCGTCCGTTGGACTTTTGTAGACGAAAAGTACGACCGTGTGTACGCGGCATTAGTCTTCAAGGGGTTAATCCACTACTACGAATGGTCCAAACTTGCCTTAATCTCTATGACAAGCCGCATATCTTATGGTTCGGTTGCATGAGTGTCGTCAAAATGTATATCCTACCAAAACTGTTATATACTTTTCAGGCTATCCCTGTGTCTCCACCACTGGGGGTTTTCCCTTCGATAAATAAGGCCATATGTGCTTTTATCTGGTAAATAAAAGAACAGAATAAGACAAACAATCCTTAATCAGGATACTGGATGGATACCATGGGAGATCCACAAAACTATGGACCTCCACAGAAAATGACCTTATCCCCGTAGATACCATTTCTTTACCTTGGATTCTTTACCTTGGATTGACCCTACTGACTGACCTTCTAAGGACCTCCTACCTGCTTTTACTCTTGCCACCTTACAAGTGTTGGATTCTGGCCTGCACAAAGGTCTTCTTCCAGACTATGCAGTACAACTGCACTCTTCAAAAGTGCTTTGTTCCCTCCAACGCTCAACTGATCTCCCGCCATAAACCTGGAAGCAGGCAAAGGGATGTATGGGCCATCCATCCGCAGTACATTGTGGACGAGCATCCTTAAGTGGTTAAGAAAGTTTTATCAGATTAGTTTGACATGATCTGCCTTCAGTAAAGCCATGCTGCTTTGAGCCCAGCAAGTTTTGTTTAAAAGGATCACCTTCCCTTTAGGAGTAACTCTACTAATTTTGCTGCTACATATGTTAAATGTCACAGGCCTGTAGCTGCCAGCTTCTTCCTTACTACCCATCTTAGCTGTCTGCCAACATTATAGGGTTGATTTACCAAAGGCTGTTGACTTTACTAAAGGCTACTAAAGGCTGTTGACGCTGTTGACTTTGCAAAGGAAGTTGCAATTTGCAGGGGAATTATCACCCAAATTTAGAGAGTGAGGTGAAGCTTTGCTGACATCCATCAAACAATCAAGTGCAAGCAAAATGTTTTTTGTTTTTTTTTTCCATGCACATGATTACGTACTTTTTAAAAAGTAAAATTTTACCACAGTCACTAAGCTCTGGGGAAACTTCCCTTTAGTATTAGGTTTAGTAAATCAACCCCTATGTCTCACTTACCTATCAGTGTGCACTCCTCCAGCGATGTGATCTGCATCCTCCTTTCCCTCTTGTCATTTAGATGCATCGCTGACCTCTTCAGCTGGTCTTCTTCTGGGTCCAGATTCTTTTGGCTCTGTAATTGGGCAGCCATAGATGACTTAACTTGTGCGCATATGCATGCTCAAGTTACATTGTCCCAGCACCCAGCTCCATTTTCACCATTTTACAAGAATGCGTGCACATTGTACTGTACATGTGCTGCAGGCATTGTACACAGAATAAAAAACTGCTCGCAACCAGTGTAAGAAGTTTATATGACAGAAGAGACCTTGCATGTCAATTCTCCCAAATAACTCTACTTTCCAGCATTTTTTTAATTTTTTTTTTTAACTTTTTTACTTGACATTAAAAATAATAATAATAATAATAATAATAATAAATTAAAATGTTTATTTTTTTTTCACAGGAGCCTGCATTGCACCAGCGATCAGGCTCCTGCAAACTCTTCCTCTTGCTCCCTTGGAGGGCTGGAGGAAGTGTCAATGGACTACCAGTGTGAGGATTACCACACTTTTAGTCCATTGAGAACTACAAGCCCATCATATTCCATCATCTTATACCCTAAATACAGGTGTACCTTGTAACATGTTGCTATAGCTTGAGTCAGCCTTTAATATCATTATTTCAAAACTTGTTACATTGAAGAAATAGTGTCTGCTACATAAACCTTCATTTGTCTTTAGTACTGTATTATACAATTAAATTGGTATTATAGAATTAATTTAAAGGAAAACTGGGATGAACTGAAATCATTTTCTTTCTTAGCTTCAGTCTTTCTTCTGATTACTACTATAGGGTGAAATAAGACAGCCAAAGTTGTTGTGGCAAATGTTGCAAGCACTGATTATTTCCCAGGAACGTCACATGAGGACAGTTTACTTGGAATTGGCAATGGGGTTATAGGTCATATGATGTCATAGTTGGCGTAAGCCATCAGGTTGCTCATGGACAGCTGTGGGTGGCCCAGCAGGAGATTGTGGGGAGGTTTGAATAAATAGCTCCTTCTATGCCCTAATTTGTACCACCTCCTCCCCTTCTTTTCTCTCTCGCTCACACATCCTTGTGATTATTATGAATTTATTTTTTGTCCCCTTTGCATTTGTGAATTTAGGTCACTGTTGTCTCACTATATCAGGTGACTCACTGCCTGGGCCCACTACGTGACCAGAACAAAAGAACGAGCTTGTTAAACTTTTGACATCTAGAGAAAATAAATAAACACACTGAACTTAAAAACTTTACAACTGGGGGGGTGACGGTTTCCCTGTCCCCCCTGTGTGTTTGTGTGACCAGATTTCTCTATCAATTTGCCTTATTTTCTTTCTCAATTGTGCCGTCATCTCCTATCATTCTCTTTCTTTTTTTTTTTACAACTTATTTTCTTGCTTTTCTCCATATATCTATTATTCAGCTTTACAAAAAGGGCAACGTATGTTGTATTTGCAGTGTAGACATATACTGTATTGAGTTGTAGTGTTTACTGTACAATTTTACTATTATGTGACTTTAACATTTTTACGTTTGTTCTTCATATTTTTACACTTTATTAAAAATAGAAAATTGTAAATTAACCATTAAATGGAGCTTTGCTTTTCTTCACAATTACTTTGATTTGCTGCCTAACAAATCTTAACCACTTCAATACTGGGTACTTCACCCCCTTCCTGCCCAGGCCGATTCTCAACCTGTGCCCTAGCACAGCTTCCCTGTATCGCAGAACGTAATGATAGGGGATGGAAACTGACCACACTAACATTGATGCTTAGCGTGGTCAGTGTTCAAATATGAAGTGGGGAACTGGAAGGATCAACCAGGTAATTCAAAGGAATGACAGTAACACATAACATATGTATATACTGTATAAAGCACATACGAAATAGAGAAAGGGACTGATTTATTCAATTAGATTTTTTAGTTTTACAAACACTTTAACCATTATTTCTACTATCATGCACACAGAAAGGCTTCAGTGATTGTTACAGACCAGTAGTTTTCCTGTCAAATTTCTTTTTCATACATCATGGGACACAGAGTTAGGCTAATATTCATTACCTACTGGGTTATACTTCATCTCCAGGTGAATGGACACTGGTAGACCAAAGGTCTTTATACAGGAACTGATCCCCTATATAACCCCTCCCATACAGGAAGTACTTCAGTTTTTCACCAGTGTCTACAAGGTGGATGGCACAGTTGTTTGAGCTCTCTGAGCTCCAGGTCTCTAGTCCCATACACGGTTCTTAACTTAAATTAATCAAGGGATTGACCGATCTGATACATTTGACACAGGCTCTATATGCTTAGATAAATGGTTCCCGATCCTCACAAAGAAGACTTAAAATCCTGTGATGTTTTGCCTGTAATGCGACCTCTGGGCGCTGGACCCTGCGAAGTGGAATCCTGGACACCACAGTGCTAAGGCATTCCTGCAGGGTGCTGTACAGGTCCATGGGAGTGAATCCTAAACATGAAAAGGGTACCCAGTCCTTGAAGGTCCTCAAGTGACAGGAACCTGCTGTGATGGCTGAAGATTGGGCTCTTAGTTTACTAAGCTGCCCTGCGCCTGGACGGGTCAGTGAAACCCCTTTATTTACTTATTGTGGGGTGTCCCAGTGATTGTAACAATCAGTCAAGCTAGCTAGAGGCTGGACACCTGTTTGCAGTGACCATATGGGGGAGTTTTGGGCTAGCTATGGGCGTTTGCAAAGTGTACCTTTTTTGCTTGTGTCTGGCTGTTTTTTACATGTATGATGGCGAAAGTAAAAAAAAAGAGATACACTCACATGAATTCCTTAAAACAGCGCTGTAAAAGTATGGCGGCAGTGGGGTCCTATCCGACGCGTTTCGTCCTCTTAGACATCGTCTGGGGCCCCCAGACGATGTCTAAGAGGACGAAACGCGTCGGGTAGGACCCCATTGCAGCCATACTTTTACAGCGCTGTTTTAAGGAATTTATGTGAGTGTATCTCTTTTTTAATAAATTTGGTACTTATTTTACGGAATCACACTATGTGGCCTTTTTCCTTCCTAATTTACAACATTGCTATCCGCCTTCCAATACCATCTCGAGGGACTCACTAACATCTTGTCAGCCCTTGGACTTCATCCCTACCACTCTTCTGGAACATCCATCATCACCCACCACCCAAGCCTGAGTTGACCCAGTTGGGCGTATGCCCTTTTGGGTCTACGTGATCCGGTAAGCCTCCCTATTGTTGGTGGTGGTGTGGCTCTTCTGTGTTCACTCCAGATGTCACATGTTTGATATGTTCCTCACATGAAGTCACTGAAATCATATTGACCACTTTACGAGCCTTATATATATGAAGGACTTTTCTTCTAGTTTTTTTTTTTTTCCTTAATACCATTTAACATTGGTTGGACATTTGTTTTTACGTTGGACTTTTAGCGCTACACATATTTTCTGTTTTATCACTATATGCCTTCACTATATTGGTCGTGTTAGCTGCTTACAACCCCCTCCTTTTTTGGGCAGCGCAGAATTATTTGTTACCTCTTCTTCAGGGCCAGAAAAAGCCCTGGGTCCAAAACTCTTCTAAACCCAGCACCAAGCCCTCCTTTTGAGGGGACCCCCCACTCTATCGGGTGGGGGGAAGGCTGCTGCACTTTGTGGACATTTGGAGAACAATAGTTCAGGATGAGTGGGTCACCTCAACTATATCCCGTGGTTACAAGCTGGAGTTGCGGGGGGGTTCCCCCTCAGGTTTTTAAGATCCAGCTTTCCCTCGGATCCTCCAAAAAGAGACTTATTGCTTCAGGCAGTACATCATTTAGTGCATCAAGGAGTTATTATAGAGGTTCCTGTATCCCAAAGGGGCGCAGGGTTTTACTCGAACCTGTTTATGGTTTAAAAACCAAACGGGACACAAGGCCCATTTTGGACCTAAGATCCCTGAATCAGTATTTACTCATCCATTCCTTTTGCATGGAGTCTGTCCGCTCAGTAGTAGCCTCACTCCAGATGGGAGACTTTCTAGCCTCCATCAATATAAAAGATGCGCATTTACATGTACCTATCTTTCAGCCTCATCAGAGGTTCCTGCGATTTGCAGTAGAGGAACATAATTTTCCGTTCGTGGCTCTACCCTTTGGTCTTGCTACAGCTCCTCGGGTGTTCACAAAGGTCTTAGCACCAGTACTGGGTCTTTTAAGGGCCCAAGGGATCTTAGTGCTCGGGTATCTGGACGACCTCCTGCTGAGAGATCACTCACTACAGGCTCTAGAACAGAGCAATACATGCACAGTGCGGCATTTGGAAAGCTTAGGCTGGATCATAAATACCGAAAACAGCCACCTGGACGACCTATCGTCTCTGGCTGTCAAAGTTTAACGGAAAATGCTAGCACCCTCATCGACAAGTATTTAACACCTCATGTAACTGACCTTTTTTCCCATGTTCAGGATACCATTGACCTGCTTCGCAATATAGATGGAAAACAGGTGCCTCCCAACGCATGGTTGGTAGCTTTGGACGTTGAAAATCTATACATCTCAATCCCACATGCCAAGGGAATAGAAGTCATTCGCACTCATCTCCAAGAGCGCAGATCCTTGTTTAACAATTACAGCCAGTTTGTCCTTCGGCTGCTTGAGTTAATCTTGACTAGAAATGTGTTTATGTTTGGTTCCTCCCACTTCCTCCAGGTGCAGGGGATGGCTATGGGGACCAAATGTGCCCCCTCATATGCCAACCTGTACCTGGGGGGGTGGGAGAGGGACCTTTTCTCTCAAGAATCCTTATCAGGATTACTCCATGTCATTGCCTGGTACAGGTATATTGATGATGTTTTCATTTTATGGTCTGGTAGTCGAGATGAACTCTCTCGGCTAGTGTACTCACTGGCTATCAATGTTTACAATCTAAGCTTTACAATGGAATGTAGTCAGTCCAAAATAAGTTTTTTGGATCCGCAAATACTTGTGGGTGAGGATGGAATCCTTGTATCGTAAATCTTCTGCAGGTAACACTATCTTACATGCCACTAGTGCACACCCTCAGTCCCTACTGGGCAGTATCCCTTATAGTCAATTTTTAAGACTCAGGAGGAATTGTACATTGGATTCTGATTTTCATCAGCCAACGATGAAACAATCTATATGGAAGCCTTCTCCAGCGGGGATACAGTCGTTCCCTGCTGAAGAGGGCCTTTAACAGAGTCACCAAACGTAATAGACATGTTCTCATTCATTCAACTAAACCTGCTAAATTGAATCATTCGGTCAGGATTATTACCCAATTTTCCAAACAGCATAGCCAAATGAGAAGCATCTTTCAAAAATACTGGCCACTTTTGACGGCAGACAATACTATTAAAAAATTCTTAAAATCTTATCCAGAAATTACATACAGACATGCTCCCTCTATGAGGGACCGTTTAGTTCACAGCCACCACATGGTTCGAGGCCCGGTGTATTACTCTGCTGCTGGCACCTTTCCATGTGGTGGGTGTAAAACTTGTCCCTTTATTTCCAATTCGAGATATGTTGCACTTCCAAATGGCCAGATTCACCGTATTAAACACAGAGTTACATGCAAAACAGTTGGAGTGGTATATTTGGCTCTGTGTCTATGTGGTTGTTTTTACGTTGGGAAGACGAAGCGTCCGTTCCTTAAACGTATCAAAGACCACATCACACCTTTATACAAACATCTAACCACAACTGCCTTAAATAGACACATCGCTAGAGAACACAATTATGACCCTGGTGTTGTTCACTTTGCTGCACTTGAGCATGTACCTTTGCACGCTCGAGGTGGCAATATCGACATTACTTTGCTCCAATTGGAGACTAGATGGATACACATGTTGGACGCTATAAAATTTCCTGGGCTAAATGAATATATTAGCTTTAAATCCTTTCTCTGACTTAGATATAAACGGAAGTTTATTTGGTCATTTTTGCGTCCTATTGCGTGTACTTATCTTGGGCCTCTATATTATCTGACCATCCATTGCCACTAGGTTCTCATTTCTTTGTTTCCATCTCCTCTCCACTTTCCTCCTTATTTAATTGCCTACTGCTTCTTTGTCCCTTTATATCTTTAGGGACTATTTCAGTCTGAGCCACATTATGGATTGATTTAATTTCACCCTGTTACATGCAATTTACATATGTCGTTGTCAAATGGAATATACATCATTGAAATGTGTTTTTTATTGTATAGATTAATCTTGACTCAAAGCATCAGTAATGTATTGTAATATTCTCATTTCCTTATATCTTTATTTCCTGTTTTTCTCCTGTGAGCGTTGTACCCAGGGAGTCACTATCGGGTGTGTGTAGTAAAATCTGACCACCTAATTGCTTGTCTTTCCAATTCCTCTCGCTGTTTTACTTTCCCTGCTCCCGCTTCCGGATTGACCTGTCTGCCCTGGTTCTTGCAGGGTTGCGCTTCCCTGCTATCTGGGGACCTTGTCCCTCTACAGCCCTTGGCTGCATGGACACCCAAGGGCTGATTAACATTTAGTCAGCCCGCCCCTTCGGCCCGTGCCTCCGCAGCTCATCCTTTCGAATGTACATCGGACTCTTTTTCCTCCCACCTTGGATGGGCGGAGTGCTTTGAGTTCCTCTCCTCATTCACTGTCAGGCCCAATGCCGTGACCGCGCCCTATACGATCATCATCACTGTTTTTTCACCATGTGACACAGGCTGCGCACGGCATTCTGGGTGTTGTAGGCATCCGATCTCGGACACTGCGCATGCGCCTGGGCCACTTCTTGTCCGCTCCCGATTGGCTAATTAGCCACGCTGATCGGGTGGGTGGCTTATAAAGCTGCCAAACTTTTTTCATTCAGTTGTTGACTGCTATGTGCTGTGGTTTGGTTGTTCTTGAACAAGGTAAAACTGATTTTTTTATATATTCCCAATTCGGAAGGAGTGCTTATCTCCTCTATTTCTCCATCCATTTATATACTGATTGGCAGTTTATATGCTGACTGTATGCATTTATTGAATTCACATCTGGATAACTGAGTCCTTTGGACCTCTTTGGAAGCCTATTGGGGTTTCTATGTCCAGCTTTCTATACTGTCTGACCTGAAGTTTATTGTGCATCCTACTGCCATCACTGGCATTTGCTACTTCAGGGTAAGCGCTTATCTTTTCATTCTCCTAAGTTTCTTGTTTGCTATATATAGGGTGCTGCTTTTTAAAGCACCACAAACATCCATATTAATGCTACCATTATGCACCATATTGTTTTATTCCAGTTTCCTTGGTTTCAACATACTTTTTCTGATTCCAATATATTCAAGTACCACGCATTGATCCACCCAGCGCATTTATTCGTTTTTCCACTTTTCTACCTTTGGTATGTATTTGAGGCTTATTAGACTATGTGAATAACAATGAAAGGAATTATTCATTTTTACTCTAATTAATTAAGCTTTCATCAATTTGTCAATTTTCAGCTTTTACAGGCACCCTTTTTGGGCCCCCTGTAGCCAATTACAGGGCTTACTTCGTCCCCAGTTGCCTGATGGTGTCCATTCTGTGTCCTGGGAGCTTGACTCGGTATGTTTGTAATGTGGTGGCTTGGGAAGTGTGAGGTTTTGGTCAGACAATATTGTGATCCCCGTTTTCCAATCGCTCATTGATCTGTGTTACGATATTTTTGCTTTGTGACTGACTTTTTTTCTTTTTTCCAGTGTCTTTATTGTCTTCTACTACTTTTCTATTCCCCTGATGAAGCCAATGTTTTGGCGAAACTAGTAGGGATGAATTGACCTGCGACTACCTCTCAACATCCTTGGTGTCGGTCAATATAAAAACTGTAAAGTGCTCCTTGTGTATTTTGTTTACATAAAATATATGTGTATGAATCAAGTTTTTTAGAATTGTATACTATTAAAGATTTGATATTTTTATAATATTGATTGTGTTCTAAATTGTCTTTGGCACCGCTATAATCCCCTTCTCCCTGCTCTATTATACACATTTGTTTAGGGATGAGGTGCCGTATCTATTAGGACCGCATCTAGGATCAGACCTAAATACTTTAGGCTTTGAACTGGTCTCAAGGTTGACTTTTCGGTATTTATGGAAAAGAGGTAGTGGGTGGAATGTCCTAATAGATACGGCACAAATGTGAGCCACAGATACCTGATGGCGAAAATCCCAGGAGGTTCCTACACCCCTAGTAGAATGAGCTCTTTCCTTGGATCTCCGCAGATCTAGACAAATTCCTTAGACGTTGTCCGGGCAGTCAAGGTTTATTTGTCTAGATCTGCGGAGATCCAAGGAAAGAGCTCATTCTACTAGGGGTGTAGGAACCTCCTGGGATTTTCGCCATCAGGTATCTGTGGCTCAGATTTGTAAGGCTGCTACCTGGTCTTCAGTGCATACGTTCACAACATTTTATCAAGTGGATGTTCGAGCAGCCGAGGATTTGGCTTTTGGCCGCAGTGTACTGTGGTCCGCCGAATAAGGTCTGATGGCTATTGTTTGGTAGGGTGTCTTCCTCCCCTCAAGGCTGTTGCTCTGGGACATCCCAGTAGGTAATGAATATTGGCCTAACTCTGTGTCCCATGATGTATGAAAAAGAAAATAGGATTTTTTCATCATACTTACCTGTAAAATCCTTTTCTTTGAGTATATCATGGGACATAGAGGTCCCTCCCCTCTTTTTTGAGGATTCAGTGCTTGCTACAAAACTGAAGTACTTCCTGTATGGGAGGGTTTATATAGGGGATCACTTCCTGTCTAAAGACCTTTAGTCTACAAATGTACATTCACCTGGAGATAAAGTATAACCCAGTAGGTAATGAATATTACCCTAACTCTGTGTCCCATGATGTATTTAAAGAAAAGGGTTTTACAGGTAAGTATGATGAAAAAATCCTATTTAGAGCTTCAGAGGTCAGAAAGAAGAAAAAAAAACACACACACATGGATTTCTAAGAACACTGTGTTAGCTAAACAGTCATTGCCTTTATCAGGTGCAGCTTTTTATTTTACAAAATATCAGATTTATGTAAAAAATGTTGATATGTATTATAGTGTTGACCACAAGAGTACGTGGGAGGGGTGCGGCCAACCTCAAAAAAATCTAGAACAGTGATGGCAGAAAAAGAAAAAAATAAGTGGGTCATTTATATATATATAATTTTTTTTTTATTTCATTTTTTTAACCTTTTTTTTTGTCTGAGTATGAATCTATGTTTGCCTCGAGTATGTTTAAATCCACTTACTGTTGACTGACTCACTACCTCTGCTGGAAGCTGATTCCAAACATCAACTGTCAACTACTATTTTGATAAAAATAATACTTTCTAAGATTAGTAATGAACTTTCCTCTTGCTAGTTTGAAGCCATGTCCCCATGTTCCGCATTTTAGCTTCATATTAAAAATACTGCCCTCTTTGACTGCCCTGTTTTTAGATCTACTCAGTGTTCTGTCATGTCCTTTTCATGGAAAGTAACCCCTGCTTATGATTTTTTTTTAGATTTGTGAGACCTTCTATTTTTATATTTAATTTTAAGAGTTTATATTTTGGACGATATAACAAGATCTAAGGACATTTTCAGCTAATCCAAAAATCAATAATAAAGGCACCCTGTGATGGCTTGGGGAGCAAATTTTATTTATTTATTATTAAAATAAACAAAGACAATATATGTCACTATCTATTCTCTTTACCACAAAAAATTTCAGTAGTTTACCACTTGGCACTAAAAATTTAATTTTACTGCGGCCAGGTGCTATAAGGCAAGCTCTGTTTTATGCTGTGTGTTTTGGCTAAATACTAAATTGGAGATTTAAAAAATACCATATTTAGTTTTATGCTCCACATCTACAACTTAAAGATATTGAATTTGAAATAGACCATTTATTATGGAAAAAAGGAATTTTCAAAAGTGTATCAAGGTTAATTTCTTCTGGCAGTCTCATAACATGTCACATACTATAATTATGTTATGTGGGAAAAGGTCTCACACCAGGACATTCCAGTAAGAACGAAACGGATGAGAAATAGATTGAGAACTTGTCACGTTGAAAGATGACCCATTATTGTGATAGGTTGCTTGATCTGAGTGTCATGGTATGATGAATCTGGCACACTGGATGACTGCTCTGTTGATAAGTATCCAATTGAAGAGACAAAGGCCCATTTCTTAAATTTATATACTGTATATTTTTTTCTTGGGGGCGTGGGGGTTCGGTGGGGGGTGGTTTTAAAATATTACAATGCTTCTATATGTCTTAACGCTAGGATTATATTAGGTTATTATAATTTTATATAATTATTTTACTATAAAATACATAAAATAAAAAGTATTTGCTTAGGTTGTAATTATACTGTATATAATCCATCAATTTTTATAAAAGGTGTAAATAATGTTTTTATTGTTGCTATTAAAGTTATTGAAAAAAAAGTATATAGAATTTTTTCAGTTTCAGGCAACAGCTATCAAAAATAAAATCTATTGTAAATACATGCATTATTGATCAGAAAGAAAAAAATCTTCTAAAACCATAGTATGTTGGAATTGCATACTTATTATAAACTACTATTGTACAATTCACCTCAAAATAATTTGTATTATCTCTGTCACACTATTACCTCACTGTATCTGAATGTCACATTAGTACAGTCAGTATAGAGATTAAGAGGATGTTCCGAGAATGTAAGCTAAATCAGCTAAATAAACCACCTTGAAATGTTGTTTTTAGTTTTTGGGCTGATATACATGCAGTAAGTACAGGAAATAAAAAGGATAGTCATGATCAATGTCAGGACAAGGTCCTCTGGCAACCAAAGCTAGGATGCCAAATCACACTCCTCCAACACCTAAGCTCTTTCATTCGGAAATACAAAAACATACACGAATTGAAAACATTTACATACAAGCAGCAAAAAAAAACCAAAAAACAAATAGATGTGAATCAAGCAGTTAAAAATAATTAGGGATAACTAATTTTCCTGACAGGCTCCATGGCAGCATACGTGTGGGTTGACCCCGCCTCCATAACTACCCAATAGGACCCCTCCCTATAAATTTCAGCTGTGGGCTCTCAGCCGTGTTCCTTTTTTGTCCTCCTCCGTAGGACCTGATGTTTGGTTCTCCTACCTGAAGACGATGTCCCGCGATCGTATCGGCCGACTGATGTGATGTCTCATCCCTCCAATAAGCCTTGACTGTTAGCAGGGTATGGAGTGTATTGCAGAGTAAGCGCTGAAGAGCTGGAGTCATTTTTGAATGAAAAGCGCGCACAGGCCGATTGCCTAGCAGTATGCAGGTGGCCATTATCTGCCAAAAGCCCGGTGTGTGTATGGATGTTCCGGCCGAGTCGATCGTAGGTGGTGGTGAGCATATATCGCCTTCATGGCAGCAGTGTATATATTTGTTGTTGTTGTTTTTTCTCTCTGTATGCTTTTTTCAAAATTGCCTATGCAGCGGCTGGTTCCCTGTGCGTTCCAGCCGCCGCTCCCTCTACTTCCGGGTTCTGTCTGCGTTCTGCACAGGCGCAGTTCCGGAACGAAAGCGAGGCCTGGTTTCGCGCATGCGCACGACGACCGTGGGCCTGGCGCGGCCGTGATGTCACGCGGCGCCAATTTTAAAAGCCTGGGGAAGCTTGCAGAGCTCGGGAATGATCGTGGGCATAGCGGCGACTTCCCTGAGCATCTGCAGAGCCTTCCCCAGGTAAGTGCAGTACAGATGGGTCTGTGCTTGCTGTTTTGCTTTCTGGTGTATCTGATTTACTCTGTGTTCACCTGCAGTGATTCCCAGCATCAGCCATGGACTCTTCACTGCCTCCTGGTGGCCAGTCCTCTCGCAGCAGGTAGGATTTGAATGTATATTTCTTTACTTACCTGCTGGGGGGAAGAGAGCGGAGTGTAGGGCATCATTCTGACTTGTGCCTTTTCTCTCTCTCTATTCCTGTCTTCCTTCTTTCCTTAGCCCTTCTAGGTCTGATCAAAGACAAAGTAGTTCCCGCAGAAGGAGCGGGTCATCTAAATCACACCACCGGCATTCCTCCTCTGGCTCTAGACACCATGGTTCATCCTCTAAGTCTAAAGACCACAGTAGAGGCTCTCCTCACCCCCCCTCATCTCATAGGGGACCGGAGAAAATATGTTGGGGATGCAGGGCCCCAGTTCCTGCCAGCAAGTCTCTCTGTGACCGCTGTTTTTCTAAAGCAGCTAATGAGAGGGAAGGTGCAGACCAACACCTGGAAACTCTAATCAAGCGAGTTGTGAAAGAATCACTGCAGGAGAGAGACGCTGCAAAGCCTCGTGATTCTCCTCAAGATCCACTGATTCCCCTGTCAGAAGAGGGTCCAGTTCCTGAGACGTGGGAGTCTTCTCAACCTAGCCACCAGTCTGCCCCCCCTTCAGATAGTGGGTCAGAAGCAGATGATCCTGGAATGGGCTTTGAATATGCCCTGGTTCCTTCTCTGGTGAAAGCGGTTAAAAACGCTCTGGTTTGGGAAGATCCAGTTATTTCTCCTGCTAAACAGAGAAAGTTTTTCAAACAGCTCAGCAAGGAGCGTCATTATTTTCCTTTCCTCACGGAAGTGGGAGCTATAATTTTTGAAGAATGGGGCAAGATAGATAAAAAAAGCTCTATGCAATCCAAAGTCGCAAAACTATACCCTTTCAAGGAAGAAGAGGTTAAACACCTTGAGTCAGCTCCCTTGGTAGATGCTGCATTAATGAGGCTTGTGAGATATGTGACTCTGCCTCTTGAAGATACAGTCTCATTTAAAGATCCGCTAGAGAGACGGATTGATGCCGACCTAAAAAGGATTTACCTGACAGCAGGCACAGTGTGCAAACCAGCTCTGGCCTTAGCAGCAGTCTCTAAAGCTTTGGAGGCATGGTCAGACAATGTGAACGATTCTCTTAGAGGTATCTCTGAAGAAGCGGCTAAGAGCTCCCCTATTCAGGAAATCAGGCTTGCCTCTGCCTTTCTGGGGGAGGTCTCTATTGACATTGTTCGCCTAGTGGCTCGGGTGATGTTGTCGTCGGTCACCGCCCGTCGGGCCTTGTGGCTGCGACCTTGGTTGGCGGACCCAGCCTCTAAACAGGCTTGGTGCCGTATTCCATTTGAGGGTTCATCCCTCTTCGGCAACAAGCTGGATAGCGCCATTACCCGGGCTACGGGTGGTAAATCGGGGTTCCTCCCTCAAGACAGGCGTTTACAGAATCAAAAACGCACCTTTTCAAGATCGCAGAACACCGACCGTGCAAGGGAAGCACGTAGCTATAGGCCTGGTCGGGAATTTTCTAGATCCTGGAAATCCAGGCAGTCCTCTTTTAAAAAGCCCACAAAAGGGGCTTCCACCAGTAACCAGGACTCCACTAAGTCCTTTTGAAATTGGGCCAGCTCAAACATGTCAGGTGGGGGCTCGTCTGCTCCACTTCCGGCATGTTTGGGCGGCCTCAATTCGGGATTTCTGGACTGTCAAGACAGTGTCCTCAGGCCACACCTGGGTTTTCAACAGCACTCCCAGTCTAAGATTTATACCAACAAATCTTCCAAGTTCAGAAGAGAAGAAACAAGTTCTTTTAGCTTACATAAGCTCTTTATTAGCTCAAAACGCAGCCATTCCTGTTCCAGATGGCGAACGAGGAGAAGGCATGTATTCTCCTCTGTTTCTGGTACAGAAGAAGAACGGCACATGGAGGCCTGTTATAGACCTGACTCATCTCAACCGGTTTATCCGAAAGGAAAAATTCAAGATGGAGTCACTATTAACGATTCAACAATCGGTTCATCTGGGAGATTGGCTGGTGTCGATAGACTTGAAAGACGCCTACTTTCATGTTCCAGTGGCGGCAGACTTCCAAAAGTTCCTTCGCTTTGCTGTAGGCGATCAACACTTACAGTTTACCTGCCTTCCATTTGGTCTCACAACATCACCTCGGGTGTTTTCCAAGGTTCTGCTGGCTGTTGTTGCTCTGCTCCGAGTCAAAGGAGTTCGCCTTCACCACTATCTCGACGACCTCCTCCTTCTAGGCCAGGACAAGGGTCAGCTTCTAAAGCACAGGAGTCTAGTAATTTCCACTCTCCAAGAGTTTGGGTGGCTCCTGAATTTGGAGAAAAGTCACCTGTTTCCATCTCAGTCTCTCATATTTCTAGGTGCCCATTTCAACACACTAGAGGGCACCATCTCACTACCAGAGGAGAAGATCGTGGTGATCCGGGACAGGATCCGTTCGACTCTTGCTTCATCTCACCTTTCCGCTCTTCAATGTCTGAAGGTGATCGGCACAATGGCAGCCACCATTCCCATGGTGAAGTGGGCTCAATGGCGCACTCGCCCATTCCAGAAAGGGTTTCTCCAACAGTGGGATTCTCCCAGCAAGAATCAGCTCATCCTTCTCACTCCATCCATGAGAGAGTCTCTCCTTTGGTGGCTCCAGGGGAAAAATCTCCGCAATTGCCATTCGATTCTTCCTATCACATGGGTCACAGTGACCTCAGATGCCAGCAATCGGGGCTGGGGTGCTCATTGCCTGTCAGAAGTGGCCCAGGGCAGATGGATCTCGCCATCTCAGAAGATTGTATCCAACATTTTGGAACTTCGAGCGGCCTTTCAGGCGCTCAGATCCTTCTTCCATCTGATAAAGAACTCCTCAGTGATGCTCCGGTTGGACAACACGACCGCGGTGGCCTATATAAGGAAACAAGGTGGGACTCGCAGCTGGTCCCTCCTAAGGGAAGTGGAGCCAATCATGAACTGGGCTCAGAAGAATCTGTCCAACATTTCGGCAGTCTACATTCCGGGGGTCCAGAATGTTCAGGCGGACTTTCTGTCCCGTGTTCAAATGGACAACAACGAGTGGTCCCTGCACAAAGAGGTGTTCAAGTGGCTCCTGACACTAGGAGTGTCTCCAGAAGTGGATCTGTTTGCATCCCCATGCAACTACAAACTCACCAGGTATTACTCAAGGTTCCGGGATCCCCAAGCATATGGGATAGATGCCCTCACGGATCGGTGGAGGTTCAACAAAGCGTATGCCTTCCCTCCGGTACCTGTGATACTCCAGTTTCTCCGCAGGCTCAGAACAGAGGAAGTGGAAGTCATGGCAGTGATACCGTTTTGGCCCAACAGGCCATGGTTTCCCCTCTTAACTCTCCTCAGTTATCGGGAGTCAATCCCTCTGCCTCTCAGGGCGGATCTTCTGTCCCAAGGTTCTATCCTGCATCCATGCCCTGCTCATCTACATCTCAGGGTTTGGTTTTTGAGAGGGGAAGGCTTGAAGCCTTAGGTTGTCCAGAAGAAGCCATCCCGACGCTTCTGAATGCCAGACGGAAGAGCACTAATAGAGTGTATGAACGTATCTGGTCCAAATTCACAGAGCACATGGCCTCTAGACCTAATCCTTGTGGTTCTCCAAAAGTCCAGGATATCCTCAGCTTTCTGCAAACAGGGTTGGATTTGCCTCTAGCAGTAAGTTCCCTTCGTGTGCAAATATCAGCCATCTCGGCATTCACAGGAATTTCATGGGCTAACCATGCCCTGGTTCGCCAATTCTTCAAGGGTGCTATCAGGCTAAGACCTCAAAGGAAACCGAGATTCCCCAAATGGGATCTTCCCCTTGTTCTAGATTTCCTCTCCACGCTTGGAACAGATCCTGATGATCCTCTATCAGTTAAAGACCTCACACTCAAGACCGTCTTCCTGGTGGCAGTAACTTCAGCCAAGAGAGTGTCTGAAATCAGGAACTTAGGCTCCAAAGAGCCTTTCCTGACCTTTTTTCCGGATAGAGCAGTATTAATTCCCATGTTGGGCTCAAACCCTAAAGTGACATCTATTTTTCACGAAAATCAGGAAATTGTATTGCCTACCTTTAATACAACAGAAGGTCAAGAAGTTCATCCCCTTGATGTGGGACATACTTTGAGTCAATACCTGGAAGCTACGGAATCATTTAGGCAGACGGACTTCCTTTTCATTCTTCTGCAAGGGAAAAATAGAGGAAAACGGGCCTCAATCAGATCCATCTCTGCTTGGATAGTACAGACCATTCAAAGGGCTTATAAAGCGAAGGGCTTGGCTCCTCCAGAGGCAGTAACTGCACACTCAACTCGGAGTATTTCAACCTCGTGGGCGGCTTCTCTTCATGTCGCACCCGAAGTTATATGTAGAGCAGCTTCCTGGTCATCTATCAATACGTTTGTTTCTCACTATTGTGTTGAACCTGCCGCTTTGTCATCCATTAATTTTGGTTTGAAAGTACTGTCAGTGGACAGTGTTAAATAAATTTATTTTCTCGCTCAGCATTGTGCCCACCCGGGTGTGTTTGGCGAGTTATTTCCCACACGTATGCTGCCATGGAGCCTGTCAGGAAAACGGAAAATTTATATCAAATACTTACCGTAATTTTCCTTTCCTGATAGGCTCCATGGCAGCAGGAGTCCCTCCCAATGCTTGGAGTAGGCTAGTTACGAAACACGGCTGAGAGCCCACAGCTGAAATTTATAGGGAGGGGTCCTATTGGGTAGTTATGGAGGCGGGGTCAACCCACACGTATGCTGCCATGGAGCCTATCAGGAAAGGAAAATTACGGTAAGTATTTGATATAAATTTTCCGTTTTAACTTGTAATTTCAGGGTTAAAAAAACTAATTGGGATTAACTACTAATTTTATTCTGCAATTAGTCCCTTTTATAAATGCACTAGAATCATGTTATCGATACATTTTTTTAAAATTTCGCTCTACAAATATGAACTAACACAAGGTTGAAAAATGTACACACAAATGATAAAAAAAAAATCAGCAAAACAAAAATGCTAATGGAAAAAGAAAATGGAGGTATTCTTTTTTATTTATAAATAAGTGTAATTTATGAATGAAAGCTATAACAATAGTTTTCAATCATAAATTAAGGAAAAGTAGTACCTGTGCTGTCAAACAGATAGCTCAGGCCTTCAGATCATCAGAGCTCTGTCACAGCTGGGCACTTGTGCTCTGTTGATCAGTAGTAGTAGCACACAGAGCTCCTGATACAAAGCGGTTCGCTGTCACACTAACAGCGAAGTAGAGTACTGCTGGTTACACTGGGAGAGTCGCAAATTCCTATTGTACACTGCAGGACTTAATCCTTACAAATGTCCTGCACATTGACCCATATAGTGACCAAAATACGTATAATATTGAATTTATAACACAAATTTTGAAAATTACAAAATATCGTAAACACTTTATAAACACCTCCCGTGTTCAAAGTTAACAAATCCAAAATCTGTGTGCAATCCACTCTGTAAGTGTCAAACAAAGTCCACTCTGTGTATATCAGTTATCTGATCTCAGAAAAACAGGAAAAAGCTTGTATACATTGATACAATTTAATGATTGATTCCATTTACCTTTCTTCTGATTTTATATCATATCATTTGTGTCATCCTATTATATTTGGTCCTCTTTGTCTTAACTGAATGTCTCTGTGCTTTTTTTTTTACCTGGTATATCAATAGCTAAAGCTTTTTTTTTAGTACGGAATAACGTTTTTTTTTTTTTTTTTGCGAGTGAGAATAATATGGAAAATTGTTATCAGATACTTACCATAATTTTCCTTTCCTGGCTTACCCTCACGTCAGCACACCATGGGTTAATCTTCCGTAGGTAACCCCAAGGACCACCTCCAGTAGAAGTTAAAAAGTTCCACCCTCCTAATCCCCAGTGTTCTTTAACTAGATAGCGACAGGCCACCAGGGCGGGAAAGTTGTGCTTACGTGAGGGTACGCCAGGAAAGGAGAATTACGGTAAGTATCTGATAACAATTTTCCATATTCCTGGCTAACCTCATGTCAGCACACCATGGGATTTACCTAGCAATAAAAAGGAAGGGCAGGAAAACAAAAGGACACTTGGTCAAGATGTTCTGCATAATAAGGAAAAACAAATTTTATTTCTCTTGTAAGGCTGCCGAGACCACCCCTGTCCCGAATTTTGCGGATGCTGTGGCCTAAATATCCAGGCTATAGTGGCGTGCAAAGGTTGTGCAGGAACTCCAACTGGCAGTTCTACAGATGTCCTCTAGTGGAACTTTAGGGTATGCTGCTCCGGAGGCTGCCATCCTTCGCGTTGAATGAGCATGTGTCACTTCTGGAGGAGCCAGACCTTGGTTCTTGTAGGCTAGGGTGATGACCCTTGATACCCAGGAAGAGATAATTCTTGACATTGCCGCCTCACCCCTTTTGGTGCCCACTAGGAGGATAAAAAGGTTATCCACCTTCCTAATAGGAGCAGACCTCTTCAGATACATGGCCAGCAGGCTCACAAGATCCAGTGAGCTGAAATCTTTTTTTAGTGAAGATGAAGGTATCTGGTCAATTCTCATGGAAGCTATATGCGACCTTAGACCTCAGACTTGGAGCAGGTCGGAGAATGGCTTTTTGTGGAAGGATCACACAGTAAGGTTCTTTGTAGCACAGAGCCACCAATTCTGAAACTCTCCTTGCCGAGACTATGGCGACCAAAAACACAATTTTTAAGGTCAGGGACCATAAGAAGCAGTGACCTCAGTGACCTGAGGACCAAGCCGAGATCCCAGGAAGGTATAAGGCATTTCTTTGGTGGTTTATTGCGAATTGCAGGCTGCAGAAAATGCCTGATTAGAGGATCTTCAGCCCACAGAGACCTGCACCTTAATCGAGTTATATGCTAACCCCTTATCTAGGGCTGACTGCAGGAAATCCAGTATGTTTGGCCGAAAAGGAGATTCAGGAGAAAAGTGCTCGCGTTCAGTGAACTCTACAAATTTACTCCAAACAGGTTCATACGGTTGATTGAAGTCTTTCTGGCCTTCATTAGAGTCTGTACCACCTGTGAGGAAAGTCCCTGAGCCCTTAATTGGGCCGATTCAGCATCCATGCCGCTAGTCTTAGTTTTGCCGGGTTGAAGTGTCGCCACTGGTTCTGGGTCAAATGGTCCCTTTTGGCTGGAAACGGGATTGGCGGGGCTGACAACATCTGTAGGATCAAAGGAAACCAAGGCCTCCTGAGCCATCGGGGAGCCACCAACACCGTGTGGACCTTCTCTGCTCTGATTTTCAATATGGCATTCATTACTAACAGGATTGGTGGAAAAATCTACACCATCGAAAAGGCCCAGTGGATCAAAAATGCATACTGTGCTAGTGCTCCTGCATAACTGTATCTCATCACAAACAGGGGAAGCATTTTGTGGGGTCGCCATCAAATCGACCGTGGGCGTGCCCCACTTCCTGAAAACTGTCCGAAGGTACCTCAGTTGGAGTGACCACTCGCTGTGCTCAGGGAAATGTCTGCTCAGCTGATCTGCCAGTTGATTCTGACTTCCTGCGAGATATGCTGCTGTCAGGTCCTGAATATGCTCCTCTGCCCAGGCAAAGATGTCTGCCGACAGGTGAAGAAGCATTAGATTCCTTGTCCCCCCCTGGTGGGCAAGGTAAGCTACTGCAGTCTTGTTGTCTAATAGCATCTTGACCCGTGCTCCCCGAAGATCTTCCTGAAAAGCCTGTAGAGCAAGAAAGGCTGCCTTGAGTTCCAAACAGTTTGTTTGTATAGTGGCTTCCAACGGTTTTTGTTTTCCCTGACAATGGGCACCTCAACCCCGGAGGCTGGCGTCCGAGGTGACGATAGTCCAGTCCACTGGATTGAGGGGTACCCCCCCGAGATAGGTTCTCTGGCACGGTCCACGATCCTAGATCTCAACGTACTCCCTCTGGGATGTATATCTTCTGGTTCTTGGATGACCCATCCCATTGGCTCAAGAAGGTTACCTGGAATGCCCTCATGCGCCGCCAGGCCCATGGGACTACCGGAATTGTGGCGGTAAACATCCCGATCAGGACAATGCAGTCTTCGGCTGAGAGAAAGGTAGACCTCATTGTGCTTAGGGTACACTGGCACAGTTGATAAATCTTCCTGTCTGGGAGATACACCTGTCCCTGAGAAGTAGAGAAAATTACCCCCAAATACTCAATTGTTTGGGAGGGATGGAGTTGGCTCTTTTCTTGTACAAAGAGTTTTATTGAAGATATATATCAACAGAATAGTACAAAACAGTGATGGATACATCTAGAATTAACAGGTAGAAGACTGCCGGTATCCGGCAAGTAGAACTGACATTCAAAGCTTAAAGCCAGGTCTCAGGCAGCTCAAGGCCGAGGCCAGGCGACATACTAAGGAGAGTCTTCATCTCGTGTTTACTAGCCTAGCGGTAAACTGCAAACACAGAATATTATGTTTGCAAACACTCTTGAACATTTAAAGTATGCCTAGATGTTATGGTAATACGTAACATTGCATTAATAATAGAAAAAGAAAAAAAAAAAACAGAAATAATATCAGATTAAATTGATTAACCTCAAAAAAGATAACATATCTTTGTATGGAGTAACTTTTTTCTTTTTTTTTTCTTTCTCCTTCTTTTCTCTTTCTTTTCATTACCGTAAATATCCAGTCTCTGTAGACTTAAGCCCAAGGGCCTGAATAAGAAGGAGAGAGGAATTGAGAGTGGGGGTAGAGGGGGGTGAGAGAAAAAAAAAAAAAAGGGGGGAGAGGACTCTGGGGTGGGGGGGACGGAGGCTCATTATAGGGAAAGAAGCGTTAGGTCAAATCTTGATGGACGATTATGGGTCACCCAGGGTTGCCATATCCTGAGGAATTTATCATGCGTGTCCAATAATATGGCCGTAAGCTTCTCGTTTACCATGATATCATTCAGACAGTTTTTAACTGCCTCAAAACTGAGGTTCGGAGTTTTCCAGGCCCTTGCTATGGTCAATTTAGTTGCGGTAAAAATATGTGCTGCTAATTGGCGTTCAGGATGAAGAAGTTCTGCAATCAGTTTCCATAAAAGGGCTTCAAAAGGGTCCCGTTTTATAGTGGTATTAAAAAGATTGCGTAGTAGTGCGTATACCCTGACCCATAATCTGCAAACCCTGGGCCAGGTCCACCAGATATGTGCCATCGTGCCCCCCTGTGAGCACCCACGAAAACAGAGGGGGGAATAAGATGGGATGAAGCTTGCTAATCTAGCCGGGGTATAGTACCATCTATAGAAGACTTTGTAAGCGTTCTCCAAAAAGAGAACATTCTTAGAGCATTTGGATAGCAAAATAGTCATACCTTGCCAATCTTCCGGGTCTAATTGTTTTCCAAGTTCGGCCTCCCATTGAAGATTATAGAGTCTCAATGGTGGTGTCTTGGAATTAATTATAGCACTATACATGAGGGAAATCAGACCCGAGGATTGGGGGCGAGATCTACAAAGGCTTTCAAATGGGGTCATGGTAAAAGGGGCCGAATGGGATTTTGTAAGCTGTTGGAGAAAATGCCTAATTTGCAGGTAACTGTAATGTTCCTTAAGGGGGATATCGTGTGAGGAACGTAAAGCCGCGAAAGGGATGATCTTGGTTGGGGTGAATAGCGAATGGACATCTGTGAAGCCGTTATCAGACCACCATTTAAACTGCAATAGATTATCACAAAGTGGTTGAAATAAAGGGCAGTGGAGGGGACGAAGTAATGGGAGATGAGGAGAAATTAGGCCTGCTGAGTACTTAACCGCATCCCACAGTTTAAGGGAGTGAGTCAGACAGGGACCTATGGTAGCGGGGCGATGTGCTTTAGGAAGCCAAGGAAGAGAAGCTAGAGGTGTTGGGTGTGTGTCGACTAAATCCATGGTGGCCCATAGTGGCATTTGTTGTTTCTCATGGAGGTGAGATATCGGGGCGATACCCACAGCCGTATAATATGCTTGCAGATTAGGAACTGATAGGCCACCATTGATTTTGCGAGCGTAAAGTACCTGTCTCTTGATCCTGGGTTTCTTGGGGCCCCATATAAACTGCATAATTTTACGTTGATGTATTCGAATGATATGGGGGGGCACATGGACTGGTAGAACTCTAAAATAATAGAGCAGCCAAATTTATTACAAGAATTTAGAACATATGGTAGTATATCCAATCTGAAAATTAACCTCACTAAGTCAGAGGCCATGGGTATAGGAATCCAACCACGATTACTTGCCTCTCTTAAAAATAATTTCCAATTTAAATGGACCACCACGGCCCTAAAGTATTTGGGTACCCATATCCCTCCCAAACTATCCAAGATATTTGCACTAAATTTCCCCCCGTTGCTGAAATCGGTCAGGGCCTTATTAAATAGTTGGCATACAGGCCTACACTCGTGGTTTGGGAGATGCAACATCCTGAAGATGTCTATTCTTCCCAAGTTCTTGTATTTGTTACAAGCTCTGCCGATTCAAATACCATCTTCCTATTTTGACCAGATTAATGCCCTATTTTTTGAATTTATTTGGGCTCATAGAAGACCCAGACTAGCAAGACGACTCCTCACTATGCCCAAAATATATGGAGGACTAGCGGTTCCAGACCTTCGTAAATACTACTACGCTACACACTTGACCAGACTCATAGACTGGAACCGCCATCAGACTACTAAACAGTGGACTAGACTGGAACAAACCCAAAGTGACATCCCTTTGAACAGAGCCCCCTGGTGCTATGATAGTCTCCCAAGAAATGTGAAATCTCATCCCTTGATAGGAGTGACCACACGCATATGCTCATCTTTATTCAAGAAATTTCGCCTCATATCCCTCACATCGCCACTACGTCCGATTTTAGGAACGCCAGAGTTCACCCCAGGATACACGGACCCGGTCTTTCAATCCCTGAGGGAATTGAGACTGTTTCAGGCCTCCCACTTTATATCGAATGGCAGGTGGCCTACAGTGGCTGAGCTGATGTCCCCGTCGGGTCCATTCCACTTGGATTTCTGGCGGGCGGCACAGCTTAGCCACTTCCTGGGGACATTGCCGCCCCCCAGGAGTTTTGGCCAAAACCTGACAACGTACGAGATTTACTGCTCCGAGGAGGATATTATGCCTCATGCCCTGTCCGCTACATATCAATTACTCATTACACCACCAGATGACTTCAAACTGCACCACATAGAGGAATGGGAGCGAGACTTGCAATGCACACTAACGACACGTCAAAAACAGAATATCATACATTTTACATATAGATCCTCGATTTGCACGAAAATGCAAGAAACGAACTACAAGTTACTGACAAGGTGGTACAATACTCCTGCAAAATTACATAGGATATTTCCATCCTCCTCGGACAGGTGCTGGAGATGTCAGAGGGAAAGAGGTACCATCCTCCACATCTTTTGGAGCTGCCCCTTACTGGAGCAGTTCTGGAAGACTGTTCAGTCTATAGTCCAGAAATTCACGGAACGCCAAATTTCAAATGACCCGGCCTTCTTCCTGCTCCACGCTGCTCACTCATCGAGTAAAGTGTACAAAAAATCACTGATACGGCACTTGCTGGATGGGGCTAAAGCATGTATCCCTCTGCTGTGGAAATCCACACGACCCCCTTCGGTGGGTACGTGGATCAGGAGGGTGGAGGATATCAAACAAATGGAAGATTTGATCCT
Organism: Lithobates septentrionalis; assembly: GCA_037952835.1. NCBI lineage: Eukaryota > Metazoa > Chordata > Amphibia > Anura > Ranidae > Lithobates > Lithobates septentrionalis. The sequence goes on from JBBDGP010004023.1 coordinate 594,583, forward strand.
GACTTCTAGAAATCGAAATGAACAATTCTCTGAAACCTGGACTAGATGGAACATGTTTATATACTCCGATGAAGGCCAGCTACTTCTGGGAAGAGATAAATAGGTGATAAAAGAACCCCTTATGGAGCTGGGCCCCGCTGACCCTAGCGAATAAATGCCAGTAGCTTTATACACTAAATGCCCCTCGGGACATATACCGTCTCCAGATATATCTCATATGCACAGTCCCTCCCCCCCCCCTTTACATATCCTCCCTCTTTTCCCTTCCCACCTCTCCCCTTCTTCCACTCCCCCCCTACCTCCTCTCTCTTCAATTCACTAATCTCTGACTACTTCTCTGTTCCTTCTTCTTCTCTATGTATTGAAAACGGAAAATGAAGGGGATAACCCCAGTCATCCTTGTTTCACTTTAGATAAGGTCTACTTGATGGGTAGTACTGATAGTACTGGAATATATGTGATGCACCACTTTCATCATTTTCTCATCAATGGAAGATTGACCTGCTTGATGTTATAACCCCCGATGAGCTATGTAGATTTACCTTGTCATTTATGTGATGGAGTTGTACCCTTATTTGTGTTTGAATAAAGTATAATTTGAAAAAAAAAATAAATAATAGAGCAGTTTAGGGAGGTACGTCATGCATACTGTCGCTATTCTGCTGAACCAAGAAATCGGGAGTGTGGACCAAGAGGCAAGCATAGCCTCCAGCTTTCGGAAAAGCGGAGGAAAATTGGCTTGGTATAATCCCGAGTACCTCGGAGTAAGTTTAATACCCAAATAGGGTAGTGAGGTTAACTACTGGAATGAGAATGCCGATTGTAGGGATTCTAGTTCCAGGGCCCGGAGGTTGATAGACATCGCTTTAGATTTTGCCGGGTTAACTGAAAGGCCTGAGAATGAGGCGAAGGAGTCTAATGCCCCGTACACACGGTCGGATTTTCCGATGGAAAATGTCCGATCGGAGCGTGTTGTCGGAAATTCCGACCATGTGTGGGCTCCATCGGACATTTTCCATCGCATTTCCCGACACACAAAGTTGGAGAGCAGGAGATAAAATTTTCCGACAACAAAATCCGTTGTCGGAAATTCCGATCGTGTGTACACAAATCCGACGGACAAAGTGCCACGCATGCTCAGAATAAATAAAGAGATGAAAGCTATTGGCCACTGCCCCGTTTATAGTCCCGACGTACGTGTTTTACGTCACCGCGTTTAGAACGATCGGATTTTCTGACAACTTTGTGCGACCGTGTGTGGACAAAACAAGTTTGAGCCAACATCCGTCGGAAAAAATCCTAGGATTTTGTTGTCGGAATGTCCGAACAAAGTCCGACCGTGTGTACGCCCTATAAGAGAGAGAATAAATTGGGGAGGGAGATTCTGGGTTTAGTAATGGTTAATAAAATGTCATCCGCAAACAGTGACAATTTGTGCGCGGTGCCTGCTACTTCTACTCCTGATATATCTGGGTGAGAGCGTATGGCCTCTGCCAGGGGTTCAAGAGCTAGTATAAATAAAAGTGGGGAGAGCGGGCATCCCTGACGTGTTCCCCTCTTAATAGGGAAAGTAGGCGATTCATATCCATAGTAATGCACTTTAGCCTGCGGGGAGTGATATATGGCTGAGACCCAACTCAAAAAGGAGGTGCCGAAACCGTAGTGAGTGAGGACCTGTGTCAAATAGGGCCAAGATAAGGTATCAAAGGCCTTATTGACATCTAAAGAAAGAAACATTGTCTCCAGGGACCTTTCATGAGCTATATGTTGGATTTGGAGGAGTCGTCTAATAGCATCTCCTGCCTGCCTACGGGGGACGAATCCCACCTGATCCTTTTTTATCAGGCGCGGTAGAAAGAAATTCAGGCGGTTGGCAAGAATTTTCATCAATATCTTCATGTCAATAATAATTAAAGAGATTAGCCGAAAATTTGCCCAGGAGGAATGGTCCTTATCTGGCTTAGGGATCATCACTATATTGGCTGTCAGCAAATCTGGTGTAAATGTGTGACCTCCTTTGACCGAGTTATACATAGCCGCTAGGTGTGGGGCCAGAACCTCTGCAAATTTTTGGTAATACAGAGCGGGGAAACCGTCTGGGCCTGGTCTTTTGCCCACTTTCAGTTCCTTAATGCACTGGAGAACCTCTGAGACCTGTATATCTCGGTCCATTAGGGAGATATGGGATTCGGATAGGGAAGGTAAAGATAACTCTTTTAAGAAAGCATTCAGGCCCTGCATTGAAGAGTGATTTGGGGGGGAGTAAAGTTTGGTAAGGCGATGGCAGAATTGTTCCAAGACCTTCTGGGGGTTTCCCGTGAGGATGTTATGGCGGGTGCGCAAGGTTATAGGGGTAAATTTTGGGGTAAAAGTACGTAGCCTATTGGCCAACTGAGCATTGGGTTTTTTTGCCTTAGCATACCATTTCTGGCGGGCCCAACGTAAGGATCGATCCGCTTCGTCTGTTAGACATAGATCCAAGTCTGTACGGGCTTTGTCTAAAGATCTGCGGTTAGCAGGGGTGGGGGTTAACTTAAAGGCCGCCGAGCGGTCCTCCAAGTTCTGCTCTAACTCTCGGGCCTGAATCCTTTCTCTTTTGCGTTGAGACGCTATTCTAATAACAGCTTTATAAGCCTCCCATAGTGTTATTGGGGACGAGACAGAACCTGCATTGAGCCTAAAGTATTCCGCAGAAGCTTCTTGGATTTCACTGAGGATCGGTTTGAAGGATAAAAGAGAATCATTCATCACCCATGGAGCATGTTGTGGTTTGCTAAGTAGGGAGCGACAAACGGTTAGAACAGGATCGTGATCCAACCAAGGGACTGCTAAAATCGAGACGATTCTATTATAGGGAGATGTTTCCGTAACACAAACGAATCAATTCTAGAGTGGGAGTGATGAGGGTGGGAATAGTGGGTGTAGTCCCTGCCCATGGGATGAAACTCTCGCCATATGTCCACTAAATCAAGATTTTGTAGGGCTAGCAAAACTTTTTTTGAAGCAAGAGAGGGAGCTTTATGATCCGCCGGGTACTTATCAAGGGCAGCATTGAGCGTCACATTAGAATCGCCCGCCAACATGAGGGTGCCTTTCTGGTGGACCTGCAACAAGGAGCAGACATGAGACAGAAATGGGCCCGGATTGTCATTCGGGGCGTAATAAGTCATAATAGTTACTTCATTGTCCTGAACAGAACCCTGCAGGAGAAGGTATCTACCATTAGGGTCAGCTATCTGTTTGTTACAGATAAAGGGAATCGATTTACGTATAGCTATAAGGACCCCTCTCTGTTTAGTAGGACCATTAGCCAAATAGACTTGGGGATAGTTTGCCGCAAAATATTTGGGGCAGGAAGAGGAAGAAAAGTGTGTTTCCTGCAAACAGGCAATGTCTATTTTTTGTTGCTTGAGGTAGTTAACCGGTTCAATACAGGGCAATTTCACCCCCTTCCTTCCCAGGCCAATTTTTAGTTTTCAGCACTTTCGCACTTTAAACGTCAATTGCGCGGTCGTGCGACCTTGTTCCCAAAAAAAATTGACGTCCTTTTTTCACCACAAATACAGCTTTCTTTTGGTGGTATTTGATCGCCTCTGCGGTTTTTATTTTTTGCGCTATAAACAAAAGAAGAGCGACAATTTTGAAAAAAACACAATATTTTTTAATTTTTGCTAGAATAAATATCCCAATTTTTTTTTTTAAAAACAAATTTTTTCCTCAGTTTTGGCCGATACGTATTCTTCTACATATTTTTGGTAAAAAAAAAACGCAATAAGTGTATATTGATTGGTTTGCGCAAAAGTTATAGCGTCTACAAAATACGGGATAGATTTATGGCATTTTTTAAAAAAAAAATGTATTAATTTTTTTAGCGGCGATCGCGATTTTTTTTCGTGATTGCGACATTATGGCGGACACATCGGACACTTTTGAGACATTTTTGGGACCATTCACATTTATACAGCGATCAATGCTATAAAATTGCATTGATTACTGTGTAAATGTGACAGGCAGTGAAGGGGTTAACCACTAGGGGGCGGGGAGGGGTTAAGTATGTTTCCTAGGGAATGATTCTAACTGAAGGGGGAGGGGACGCACAAGGGGAGGAGACCGATCAGTGTTCCTCCGTTCTGGGAACACAGATCGCTCTCCTCAGAGCTGACAGGCTGTGGATCTGTGTGTTTACACACACAGATCCACATGCCGGCCCGGTTAACGGGCAATCGCGGGTGCCCGGCGGACATCGCGGCCGCCGGGCACACACACCGGGTCCCGAGCAACGCGGCGGACGCTTGCGCGCGCTCCCGGCGGCACGCGCGCGCCCCCTAGGCGGCCGGGAATCCCAGGACGTCATATGACGTCCACCCAGGATGGGAGATCCCATCTGTGGACGTCATATGACTATGGGCGCGTATTGAAGTGGTTAAAAACCTTGACCCGTTTTTGGGGGGAATTCATGCCCTGAACGTTCAGGGACAACCAATGAAGGGTCATTGGGTCTGAGATGTAACGTTATGGATTACTCCATCTGCACACCCCAGGGTCCGAGGGAATGGGGAAAGGGCGAGGGAGAGAAAGGAGAGAGAAGGATAGTAAAAATAGGAAAGAACATAAGATATAGGAATACCGAGTAGAACTCGGATTATAGTGTGTAGCGAGTACATTGACGTATCACATCGTGGGCAACAAGGCCCACAATGGGATGGGACCATAGCCAAGACACGTATCTTAGCCAGGTGCCAACTCTTGAGGGGAGCAGTGGTCCGTCGGAACCACCGGCCTATAATGAAGATAATGCAATCAAGTTAAACAAAATGAACATAGAATTTAAACAATACTTAGAAAAAGCATCAATACAAGTAGATTAAAATGAATAACGGTGTGAGATCCTCAATGCGTTATTGACATTTAAAGGTGTAGATGCGAGAATCCCCCCCCGCCCCCAGGGGCGACAGCCACAAGACCGCCCACCCCCGAAGGTGGGGCGGGACCCCACATCAAAGTCAAAGCGCCAGCTCTGTCACTCCACTGAACAGGAGTGAAGGGCCTCGGTGTGTAAACAAAAGCAACCAACCTACATAACTGTCAGTGGAGGCGTGTCCCTAGCCTAAAACCATATACCCTTCTCCCCCCACCCCAACAGGTCTTGAATGTGATGTCTTAAGCCTGATGAACCCTCTACTCCACGAGAGCCATCAGCACGGTAGGTGTGGTTTGGGGGGCAGACCAGTGCCGGAGACCCAACAGGGAACCCCATATGGGGTGGTCCATGCCCGGGACCGCCATCTCACAAACGGGGCAGTCTAGAGTCGGGCAACGCCCACCCCAGCCAAGCAGTAGTCAACTCGATAGGGCAAAGGTATGGCAGGGGGACGTCCTCCAAAACAAGCTGTTGGGCTCCTCAAGTTAGGTTGGAAT